>CM060912.1:830838707-832038707 GCA_030737875.1 Allium sativum | reverse complement strand
GTTTATAATCTCATTTGATTATAAAATCAACATCCAACACATCCATATAATAATAATTCTAGAAAATTATTATTTTTATATCAAAATAGGAGTTTTGGGTAAAATTATTTCATTTACCCACTTTAAAACTATACCGTGTTCAATCTTCTGTTCAAGTATTTAGAAACTCCTACCGACGTCGTGGCGTCCCACGATTCGACCAGAATTCATAAACCACTCACAGACTAGTCAACACAATATAAAAAAATTCTATATCGATTTGCAAATACGTGCTCTCGTATATACACTCAACTCATTCTAGGGTACTGCTGACCCTATCTCTAATGAGTACATGCCACACAAGCCTAGGTGTTCGCTCAACCTAAGCTCTGATACCAACTGTAACGACCCGCAAATCCGTGCTATCTGAGTTGACTAAATACAACACACGTCCAACCCAAATAACACAGAAATACGACTCATTATTAGAGAGAAGATAGAGGATGAGAAATAGAAAGAAGGAAATATTAGAATAGAAGAAAAACAAAGATCACAACTCACAGCGGAACGAATAAAATATATTCTATAACATAAGCTTTGAAATACAAATCTATTTTGTACATATACACATACCATCATCAGAGTACACATAACTTTTGATTCAGCGGAAGTAACTCGAAATAACTAACGTTGAAGCCTCCTGCTTCAAGCTCCTCCAAGTGTATCTGTAAAAGCCTGAAACACTTGACTGCCCGTACAAATTTGGGCACCCAAGAGTTTAGGAAAACAAAACAAAATAAACTCTGGGTCAGTCATGGGACTGGTGTGAGTAAACTCCAACCACTTGTTTAACTTTAAAAATCCTTTCGAAAGAAAAGGTAATAGTAAGGCCAGCCCACACATAAACACGGACGGTTTTTACCTTACTATAACCCAAAACACTTTGATATCAAATCCAGTGATATTATAGTAATGTCTACATCAAGTAAATAACCAAATAGTAGAACGCTTGCATCTCACGCTCCACATATATTATAAAATCAAAACTCGCATGGCGCTTATTGGAGATTGGATTTCCAACATGACAAGGTATGGGACCACCTTCCGATGATGTATCTCTAGAGGCGAATACACTGGGTTCAACAAGAACATCTTGCAACCCGGCCCACACATGACCGACCACTCATTTCGCTTGAGTGTATCGAATGTATATCACCAACGGTTGGACTCAAACCACCGTTTCCCGAATGGGCAGAATTGATAGATTTAGAAACAAAAGGAATTTCTCTAGATAGGTGATTATACACCCTAATGGGTGCGACCCACATAGCCATGCTGCCTGCCCGATTTTTGTCCTTTCCCGGTTGTTGAGGCCTGAGGCTACGCATACTTACCATTCATTGATAACACAATCACTTTGAATGCCACATCGTCAGATCCGTTAATCACTAGTTGAGTTTGCACAAATATTCTGGATATTATGCTAAGGGATAAATCCGTTGCAACCATATATATTCATACAGACCAACCCATTTGATCATTGGAAATACTCTGTCAGACATTCGTCCATTTACGTTCGTTCTGGGATTGAACGAAGCCGAAGGCACTATTTCTATAAATAGAAAAGCCCTTGCACTTTACTCCGTCTTCAATATATTCAGCATACTTGGTTCGCAACGCTTATGCCAATACGGAGTGGTTCTTCGGATAATAATCCAACCGGTCCCTCCATATTGACAACGATGGTCAAAACTTCGATAGTCTGTGATTTAACTATCGAATAAAAACAAGTGTTCATCCAACATATCAAACAAATCACTGGGCTCTTTAATTAATATTTCATTAATTAAATCTCTTCTATTCTCTTATCAATATTTGTTAACCAAATATTTCAATAACCATATTGGCCCTTTTCGCTATTTTTGATTTCGTTTCCTTGTCGAATTCTATATGTATCGATATATAGATTTCTAATTGTCAAATTTCTTAAAAATATTCTAACTCCTTAAATTCCCGGAAAAATTCGCCATAACCTCCCCTGTATCGGGAGCATCGGGAAATTTCAAATAGCTTCCCGGTACCTTCTCATCTCAAAAAGAAAAAGAAAAAGCCAAACGGCTAGCCGATACGGCGCATAAAACCTCATATATGAATTAAACATGTACCTTTTTGTCGAGCACATAAATTTAAATCTTCATATACTTCATCATGTACCTGTCTAACACATGTTCACCTGTTTTCAATTCAATTCAACACTATCTAATCGTTTGAATTCAGTTTCGCCATTTATTCTTTAAATCGGCCATTTTGCCTGTTTCACTTCTTTGTTGAACATAACATGTTCAAACAAAATATTTAGCTTGCTCATAACCAAATTTCGTTTCAATTTCAATTCTAGCTTCCCTTTTGATTTCGAATATAAATTTCAAATCGAATTTACTTATTCAAACCCCAATATCCCTTCGAAACCTCCTTAACTAATTTCTATTCAAAATTAGTTAATGCTATTCACTAAATCAAAATTTGGTTTCTGTTTCAAAAATCATATCCATTTACACAACTTGAATTCGCATATATTTTACAACTCAACTCTGAAATTTTCTAAATAGAACTTCGGATTTTATTTGCTTAAAATCCTTTTATAATATTAAATAAACCATTATGGTTTTTAAAACGATCCTGGCGCTGTTTTTCTGAAAATTTGATTTTGACATAACTCAAAATCTATACGACGAAATTCATATTTTTCTCTTTCATTAGAAAACTATTATCAAACCGGTCCTGACGTTTCTTGTTTCAAAGAATTTCGACTTCAATTGAGTTCTGTGTATTCAATTGAAGTTCGAATCGCTATTTTACGAACTGCAGCGCTGCGGCGAGTTCGTTTTAATTATATATATAAAAACTTTATAAAATTCAACTCCCTTTCTGATACATCTATATCATATATTCAAATCCAAAATTTTAAATTCCATTTGAATTCTATATTCAAATCTATTTTCAGTTCAAATCCCATATTAAACTCCACTTTGAATTCAAACGCCATATTTCATTTTCTCTTGAATTCAAATTTAATATTTATATCTCTTTGGATTCAAATCCTATTTTGTATCTCTTGGATTCCAATTCGGAATTTAAACTCCATTTTCAAATCCGTTTGCAATTCCTATATTTCAAGTCTATTGGAATTCTCGAATATCCCAACTCCCTTTTAATTCTATTTGAAATTCAAATATTCAAACTCCATTTAAATACTAAATGTTTTCAAATTCCAATTTCTTTTATTTGAAATCCATAATATTTCAAATTACATTTTCTTTTATTTGAAATTCCATTTTTGAATTTCCTTTATTCCAATCCCATTTGAATTTTTAATATTCAACTTATTTTTAACACCATTTGAATTTCTTCACTCAAATCCATTTGAATTCCCTTGAATTCAAATTCCATTTCAAAACCATTTGGATTTCCTATTTTGAAATCCTATTTGAAATTCTATTTCCAATTCTACTTTGAAAATCCTATTTCAAAGTTTATTTCAAATTCTATTTTGAAATCTCATATTCAAATTTCTACTTGAATTTCTATATTCAATTCCATGTTCAAATTCAATACTTGAATTTCTATTTCAAATCTCAATTCAAATTTCATATTTAAATTCCATTCAAATCTCTATTCAAATTTCACATTTGAATTCTTCTTTGAAATACTATATTTCAAATTCTATTCAATTCTTCTTTGA
Source organism: Allium sativum (assembly GCA_030737875.1). NCBI lineage: Eukaryota > Viridiplantae > Streptophyta > Magnoliopsida > Asparagales > Amaryllidaceae > Allium > Allium sativum. The sequence goes on along the minus strand of CM060912.1, from coordinate 832,034,986 downwards.
AATTCTATATTTCAAATTTTATTTTGAAATTCTACATTCAAATCTCTATTTGAATTTCTTTATTCGAATTCCTTTGAATTCAAATTTTATTTTAATTCCTTGAATTCAAATTCTATTTTTCATTCTAATTTCGTCTATTCAAATTCTATTTGAACTTCTATTTGAATTTCTAATATTCAATCTTCTTTTAAAATTCAAATATTTAAACTCCTTTTAAAATTCAAATGTTATAGTCAAATTTCATTTGAGTTATATATTTAAAAATTCCATTTCACATCCTATTTTGAGATTACATTTCAAATTCCAATTTCACAGTTGTATTTCTATTTCTGAATTTTCAAATGATAATTCTCTTTACTTCATTTATAACTTCGTTATAAAAGAATTATTTATAAACTTCGTTTATAAAGAACTACTTGTTTTATTTTCAAAACAAGTTTATAATTTTATTTCCGTTTAAAATTCAAATTCTATTTAAAAATAGAATTTTCCCTTTTAAATCTCAAATATCCTTCCATGATATTTTTACAAATCAATATTCCAGCCTAGTGGTATTTAAACACACAAAGCAACGAATTATCTATTTTTCAAACACATCATATATAACAATATATATGCAACCAAATAACAAACAGATAAAATATTTCTGAGGAATCCAGTTGGATTCCTCCAACCTGTTTTCCTGCATCCACAGATGTTAGCACATAAATAATACCCATTCTGCTTCGTGGCAGAATATCGCGGTATAGAAGGTCATCCACTAATCATAGCGTGGGGCGTATAGGGTAATCATCCGCTATGAAACTGCAGGCATCCGCTAATGAGACTGCGGGAATCCAACCAATCAATCAACCCAATATATATATATATATATATATATAGCCTAAATAACTAATATATATAAAATAACCAGAAAAACATTCACACAATCAACAGACAATTATTTTTAATGAGATAAAAATAATTCTAAAGGTGAGTGAGATTTACTCACCTGATTTTCCTTTAATCCGATCTATTCTGATTTCCATTTCAAATTCCATTTCGCGGCCTACACCGATATGATTCAACGCAACCGGTTTTCCACTCGAATCTGATATCATGTATATGTTAAATGAAATATTCCTTAGTTAGTAAAATTTTATGCATTTGGATTAAACTAATTTAATCCTAACTGACATACTAATTTAATTCTAACTAGTATGCTAATTAAATTCTAATCCATATATTAATTAAATTCTAATCCATATATTAATTAAATTCCAATCTATATACAAATTAAATTCTAACCTTTTTCTAAATAAAATTCTAACCTTTTCTAAATAAAATTCTAACCTTATTATTCACTGCATAAACATTTAACCATATATGTATATTTTTCATTTACTTAAAATAAATAAATAACAAGTTTTTTAAATTACCTTAATTGCTTCAATTAGCTTAAGCTAATTAGGCTCTAACCATACTCTGAAATTTCGGCTTCAGGTTTCAGAAAATAGATCAAAACTGTTTCATCCATTTTCCGGCATTTTACCGAACAACTGCACCGCACTCCCTCTTTTCTTCTTATAGTCCTAATGATCACCGTTCATTTCTGAAATCGGAAACTCCACCTCTCCAGTACACATCGAACAATCTCACCACCTCATCGACAGAATGAAGATCGAGCATCCAAGGTCATCGCGCCCTCCGTAACTCGAGTTTCGCACCTCCAGATTTGAATGGCTTCATCGCGTATTTCCATTTGATAACGCAACAGGAGACTTCGCTCCCCATTAAATCGCGACTTGAGAAAACCCCAGATACGATGAACCCTAGAAGGAAGACGTTGATCGCACCTAATCTACGGTATCCGAGATCGAAGGATGTAAGTAGTAGCGGCCCCTTTGAAGCTTTTGATTTTAGTTTGTTGAGGCTAGATACGGCTTTTGATCTCATAGAAGAGGGGTTCGATTGATTTTAGGGGGTTGCGGCCATTTCTGGTTTTGAGCTGAAGAATTTGGAAGGGAGATGCTTGCGATTTTATATAGATGTGGACAGAAACATATAGTACGAAAGCCATTAATCCCTTGTTTCTTTGATACTAACGTAAGGAGACAGAATTTTGGCTCGAGGAAGGAGTAGCTGCGCGATTTTTAGTTTTTAGGTCGGCTTATTTGATTTTGTTTGATTTTATTATATAAAATATTTCGAAATATCTCGTGGTTCCTAAATAGTAAATCCCGAACCGCTATCCAACAGTAAGGACCAATGTATGCCAGTTATATCATCATTCTGAACTTAATGAATCTGGTTCTGAGATTTTAATTCGAACGTATATTTAAAATAGCCATATTAAATCATTTTAAATTCAAAACAAATAATTTCTTCAACGATGAATTTCTATTATCATCGTTCAGTTTTACCTTCGAATTGAATTATTTCAAACCTCTCATATTCCGATAATTATCAAAATATATCGTATTTCGATTATTTAAACAATAACTCAATAAAATACCATTTATATTATAAATTCAATATTTAAACCATTATTAAATATTTAAAATAAATCGACAAAAATCCGGGTCGTTACAGTTTTAATGAAGAATGACTTGGAACTTACATTCCATGCACATCCATTTGTTTTACCCTCTGTACGTTGGCTCCTTTATTTCAAGAATAATCTAAATTCAATGCAACCTCTGCTCCACAGAGAGCTTAAGTTATACTTTCTTTCCATGATGTAGTGTAATATGGATTCATGGGATAAAAATAAAAATGTAGTTCAATAATATACTCAAATGCTTTTCAATCATATTTTAATACTGCAACTTTCTTTGGGACTTAGATTAAAATGTACTTAAACAGTCTAGTTTTTGTTTACACATACCTCTACATGACACATTGACACATGTAGTCTTCAAACCCCACACCAAAATCATACAATATAGGATTCACTGAAGCTATCTTCATCGAAAGGAACTGAAAAAAAATACCCGATTTCAGTAATTCTATTAAAATTAATTTTATTTACATTTATGATATGTTATATTGTTACTAAACTCCATTTACCTCAACTTGGTTCTGCAGTGACTGCACGTAATTGATTATCTCATCCAAAACTAGAGCTTTTTCAATAACCTAATCAAAAATCAAGGCAAAGTATGAATGCTACAAACCTGTACATAAATTTTTTGAATTTAAGAAAACTTACATTATCACATCCTGGCACAAGGCCTTGCAGTTTCTTCATCCACTCACTGATGCTCTCCCTTCTAACCTATTAAATCAAATATTTAACATACATTGTCATGTTTAACTGTCAATCATACATCAAAAAAATTGTAGTTAAATCTAAATGTGAAGTAAGAGTACCCTCTCTGCTAAACTGTGGCTATCTGTTGCTTGGTCTCTTCTTGCTCTTACGTGAATATAATCTGAAGGTGGTTCTTCAGTATTTTTTGCTGGTAATTTCGTTTCTTTTGCTTTACCATTCGACTTTTGCCCCTCTGATTTTTCCTTCATTGTTATAATTGGAACAGCAAGCCCGTGCTTGCTGTTTCGAACAACAAGCCCACTGCTTGTTGTTCCGAAGCAGCAAGCGCGGGCTTGTTGTTTCGAAACAGCAAGCCCGCGCTTGCTGCTTCAAAACTGCAAGCAGCAGGCTTTCTGTCCGAAACAGCAAGCACAGGCTTGCTGTTCGAAACTGCCAATCTTCTTCTTAGTGTAGTGCTAACGTACCTTTTCATGATTCATTCATCAAAGTGTTACGATTTGATACTTTTTCTTATTTTTAGAATGTTTTTAATTGAAAAAAATGCAAGTATCAACTGACACAGCATTCATATCTGACCCTTTCAATGTCATACTGATTTAAACCCTATTTGAAAAATAAGAACCATTTTTGTTGAAAATGAATAAATTTGAACATAAAGATACTAATTTTTCAATATATTTCGATGTTGTTTGGTTCTGAAAATTTTAAGATTTTTCATGTGATTAGATTAGAGTTAGAAAGGGATGCGATAATGGATGATGAAGATCTAGGTAATTTTGTACCCCCAAAAAAAATGTCAAGCAACTTAAGATGTATACCAATTTGTTCGACTTTTTGGTGTATATTAAGCAGCTTTAAGAATGTTCCTTCATTATGATGTAATCGACAGAATAGAATGTTTATTTTTACTAAAATATATAGAAGATTTTTTCTAACCATTCTACAGAAATATCATCCAACAAAATGTTACAAGTATACAATGTCAAACAAGAGTTATTTCAATAGTAAAAATCCAAAACATCATTGAATGCTTAATCAATTGCTTAGAAGTTCAATTTAGACTTAAAAGCTTATAACTTTTGCTGAAGCGGATACATTTTAAATTATAAGATTATAACTGATTTTGTATACATTATATGAAAAAAAATAGTAAGATATGATATTTCACGATTTTCTTTTTTGGTGTAATTTCGATATAGTTATTTTGTTTGATCTATTCACATATCATTATTTTTATACATTTTTGTTACAATGAGCTGTAGGCCCACTCATGCATAAGAGCACGCATCCATGCATTTTCGCATAAATATTTTAAGCTTTGGTTCACCCGGTTCACCGCAGTCAACCACTTAAAACAAGCAGTTAATCGATTCAACAAGTGGTTCACCCGGTTAATTTTGGATGGTCGTTTGACCAAGATTAACAATTGTTTGGTTACCAAAACCTTAGTTGTTATGCGATTAACTGCTTGGTTCGGTTAATTGATTGTGCCACCATCGATGACTGATTTTGGACTCTAATCATATAATATATTTTTCATACTAATAATGTGTTCTTTAAAATTACAACAAGCCAAATTTGTGTTTTTAATTGGTTCTAACATATTTTTGATTATTAATAAAATCTTCCAAACTGTAACTATTATAAATACCTTTTTGCTAATTTATCATAAGTTCTCTAACCGAAATAGTTTCGTTAAATTCGAAAAAGGAAAAAAAGGGGGTGGGGTGTTAAATAGGAAAATGCCCTTGATGTATGAATTAGGAATTCAGTATTTACTTGATTGAAGTCTCCGGTATGGTATAGAACAACAACAAGAAAGCTACAGGCACCATCTGTCATTCGATGATAAGGTCCACATACAGCAATCAGCTTAGCAAGAGCCTAGTTCACATAAAACAAAAATGGAAGCTGAGTAAAATGAAATTTCGTAAAGAAAAAAAAAATCACCTACCTTAGTTCCAAAACTGACTGCATCTTCAAGTTTGCCATTATCTAGTGCTGCCTTTGATGATTCCAGAAGCTGCCATCCATCTTCAGATGAGCATGCAACTTGCTGCCAGATGAATTAGCAAAACGAAACTGTGAGTTGAATACCTTCAGAAAAGTACACTTAATATAGAGTTGGGTCCACACACCTTATGAACAGGCACTAAACTGATAACATCCCATTTGCTGAAGGGATGTATTGAATCCATATCAAAGTCTCTCGGTGACAACTCAATACCCACCTAAAACAATAAAAGGTCTTAGTTTCAAGGATATCAAAGCTATACGAACCCCAAGGTCATTTGCTATATAAAGAAGAGTACAACATGGATCAGTATAAACACGTATTTTATTATGTTATAACACAGTTATTTTTATCAGTACACCTCTGACCCATTAGATGGGTCAGTGAATATAATGGTAAACTGTATCATAAGTTAAAATACAGATTCAGTTTTCATTATAAACAAATGTATTTTGAGTCACCGTTTATCATATCAATTTGTCATATGATTATATTATTAGGCCGCACCCCAATATCAACCTTTTTTTAATGACATCGACTAACATTAAGAAACAAGTTACGTTGATCATCATCAAACAGAAAAGAAGAAAAGAAAAAACCAGTTCTTCGTATCATTTATAAATTTTTTCTTACTTCGACATGTTATACAATACAAATGGAAACTTTGGTCATTAAAATGGAAAATGGCACAAATACCAGAGACCATGATTCTATTCAAATCAGTACTATTGTACTAATATTCATCAGAAAGTTAAATTCTAAAACTGGTACCTTATGGAAAACACCCCGTAAGATAGCATATTTTATAACATCGCAGTAATTTTTCTATGTTAGCTGATAGTCATAACGCTTCTTCAGAAAAACAACTAGCCATCTCCATACAGTGTCATGAACAACATCTGATGCAAGCTAGTGAGGCCCAGTGTTGGGTATGCCAAGAAGTAAATTCAGTGTAGCAGTTATCGATATGCCTATATTTACACTTTCAGAGATCGATGCAATCACAGCTCGAAGAATGTGTTTGTAAGCTCTAATTATCACTTCATGTACACAAAGTGATTGCACATGAGAAAGCTTCTCGGAAAGTTTTATCTGAATTAAACATCAATAACAGGTTAGAATGAAATGTTAGAGCTAGATACTTCTTATATAAACCAAAAAAAAAAAAGCGAGAACAAATGCTCAACTTAATAAAGCTTAAATGTTGCTTAAAAAAATGTTTAGTTCTACTCTCAAATACAAAATTAACTTATACGCTAGTCTCTACATAAAAGATATCCAATTCACACATTTGGGCTTTATTTAATGCATGGTATTACAACATTTAATAAATCAAAGCATAGAGCGTGGACAATCACACATCAAAATCATACTGTTATGTCAAATAATAAAAATTGCATCTTTGACACTGCAAATTTTAGTCATATGATTAAATTATATGTTGAGGAAACCAAATCACCCATACATTTCCCTTAAATAGTTCTAAATGAGTATACGGACTGAATAAGAACACAACAATCAAAACAAGTTTATTGCTTAATGTGTGTCTTAAAAAAATGAGCAGCATTTAACATTGCTTAAGCGCACTTGAGCTTCAAATCATCTTTAACCTTTGACTGTAGAAAACAAACATGAGAATTAATCTTTGGGGTTGGATCATTAAATTTTCAATTCAAAATCGAAAAAATATATGTGTAATATGTGTTTATGTATATATGTATGTATGTATGTACTTAACATAACTGAGTTTGATTCTCCTAGGCATGTATTGGCCAAGGGAAAAATGGTAAACTTTCGGCATTCTATGCTATTTTCAATCCCACTGTGCTGCCCATGTATGAATTATAACAAAATTATCAAAAGCTCTTAGTTCAGCCAAATAACCACACTCATTCATTTGGCAACGGTTCCCATATATGACTAAGTGAACAATGACGATGGGACAACAAAAGTAATTATTAGGATCAAAATATTAATTAGCATGTATCATGAAACATAGCAGGAATGCCACACATTTTAAATTAAAAAGAACTTCAAAATTAGATGGTAAATTAATTATAAAACAAAATTGATTAAAAACACACACACACCAATTCATGCAAAACTCAATCTAATGTCTTTTCTTACCTCCCTTCTTAGCTTTCCTTTTCATACCCAGTCCTTTGGAAGCAAGCAAGCCAGAAGCACTCTTTCCTTCAAACTTCTTTGTAAACTTCATAACACTAGCCATCTGAGTCTTATTTGAGGCTGATTTCACTGATTTGCGGCTTCTAGCGTCCACGTCTTTATCCGAGTTATGATCTTCTAGCTTCATCTTCATGTAGCTACCATCTTCTCTTACAATGAGGCGACCGTCTGAGTCAAACCGTGAATTTCTGTATTAGCAAATGACAAATAATATATGATAAAGGACTAATCGAGAAGAGCATACCGTAAAGTATTCAAATATGTATATTCTCTAAGTTTCTTGCTAAAGGATCTGGGAGTCTATCTTTCTTCAACAGCAAAAGCTATTTTATACCTACAAAGTCAAAGATAACAAGTCAATGTCCTACTCACAAGGAATATATCATTGTATTTTATTGAAATTTTGCATGTGCGATGATTTTACAGTTAGTGGACATACATAAATCCAAACAAATATAGTAGTTATGGGAAATAAGGTGAATAACTTTATAGGTGTTGTATCATAATTCATAACAGTGAATACTTGCATTTTATATTCTTCTAAGACTAACATAATTATTCAAACAATGTGAATATTTGTTTTATAAAAGTTCATCGCATGTATCAAATGCATGTTATATCCCATCTTATCTTATTTATAATAATAATGGTCTTATTCAAACAGTGAGAAGTGGAACCAGCTTGTTTGCATAGTTCGTTGCCATAAGATCATCACAGCCACCAATATTCTTTCCACCAATAAAGATATTGGGAACAATCCTTTGCCCAGTTATTTCTAGAAGTGCTGCTTGAGTTTCTGCACTGTCACTTCCATGATCCAACTCAATTGCTACAATATTCTTGTTATAATCTTTTAGACTAATATGGATTATTATGTAGTTTGCACATTAGTGAAGACATAACGATGAATGATTTTCTATATTAGAAACTAAATAAGTGAATGATATACAAGCTACAGGAACTCCCAAAATATTTTTAGCTTTAAACATTATGAACAACAGTCCTCGTGTAAGTTTTCTTTTAAAAGTATTTATTGAAAGGAGCTAACTTTCTAGATTTATGTAGCTTTACTTTTGATTAATGTATTGAAAAATGTTCCTGTAGGCAAACGACGAATGCACTGTTTTAATAATTAATTTTCTGTAACTTTCCAAACAAATTAGTTCTTAACGATTTGTAACTTTCCTAATAAACGATGATTCCACATTATACTTATAAAACACAAATCCATTAACACAAAAAAAAAAATTAACTTTTACAAAAATTAAACAATTTAGGGATTAGGATTACGTAACTCATCTTCTTAATGACAATTAAATTAAATAATTTAGGGTTTTGGTTTCTATTGTACCTCTTCCGTGCTTTTCCATCTCGCTATTTCCTATGCCACTCCGGCAACGCTTACAGCTCATCTCTGACCCTTGACCGCCTGGGATGCGAGATGCGTCCATGACTCTTGCGACTCTTTTCTTTTTCCGCATTGTTTCCTTCACTATTTTCCTGGCGATTGATAAAATTTCGCAGTTTTCTTTTCGTTTGGGGAAATTTTTTGGTTTCGGCTAAAATGAAGAAGCGAGGAAGGGAAGGACGAAAAAAAAATAGGAAGGCAAAATAAGATTGCGTTTTGATATGGTAGAAGAACGTATTATATGAACTGATCCAAACCTTCTAAGATCTACGGTTGGATTTTAATGGTTAGGGAAGGTGTGGATCGGTTAAGTGGTAGCAACTGAAATTTGGTACGGGTATGAGCCTTATCAAATTTGATACGGCTTAAAACTGTATCAAATCTCTGATTCCTGGTGTGTCAAATTGGCTGTTTTGGTGTAGTGAAGTGAATTTAGTTAACGAGTATAATGGTTTGGGTTGGCATAGCGATGTTTGATTTATACATCTGTTTAAATCCAATGTAGGAGTTTTGGAAATGTTTTCTGAATAAGAATCAGAAATGTTTTCTAATACAAAATAATAATAAATGGAAATATTTTCCAATGTTAATAATGTATATTTTCTAAATTTAGAAAATAAGAAATGTTGAATATATGCAAACAGGAATAGGGAAATGGATAATTGAATGAAAAATTAAATTAAAGTGGATCAGTGTTGATTGATGATTTGCTCGGTAAGATTTCCATTTAGAAATACGACCGTTGTTTGTACACATGTTTTCCTTTGATAGTTAAATCACCGACTATCGAATATTTTGACCATTTTCGTTGTCAATACGGAGAGACCGGGATCAGATTCATTATCTTAAAACCCCTCTGTATGGACGTTAGCGTTGCGATCAAATATAATGAAGATAATTATAGACGGAGTTATGCAAGGGCTGTTCTGGCGATCCTAGGTAGAAATTGCCTAAGATGGATTTACAGAATAGTACCTTCGGTTATTCCGGTCCCAGGATGACCTGTATGGAAGAATGTCTGACAGAATATATCTAGTAGATCGCGTAAGTTGATCTCTTCAAACGTATTTATGTTTGGTGGTAGGGGAATTCGTTTCTCTTAGCTGTATACCCGTGGTATTTTTGGGGAAATCAATTTGTGATTTGGCAGGTATGACGATGTGACATTCAAAGTGAATAATTGTGTGATCTGCCAGAGATAAGCGTGGCCTCTAGCCTCACAACCGGGAAATGACAAAAATCGTGCAGCCAGCATGGCTATGTGGGTTGCTTTCATTAGGGTGTATTATCACCTATATAGAGATATTCATTTCATTCTTTAATCTATTCGATGCTGTCCCATTCGGGAAACGGTTGCTGATCCCAACCGTTGGTGATATACATTCGATACACTCAAACGAAATGAGTGATTGGTCATGTGTGGACGGGTTGCAAGATGTTATTGTTGAACCCAGTGTATTCCTCTCTAGAGGTACACTATCAAAAGGTGGCTCCATACCTTGTCATAGTTGGTAATCCAATAAGTGCTCGCGGTTTTGATTGTAACTATATATGTAGAACGTGAGATGAAAATGTTTCTGCTAGATGATTATTTAGTTGTGGTTGATAGACATATCAAAAGAGTTTTGATATAAAGTTTATCGTTTCTTTCTAAAGGATTTTGAAAGTTAAATCAAATGTTTTGGATTTTCATAAGGGAAAAACTCATTCCGTTATATGACGTGGTCTTATGAGATATCGTGTATTTGCTCAAACTGTTTTAAATTGTTTTACTCACACCAGTCACATGACTGACCCAGAGTTTATTTTGTTTTGTTTTCCCTAAACTCTTGGGTGCCCAATTTTATACGGGTAGTCAAGTAGTCAGGATTTTACAGATATACTTGGAGAGCTTGGAGCAGGAGGCTTCAGGATTATATAGCTATAATTATTTACGCTGTGTTGTAAATGTTATACTCTGATAATGTTACTGTATACATATACTATTTTTATTCCAAAGTTATGTATCTATTATATGTTGTTCGTTCCACTGTGAGATTCGTGTTACTCTGATGTTGTATGTTCTTCTTCTTCTTCTATTCTAAGTTTCTATCTTATCTATTCTCGCCCTCTGTTTTCTTTCTATTAGTTTTCTGGTTTCCAGTGCAATGGGTTGGACTTGTGTTATTTGGTCAGCTCAAATTGTACCCGAATTTCGGGACACTACACTTTATATGAATATACATATAATGGATGGTTAAATAGATGTGCACAAATATATATATAATAGATTGTATATTGTGTGTGTAACATAACAATCGGGTAAAGTGTTGGTATAATTATAAAGGGTTAATATAAACCCTGGGTGTAAAATTGGTAATGGAAACGAATGAAAACCCTAGCCGGTTTAACAAATAAAAGAAAGAAAGAGGCCGACCCCTCTCTCATCTAAAATAAAATCAAAAGAAAACCCAAAAAATGGACGATGACCTAGCAGCGAAAAATTAAGGAAAAACAACCATCTCGCTACCAAATTGGAGACGAATTCGTGATGGAGGGAACTCGAGAGAGAGCAACGAGTCTAGGAGAAGCCCGAAGCCTGAAATCGAGATATGAGAAATAGAAATCGAGATTAAACCCTAGATGAGTGTATTTCCTGTTCTTATTTGGCAATAAGGCCTTTTACAGGCAGCCGATTTACTTATATGTTTATTGTAGGATTGTTATAAACAAGTATACATGTTTGTTGAATGATTTTGTATGTTTGTTTGGCTGTTTGTTTGGTATACAGTTTAGAATTAAAGTGTTAAACAAATTTAGGCACTATTTGCTGCATAAATAGTGTTGGAAGAGTGAGTATAGGCAGTTTGGGAAACTAGATACATGCGTATGTCTATACTTATCTCTAATAATATTTACACAGTGATAAAATACTTAAAATACTATTGTAAAAACATTAAAGTATTCCTGAGTAATATACACATAAATATGAATAGCATGCTAGTTTAAATGAATAGATGCTTGACCCCGTCATCCATTATACATTTGTCTGGACACATATTTCCAACGCTAAGGAATTGAACGGTGAGTTACTACACTTAATGTATGCTAATGGATGCACCAATGCAAGGTGTGAACAATATTTGTATGCATGACTTGCACATGGATAATTTGTTGTGAAGGTTTGATTAATTTCAGATTTATAGGTGGGATACTTTGTCACCTGTTAACTAAACCAATGCACAAATTTAACATATGACGTTTTATAAGTGTTTAGAGAAAAATTGCTTAACGAGTACGGGTACCAGTTTAGTAAACACAGGTCAATATAGAATATACAGATATACATGTGTATATTTTAATGGCTGGTCCGTGAGTGCAATTGAATAATCTACTCTCAGAAATAAGAGTTGTGTAGGTGGTATGTGTTTCTATTTGGATGTATGTGTGTGATGGACTCAGTTTTAGGTGCATTTATAAATTCTGAAATTGAGGGGATATATGTATATATACTGGAAGATGGGTATGTATATATGTAGGCGAGCGTTCAATGGCACCCCAAATAGTGCAGCACCCCAAAAGCCCTCAGATTTCCACCATAAGTTTCCCCTTTTCTCTCCTTCCACTCATTCTCTCTCCCTCTACTACATTATTCTAATATAAACGAGTGGCTAGAAATGGGGTGCAAATGGAAGGCTAGGAAATATGCGTGCCATTGAACCTACCTCATGTATGTACACCATAAAGGGCCTATATGTGTTATGGATGTTTATATATACAAGCTGGAACATGGGTGTGTATATATGTACATTATAAATGGTCAAGTTGATATGGATTATATTTATGCATACATGAAAAGGTGTGTATATATAGATATATAGGTAAACCAGAGAATAATAGGTCAGTAAATGACAATGTTGGTTAAATATTACATATAGAGGTGAATACTTGAATATATCTATGTTGCTTGATATAAATGCTAGTTGAATATGGAATTATGTAGATATTTATACAGGCAGGAAAATGTATGTTTAGAAATAATACTTCCAAGATGATTGCAAAAAAAAAAGGGATATACATGATTACTTTAAGTATAAATATATGTAAGATTGATTAGAATGGAAAGCTGCTTATCTTTGAAACTGATCAAATAGAATGTGCATTGTTCTAATGAGTATGAATCAGTTACACCTACTTATACAGATAGTTTAACATGCATGTTAAATGTCTTGTGTAAACAGTGAAGCTCAGAGTAGTATTATACACTAAGCACCATATTTTTGTAAATATAAAAGGTTACATATGTTTGGAATATAAGTTGGGGTTGTTGTGAACAAATGCATTGTATTCTCTGAATTTAACTGAACCAATTTATATTTTGACAGGTAATCTATAACCAACGTATGTTTTGTCACCACTTAGTTAAAGCGTTTATTGATTGAGCTTCCATTTAACTTCAAATAGAGAAAGCATGAACAGTTTATATAACCTTTGTTATGCATAGGCTAGTATCTTTGTATGTCACCTGTTTTATAAATACACTCATACCAGACTTTTTGTTTGACTCCTTGTGTGCTTTGGTGCGTCCTGGGGTGTCTCATTTCTATATGAGGCAGCCCTATTATTGTGTTTTAGGTAGGAATGCGCCATTTCATTTGGATTGAGGGACAAGGAGTTGGCTGTTTCAAATATTTATAACTGACAAGTGATTTTTTATTTTTTCTGTTCCTTTGAAAAATAATACAATACATATGTATTGTTGTGTTTACATAAGTAGGATTCTATTTCTTGTTAAACTGCATAAGTGTATGTACTTTGTAACATTACATAATATTTGAATGTATGTCATTTGGGTTCGTTTTGTAAGCTGGGTTCAAGGCACAAATGCATTTATAAGTAAAAGATGAAATGTATATATGTAGTGTATAGTTATATACTGGTTCAGGTGTGATAAATAGTGGTTGTAAACTGATAACAGGGTTTAAATACACATATACAATTGTAAATGTGGAATTGTAGATATACATTCGACTGTCTTGGAGTAATTTATGTTGGTATGTATATTATTAAATAAGTGCATTTAAGGCTGTATATGCTTTGTAATTGTTTTGAAGGGATTATTCAATCCCTACGCTACTGAGATGGGTATGTCATGCAAAGTGATGCGTGCACATGCCTGTATCCATATGCAGTCGGTTTTTGTATTAAGAATGAACCTGTTAAATATTTGAGTAAGACATAGGGGTAGATCTCTTGGTTTGAACTTGATACTATATATATATATATATATATATATATATATATATATATATATATATATATATATATATATATATATATATATATATATGGTAGGTTCAATGGCACCCCAAATAATGAGCACCCCTTTAGCCTACCACTTTTCCATCACACATTTTCTCCCTCTCTCTTTCCACCCATTCTTTCACCTCCCACTCACTTTCCATTCATTTTTTTTAATATAAATGAGTGGCTGAAATTGGGGTGTAAATGGGAGGCTCCCTGATCCTATATATATATATATATATATATATATATATATATATATATATATATATATATATATATATATATATATATATATATATATGAGGAGCGTTGAATGGCACCCCAAATAGTGAACACCTCAAAAGCCCTCCTATATAAACCAAGAATTTATATTAGTTTAAGTTAGTGGAAGGAGAGAGAAGTACTGGAGGTAGAGAGAAACAGAATGTGTGGTGGAAATCAGGGGGCATTTAGGGGTGCTGCACTATTTCGGGTGTCATTGAACGCTCGCATATATACATCCCAATTATAAGAGGTGTAGCGGAACTCTCCCATATATATATATATATATATATATATATATATATATATATATATATATATATATATATATATATATATTCTGAAGATCTTTCATGTTTACATTTGAAAGTATACTGTAGATTTGTGTGAGAAGGTAAATACATGTCTTACAAACATAAGTTATACATGGTGATTTTGACCACTTATATGTGCACTGATGGAAGGTTTTATTAATGTAAAGTCTGAAGGAATCAATTCGTCTTTCTACATATCTCAGATTTTATTTAAGATGTTTACTGGTATAGAAGTAATTAAACTTTGAGACAATTTTAAGTAAGGCAGCACGTTGATATCAACATTATTTAATAGTACATAAGAATATTATTGTGGTATCTATTTCAAGAGAAAGGATTTCTATAGAAAGACAAGTTTATCTAACTATGTTTAAGTTGTGCATGAGATCAATTATTTTTAGTTAGTCTAATATCCTTTACGAATTACTTTGACTCTGATATAAGTAAAGGGACTTGTATATCTTCATATACATAAGACAGATTTTGAGTTATACTGATATTTTATATTGGTGTGAAGTGATCCTGGATATGATTGTGTTGTTTATTTAAATAATAAATAAATGCATAAAAATGATTTAAATTTTGGTAAAAAGAAAAACTATGGGTCATTTCAGGCATTTGGAATTAATTAGAGATGAATTTGCAAATATATGCAAACGTGATTTACAGAGATGAATTATGTTTAGAATGAGAGAGTAAACTTAAAATTGTAATTAAGAATAATTAAATACAGTGTTGTATATGTGGGTATTTATAACCCAGTGTATAAAGCCTTATTGGGCTGAGTACAATGTAATAATAATAGTAAGGGTTAAGCCCAATACAGAACTAATTTAATATATGTAACCAGCTATTCTATTACCCCCCCTCAAATCGTATTGAGAAATAGGGTTTGCTGAAATAGTTAGGTCAAATAATGGTGGCGGCGCATCCTCCAAACTCCAGGAAAATCACTTCGAACTTCAAGAAAATCACTCCAAGATTCAGTAAAGTCACTTTGTTCTTCAACTAGAGATCATTGGCTGCTACTCTGACGCGAATACGAGTTAAATAGTGATGGCGACGCATCCCCCAATCTTCAGGAAAATCACTTTACTCTTCAATTAGAGATTGTCGGCTGCTACTCTGGCATGAATACGAGAACATCTGACCTCTTGCATGGATCTTCATCATCAACATTAAGTTCCAACCTAAGTCTGGTGAAGTTCGCCTTCGAGAGTGGTTTTGTGAGTATGTCAGCTTTCTGATTCTGAGAAGGTATATATCCTATTGACAATTTATTTTGCATAACCTGCTCTCGTATGAAGTATAAATCCAATTCGATATGCTTGGTTTTAGAGTGTAAAATAGGGTTAGCAGTCAGAGAAATTGCACTGGTGTTATCACACCAGATTGTAGCTTGTTTGTTCACTTTAACCCTAAGTTCACTCAGTAATGACTTTATCCACATTAATTCAGCAGTAGTGCTTGCCATACTTCTAAATTCAGCCTCTGTGCTGGATCTTGATACAGTGTTTTTCTTTTTAGCACACCATGACACTGGATTTTTGCCCAGATATATACAGTAACCTGATGTAGATTTTCTATCGTCTTGATCTGTTCCCCAGTCAGCATCTGAATATGCATTGATATTGAGTGTTTTGCTATGCTTGAGTATAAGCACTTGTGTTAGAGTTCCCTTTAGATATCTGAGTACTCTCTTTAATGCCCTCCAGTGTTGATCCAATGGGTTTTGCATGTATTGGCTTATTTTATTCACACTATATGATATATCTGGTCTTGTTATTGTAACATATTGCAGTGATCCAACTAGGCTTCTGAACTGTTTTCCATCTTGAATTGCTTCACCTTTTGTTTTAGACAGTTGAGGACTTGTGACCATAGGAGTAGGAAATGGATTTGCTTTATCCATCTTTGCTCTAATTAAAATTTCAGAAATGTACTTCTTTTGGCTAAGATGAATTTCAGAATTGTCTTTTCTTTTGACTTCAATCCCTAGAAAGTAACTCAGATCACCAAGATCCTTTATAGAGAATTCTGAATTTAGAGCTGTGGTGATGCTGTTAATTTCAGTGTCACTGTTCCCTGTTATAATAAAATCATCAACATATATAAGTATATAAGTAGTAGAAACACGGGTAAATTTTGTAAAAATTGAGTTATCAGATTTAAGGGAGTTGTATCCAAGTTTGACAAGTGTTGATTTCAACTTGTCAAACCAGACCCTTGGAGCCTGCTTTAGCCCATATATAGCTTTGTTCAACTTGCAAACAAATCCTTCTTTTCCTTGTTGTACAAAACCTTGTGGTTGCTCCATGAAAACCTCTTCCTGTAAAACACCATTTAAAAAGGCATTATTCACATCAAGCTGTTTGATAGGCCATCTCTTGTGTAAGGCAATGGTCAGAACAATTCTTATAGAAGTGGGTTTCACAACAGGGGAGAATGTTTCTGTGAAATCAAATCCACTCTGTTGTGAATATCCCTTTGCAACCAGCCTTGCCTTATACTTTGAGATAGAGCCATCTGGATTCTTCTTAATTCTAAATGTCCATTTACAGCCAATAATGTTTTTATGATCAGGTGGGGCTGTTAATGTCCATGTATTATTTTTCATTAAAGCCTTATATTCTTCATTCATGGCAGTAGTCCAATTAGTAGATTGGGCTGCTTCATGATATGATGCTGGTTCTTGCAAATCTAGTGTGGTGTTGTAAATTTTTGGTTTGAATATACCACACTTTGCTCTAGTCATCATGTGATGTTGATTTGCATTATCATCAGCTGCATTGCTATGCACAGTACTACCTGATTCACTGCTATCAGTACTATTACTTGATTGACTTTTCTCGCTATCATTTTGTTTCTGAGGTGTTTGATTGGTGCTGGTTGGTGAGCCTTGCATCTCTTGACCTGGTCCACTGGATGACACTGTGTGTTGAGAGTTGCTGTCATTACTGACCTGGCTCTGCTGTGTTGGTATGACTATGTCTACCACATCAGGTATGGTTAAAGTGTATTGTTTTGGATTTTGGACTTTTTTACTAGATATGATTTCTGAGTTACTGAATGGAAACACATGCTCGTTAAATACAACATGTCTAGACACATAGAGTTTGCCTTTGTTATCTAAACACCTATAGCCTTTTTGGTTACTCGAGTAGCCTAGAAAGGTACATGGAACAGATCTAAAATCAAGTTTATGGTTATTGTATGGTCTTAAATAGGGAAAGCATTGACATCCAAATATTTTTAGATGATTGTAATCTGGAGCATTACCATTTAGGATCTCATAATGACTTTTGAACTTGAGAACTTTAGAGGGTAGTACATTAATTAGGTATGCTGCAGTTGCAAAAGCTTCAGGCCAAAATTTAAGAGGCATTGAGGCTTTTGCAAGCAGTGTTAGCCCAGTTTCAACGATGTGTCGATGCTTTCTCTCTATAATACCATTCTGTTCAGATGTATAGGGGCAGGTTGTTCTGTGAAAAATACCTTTATTTAGAAAGTATTGTTTAAGAGGAAGAAATTCCGTACCCCCATCTGTTTGAAACACCTTGACTTTATTGTTGGTTTGATTTTCAACATATGTGATAAAATGTTGCACTGTCTTGCAAGTATCTGATTTGCTTTTAAGCATATATATCCAAACATATCTAGTATAGGCATCTATGAAAGAGACGTAATACTTATAACCATAATCAAAGTTAACTGGTGCTGGACCCCATAGATCAGTAGCAATCAATTCAAGTGGTTTAGAATAAGTTGTGTTAGAATCTGGAAATGCAATTTTATGACTCTTTCCCATTTGACAGAATGTGCAAACATGTGTAGTTGGAAATTTACTAATGTCAATGTTGCTGTTTTTTCCAATAACATGTTTCACAATTTTTATACTGGGGTGTCCCAGTTTATTGTGCCATAAGTCAAACTCATCACAGTACACAGAATTGATAGTGGTAGCCAACATATGATTGTTAGAAGCATTCAATACATGATCATTAGAGCCAGTCAACAAATGATTAATGTCTTTACAATCATTTTTTTCAGATTTACTTGCAGAAAATTTGTATAGACCATTGGTCTCATTACCCTGCAAAATTATTTCTTGAGTCAGTATATCTTTAACTAGGCAAGCATTAGGAAAGAATTCAAAGTACACATTATTATCCTTAGCAAATTGGGAAACACTCATTAAATTTCTTTTAATTGATGGTACCCTTAAAAGATTCTTAAGATAGAGTTTTTTGGGTCCATCAATTATTGCATTTCCAGTGTGTGTTATGTGAATACTTTTACCATTTGCGGCAAGTAAATTTTGCGTACCTTTGTAGTCACGATTTCCGATATTTAGGTTGTCCAGATTATTGGTTACATGATTGGTAGCTTCTGAATCAGGGTACCAACTGTCATCATTAATGTCTTCAATCCTTGCTGTATCATTATTCTGCCCTTCAGACTTGTTGTCACTCTGATTACTGATATTGTTCACACTTGAACTGTTGCCTGAATTGTTCTTTTGCTGGGTAGGATTATAATTTGCATTAAATCTGAAATAACACTTGTTAGCACTGTGCCCGTATTTTTCACAAATCTGACATCTCACTTTGCTATTGTTGCTTCTTCCTCTACCTCTGCCTCTAAAAGTCTGACCTCCCCTTTGATTGTTGAATTGATTTCTTGACGAATTTCCTTTTTCTTGAAATTTCCCTCTTCCAAATGAGGTGTAATTGATAGACAGGTCAGAATTGACACTCCTTTTGTGATCAATTCTGCCTTCATGAGCTAGTAGGGTTGAGTACACATATTGTAGGTTTGGTGTGGGGTCCATGGATAGAATTATAGCTGTAACAGCTTCATAGTCATCATCTAAACCGCTAACAATGGATAATACCTGTTCAGATTCAGGTACCTTTTGTCCTGCTGAACTCAATTGATCACATATGTTTTTTACTTTAAGAAGATACTCGTTCATAGTTGACTCACCTTTCCTGATACTGTGTAATTGTCGTCTGTAGTGCATGATTCTTGCAGATGATTGTGCAGAAAAATTTCTTTCAACAGTAGTCCATACTTCTTGAGCAGTTTTTACACCAATAAGTTGTGGCAATATAGTTGGACCTATGGATGACATCATCCAAGAGCAGACAAGGCTATCTTGTCTTTGATACGCCAAGAATTCGGGGTTTTGCACTAATCTTTCTCCACTGTCTCTGATGAATTTTGGCGGCACTGTCTTCGTACCATATATAAAATCATCTAAACCGTATCCTCTAACTGCTGTTTCAATTTGTAATTTCCATAACAGGAAATTGGATTCATCAAGCTTTTCAGAGATTAATTGACTCTGTGGCTTTACTATGGCTTTCATCAAGTCCACTGTGGGATCGGATAAACTAGTTGAGGCTCTGTTGCTTGAAGCTTGAGGACTGGTTACGTCTCCTTGATTTGTCATTGCAGAAATAAAATGCACAGAGGTTCAACTGGTGAGGAAACAGGTATGTGATTCTGAACTAGATAACTTTTGAATTGAGATAATCTTCAAGAAATGTTTTTAGTTGATCACTGCTGCAACCAGAAGGTTTATGAATGATGACTAAATTGATTCTTGATAAGAGAACTTTGTCTGAAGGCTTTCTTTGGACGGCACTGTGATCAACTGACTGGTTTCTTGGGTTTTCTTGATCGGGTTTTCTATGTTCAGAAATCTTTTTACCACCAAACTCTATTGAAAGCAATTGATGCAGCCACAGTGAATGGCGAGGTACAGATGCCTTCTAATAGAGTCACAACTCTCAGATGATAAGATTCAATAATCTTTGATGAGAGGAGTCCAGATGATGAAGCTCCTCTGATGGACTGTTGCTCGAGAACACCTCTTAATGATCTTTGATGGTCAGAATAGATGGTGCAGTTAGCACACACTTGGCTCCGATACCAAGATGAATTTGCAAATATATGCAAACGTGATTTACAGAGATGAATTATGTTTAGAATGAGAGAGTAAACTTAAAATTGTAATTAAGAATAATTAAATACAGTGTTGTATATGTGGGTATTTATAACCCAGTGTATAAAGCCTTATTGGGCTGAGTACAATGTAATAATAATAGTAAGGGTTAAGCCCAATACAGAACTAATTTAATATATGTAACCAGCTATTCTATTAATTAGCAGTGGAGAATAAGAAATAATAATAATAATAATAATAATAATAATGGCGGTTTGGTTTAAAAACGTGGATGGAATGGTGCAGGCACCGAAAGTCAGGTGCAGTTCTGTTGGTTCGAATACGAAGTGCTGCAAAGACTAGAAGAAATAAAATAGAAAGCAGGCGAAAGGGATTGCATGGCTAACAACAAGCTCAAAAGTATAGGGTAGGGAAGATTGTTTGGAGGCGTAATTGAGAATGGAAGAAGGATATACAGTAAGTTATATTCATGGTGCCTAATTTTAATTAACACATGCCTAATCCAAGTGATTATAAAGCGTATAGTAATTAACGTTTTTAATGTTAGTTTATACAAAATGAACAATATTATAAAATTTTGCCCAACTGTTTTATATAATATGTCTAATACATACGGTAACCCTACTAGTTTATGCTTACCTTAATTAGTAACTTGCATAATTGTTTTGTAATCTGCCAAATCATATCTAACATGCCTAAGCTTGAAGTACATGGCCAATTAAATATATCAATATGGGAAGAAAAGAAATTTATACCTTTGTCAGTCCGTGGCCGTCCTAGCAGTGTTTGGATATAGAAAGCAAAGTAACATAATTTTGCATTAATTTTATATTGTTTAATATTGTATCGATTGATATATAAATAATAAATGATATATAAGTAATAAAGAGCTTCCGGTTAATAGAACTGAGGAGATTGACTCCAAAACAGATTTTGTTGAGAGCTCCATTGCATTGAGCCATGACTTTATTTCCTTCCGGTAGAGCGTCCTTTCCCTGTTATGTTTTTATATTATATGTGTACCTTGTCAGAAAAAAATGTTGTTAAGGTGTATGCCAAATTATATTTACATAGTCATATATATACAACGTATCATATTTAAGTCCTTAGAACCCCGCTTAGTTCAAATTCGAATATACGTCTAATTATATATATTTCATGGACCGATTGTTAGGGTAATAAAATTAACGTTAATTTGAAATTAAAATAAGGTTTTGTTAATTTAATTAAAACCGATACATACAAAATTCCGCAACGTACTCATTTGTTATCAGAATTCGGGAAAGAACCAGAGACGTTGGAACCACATGGATAAGCGTACCATTTTGAAGCTGGATTGGACGGAGTGAAAACAACCGAGATTTTTCAGTAAAATTAAATGCTTATTTAATTTAACTGAAACAAACTGTTCTGATGACGAATGGAAACCCCAGGTGTGTTCAACTCACTCAGTTTTTATTCCACTTATATTCATATAAGTTGGGTTTAATATTTGTGTGCTATGGTTGTTATTGTTGGATGATTACTGCATATATTGTTTATATTGACCGAACTAATTAAATTAAACGTTTGTTTAATTTAATCGTTATTTTTAACGATTATAACCAATGAAGCCTACTTACCTCGTTGATCACGTTTATAATAATATAAACGTGTTAAATTTAAAGTGGATGTTTATATTGATATTATTGTTTGATTAATGAGTGTTATATTTGTTTATTGAAATATATGATTTCATTTGATGTAACGTATTTGGATGCAGGGAAAACAGGTTGGAGGGATCCAGCTAGATTCCTCAAATATATTTAATGTTATTTATTTTCATATTATCAGTATATGAACTGTTCTGACTGGATAATTGACTTGGTTGTTAATCCTTGATTGGAAATTCAATGTTTATTTTGTTTTAACCAATGGGAAATATTGGTTGAGTAATTGGCAGCATATGGCTTATAAATCAGTCATTTTATAAATATTGATTCATAGTCAGATAAATCGATGTGAATGAAGTTATAAAATTTATTTTATAACTGAAGATGGATTTGAAATCTATTAATTTGAATAGAAGTTTATTTAAAAAAGAAAATAAATATTTATTATTTATTATTTAAGTTTATAAGTAAATTTCTAATGAGTTTATAAAGCAAAATTGCTTATGTTACAAGATGTATAAGCAAAGGAGCTGAAATTAATGTAACGGTTAAGAGTGGGGTTAATTGTTTCTAAGAAACAATTAGGTGGAATTATTTGAATTAATTATATTTGTAATTAATTCAAAAAGGAAGAAGTAATTTCTTTTTGTTAACGAATTAACGGTGTTTTAAGTAACTAAGTTAACCGTTTTAATTGGGATTGTGATTAAATTAGTTTTTGTTTATTAATCTAATGAAATAATTTAATGAATATTTGTTTTAATTTCAATAAGAATTTAAAAGAGAAGTTAATATTTATTTTATTTAGTAAAGGAAGTAAATTATTATTTTAATTTATAATAATTTAAGTGATTATTTTATAAATGAAATTCAATAAAGGAAAGAAATCATAGTTCAAATGGAATCAAATTGAATATTGTGAAAGGAATTTATGAACATATGTTTATCGAAAACCCGAGAGTTATAAATGAAGTAATAAAAGAGATTTCTAGCGATTATGATGATTTAAGATAAATGTTTACTCAACATTTGAATTGAGTGAAAGAAATTAAGATCAAAGGGGTTTATATCAAACCCAAGTTTTAAATAAGGTGTGAGGCTAAAACGTTGATTTTAAGTTGATGTTACTTAATAATGAGATTAAGTGAAGTGAATGGAATTGAAACGATATCTCAAAGCAGAAAATCGTTTAAACAAAAACGTTTTGGAAATTCGAATGGAGTTAAGGAAATTATAAACAGATTGGGGATTAGTTGAGTTGAACAACTTCTTGAGTATCGATCTATGTTGGTTTCAGCCTTCGGGGTTGATATTTAGGAAGTTGTTCTCTTGCTAGTTTTCGTATAGGGGCTGATGAATGTTGAAGTAACGAGAATAGAAAGAGATTTTGATAATATAATGATATTTTCGAGATTTAAGAAATTAACGAGATGTGTTCGAATAAGTTATAAAAAGGGAAAGTGCTAGTTATTGTTTTCGAGAAATAAAACCAAAGAGATTTCGTAACGATGTTTAGATGCGAAATTGTTAAAACCCAAAGTGGGTGTCTATATTTGATTTAATTCTAAAGTAATTAAAAACAGTTTTAAGAATACTCTTATAATGAAATAAGAACTAAACGTTGTGTTTTAAATATTGAAAGATTAAGGAATTTAATTAGTTTTAATTAAAAAGTCCAAGTGATGACAAGTGCTGAATCAGTGAACTCATTTGTTTTTCATGATTGAATGGTTGTATATTTGATAGTTAAATAACCAACTGTCAAATCTTACCTTTACGATTGTTGGTACGGGAAGACTGAGATCGAATTTATATTCTAAAACCATTCTGAATCAGCAAATACGAAATCGTAAAAAATGCAGATTGAAGACGGAGTAGTTGAAGACCGTGATTCATAGCGGAAGGGCTACTTGATAAATCACCCTGGATTACAACAAGAGTATTTTGATGGTAATTCGGTCGTGATAGAATCTTCGAATTTCAAGGTCTACTTGCTATTGATCCATAGGGTAATTCAAGGATGCAGTAGGAGAGTGCCTTTGGTTTGTCCAGTCCTAGGACAACTTTTATGGACGAGTGTCTGACAGAGTATTTCCAAAGGGATCGCGTACGTTGATTTCTTCAAACGTACCATAGTTGTGGTGGAAAATGTTCGTTCTCTTAGCTTAACAACTAGAGTATTTTTGGGGCCGTTAACTAGTGATTTTCTGGCGGGGATCTGATAATGTGACATTCAAAGTGAATGGTGGCCAGATGTTCTGAAAGGTAATTCAAACCTCAAGCCTTACAACCGGGAAATAAGAGAAATCGGGAAGGCAGCATGGCTATGTGGATTGCTCTGATTGGGGGTGTATAATCACCTATCTAGAGAATATTCATTTCCTTCTTTATTCTATTCGATGCTGTCCCTTTTCGGGAAACGGTTGCAGATCCCAACCGTTGGTGATACTTATTCGGTACACTCAAGCGAAATGAGTGGTCGGTCATGTGTGACCGGGTTGCAAGATGTTCTTGTTGAAACCAGTGTATTCCCCTCTGGAGATACACTATCAGATGGTGTTCCATACCTTGTCATAGTGGGAATCCAATCTCCTATGAACGCCCCCGGTTTTGATTGTATACTATATACGTGGAGCATGAGATGCAAGCGTTCCACTATATTGTTATTTATTTGTATTTAGACATTATTATAATATCATAATAACACTACGCCATAGATGAGCTATGACAACGAAAATACAAGGTGTTGCTAGCTATAATGTCACCATAGCTATGCTGATTTTTGTCTATTGCAACACATGCTTCAGGGTGTTAGTGTAGATATACCACTGTGTTGCATAGCTGTAGATATATTCGAATTAAAAAAATTAAAAGAATTGTCAATCCACGTGAAAAATAATCCAACGGTCTACACTAGCTATCCATGTCAGTCTGATTTCCCCCCAAAATTTCATTTTCCCGCTGTAAGATAATTCCCAAAATTTCATTTCCCCGCTGCAAGATAATTCACGCGATCTAATTTTCATTTTCCTTAGCTCGATGTTTCTTTTATCTCCTTCCCAAATACTAACCCTAATCTCGATATTTCGCTCCCTGCTTCTCCCAATTTTTCTTTGAATTCCCCGATTTGATTTCCACAAAATAAAACTGCACCGATCTCCTTACCTCCTCCGATCCTCCACATAAAGTCCAAAGAATCTTCCAGAGTTATCGGCGAATCTTCTAGAGATATGTTGGCGGGCCCACTTTGGGAACCGGGTACATGTGGAGAAGAGCGAGTCCGGCGATTCAAGGCAGGTGAGCTCTTCGAATTAGTGGGGAACCGGGTACATCGTTGAAGCTATATCTGCATCCGATTTCGGTTCCAGCCCTGAAATTTGGGTATTATTATTCTTCACCATACAAATTTGGTTTTCTTTCTCCATATACACTGTCAGTCTAATTATTTATGGGTAAGTCTGGTCCTACTTCGGTTTCTGATTGCGCTTAAGCAGTGACAAATATGCGGAATCCATGTTTCCGCATTCATTCACAGAACAATGGTCCTACTGTCGAATTTGTTTTATTTGTAGAAGATGTGTATCAGCAAAAGATTAATTTGTGGTCATGTTTTGTTGAAGAAGGATGCTTGATTTCAATGTGATGCATTACATTTAGGCCTACTGTGCTTTCTATAATCACTGCATCCATGCTTAATTTGTGCAACAACCAAAGGTTATTGTGTCTCTCTTCAAAGGTAGAAATAGATTTATGTCAATTAATTAATGACCGTTCTTGCAATCTTTCTTTCTTTTCTTTCTTCGCTTTTATCCTGTCCTGTATATATTATCCTAGTAAAACTATATTATTGCAAGGCATAGTATAGTGCAAAGTAGAGAAGGAGCACGCCTTAATTTTCCATGTCACATATTGCATTTCCGGTCATGCTACATGCCATGTTTGTGAAGCAACTAATAATTTTATGTTGTGGATGTGGTTTGATGCTCCAAGAAAGGTTTCCTAATTTTTTCTGAAGTTAACATCCCTCTGTTTTTAATTATCTGTCCTAGCTAGTTGATTATAGCATGTGTTTTAATGAATCTTATAATGAATAGTTGATCAACACTATGAACATATATTTTGCATTAAGGGAATGCCAATGGAAAGTTTTTACTGCATACATGTTGTTGTTGCATGCTATATATTAATAAGACCACTCTTGATGATTCTATCCTATAATTAAGCAGTCATGTGGGTTTGCCATGGGCATCAGAATCTGGATTTCTCTTTCTCCAAATTAATCAGTACACAAGATAGGTCTGACATCTTCTCCTGTAATTTAGGGTCATCTTATTTTTAAACTTTTGATCGACTCGCCATTGTTCGACTAACATGGTTTCTCTCTGAATTTTTCACCTTGCAGCATATGTTATTCTGCTGTGTTCTCTACCATTGTTATATATGCTTTTGCATCCAGATTTATGTAATTTGCAGACGACGTTCATGTTGAAAATGAGATGCTCATGTTCAATCATTCAACTCCCAATCTCTGTTGCGGCTAACTCCTCTGATTTAGTGCGACATAATTAAAGAGATAAGTTGCTTCAAAGAGCAACTGTCGATGACAAACAAACCCAGAATAAGAGCATCACAAGAGATCTGAAATCAATATTGAGCTTGCTCGTTAGGACAGTAAAACAACTGCAGTTGCCACTACGACATTCTTCTAAGAGAAACATGAAAAACCACATTGCTTGAGAGGAGAATTTGTTCCTGTTCCTTGATATTTGTCCAAATGCATCACTGGTTTTCAGTGTATTCTTTATGCAGTACAAGATTCTTCTTCTTGTGTGTTCATAGCGCAGACTTAACGATCTTGTGTGTGTGATTCATCTTAAGATTACTTGGCGTATTATGTTGTTCATAATGCTTATTTCTGTTACCTTCCATGGTTAGATAGATCGTAATGTGAGAACTAAGATGGCTATATACACCAGCATTTCAAGATCATTGTGGTAAGTAGTTTCATTAGGGACGACACGCAGAAGGGGGCTTTTTCTGCAATATCAGACATGGAATGATATAACTGATTTGGTTCACTCATTGCTTTGTCTTCCAAAACACTTGATGTAGAAAGCGGCGACTCAATTTGCTGAGACATTTGCAGAAAAGAAACGCTCGACAAAAGGTGCTTAGTTTTCTTTATAAATTATTTTGATACATATACTTAAATACAAGTTGCATTACACAGTCTTATTCAGTTCTTTATTCAAATAGAATCAGAACATTGCTATATGCAATATATGAGTCAAAACACTGTTTTTTTTTGTTATTGGCTTGTTTTTTTTTCCCTGTTAGTGCATCAAACCAGTTGTTGTTGTACACTTCTTTTGGCCATGCACTATTGTTGTTGTTCTCGGTAAGCATAATTCGTTTTTGTCTTCTGTCTAGCATTTCCATGTACACCAATTAACTTGGACTATGTTCATCCATAATTAGATTGGAATATGTAGAAGAAGTAGCAGCAAAAGATCGTCCAACATTTGTTTGCAGCTACACATAATCAGATTGGTATGAATATTGATTTGAAAGTAGTAGTTTATATAATCATTTTCGTGTGTTTTTTCTTTCTTATGGTTTTATGTGTAAGTCTGTATATGAGTGAATCGAGTGTAAATGTAGTGAGGAATGTATGTAAATATGAAATATACCAGTGAATGTACATTGTTGGAGTCCAAAAAATTTGTACCGTTTGAAATGTTGAAATAAAATATTTATTTGAATAAAATATAGTGTTCGAATACTGTGTTATAATAATATTTATTATAATATTATGAAAATTTTGATTAATAGCAATTGAGGTATAATTACTTTTAACAATTGTATTTTTTTTAACAACTGCTAGAAACAGTTGTAAAAAGGGTTGACTTTATTACGATTGCCAGCTGTACTAGACATATTACAACTGTTTTTGGCAGTTGTGAAAGGGTAACTTTTTGTTCTAGTGGTACTTGTGGCAACACCTGTACTGATGTTACCGTAGAGTCGTAAAGGTGTTGCCTTTGACTCTAAGGCAACGCGGCAAAAGGCAACCCCGAAAAAGTGTTGCCACAGATCATTTTTTGCCTCCAGCAACACTTTTTGGCATCTACTGCGTCACTTCTCTGGGGTTGCCGTAGGCCATCTATGGCGTAGTGTTAGGTATTGATTTCAAATTTTTTGGATTATCATAAGGTAAAAACCATCCGTATTTATGTGTGGATTTGGTCTTACGATTATCCTTTTCTTTCGAAAATATTTTGAACTTTAAAATCAAGTTGGATGATTCCCCTTAAAATTTAGCGAGTTTTCTCACTCTGATTCACTAGACTGATCCGATGTTTGTAATGCTAGGGTTAGCCTGGGTTTCCCAAGTTCAGGTTATTGGACACTACGAAGTTCAGAAGTCATGCTGGAGGAGTTCAAACGTATTAGTATTTATTCCGCTATGTGTAGTATATGCGGACAAGATGTTATAACTATGCAAGTATATTGATGTACTTTGATGATTTGTAAGTTTTATATCAAGCTCTTAATAAAGATTATTTCTATATTATGTTTTGTTCTGCTGCGATGTAAGACTTTGTGTTTTGTTGGTTCTTCTTATTTTTCTATTCTAATATTTCTTTCTTTCTTATCTCACCATCTACTTCTTTCTATTAACTACCTTGTGATTTCGATACGTGAGTTTTGACAAGTAATATGGGTTTTATGTATTATTGTCGAAATTCGGGCGTCGAAACCCACTGGGTCATTACAGTGGTTTTAGAGCATAAGGTTTTGTAATAACCTTGGCTCTGTTGCGTAACTCGATAGAGATGGGGTTAGTAATACCTTATATTGAGTTGAATGTGTGTGTGTGTATATACGAGAGTGTATTTGTAAATTTTTTATAAAAAATGTTTCATATTGTGTTATTTGATCGAGTTAATATTTAACTGATAACTGATACAATATTGTTTTGGAAAGAGGGTAAATGAAATAATTTTACCTAAAATATATTTTTGTATATAAAAGAAATAATTTTCTCAAATTATTGAGATATTGAGTTGTTTGGTTGATTTGAATGGGATTCAAATTGAATTTAAAATTTGAAGTGGTTTCTATATGAAATTAGCAAATGAGAATTTTAAATCGAAATTAAAATAAATCAAAAATTGGATTTTGAAATAGAAGTGAATTGATTAGAAAATCGATTAGTTTACTGAATATTGAATAGGAATTGGAATTTAACTTAGTTATGTGGGATTAAATTAAGAATGGATATTAGATATAAATAAAATCGATTTGAATCTGAAAATTGAATGATAATAATGGAAATAAATCTAATATTTATCGATTGATATTCAAATAAGTTAAGTCCAATTTAATACTAATATTGAATATAACTTCAATCGATTTGGTTATGTTGATTGTGTATTAACTGTTGATTTTTTGAATTTAAATTCATCAGCATTTGATAAAGAGATGAATGAATTAGGTTTTGCTTTATAATAAATCGGATTTTTGAAAAGTTAATGGGTTTGTAGCATTTCTTCTACCTTAGCAATTTCGGGGATGAAATTCTTTTATGGGGGAAGGAATGTAACATCCCATATTTTTGGTAGTTAAATATTTAATATATTTTATTATTTTAAGTATTGTTTTGGAATTATATAAGGATTGATACTACATAATTCGTTTATATAACGTAATTTGAATGTTAAATTTATTTATAATTATAAAATGAACTCGAAACGTCGTAGTAGTTCGTAATTTACGATTTGAATTCCAATGAAATATACGGGATCCGATATAAGTCGGAATTCTGTAAAACAAGAAATGTTTGATTCGATTTTATTACATCTTATAATGAAAGAGAAAACTGGAGATTTCATATTATAAATTGTGAATTATGTCCAATTCAAATTTCCAAATAGTCGCTATGGAATTCGTTAATAAACGATAACATTTTTTTAAATAAATTGAAACAGTTTTTATATATTTGAATATCATTTTAAATATTGTTAAATTAAATATTTGTTCATCTTGGAGCTCTATAATATTTCACTTGAAGATATACGATAATAATAATAATAATTTATTATTATCAAATTGAACTATTTTGGATTTAAATATATTTTATCGATAAAATATAGGGTTTAGAAATAGCTTTCTTCTCTAATAGCTTCCGTTTTCGACGAAATGAGTTTTATTAGAATACCTATGGCTAGTTATTGCTAGATTTCCAGTTTGGAGACAATCAGAGTTGTTTTATCAGTGTGTACAATTTAAGGGTGGACCGATAAATAAATTTTTAAAATAGTGTCTTTGCGCAAACGGAGTGGATTTTCAACCAAACAACTTCAATTGGATTCAGAATGCTAAGACGTCGCGGCGGACCCATTTTCATTTCATTTGGAATATGTGAGTGACGGTACATATATTTTGTGATTACCAGAAATCAACGGTTAGCGGTAAATGTTAACACCGTAATAAAATAAAACTTAATGCTTAAGAATTATATTAGGCACACACTGTCTAAATTGAAGTGGATAACATAATAAAACCTATCCTATGCAACATCTTCATCACAGCACAGCTACCTATGACTAACCATATACAATATGGGAAACCACATGCTAATCTACCCATACCCCTCTGCATGCCAATGCCATGAAAGAAGTATACATGCCTCCTGCCTTAAAAGCTAATAGACTACGAAAGCCATATCCTATTGAAAAGAGAAACTGCACACGCAAGTCATTATCAGATTGAAAACTCGCACAAGCCTATATCTAAACAAACCCAATCCTAGCCTTGATTATATGTACCCATCGAAAGCAACGTGCTTCTTATCCCCTTACCATTTCCTTCTATAAATACTTGTGCCTTCATTCACGTTTGTTCCAGCGAGATCAATGAAAACCGCAGCTCCACAAAACATAGTAAAACCAAACCTTTCCTCTCAGTTGAAACAAATAAATACACATGCTCCATTTATAAATCAAAACATCACTCATACCTTGTCTCGAATGGAGTGCGTTAGTTCGGTGGTGGATGCCATCGGAGGGAGATGGGGCAGAAACTTACATGCATGATAGAGCAGAACGCATGGGGAGTAGAATAGAATGTTGCGTGAGGGGGTTGAGATAGTGAAGGGGCATTTGGAATTAATTAGCAGTTGGGAATAAGAAAATAATAATAATGGGGGTTTGGTTTAAAAACATGGATGGAAGATGGTGCAGGCGCCGGAAGTCAGGTGCATTTCTGTGGGTTCAAATATGAAGTCCTGCAAAGACTGAAAGGAATAAAATAGAAAGCAGGTGAAAGGGATTGCATGGGTAACCGCAAGCTCAAAAATATAGGGTAGCGAAGATTGTTTGGAGACGTAACAGAGAATGGAAGAAGGATATATAGTAAGTTATATTCATGGTGCCTAATTTCAATTAACACATGCTTAATCCAAGTCATTTTCATGCGTAGAGTAACCTTTTTAATGTCAGTTTATACCAGATGTACAGTATTATAAAATTTTCCCAACGGTTTATATAAATACGTCTAATACGTACGGTAACACTATTAGTTTATATCTAACCTTAATTAGTAACTTGCGTAATTGTTTTGTAATCTGCCAAATCATATCTAACATGTCTAAGCTTGAAGTACATGGCCAGTTAAATATAGCAACAGGCGAAGAAAAGAAATTTATACCTCCGTCAGTTCATGGCCATCCTAGCAGTATTTGGATAGAAAGTAGAGTAACAAAAATTTTGAGCCACGGCGTTATTTCCTTCTAGTAGAGCATCCTTTCCCTGTTATGTTTTTATATTATATGTGTACCTATTCAGAAACTCCGCCTGTGTAGTTTACTATGCAGCCTGTCCCAAGCCAGGGTAAAGGAGGAGGGTTCTGATAGGCTTGGCGAGCCAACGTAAAAGCTTAGCCTCTCTTATGGATATGGAACCTTATGATTTTTCGTTGAGGCGTAACCCTCTTAGCGACGTGCCATGTCGTGGCTTGGGTATGGTGTTAAATATGCAAGGGTTGGGCCACCATTCTCTTAGTGGCGCGCTACATCAACGCCTCGGTGTAGTGATAAGCGAGCAAGGGTCTTTGCATTTTTCTCTACGGGTGCGACGGGCAAGGAAGCTAGTCGATGATAGCAGGATTCAGTTAGGTAGTTGGAACGTAGGGTCCTTAACATGGAAGTTAAGAGAGATAGTTGACACTATGGTATGAGACATGTAAATATCTTGTGCGTTCAAGAAGCTAAATGGATAGGTCAGAAGGCGAAGGAGGTAGAGAACACTGGCTTTAAATTGTGGTAGACGGGAGAAGTATGTAACAAGAACGGGGTAGGCATATTGATTGACAAGAACCTTAAGAACGAAGTGGTCGACGTCAAAAGATGAGGGGATAAGATTATCCTAGTTAAGCTAGTAGTTGGTGATGTGGTTCTGAATGTCACTAGTGCATATTCCCCATAGGTAGGCCTACATGAAGAACCAAAGAGGAAGTTCTGGGAAGACTTGGAGGTCAGGGTTAGAGATGTGCCTAATAGCGAGAAACTTTTTATAGTAGGAGACTTCAATGGTCATGTTGGCTCGTCTAGCGGGGGATTTGAGAGAGTGCACGGTGGTTTTGGCTTTGATAGTAGGAACCTAGAGAGTGAAGAAATGTTAAATTTTACTTGTTTTTATGATCTCATGGTTGCTAATACCTTCTTTAGAAAGAGACAATCACATCTGATCACCTTCAGTAGTAGCCAACATTCCAGCCAAATTGACTTTGTCCTAACTAGAAGAGACAATAAATGAGATTGTGTTGATTGCAAGGTCATACCTGGAGAATGTGTTGTTTCACAACATCAACTCTTGGTATGTGTGTTTCGTCTTCGGATGGTGAAGGATAAGGGAACGAAGATTAGTAGGACGAGATGATGGAAACTCAAAGGTGACACCTTACGGGTGTTTAAAGATAGAGTGATGGGAGAAGAGGCATGGAATGTGGAAGGAGAAGCAAATGCCATGTGGAATGAGATGGCAACTTGCAATGGGAAAGTGGATGTTGGGGTGTTTGGGATAACAAGAGGAAGTAAGTGAGAACCCAAGGATTCGTGGCGGTGGAACAACGATGTGCAAAAAGCTATCAAAGCGAAGAAGGAATGCTACAAGTGCATGCACCATCATAGGAGCAAGGACAACATGCACAAGTAAAAAGTGGCAAAGAAGACCACAAAGAGAGCGGTGAGTGAAGCAAGAGGTCGAGCTTATGAAGATTTGTATCATAGGCTGAGCACGAAGGAAGGTGAGAGAGACGTCTACATGATAGCCAAGCTACGTGAGAGAAGGACAAGAGACTTCAACCAGGTTAAATGCATTAAGGACGAGATTGATAGAATTTTGGTGAAGGACGACGAGAAAAAAGATAGATAGAGAGCATACTTCGATAAGCCTTCCAACAAAGAAAGTGATAGCTCTTCGATCGAGTTGGAAGACTCTTCTGATATCACTGACAGATATTTTGTTCGAAGAATTCAAGAGGCTGAGGTAAAGGAGGCGTTGAAATGAATGGAAACAGGAAAATCGGTAGGGCCTGATGACATCCCTATTGAGGTGGGGAGATGCTTTAGAGATGTAGGTATAACCTGGCTAACTAAGTTGTTTAATGATATTTTCAAATCAAACAAGATGCCAGATGAGTGGAGGAGAAGCATTTTAGTTCTAGTCTTCAAGAATAAAGGAGGTATTCAAAGCTGCATAAATTCAGAGGAATTAAGCTTATGAGTCATACTATGAAGCGTTGGGAGAGAGTTTACGAACGATGTTTGAGGAGGTTGACAAGTGTATCGAGGAATCAATTTGGTTTTATGCCTAGAAGGTCAACCAGTGAGGCGATTTTCTTGATTGGGCAACTTATGGAGAGATACAGGGAACAGAAGAAAGATCTTCACATGATTTTTATTGATTTGGAGAAAGCTTATGACAAAGTACCGAGGAAGGTTATGTCGTGGGCGCTAGAAAGGAAGAAGGTGCCATCAAAGTACATTAAGCTTATCAAGGATATGTACAGGGGGGTCGTGACTAGTGTTAGAGCATGTGATGGTGAAACCAGTGGGTTTTCCATTAACATAGGATTACATCAAGGTTCTGCTTTGAGCCCCTATATTTTTGCATTAGTGATGGGTGAAATCAAAAAAGGTGTACATAGGGAGATTCCTTGGTGTATGATCTTTGCTAATGATGTTGTGTTGATTGATGAAAGTAGAATATGAGTTAATAGACAACAGGAGTTATGGAGGGAGACATTGGAATCGAAAGGTTTTCAGGCTAAGCATAACTAAAATGGAGTATATGAAGTGTGAGTTCAGTGATGTCAGGTCACCCTAGCTGGTCAAGTAGTACCCAAGAAGGAATCCTTTCAATATTTAGGATCTATCTTGTAGTGTGATGGGGAGATTGACATGGATGTTAGTTTTAGAATTCAAGCAGGATGGGTGAAATGGCGACTAGCATCTGACATTCTATGTGATAGGAAGACGCCTCAGAAGCTTAAAGGAAAGTTTTATAGAACAACAACCAGACCTGCGATGTTATATGGTGCAGAATGTTGGCCTACTAAAAGGCAACACATCCGGAAGATTAGTGCAGCAGAGATGCGTATGCTGCGTTGAAGTTGTGGGCCTGCCAGACGAGATCGGATTGGAAATGATGACATTCAAGAAAAACTTGGAGTTGCACCTGTTGAAGAGAAGTTAGTCCAACACTGCTTGAGATGGTTCAGACATCTCCAACGAAGACCGCTCGATGCACCTATGCGCGTTGGAATTATATGTCGTGCCGAAGGCCCAAAGAGAGGCAGAGGTCAACCTAAAATGACATGGGAAGAGATAGTAAAAAGAGATTTGAGAAATTGGAGTATATTTGAAGAGCTGGTATAGGATAGAAGTGCATGGAAGTTAGCAATCCATGTACCAGAATCGTAGTTTTTTTTAATGGAAATTAAAAAAAAAAATCTTTTAACTTTTTCTTTTCTTTTTTTCCCCTTTTTTTTTCTTTTTTTCCAATTTATTTATTTATTTATCTTTTATCTTTTTTTTTCTTTCTATCTTTTCATTTTCTTTTTTTGGGTTCCATGTCTAGCCAACCCCAACTTGTTTAGAATTCATGACTTAGTTGTTGTTGTTGTTTGTACCTTGTCAGAAAAAAATGCTGTTAAGGCGTATGCCAAATTATATTCAGATAGTCATATATATACAACGCATCTTATTTAAGTCCAAAGAACCCTTTTAGTTCACATTCGAATATACGTCTAATTATATATATTTCATGGCCCGATTGTTAGGGTAATAAAATTAACGTTAGTTTGAAATTAAATTAAGGTTTTGTTAATTTAATTAAAACCGATACATATAAAATTCCGTAACATACTCATTGTGTTATAAGAATTCGGGAAAGTACTAGTGATTTTGGAACCACATGGATAAGTGTACCATTTTGAAGCTGGATTGGACATAGTGAAAACATCCCAAAATTTTCAGTTCAATTAAAAGCTTATTTAATTTAACAGAAATAAACCGTTCTGATGACGAATGGAAACCCAAGGTGAGTTCAACTCACTCACTTTTTATCCGACTTATATATATATATAGGTTTTAATATTTGTGTGCTATGGTTGTTACTGTCGGATGATCTGCGTATATTATTTATATTGACTGAACTAATTAAATTAAATGTTTGTTTAATTTAACCATTATTTTTAACGATTATAACCAATGAAGGCAACTTACCTCGTTGATCACGTTTATAATAATATAAATGTGTTAAATTTAAAGATGGATCTTTATATTGCAATTATTGTTTGATTAATGAGTGTTATAATTGTTTATTGAAATATATGATTTCATTTGAGGTAACGTATTTGGATCCAGGAAAAACAGGTTGAAGGGATCCAACTGGATTCCTCAAGTATATCAAATGTTATTTATTTTCATATTATCAATATATGAACTATTCTGACTGGATAATTGATTTGGTTGTTGATCGTTGACTGGAAATTTAACGTTTGTTTTATTTTAATGAATGGGCAGTATTGGTTGAGTAATTGGCAGCATATGGCCAATAAATCAATCGTTTTATAAATATTGATTCACGCTCAGATAAATCGACGTACGTGAATGAAGTTATGAATTTATTTTATAACTGAAGATGGATTTGAAATCTATTAATTTGTATAGAAGTTTATTTACAAAAGTAAATAAATATTTATTATTTAAGTTTATATGTAAATTTTTAATGATTTTATAAAGCAAAATTGCTTATGTTACAAGATGTATAAGCGAATGAGCTGAAATTAATGTAACGGTTAAGAGTGGAGTTAATTGTTTCTAAGAAACAATTAGGTGGAATTATTTGAATTAATTGTATTTGTAATTAATTTAAAAGGAAGAACTAATTTATATTGGTTAACAAAATAACCGTGTTTTGAGTAACAAAGTTAACCGTTTTAAGTGGAATTGTGATTAAATTAGTTGTTGTTTATTAATCTAATGAAATAATTTAATGAATGTTTATTTTAATAAGAATTTAAAAGGGAATTTAATGTTTATTTTATTTAATAATGGAAGTAAATTATTATTTTAATTTATAATAATTTAAGTGATTATTTTGTAATTGAAATTCATTAAAGGAAAGAAATTAAGGCACAAATGGAATCTAATTGAATATTGTGATAGGAATTTATGAACATATGTTTATCGAAACCCAAGAGTTATAAATGAAGTAATAAAAGAGATTTCTAATGATTACGATGATTTAAAATAAATGTTTACTCAACATTTGAATTAATTGAAAGAAATTAAGATCAAAGGGGTTTATATCAAACCCAAGTTTTAAATTAGGTGCGAGGCTAAAACGTTGGTTTTAAGTTGATGTTACTTAATAATGAGATTAAGTGAAGTAATGGAATTGAAACGATTTTTCAAAGTAGAAAATGGTTTAAACACCAATGTTTTGCAGATTCGAATGGAGTTAAGGAAATTAGAAACAGATTGGGGATTAGTGGAGTTGAACAACTTCTTCAGTATCGGTCTGATGTTGGTTTCGGTCTTCGGGGTTGATATTTTGGAAGTTGTTCTCTTACTAGTTTTCATTTAGGGACTGATGAATGTTGAAGTAACGAGAATAGAAAGAGATTTTGAGAATATAACAATATTTTCGATATTTAATAAATTAACGAGATGTGTTCGAGTAAGTTGTAAAAAGGGAAAGTGTCAATTATTGTTTTCGAGAAATGAAACAAAAGAGATTTCGTAATGATGTTTAGACGTGAAACTGTTAAAAGCCAAAGTGGGGGTCTATATATGTGTTAACTGGCCTTTTGGTCCAGTTCCCAAAAGAACGCAAGACAAGCTCGACTCAACATATTGCATGATATTACAGCCTAGAGGCGTTGCCTGTACCAGAAGACTCGAGTTTGCCCACTAGAAGAATGTCGCATCCCTTAAACGCGACCTCCATCAATATCCATCCGCAGCCGAGCCGAAGGCGAGCCGTCAAGCAGGTCCGGTCAAAGCGCCGGTTGGGGTCTGGGGCCCCACAGTGCCGACAGCGATCGACCTAACCGGTTAGGTCGAACCAGTAGGCACCGCCCAATCCATCCGATTTTCGCCAACAAGTGCATTGCCCAGAATTACCAGATCGACGTGAAGTCAAGATTCAGCCAACAACTTCAACGAACCTCGTCACTCCTCCAAACTTTGCCAAACAAAGATCTCGCAGTCCGAGCCGTGAACCCAAACCTCGGGCCACCAAAACACCTATACCCATGACCTTCACACCTTCCATAAAGGCGATCTTCGCACACCTCGGGGTGTGGATATCGCACCCCTAAGGGGTGCGAAATTCGCACCCAGCAGGGTGCAAAATTCATACTCTAGGGTGCGAAATTCGCACCCCGGGAGGTACGAATTTCGCACCCCACGAGGTGCGAAATTGGGCTGGGGTGCGAAATTCTGCCGTGTGCAAGTGTCAGTTGCGAAATTTTGGGTGTGGGCCTCCATTTTCACCTACTCCCACCTACTCCTACCTAACCCATCTCCTATAAATAGCCCATGGTCTCACAAAGGGGTTTGAATTTGAGACTTTGCGACCTATAGAGAGCTCCTTTAATTGCATCTCCTCTTCGAGGAAGAAGAAGGGCAAAAGTGTCCTTTTCCTAATATATTAAATATATGATAATTATGACATCATATAACTTAGAGATGAATGTAATGAGATGGCCTTAACCTTATAATTTTGTGTTATCAATAATATTCCAATGACTTTTCAAATGGACGTAGGCCCCTCTCGAGGTCGAAGCACTATAAATCTCTCGTGTTATTTATTTCTTAACTGTCTTGTCTACACAACCAAATTAATTATTCCTACTATTTGGTATCTTGGGTGTCTACGACATTTTTTGTCGTCAACAATATGATTTAATTCAAAAGTAATTAAAAATCGTTTTAAGAATACTCTTGTAATGAAATAAGAAGTAAATGTTGTGTTTTAAATATAGAAAGATTAAGGAATTTAATTATTTTTAATTAAAAAGGCCATGTGATGCTAAATATTGAATTAGTGAAGTCAATTTTGATTTTCATGATTGAATGGTTGTTTATTTGATAGTTAAATAACTGACTATCAAATCTTACCTATATGATTGTTGGTATGGGAAGAACATGATCAAATTTATATTCGAAAACCATTTCGAACCAACATATATGAAATCGTCAAAGATGTAGATTGAAGACGAAGCAGTTGAAGACCGTGATACATAACGGATGGTCTACTGTATAAATCACTCTAGATTGCAACCAAAGTATGTTGTAGGTAATTCGGTTGAGATAAAATCTGTGGATTTCAAGGACTACTTGCTACTGATCCATAGGGTAATTGAAGGATGCAGTAGGAGAGTGCCTCCGGTATGTCCAGTCTCAGGACAACTTGTACGGAAGAATGTCTGAAAAAGTATTTCCAAAGGGATCGCGTACGTTGATTTCTTCAAACGTACCATAGTTGTAGCGGAGAATAATCATTCTCTTAGCTTAACAACTAGAGTATTTTTTGGTATGTTAATTAGTGATTTTCTGGCGGATACGATCTGACATTCTAAGTGAAGGTAATTCAAACCTCAAGCCTCACAATCGGGAAATGACAGATATCAGGCGGGCAACATGGCTATGTGGGTCGCTCTCATTAGGGTGTATAATCACCTATCTAGAGAAAATTCTTTTCTTTCTTTATTTAATTCGATACTGTCCCTTTTCGGGAAAAAGTTGTTGATCCCAACCGTTGGTGATATACATTCGATACACTCAAACAAAATGAGTGGTCGGTCATGTGTGGCCGGGTTGCAAGATATTCTTGCTGAACCCAGTGTATTCCCTTCTAGAGATACACTTTCGGAAGTTGTTTCCATACCTTGTCATAGTGGGAATCCAATCTCTAATAAGCGCCCGCGGTTTTGATTGTGTACTATACGAGCGTGAGATGCAAGCGTTCCGCTAGATTGCTATTTATTTGTATTTAGACATTATTATAATATCAGAATAAGATAATGATTTCAAATGTTTTGGGTTATCATAAGGGGAAACCGTCCGTATTTATGTGTGGATTTGGTTTTACGACTATTCTTTTCTTTCGAAAAGATTTTGAACTTTAAAATCATGTTGGATGATTCCACTTAAAATTTAGCTAGTTTTTTCACATTGGTTTACCAGACTGATCAAGTGTTTGTAATGCTCGGGTTAGCCCGGGTTTCATAGGTTCATGTTATTGGACACTACGAAGTCAGAAGACGTGATGGATGAGTTCATACTTATTAGTATTTATTCTGTTATGTGTAGTATACGAGGACAGGACGTTATAACTGTCCAGGTATATTGATATACTTTGATGATTTGTAAGCTTTTTATCAAGTTATCAATAAAGATTATTTCTATATTATATTTTGTCTGCTGCGATGTGAGACTCTATGTTGTGTGGGTTCTTCTTCTTCTATTCTAATATTTCTTATCTCACCCTCTAATTTCTTTCTATTAACTATCTGGTGAATTCGATACTTTGGTTTTGGCAAGTAATACGGGTTTTATGTATTATTATAGAAATTCGAGCATCAAACCCGTTGGTCGTTACACCACCGAACACGTCTTAAAATCGACTAACTATGGACATTGATCAAAGATCGTCAGCGGAAGCATCAAAAGAATCTAGGCAACTAAGCATAACTGACCCCCGTGGGTCATAAGAAATTTCGATAGTTCTATCTTAGCAAGTAACAAGTCTAACAACTCTTTTCTCACAATCAAGTATGACACCATTCATGGCTAGCCAATCCATTCCTAAAATTAATCCGTAACCCATAAAGCCAAGAACATGCGTGTCGCATTCAAATCCGATGCCTAAAACAGAAATCCTCAAACCCCTACATATCAAAGATAAATAAGTCGTTCCTCCTATGGGCTTTGAGATTATAACAGGATCAGAAACAATACTAGTATATAGGTGGAGATTTTCTACCACAGAGTTGGATAACAATGAATAAGAAGCACCAGAATTGTGACACTCCACGTCCGTTAATGTCACTCGTTAAGAAAATGCATTATGTTTCATGAAGCGTTATAGGTATAAAAAAAAATATTACAAAACAAATATAAAATAGCAGCGGAATTTAAAAATTTTATTAAGCAAAAAACAACATGGTTCAAAATATAGTTACATCATAAGTTTGAAATGCATAAAACCCAGTACATCAATTTTAAACTTTTGTCTTGTACCAAAATCATCAAGGTACAATAAACATGAAAAGAGCATAATCCCCAAAAACATAGCCATAGTAGAGAAGATACGAAATCAAGCATTACATCTAAGTAGATCCAAGCAGGATGAAAGCAGAATCCTGATCAAGCTAGAGTATTCCAACCCTGAGAACCATTGGAGTGGGAACGGAAGAGAAAGAAGAGGAAACAAAAAAGGTCAAACATAAAGTCTGGCGAGTCTAGTTACTTTTAGCATATAAATAAGTAAAAGCATCATGACAGACATATAAACTGAATAAGAGATAGATAACAGCACGTAAGGCAGGTATGACAAGGTAAACATGATAAACATGATAGAATATATTGCGCTTCTCTAGTTCTTTTTCTTTTTCTGCACCATTACTAGTGTCATATGAACAAGATGATCCCTAACAAGTATAAGATGGTAGACTAAGGTGTTCTTCTATTGAGAGGTTTAACCTCATACAACAATAGGTAGCCCAACTGAACATACCAGAGTTACCCTAAGTATAATAATGGGATCCTAAACATACTGAAGTCTAGATGTACCCTAATTGCTACCCTAATCAATCGATTCCCTACTCTGTACGTACCCTGTGCTAGCCCCATAGCAGGATGTATCATTTTCTAAAGTGGCAACTTTTCATTTTTAGGATGTGTACAACCATATTTACTGATGTCACATCATCTTATGTTCCCGAGCAGGCGGGTCCATGCACGCACATGAGCCCGATGGAACGCATCGTAAGACACCGTCCCCTCTTTTGGATCTTTTACAATCAGCTCATTAAGCGTGTCCTGACTACGACCTAGTTCGGAGTACTCGTTTGATACCTATATATAGGTTACTGACTGAAACGGGTCCCACACACAAGATGATACAAGCTTTCTCCTACGCTTGCATGCCCACTACTATGATTTATAAATATTACCCACCACCAAAAGATATACTTAACCCCTACTCAAGTTAACATGTTCATGTAATCTCTATGGATTCAAAGAGGTTAAGTATTCAAGTT
The DNA here is from genome assembly GCA_030737875.1 of Allium sativum. Lineage (NCBI taxonomy): Eukaryota > Viridiplantae > Streptophyta > Magnoliopsida > Asparagales > Amaryllidaceae > Allium > Allium sativum. The sequence continues at coordinate 831,992,801 of CM060912.1, read as the reverse complement.
CATTACCATATATTGATTTATGGATGGTTATAATACGCTAGACCACCCACATTAAGCCGACAACTTATGGATGCTGGATATGTCGGGCGGGTCCGGGAAGTCTTCTTCCACAAGTCGGACTTAATCTCGTGTCTTAGCTCATTACGTGTTTATACACTTAGACCCCTCACATTAGATTCACCACTTGTGGTCGTTGGATATGCCGGCCGGGTCTGGGAAACTTCTACCACAAGTGTAATCTAACCTCGTGTCTAAGCGCGGTTAAAGTTTCTAATTAATGTAAATCTAGGCATTTTCACTATTTAACAATTATCCCTATTTCATTATAGGTTTTCATTCCCCTTTTCCAATTCATATTCATCATGTACCATATGCCACAAATTAAGATCTAAATCAAAATTTGATTTATGCCCCAGATTCATATTCATGTATTTAATCATGTTATGCCCAAATTTCCAAGACAAGTTATGCCCAAATTTCAATGTTTTCCCCTCTTTCCCAATTTCACGCGTTCGCATATTTCAGCGGTATGCCTAGGCTCGAAAGTAGCATGGCTATAAAATAAAAGGGAAAAGAAGAAGGGAAGAGAACAGAAATAAACATAATAACAAGGTTGACAATATGATGGCAGGAATTGGTATAGCAACCAATGATATATAGACAAAGTTGGGCATAATGACAAAATATGCATTTAGGAATAGATCTGATGAACATGTGATAATAAAACTGATTATGCATAATGTCATGATCATAAACAAGCATGATGAGATCTCATCAGTGAATTAGATATACAAACAATGGCAGATCTAACATGATAAATAGGCATAGGCTTAAATCCAATTCATAGTCATGTCAAAATAACTTTGATACACAACTTATGGCAGATCTGATATGATTCAATTAGTCACAGACTTAGATCCAATTCATAAACATGTTAAGATTATCTTTTAGGTATTCATATCTAAAAATAATGTAAACTCACAGGGAATGGATCTAAGAAAAATGAGGAAAGCGTGTTGATGTTGAATCAGCGATCTTTGAATACGTATTAATCGTGGTTGATGAAGAAAAGGCTAATTTAATCCGAGTTGGAGTAGCATCTCACCATCGCCATTGATTTAGATGAATAAAACAATGGGTATAGGGTCTTATTTATAGACATCAACCAATGAATCTTGCACAGAAATCAGTCCACGTCCGGAAGCAGGGTTCTGCCCAGATCCGTATGGGCGTTGACCCTCCCTTGATGGGGTCAACCCATGGGTCGATACCCATAGGCGGGAATTTTCCCACTCCCCCCTGCCACTATGATTTTGAATTATTTTGAATTATGGTATGGTTTTATTCGTATATATTTCTCTTATGCGTATACAAACTTCAAACCTCAATAACTTCTTCATACGATGTCCATTTTACGCAAACCAGGTGTCTATTTTGACCACAATTCCGAGACAAACGTAATGACGTAGTCCGCTTTACCTAATTTTGAATATTTAATTATATTCTTTAATTTATCATCTTAACGTGTTATAAAATTATGGGGTGTTACTTTCTCCCCTACTCAAAGGATTTTGTCCCCGAAATCTTCAAGTTATGAAGAATGTATATAACGTCCATCATCCATCTACTCATCCACCAATCACCAGCATACATTGTCCTTAAAGACTTCTAATTCTTATATGAACATATGTAGAGGTGTGTGTATTTGTCCCCATACTAATGCGAAAGATCAGGCGGTCTATTGATTCATACAACCTTCTTAATGCAATGTATGTAAACTCTATATGCGTGCGCAGTCATTCATCCAAATGCGACATCCATATGATGATACACTCACTTTCATACATTAAAAGAAGAAAAATGCACACATATACATATGTAATATGAGAGTGATTGAGTCGATCTAGTGCCTAATATATGTGTATATGCATCCACGAGCAACCACTAGCAACCACTTGCATCAACTTGCATCCATCAAACATAACATGTCTCAAACACATGTTTACATCCATGGGATTCCAACCTAAAGGTCGAAGATTCGATCGATAGGATATACTTAAATGATAGAATCAAGAATGCATAAAAGCTTTGGAAAAAGAAGTTAAGAACATACCTTTAAAGAGAAAAGGGTACGAAGCACGAATCTTGTCTTCGGTCTCTCAAGTTGCATCCTCTTGGTTATCTCCCCATTGAACTTTCATCAACTTGACTTCTCTGTTGCGTAGCATCTTAACCTCTAATCCAAGAATACGGGTAAGAACTCCTCTAACCAACTATTTCAATGGTATCATGAAAGCACTTTCGTAAATGAGAAATGTGGAAAACATCATGAACGCCAGATAGTCTCTCTGGTAACTTTACTCTATAGGCCATTTAGCCAATCCTTTCTGTTATGGGAAATGGCCCTACAAATCTTGGTGCCAATTTCCCTACAGATCCAAAGCGAACCACATTCCTTAATGGTGATACCTTAATGAAAACCTTGTCTCCTACCTCAAAATCAATGTTAGTACTTCTCTTATCTGTGTAGGACTTTTTCCTATCTTGAGCTGTCTTCATTCGTCGTCTAATAAGATCAATCTTTTCAGAAGTTTCACTAACCATATCCTATCCAAGTAGAAGTCTTTCTGTAGATTCCCACCAACAAGTCGGTGATCTAAAGGGTCATCCGTACAATGCTTCGAAGGGTTCCATGCCAATACTAGCTTGATAACTGTTGTTGTAGGCGAACTCTACTAAAGGAAGATGCTCTTCCCAAGTCCCTCCGAAGTCTAGAATACACAGCCTTAAAAGATCCTCAAGAACTCTGTTCACCCTTTCCGTCTATCCATCGGTCTGAAGGTGATAAGCGATTCTCAAACACAACTGTGTGCCTAATTCTTCTTGTAATCTTCTCCAAAATTCACTGGTGAAAATGGGGTCACGATCACTTACGATACCGGAAGGTACACCATGAAGACGGACTATCTCACGAATGTAGACTACTGCCAACCATGATGCCGTCCTATAACTCTTAACTGGAATGAAATGAGCGCTCTTAGTAAGTCTGTCTATTATAACCCAAATATTGGAGTTGCCTTTACTCGATCTAGGCAAACCAATGATGAAGTCCATAGAGACGCTCTCCCACTTCCACTGTGGGACCTCCAAAGGATGAAGTAAACCACCGGGCTTCTTTTGCTTAGCCTTGACATGCTGGCAAACCAAACATGGAGAAACAAACTCTGCCACATCTTTCTTCGTCCCAGCCCAAAAGAAAACCCTCTTCATATCTATATACATCTTATCACCACCTGGATGAATAGTCATCTTAGAATGACGGGCTTCCGGACTGTCTTCAACAAACTCCCAACTCGGGAAGCACAAAGCCTTCCATCTCGTTGCAACCACCCTCTATCGTCTGTGGAATATCTACTGAGGTGACTAGAAGTCTCCCCTCTACTGAGCCTATCCAAGATGTCTGAAATCTGTGGATCCTGTCGCTGTGAAGTTCCTATTTGATCCAAAATAGTAGGTCGCACCTCTAGTGATGCCAGTAAACCAGGTATAAACTTAGTGGAGGGTCTAAAATCAAAAATCGATATAAACTCCAAGCTTTTCCTCTCTATAAACAGAGGACTTAAGGCCATCCTCTTCCTACTCAATGCGTCTGCCACCACATTACCCTTGCCAGGGGTATTAGCAATCTCGAAGTCATAGGACGCTAGGAACTCTATCCATCTTTGTTGCCTTAAATTAAGATCCTTCTGTGACAACAAGTACTTGGGAGATTTATGGTCGGTGTATAACTCGAACTTCTCTCCAAGCAGATAATGGTGCCACGTCTTAAGCGTGAATACTATGGCAACTAACTTTAAGTCATGGGTAGGGTAGTTCTTCTCATGAGCTGTTAGCTATCTACCTCCATAACATGCTACCCTTCCCTCTTGCATTAGAACCGCACCAAGCCCTGTACCACATGCGTCAGTGTATACTGTGAAAAATTTGTTCCTATCGGGAAATTTTAGGACTAGGGCTGTTGTCAGAGCCCTTTTCAATCGCTGGAAAGCATCGTCACAATCTACATCTCAAGAAAATGTCAGATTCTTCTTCGTCAGCCTGGTGAGTAGGGCAGATATCTTTTCGAAGTCGTTAATGAACTTCCTATAATAGCCTGCTAACCCCAGAAAACTGCTCACCTCTATTGCATTCTTTGGGATCTGCCAATCTTGAACTGCAACTGCCTTTGTGGGACCTACTGCTATCCTATCTTTAGAAACCACATGCCCTAGAAATCTCATGTAACGACCCACATTCCACGCATCGGAGGATCGTAGAATATTTATTTCGTTCACATACGAAGTCATATGGTCGTGTAACTTTGGGAGATGATTATTGGGGTCATTTCCCATGTTCACGATTTTGCCCCTGGAGAATCTTGTTTTGCCTATAACTTTTGATGGGTAAGGTGTTTTAACCTGATACCACTTCCATTGGGTCCGGCTGAGATTGGTCATATTGATCAATATGACTTACCGTTTGGGAGATATGGCTGGAACAAGGTTTAGAAGATGAAAAACAGCTTAATCGGTCCTAATTAGGGTGATTAGTAGCTAGGCCCATAACTAATTTCAGGATTAGGGTTATGGGGAGGTTGAAATCAGTTAGGAAATGATTTATTTTTCATTTTCTCAGCCACCACTTACCTCTCTTCAACCCTAACAATGTCCTCCACCATCCAAATCACCTCCAAATCACCGTTTAAGCATATATTAGACTAATCAACATCAAATCAAGGCAAATCAACACCAAATCAGAGTTGAAGCTGCAGTGTTGCATAGGGATTTGACCCACAACAGTAGAGTTTCAGATCTAAAGTTTTATTTGTGGCTAAGGTGAGTGATTTGCATTGTTTTTCACTAATTTCGGCTAATTAGGGGTGATTAGTGTTAATTAACGAAATTATACATGCTAAAATTCAGGAAAAACATGTAGAAATTATTAAATATTATTTTAGGGCTTTGATAGAAATTTGGGATAATTTGGATATGTTTTGCTAATCCTATCATTAGTTATTTTTAAACATGATTAAGGGGAAAACCAAGGGTTTTGGGTATGTTTAACGTACATGTTTATTCAATTTTTTGGTGTTTATGGTTGATTATACATGTTGCTATTACTGTTTGGAATTCTTTGTGATTGAATAGTTGGGTTAGAATGGTCGAAAACGCCGTCGTACGACTTAAACAACTCGCTGGAAAAGTTGCAAGAAATTGACCCGAACCAGATCGGATCGGAGGAAGGAGGCACGGACCGACCCACTCGTGAAGCACCACTTTCCCATGAATCGCTTCTCCGAACTGCTGCATCAAGAGCCAGTGCATCATATACGAGTCCGAACCGAAGGCCACGATCAACCCGGAGCTTGAACCCGAACCGATGAAGGCTCGACCCACGAGCGAATGGAGGACCCCAACCCGGTGGAGGAGTGCAACCCGAACCGATATGGAGAGGTACTCATGAACCGACCTAGTACTTGGAATAGACCATAACCCAAACCAGTTTGGTAGTCATGAACTGAACCGAGAGTGCACCGATCTGAACTGATGATGACTGGAGCATAAGCACACCCGAGTCGATTGGAGATCACGACCAGGTGGATGATGACCAAAACCCGAGATGCAAAGGTAGTCCAAATAGGAAGTAGAACTCTGGATCCAGATGGGAACCAATGAGTTAACTTCATGAGTTGGACTTTGCTGCAGAACGTGTGCAAAGGGGTTATCGATGTCTATAGCTTTGATTCACCACTAATGAACAGATTTTTAGTTATGGACCAGTGCAGTGAAGTTGTCATGACTTCATGGGGGCAGAGTGATTGTAGTAAGGCTATGAGCCGGTGCAGCGGAGTTGTCATGACTCCAGGGGGGCAGAGTGAACATAACAAAGGATTAGTGGCTATGGATCAGTGCAGTGGGGTCATCGTGACTCCATGGGGCAGAGTGATTGTAGCAAAGGATTGGGTGATCAAAGTGGTAGATATTGTATGCTTTACGCACTGAGTGAGAGATGTGTGGATGATTGCTATGTCTGATGTTTGCTATCACCATGTCATGCACACTCCCCTCCCCATTATTTTCGCACCATGTGTTAGTGTCACCTTAAAGTATTGTACATGCTGTTGTGCTAACTCTTTGGTTGCAGGTCCAGGTTCAGGTGTGGTTATATATACCTGTTATTGTTCTGTTTTTGCTGCTTAAAGCTCGTACCAGACTTTTGTCTGACCTAGAGTTTTATGTCTCTTCTTATTACTCTGGGTGCTCCTAAACGAGTAGACTAGAGACATGTTAGTTGGTTATGCACGAGTAGCTGTCCATAGACGACCAGGAGGCTTATACGTATCATTTCCATATATTCTCCCTCTGTTGTTGTTGGTCACTACTTTGGGAATTAGTAGTGTCCTTCCTATTTTGGTTTAGAGACAGTTTTAAAAGTTGTAATAATGACGGTATGGATCATAAGCTGTATTTTGAATTTTCGCTGCTATTATGGTTTAGTTTTCTGCTTATGCACTGACTTGCCTGTTTTATATCAAGTTATGTTATTATTATATTTTATTTCAGCTTATTCGGCACAGCGCATTTCATTGGAAATATCGGCTGGTGTGGGGCGGGCCATCACATTTGGTATCAGAGCTCTAGGCTGCGTAGTTAACCTAGGGAAAGACACCACGGAGAGATAGTACGTCTATTAGAGCGCGTATTTGAGATACTTTGGTTTTCAAATGATATATATATATATATATATATATATTTACACACACACACACACACTATTAGTATATCTAAGGATGGAGTCGCACTGCACTGGCACCACCGAAGAGATGGTTAATCGTTTTCTCCTTATAGATTGAACGATGAACTGATATACAAGGAATACAGGTTCAGGAGCCAATAATAGGAATGCTCTTGATATGAGGATGATGTTCGCTGACTTCATAAGAGAGATGCTTAGGGATGTTTAGAGAGCAACTCCTAATGCTGCAAATGGTGGTGGTGCAGCGGTGCAGGTGCATAGGGATGATTTCTCCAAGCTCTATAAGGACTACACTAGTCTTGGTGGGAAGCCGTTCCACGGAACGGAATCAACTACGGAAGTTCAGGATTGGCTTGATAGTTGTGAGCGTATCTTCGAGGATCTGGGAATCGAAGACGCAATGAAGAGAAAGCTAGCATCCCTCCGGCTGCAAGGACGGGCTATGAATTGGTGGAATGCTATTAAGACAGCTACCCTTGAGGATCAAATTACCGGGGATCGGTTTAAGACCCGATTCAGTGATAAGTTTATCCCAGTTTCCCAGAAGTCAAAGTTGTTTAGGAAGTTCTTAGAGCTAAAACATAATGGTAGGGAAGTCTCCGAATATATTGCTGAGTTTGATACTTTATCGAAGTGTGGATTATCTCTTATCGATACTACCAAGAAGAAGAACGAGAAGTTCATAACTGGTTTAGATCAGTAGTTGGGAGAAAGACTTATAAACCATATTGATGAGACTTCTGAATTGATTGTTGGGAATGGATTGGGATCAAAGAGCCTTTATCCTAAGCCCAAGACTGAAGTCGCTATTGCTTCAACAGAGGGGCCAAAGCAGCAGGCAAGCGGTGGTGGCAAGAATAATTCTCAGAATAAAAGGAAGTAGAATCATAGCAAGGATGGTCAGAAAAAGAAAGATAGGAAAGATGTAAAGTGCTTCAGCTATGGAAAGAAGGGCCATTATGCTAAAGAATGTCGAGCAAAGCCAGCGGACATGAAGTGCTTCAACTACGGCCAAGTGGGACATCATAAGGATAAGTGTCCACAACCTCCTAAAGAGAAACAGATTGTGAAACCATATGCTATTAATGCTGTTCCTTCTTCGTCGAACGCCCCAACTGCGATGGAGAAAGGAGATAATGTCATTATTCAAGGTATACATTCCATTTATGATGTTCCTGTTCGAGTATCGGGGCTTCCCATTCCTTCATATCTAGTGACCTGGTAGATAGTTTGGGATTAGAACCCGAGATAGTCGATAGACCTTTAGTGGTTACGAACCCGATTGGTGATTCGACTAGCCTTAGCATGACTTGTCGAAATTTGGTCTTTTCGAGTCATGGATGTATGTTTGCTTGTGATTGCTTTGTTTTGGGCTTTACTGAGTTTGGCATTATTTTGGGAGTCGATTGGCTCCAAAGGTACGGGGTGGTGATAGACTGTGAGGGGTTTTCGCTGACTATTAGGGCGGATGATGGGCGGAGGGTAGTGTTTGGTAGCCTACCTAGTGATAAGGTGATGGCTAGTTTTCTAAATTCCCTCGACATTTCGCAGGACGAGTTATCTGGGGTTCCCATTGCTGCCCAGTATCCGAACATCTTTGAGGAAGTGACCGGACTTCCACCACACCGAGAGATTGAGTTCCTTATTGATTTAGTGAAAGATGCCAGATCTATAGTGATGCCACTTCATCCTGTGGCACCAAGGGAGCAGCGAGAGCTCGGGGTGCAAGTAAGCGATCTTTTGAGGAAGGGATTTATCCGAAGAAGTGTCTCCGAGTGGGGAGCAACAGTTGTATTTGCCACTAAGGCAGATGGTTCCTTACGTTTATGTGTGGACTACCGCAAGTTGAATAAAGTGACTAGGAAGAATAAGTAACCTCTTCCATGGATAGATGATTTGTTTGATCAACTGGAACGAGAAAGAGTGTTCTCCCAGTTGGACCTCGCGACAGCATTTCATCAGCTCCGAGTGGCAGCTGAGAGTATCCCCAAAACGACATTTCGGATGTCGTCTGGATTCTATGAGATGTTGGTCATGCCATTCGGGTTGACCAATGCACCAGCATATTTTGTGGACCTTATGAATAGGATATCCAGGGATCAATTGAATAAGTTTGTTCTTGTGTTAGTGGATGATATCCTTGTTTACTCGAGGACAGAGGAAGAACACAAGGAGCATTTGAGAGTAGTGATGGAGGTGTTGAGAAAACACCAATTGAAAGCGAAGTTTTCTAAGTGTCACTTCTGGAAGAGGGAAGTGAGATTCTTGGGCCATGTTGTTTAAGAGAATGGGATTGTCGTTGACCCTGCAAAGTTGGCTATGGTACAAGATTTCTCTACGCCCAAGAATGCAACAGACGTAAGAAGTTTCTTGGGATTGGCTGGATATTACCGTAAGTTTATCCAAGACTTCTTCAAGATAGAGGCACCGTTAACTCAGTTGACCAAAAAGAATCAAGTTTTTGTTTGGGATGAAAGGTGTGAGAATGCATTCAACAGTCTAAAGGAAAAGTTGACGTGTGCACCAGTGTTAGTTATTCCTAAAGGGAATGAAGAGATGACGATAAACACGGATGCCTGTGGTACCGGACTAGGTGTTGTATTGATGCAAGGAGGTAGGGTTGTAGCTTATGCTAGTCGGTAATTGAAAACGCATGAGAAAAGATACCCTACCCATGATTTGGAATTGGCTGCGATTGTATTCGCGTTGAAGATGTAGAGAAACTATCTCTTGGGAGAAAGATTCGAGTTGTTTACCGATCATAAGTCGCTAAAGCATCTCTTTTCTCAGAAGGATCTAAATCTCCGACAGCAAAGATGGTTAGAATTCTTAGCTTCCTATGATTTTGATATCGCATATACACCAGGAAAGGGCAATGCAGTTGCTGGTGCATTGAGTAAGAGACATGCCAGTTTAGGGACTATGTTTCTTGAATGGAAGCAACTGGAGTATATCGTAGGGTACGATTTCAGACCAAAGTGTGAATTGGATCCAGAGATGTTATCAAGTTTGACGATCAGACCCACTTTGATTGAGCAGATTGGTTCCAGTCAGAGAGACGATCCTAACCTATTGGATATCATCTCCAAGTTAGAGATGGGTATCGACGAGGAGATGAACAAGTATGGGATTGATCGAGATGGATGGATTAGAAAGAATGGGAGATTAGATGTACCCAATGTTAATGGATAGAGAGATGAATTGTTTAGAGAATGTCATCACTCGAAACTTACTATACATCCCAGTGGTAACAAAATGTATCGAGACATGAAGCTGACCTACTACTAGGAAGTGATGAAAAGAGACATTGGTAAGTTTATATCTAAATGCATGAATTGCCAGCTAGTTAAGCCGAACAAAAGAAGCCTAGTGGGTTGCTGCAACCATTGGAAATCCCAAAATGGAAATGGGAACAAGTCTTAGTCGATTTCATTGATGGGTTACCAAGGACTAGATCGGGTCATGATAGTATTTGGGTGATTGTAGACCGATTGACCAAGAGTGCAAGGTTTATACCTGTCAAGTCGAATAGAACGACCGCTAAGTTACCGGAACTGTATATGAAGTGGGTAGTGAGATTTCATGGAATGCCCAAAGGCATTGTGAGCGATCGAGATCCGTTGTTTACTAGTGGATTTTGGAAGAACTTACCAGAGGCTTTAGGGTTAGAATTACATCTCAGTACCGCGTACCATCCTCAAACCGACGGTCAAACAGCGAGGGTGAATCGAGTATTAGAATGTCTCTTGAGAGCTTGCATATTAGATTTTCGAGGGTCATGGGATGACCATTTACATCTGTTTGAATTCACATATAATAATAATTATCAGTCGTATTGTTATGACTCCATTTGAAGCTTTGTACGGAAGACCGTGCAACTCACCATCTTGTTGGCTGGAAATCGGTGAGAAGTTTATGCTCGGGCCAGATGTGATAAGGGAAACTTCAGACAAGATCATGATTATCCGACAACGAATGAAGGCTGCCCAAGATAGGCAGAAGAGTTATGCTGATAAGAGACGAAGTGATTTAAAATTCTCCGTTGGCTACTTGGTGTTTGTTAAGATTTCTCTGTTAAAGAGCGTGATTCGATTTGATAGGAGAGGCAAGTTAACACCAAGATTTGTTGGTCCATTCCCAGTTCTCGAACAAGTTGGGAATATAGCATATAAAGTTGAATTACCTGGAAAGATGGAAGGATTTCACAATGTATTTCATGTTTCCCAGTAAAGAAAGTTCGTGTACGAACCCGATATGACTATTTCACCGGATCAGTTGGATGACATCGAAGTAGAAACCGAGGCGGTTGGGAACCCCAGGCCAATGCATATCGTCGAGTACGATACGAAGCAACTTCGAAGGAAGACGGTGAAACTAGTCAAGGTCTAATGGGGTGATAATGAGAATGATTGTACTTGGAAAACAAAGGAGAACATAAGGAAGACGCATCTAGAACTCTTTGCTTGTTAAGTTTTTAATAGTGATAGTTACTCCCTTATTAGTAAACCGCAAGCTAGGATAGACTTGTTGTGTTGTTATGTATGTTTGATTGCTTGTAAATGGCTGATAGGCATGCGGGACACCTTTGAATGTTTTGGTTAAGGAATTTCGGGGGCAAAATTTCTTAAAGGGGGGAGAGTGTTACGACCTGCATTCTACGCTTCGGAGGATCGTAGAATATTTATTTCTTCCACATACGAAGTCGTATGGTCATGTAACTTTGGGAGATGACTATTGGGGTCATTTCCCATGTTCACAACTTTTATCGATTTTTAAATGACCATTTTGCCTCTGGCGAATCTTGGTTTGCCCATAACTTTTGATTGGTAAGGAGTTTTGACCTAAAACTGCTTCCATTGGATTCAGATGATGGTTTACCTTTCTGCCACATTGATCAAACGAACTTACCGTTTGGGAGATATGACTGAAACAATGTTTAGAAGGTGAAAAACAGCTTAACCGGGCCTAATTAGGGTGATTAGTAGCTAGGCCCGTAACCCATTTCGGGATTAAATTTATGCGGAGGCTGAAATCAGTTAGGAAACGATTTATTTTTCATTTTCTCAGCCGCCACTTACCTCTCTTCAACTCTAACAATGGCCTCCACCTTCTAAATCACCTCCAAATCACCGTTTAAGCATATATTTGCCTAATCAACATCAAACCAAGGCAAATCAACACCAAATCAGAGTTGGAGCTACTGTGTTGCATAGGGATTCGACCCACAACTGTAAAGTTTCAGATCTAAAATTTTATTTGTGGCTAAGGTGAGTGATTTGCATTGTTTTTCACTAATTACGGCTAATTAGGGGCGATTAGTGTTAACTAATGAAATTATACATGGTAAAATTCTAGGAAAATATGTGGAAATTCTTAAATATTATTTTAGGGCTCTAATAGAAATTTGGGTTAATTTGGATATGTTTTGCTAATCCTCTCAATAGTTATGGTTAAACATGATTAAGGGGAAAACCAAGGGTTTTGGGTATGTTTGATCCATACGTACATGATTATTCATCGTTTTGGTTTTTATGGTTGATTATACATGTTGCTATTATTGTTTGGAATGCTTTGTGATTAAATACTTAGGTTAGAATGGTCGAAAACGCCATTGTATGGCGTCAACAGCTCGTTGGAAAATTTGCCGGAAATTGGCTCGAACTAGATCGGATCGGAGGAAGGAGGCACGAACCGACCCACTCGTGAAGCACCCCCCTTCCCACGAACCGCTTCTCCGAACTGCTGCACCATGCGCCAATGCATCATACACGAGCCCGAACCAAAGACCACGATCGACCCGAAGCTCGAACCCGAACCGATGAAGGCTCGACCCACGAGCCAATGGAGGACCCCTACCCAGTGGAGGAGTGCGACCCGACCCGGTGCTTGGAAGAGACCACGAACCGAACCAGCTTGGTAGTCACGAACCGAACCGAGAGTGCACCGATCTGAACCGATGATGACTAGAGCACTTAGCACAACCGAGTCGATTGGAGATCACGACCAGGAGGATGATGATCAAAACCCGAGATGCAAAGGTAGTCCAAATAGGAGGTCGAACTCAGGATCCAGATGGGAACCAATGAGTTAACTTCATGAGTTGGACTTTGCTACGCGACGTGTGCAAAGGGGTTATCGATGTCTATAGCTTTGATTCATCACTGAGGAACGAATTATTGGCTATGGATCAATGCAGTGAAGTTGTCATGACTTCATGGGGAAGAGTGATCGTAGCAAGGCTATGAGCCAGTGCAGTGGAGTTGTCATGATTCCATGGGGTCATAGTGGACATAACAAAGGATTAGTGGCTATGGATCAGTGCAGTGGGGTCATCGTGACTCCATGAGGCAGAGTGATCGTAGCAAAGGATTGGGTGATCAAAGTGGTAGATATTGTATGCTTTATGCACTGAGTGAGAGATGTGAGGATGATTGCTATGTTTGATGTTTTCTATCACCATGTCAAGCACACTCCCTTCCCCATTTTTTTCACACCATGTGTTAGTGTCATCTTAGAGTATTGTACATCATGTTGTGCTAACTCTTTGGTTGCAGGTCCAGGTTCAGGTATGGTTATGTATACCTGTAATGTTCTGTTTTTGCTGCTTATTGCTCATACCAGACTTTTGTCTGACCCAGAGTTTTATGTCTCTTCTTGTTACTCTGGGTGCTCCTAAACGAGCAGACTAGAGACAGGTTAGTTGGTTATGCACGAGTAGCTGTCCGGAGACGACCAAGAGGCTTATACGTATCATTCCTATATATTCTCCCTGTGTTGTTGCTGGTCACTACTTTGGGCATTAGTAGTGTACCTTCCTATTTTGCTTTAGAGACAGCTTTAAAAGTTGTAATAATGACGGTTTGGATCATAAGCTGTATTTTGAATTTTCCGCTGCCATGATGGTTTAGTTTTCAGCTTATGCACTGACTCACCTGTTTTATATCAAGTTATGCTATTATTATATTTTGTTCCATGCGCTGTGAGATATATTACAAGTTCTTTAATGTTACATAGTTTCAAATTCCTTCCCTTTCCTTTCTTTTGATGACCGTCCTGTGCTGGTTTAACGTCGGCACAACACGTTTCATTAGAAACGTCGGCTGGAGCTGGGCAGGCCATCACATCTCACCTCTTTTCTCCAAAAATGACATTTGGAGAACTTTGCCTTAAGATGGTGTGCACAGAGAGTTTTCAAAACCTCCTTTATATGTTAGGCATGCTCTTCCTCGCTCTTCGAGAAAATCAACATGTCATCAACAAAGACCATGAAAAACTTATTTAGAATCTCCCAAAACACCCTACTCATCTAATCGACAAAATAAGCTGGTGCATTCGTCAACCCAAAAGGCATAACGAGCCACTCGAAGAAACCAACTAGAGTCCTAAAAGCGGTCTTTTCTATATTGTCCTCAGCCACCCTCAACTAATGAAACCCCGCGGCCAATTCTAACCGAGAGAAAACAGATGCACCAACAAGCTGGTCAAACAGATCATATATCATCGGAAGTGGGTGCTTGTTTTTCTTGGTGAGTTTATTCAACTCTCAATAATCTACACACAAGCGAAGCGAACCATCCGCCTTAGTCGCGAATACCACCGCAACACCCCATTCAGGTGTGCTTAGCCTAATAAACCCTTTCTTAAGTAACTCCCCTACTTGCTTTCTAAGCTCCCTCCATTCTCTTGGAGACATTTGGCGCATAGGCAATGCAACTGGCTTGGCATTGTCCACCAAGTATATATGGAAATCGATCTTGCACCTCGGAGGTAAGCCCCTAACCTCCTCAAAAACATCAGGATACCCACGGACTACTGGTGCAGATCGCAGATCATCGATAGATGCATCAAGTGACTCTAGGAAACTAAGCGTGACAAACTATTTTGGGTCACAAGAAATCTCAAGGGTCCTCCCATGGCAAGTCAAAAGTTTAACAACCCTCCTCTCACAATCCAGAATGGCACCATACATGGCTAGCCAATCCATCCCCTAGAATCAATCCACAACCCATAAAACCAAGCACATATGCGTCACATTCAAATTCGACGCCTAACACATATATTTTCAAACCTCGACAAATCATAGACAAATGAGCCATACCCTAAATGGGGTTTGAGACAACAACGGGAACCAAAACAATACTGGTACTAAGGTGTAGAGACTCAACCACAAAATCAGATATAAAAGAATGTGAAGTGCCCGAATCAAAAAGAGTTCTAACAAGATGATTGGAAGGAGAAATCAAACCTTCAACGAAAACTTTCCTACCTCTGTCTGGCACACTAGCCGTGAGAGCATGCACCTGCCCTCTCGAAGATCCTGCCCTTTGACCTTGTCCTTGCTTCTTTGGGCACTCCTTAGAAAAGTGTCCGACCTCTCCAAAATTGGAACAAGCATTCTTCCTTCTTTTGTAGTCCTTGATCAAGTGACCCTTGTGTCCGCAATTATGGCACTTCCTCTTATCTTTAGTCTTGTCATTCTTTCCGCCCTTCTTTTGTTGTTGTTGTTGTTGTCCCTTCTTGGGACGTACTTTCTAGTTTTGTGTTTCCTCAACCCTAACTTCTTTCTTTTCAGCTTTATCTTCCTCATGCATCAATGTCATATCAAAGAGCCTTTCAAAATTTGCTCCCATCGGAATATGAGACATAGCTAACCCATAGAGGGGTTCATTCAGTCATTTATCAAACTACAAAGCTTTCTTATGCAAGGCACCCACTGGCTTCAACCCAAACCTCGCAAGTTGATTGAATTTGTTAACATACTCTTTGACATTCTTGCCTCCTTGCTTGGGTGCCAGATACATTTCTATTTGCATACTTTTCTCAGATTGAGAAATAAAATTCATTTCAAACCTTTACCGAAAATCATCCCAAGTCTCCACTGTTTTCCATGCTTGCGTCACTTCCCACCAAATTGAAGCCTCATCTTTCAGCAGCCAAGCGGCTAACTGAATCTTCCTATGATCGTCAACTTCAAAAATTCCAAACTAATCCTCCGCCTCTTTAACCCAATTCCTTGTTTCTACGAAAGTTTTAGTTCCTCGGAATGGATTTCCACCAATAACACATAAATATTTGCAGTTCTTATAGAAATTATCTACTCGTGGAGGAGGAGGATGAGGAACAGCTGGTCCAGCTGGGGGAGGAATGTCTGCTTGACCACCGACAGGCGTTGTAGCCTCTAGATACCTACGAAACCAGCCTGGTATCGTAACGCCCTCAGGAATATTAGGTTCCCCAGACATGCTGAAAAGAAAAGGAAAAAGGGATTCAAATAGAGAATCAAAAGATATGACATATGGCTTTGGGGAATATGTTTTTCAAAAAAGACCTTTCTTTTGAAAATGCTTTCTTTTAAAACCTTTTTGAAAACAATTTTCAAAATCTTTTATCCGATCTGGTAACCTTCAGCTCTGATACCAAATGTGATACCCACGTCCGGTAATGTCACTCATTGAGAGAATGCATTAAGTTTCGTGAAGCGTTATAGGTAAACATGAACAGAAACATTACAAGATAGATATAAAATAACAGCGCAATTTAAAACTTTTATTAAGCAGAAAATATCATGGTTCGAAACATAGTTACATCATAACTCCGAAATGCATAAAACCCAATACATCAATTTTAAACTTCTGTCTTATGCTAACATCATCAGGGTATAATAAACATGAAAAGAGCACAATCTCCTAAAACATAGCCATAGTAGAGAAGATATGAAATCAAGCATTACATCTAAGCAGCTCCAAGCAGGATGAAAGCAGAACCCTGATCAATCTTGAGTATTCCCACCCTGAGAACCTTCGGGGGGAAGGGAAGGGAAGAGAAAGAAGAGAAAACAAAATAGGTCAGACATAAAGTCTGGTAGGTCCACTTGCTTTTACCATATAAATAAGTAAAAGCATCATGACAGGCATATAAACTAGATAAGAGGTAGATAATAGCATATAAGGCAGGTATGACAAGGTAAACAAGATAAACATGATAGAATATATTTCTCTTCTCTAGTACTTTTTCTTTCTTTGCACCAATACTAGTGTCATATGAACAAGAATGATCCGTAACAAGTACGAGATGGTAGACTTAGGCGTACTTCTAGTGAGTGGTTTAACCTCATACAATAACAGGAAGCCCAATTGAACATACCAGATTTACCCTAAGGTTAGTAAAGGGCTCCTAAACATAGAGAAGGCTAGATGTACCCTAACTACTACCCTAATCAGTTGGATCCCTACTTCGTAGATATGCCGTGTTGGCCCAACAGTAGGATGTATCACTTCCTAAAGTGGCATTTCCAGGATGTGCACAACCATATATACTGATGTCACAACGTCTTATCTTCCCGAGCAAGCGGACCCATGCATGAATACGAGCCCGATGGAACACGCCATCAAACACCGCCCCCTCTTTTGGATCTCTTACAATCAGCTCAGTAAGCGTGTCCCGACTCCGACCTAGTTTGGAGTACTCGTTCGATACCTATATATGGGTTATTGACTAAAACAGATCCCACACAAGATGATACAAGCTTCCCCCTACGCTTGCATCCCCACTACTAGGATTTCCACATGTTGTGCTATACCAGCGTAAAAAGATTGCATAACCCCATAGGTTAAGTTTGTAGGCATATATATAAATATTACCCACCACCCCAAAATATGCTTAACCCTCCACTTTTTCAAGTAAGTTTACATAGCCCCAGCTCAAGTTAACATGTTCATGTAATCCCTATGGATTCAAACAGGATAAGTATTCAAGTTCATTACCATATATTCATTTACGGTTATAATGCGCTAGACTTCCCACATTAAGCCTACAACTTATGGATGCTGGATATGCCGGGCAGGTCCGGGCAGACTTCTTCCACAAGTCGGACTTAACCTTGTGTCTTATCCCGTTACGTGTTTATACACTTAGACAACTCACATTAGATTCACCACTTGTGGTCGCTGGATATGCCGGTCGGGTCCGAGTAGACTTCTACCGTAAGTGTAATCTAACCTCGTGTCTAAGCGCGGTTACAGTTTCTAATTACTGTAAATCTAACCATTTTCACTATTTAACAATTATCCCTATTTCATTATAGGTTTTTGTTCCCCTTTTCCAAGTCATATTCTTCATATTCTTTCCCCAAATTAAGATCCAAATCACAATTTGATTTATGCCCCAAATTCATATTCATGTATTTAATTCAAGTTATGCCCAAATTTCCCAATACAAGTTATGCCCAAATTTCAACGTTTTCCCATTATTCCCAATTTCACATGTTCACATATTTCAGTGGTATGCCTAGGCTCGAAGGTAGCATGGCTATAAAATAAAAGGGAAAAGAAGAAGGGAAGAGAACAAAAATAAACATAATAACAAGATTGACAATATGATGGTAGGAATAGGCATAGCAACTAATAACATATAATGACAAAGTCGGGCATAATGACAAGATGGACATATAGGAGCAGATTTGATGAACATGTGATAATAAAACTGATTAGGCATGGGGTCATGATCATAAACAGGCATGATGAGATCTAACCAGTGAATTAGATATACAAACAATGGCAGATCTGACATGATAAATAGGCATAGGCTTATATCTAGTTCATAGTCATGTCAAAATAACATAGATACACAACTTATGGCAGATCTGATATGATTAAATTAGTCATAGGCTTAGATTCAATTCATAAACATGTTAAGATTATCTTTTAAGTATTCATATCTAAAAATAACATAGACTCACAAGGAATGGATCTAAGAAAACCGAGGAAAGTGTGTTGATGTTGAATCAGCGATCTTTGAATACGTGTGAATCGTTGTTGATGAAGAAGAGGCTAATCTCATCCAAGTCGGAGTAGCATCTCACCGTCGCTATTGATTTAGATGAATAAAACAATGGGTATAGGGTCTTATTTATAGCCATTAGCCAACAGATCTTGCACAGAAATTAGTCCATGTTCGGAAGCAGGGATCTGCCCAGATCCGTATGGGGGTCACCCCCCTGGTGTGTCGACCCATGGATCGACACCCCCTTGATGGGGTTGACCCATGGGTCAACACCCATGGGCGAGAATTTTCTCGGTCCCCCTACTGCTTCGATTTTGAATTATTTTGAATTTCTAGTATGGTTTTATTGATATATATTTCTCTTATTCGTACACAAACTTCAAACCTTAATAACTTCTTCATACGATGTCTGTTTTACGCAAACCAGGTGTCTATTTTGACCAGAATTCTGAGAAGAATGCAATGGCGCAGTCCGCTTTACTTAATTTCGAATATTTAATTAAGTATTCTTTAGTTTATCATCTTAATGTGTTATAAAATTATGGGGTGTTACAAGAATCAACGAGAGTTCTAATAGGGTAGTCCATAAGAGAAACAAAACCTTCAACTGTGACTTTCCTACCACAATCTGGTCCTCCAGTTTTCAAAGCATCAGCATGTCCTCCCGACGATCCAGCCTTCTGGCCTTGCATGTTAAAGCATTATCCTTTATAATGTCCAACTTGACCATAAACAAAACAAGCGTTCTTCGTCTTTCTGCAATCTCTCACCAAGTGTCCTAAAGCACCACACCCATGGCATTGCACTTTTGTCTTTATCTGAGCTTTATCGGGATTTCCTCCTTTCTTAACTATGATCTTCTTGGACCACCATTTCTTTTTCTCAGCCTTAGGTTTCTCTTCCATCGTCTTAACCTTTTTCTTCCATTCTTTGCCACATCGTGCATCAAGTCCATGTCAACAAGCCTCTCGAAGGTTGCTCTCATCGGTACATGTCTCAATGCTAAGTCTTGGAGCAGTTGGTTTAATCCCTTTCCAAACCTCAAGGCCTTTTTGTGAGGAGTGTTTACTAACTCCAATCCAAATCTTCCTAGTTGATTAAAAGTGTTGAGATACTCCTTTATTGTCATGCTCCCTTATTTCAAATTCATAAATTTCTCCATTAGCATTCCTTTTTATGCCTACGACAAGAATTTTGCGTCAAGTCTAGCCTTAAAGTCATCCCAAGTGGCCACTTCTTGTTCGGTTGAACTATTTCCCACCAGTACGATGCTTCATACTTCAGTTTCCAAGCGACCAACTGGATTTTCCTCCTATTATCGAGCGCAAATAGGTTGAATATATTCTCCGTTTCTCTAAGCCATTTGTGCATCTCTAAAAACTCTCAGTACCACAAAAACGGCTTTCCTTCCATTGCGCAGAAGTCTGTACAAAGCTTAGAAAAGTTGAGTACAAGAGGAGGAGGTGGAGCTACTGCGGCTGCAGCCGAAGGGGGGGGGGACATTTCCTTGCACTCCAACATGTGTCGTGCCTTCTACTATCTACGAAACCTTATAGGAATGGGAATGCCCTCGGGAAAATTTGGAGCCTGAGACTTATTGAAAAAAGGACGAAACAAGAATTCAGAAAGAGAATCAAAGGATTATTGTAAATGACTTGAGGGGACATGTTTTTGCAAAAATTGGTTTTTATTTGAAAATCCTTTGTTTTGAAAACATTTTTCAAAACCCTTTTCTTTGATCTTGTAACCTTTGGCTCTGATACCAAATGTGACACCCCACGTCCGTTAATGTCACTCATATGAGAATGTATTAAGTTTCGTGAAGCACAATAAGTAAACAACAACTAAAATTCACAAGACAGATATAGATATGCAGCAGAAAACTTAACTTTTATTAATAAAGAAAACATCGTTTGAAACTAGTTACAACATCATATTGTTCAAATACCAAAAACCACAAATAAAACCATCTGTCTTATAATTCCAAACATCAGTGTACAAAAATGTAAAGCCATATCCCTCTTCAAAAGTCATAACAAAATAAAATAATAATCAAGAAGGTATATGAATTGGAGGAAATCCAAGCAAGTTAAGATAACGAGCTCAACTAATGTCCACTCCTGTACAACCCCGTAATTCTGTTAATATAAATATTCACAAATTAAGGAATAACTAATCTCAGACGTGAGAATTGTGGGAAAAGGGTTGCGCCATTGGGTTCGTCTCAGAATTCTGGTTGAAATAGAGTCTGAGTTTGCGTGATTTGGACTTCGTGTGAAGGAGATATGGCCATCAGAAGTTTCAGAAAATTCAAAACAGATTTCAGAAAATTTAAAATTCAAAATTCGAAGTCAAACAGGCTAGGCGGAAAATTTCCCGCCCAACACCCAGGTCGACTGGGGAGTCGACTGTGCAGTCGACACCCCAGGGACCAGGTCGACTGCGCAGTCGACCAGGTCCAGTCGGCCAGGTTTTGGCTGAGCCCAATCTTGAGCTGCTGATGTGTCTTTAGGGCTGAGTTGGCTAATTTAACAGTTCAGGCTAGTTCTGAGTTGATCTGACGGTCTAAATAAACCCTAAACTCTATATATACCTAGGTAGTCTCTCACTCTAATTCACGTGAAAAATAGAATAGCCGCCGTCATGCCATCGCCATGGAACTCAGTGTAGCCGCCGCCAACTAAGAAGGAAGAAAGCTAATCAAAACTCTAATTCTACTCAACTCTAAAGAAAATCAAGACTCTTTTTCTTCTCTAATTGTGAGTATGATGATCTTAACAAGATTATTTGCAAACTAATTAGATTAAGATGTGATTTGGATCATAAGAAAATGATGTGAATTGTCATATATGTTGTTTTAAACCTTATGCTATCATATATGTTGTAAATCCTATGCTATGTGATGATGATATCCTATATGTTGTAAATCATGCTATGATGATGTTATATATGTTGAAAGTTTCTATGCTAAGTTGCGATGTTACAAAGTCATGATGTTATTATTTATGTTATAGTTAGCTTATGCTTGATCAAATCATGATGTTGATTATATAGATGTTTGGACTATGATGATTCACATGATAAATCACATGTACCTATGCAAGTTTAGATTGATTAGTATGTATAATCTCACATATCCTATGACATCTATTTAGATCTAAAATTAGTTTATAACATGTGTGAGTTCTTTGTGTTAGATGCTAGTTCACACCATCATTATGTTGCATAAACCACATATGCAATTTTATACATGAATTTGGATTATGATCATATTATGTAAATTGTGACATTTTACCAAACAAGTTGACACCTTTAGATCAATGACATGTGTAGTTTTATGCAAGTTCCACCCCTATCATGATTAGATCTATTTTATTTGTCTATATGTTGTGATAATTTATCTTTGTGCGATGAGTTAGATTATTCGAGTCTAACGTATATTTTGCATTGAATAAGCGAACATAAAACGTGGGTTAGGGGTAATATTAAGGATTTAATATTAAGAAATTGGGGTGCAATTGATATGATTTTGCATACCATAAGTGGATGGCCATAATTGAGTCGATTATGTACATCATTAAAATTGGAATTAATTAATGATTTGAATAGGGATATATTTAAAACTGGGGTAAAAGATTATAAGTGTCAATCAATGCTTAGGACACGAGGTTGGACTCGTTTGTGACGTAAAACTGCCCGGACCCGCCCGGCAAATCCAGTAGTCACAAATGTCAGCCCAATGTGAGAGGTCCTAGGCCAAAATTAAAGCATAACAGTTGTAAAGACACGAGATTAGACTCTTTTATGGTGTAAGACTGCCCGGACCCGCCCGACAAATCCAGCTGCCATAAATGCCAGTCTAATGTGAGAGGTCTTTATGAGGTTATGGCCTGAATGAATTAAGAAATACTTAACCAGATAAACATGTAAGGTGGGACATGGGGGTTAAGTAGGTGCCTTGGGTGGAATGAGGGATCTAGTGAGTGCCTTTAGTGGCATTTGAAATACGATTAGTAAGACTTAACCAAACACACATGTAAATGAACATGACTAAGAGGGTTAAGTGGGATATACTACCGTGGACAAGCTTAGGTGGATAGCTTGTGGGGGCCCATTTCAACCAGTAACCCAAACGTTTCTTTGTGGGCTCGACCCAAGTTGAGGACGGGACACGCATACTGGGCTTGACTATAAGAGGCCAAACGGGGTAGCGGTGGCAACGCAAGTCCAACGGGTTTCATATGCGTGTGTGGACCCGGGCTGGTTGGTAAAACGTTGTTGCATCGTGTAGGTATAAGCCGTGCACTCTGAAGTTGTATCGGGTTGCCACTTTAGGGGAGTGATACACCCCACTGTGGGGCCAGCACGGGTATCTATGAGTAGGGAGCCGATCGCAAGTGGGTAGTGGGTACACCTAGCGGAGATAGGGGCAGGCTGCACCTATGTCGTCAGCTAGGGGTACACGAAGCTATTTATATAAAATTTCTAAGTGAAGCAAGTGGGATCAACCTTTAGGGTGACTGGTGTGGTGCAGTGTAGTAATTATTCATTAGTAATTAGGTGTGCTTTTAACGTTATCTTTATCTGCTCTTCCATACCCAATAGTTCATAGACATTTCCTTGTTTTCCAGCTTATGCCTTAGTCTAGTTATTTTGATAATAGTATTGTTAGAATTATCATACTCGCCAGACTTTATGTCTGACCCCCTCTATTTCTATCTTTTTCCCCCCACCAGGTCCTCAGGGTGGGCCCAGCTCTAGCGGAGTTTGATTGGACTGCTTTATCTCTCTTTTGGAAAGCATGGACCGCTGAAGTAAAGTCCATCTTGTTATCTTCTTTAATGGCTATTTATGTAATAGGATTATGTATTTTGTTTTATCAAGATGGATATTGTACTTGTCTCTGATTTATGGTTTTCTGATGTAACAAACATGTTTAATTTCCGCTGCAATGAAATAAAGTTTTAGATTTCCAAGTACTACTTATTATCTGTCTTGTTGTAATTTTTCTGTTCTATATTCTTTTAAAACCTCCATGGAAGTTAATGCATTCCCTTTGTGAGTGACATTAATGGACGTGGGGTGTTACACGTGGTATCAGAGCTTAAGGTTACCAGAACAGATAATTTTTTTAGAAAAACTATTTTTCTAAAGTATTTTTGGAAGAAGTATTTTAAAAAACATGTCTTAATGAGTGATTTTAAGAGGAAAGTTTTTAAGAAAAACATAATCCCCAATAGCCATATATCTTTATCTTTCGAATTCTTCATTTTGAATCTTTCCTTTTTCGTTTCAGCATGGCTGAAGATCTTAACCTTCCGGATGGTGTAACGATACCAGGATGGTATAGGAGGTTATTAGAGGCTAGGGCTGCTGCAGGTCCAGCCAATGTTCCTCCACCACCAGTTGCACCCGCTCCTCCTCCTCCTCGCGCTGATACTTTTGCAAAGACATGCAAGGAATTTAAGGCCATGGGTGGAAAACCTTTTCAAGGGTTAAAAAAGTTTGTGGAGGCTAGAGATTGGCTTAAGGAGGTGGAAGAATTGCTAGAAATCTTTGAAGTAGAAGAAGGGAGGAAAGTCAAATTAGCAGCTTGGTTAATGAAGGGAGAGGCCTCGTTTTGTTGGGAGGTCACTAATGGGGAGCGTCCTATTGATTCTTGGGAGGATTTCAGGCGTAGGTTTGGGTCAAAGTTTCTCTCAAGGGCAGAAGAGAATCTATATACGGAAAGGTTCTTGACATTGAAGCAAGGAAGCTCATCAGTGAAAGAGTACGTCAACAAATTTAATCAGTTAGCAAGGTTTGGCTTTGACTTAGTGAACAAGCCAGAGAAGAAGGCTCTGAGGTTCGTTAAAGGCTTGAATGAGCCGTTGCAAGGGTTGGCTATGACCCACATCCCTATGGGGGCCACCTTTGAGAAGCTAGTAGACATGGCACTCATGCACGAGGAGAAAGGCGCTAATGCTAATAAGGCACCCGAGAAGAAAGGGGATCAGAAGAAACCACAACAGCAAAACAAGAAGGGTGGTAAAGACAATAATGGAAAAGGAAAGATGCTTTAACTGTGGGACACCAGGCCATCTCAGCAAGGATTGTAGAAAGAAAAAGAAGACTGGCTGTTTTCACTGTGGTGAAGTGGGACATCTAGTGAAGGACTGCCCAAAGAAGGGGCAGAGGGCAGGGTCTACCTCGGGAGGACAGGTGCAGGCTCTTATGGCACCAAGGCAGGCAAGGGGACAAGTTCAGGCTCTCGCGGTCCCACCGCTGCAAGAACGAGGTAGAACCATTTCTGTTGAAAGCTTAGTTTTTCTGTTTGATCATCCTGTCCATACCTTATTCGATTCGGGCGCATCGCATTCGTTTATCTCTACATCATTAGTTGAATCACTGCACTTAAATACCAGTTTAGTAGAGGATCCCTTAGTTGTTTCGAATCGAATTGGGGGCTCAGCTTATTTGTCCATGATGTGTTTGGATTTGAAAATTTCTTTACTTAGCGTTGAGTTTAGATGTGATGCTTACGTTTTGGGCTTAATGGGCTATGGGCTAATTTTAGGAATGGATTGGTTATCCAGAAATGGGGCCGTTCTTGATTGTGAAAGGAGAGTAGTTAGGCTCATGACTCGCCTTGGCAACACTCTCGAAATCTTTTGTAATCCCATAAATTCCGTTATGCTAAATTATCTAGAATCGCTTGACGCGTCGGTGGAAAATCTACGATCTGTTAAAATAGTCCAAGAATATTCGGATGTGTTTGAGGAGGTGAAGGGCTTGCCTCCGAAGCGGGAAATAGATTTTCAAATATATCTTATGGATAATGCAAAACCAGTATCTTTACCAGTACGCCACATGGCTCCTCGTGAAAGGAGTGAACTCAATAAGCAAGTGAAGGAGTTGCTTGAGAAGGGGTTCATAAGACATAGTATATCGTAGTACGGTGCTCCAGTAGTATTTGCCACGAAGGCGGATGGGTCCCTTAGACTGTGTGTGGACTATAGAGAACTTAATAAGCTTACTAAGAAGAACAGACACCCACTGCCGAGGATTGACGATCTCTTCGATCAGTTAGTTGGCACCTCAATGTTTTCGCAGTTGGACTTAGCCACTGGATTCCATCAGTTGAGAGTGGCTGAGGATAACATAGAAAAAACTGCCTTTAGGACTCCGGACGGTTTCTATGAATGGCTAGTGATGCCCTTCGGTTCGACAAACGCCCCCGCATACTTTGTTGATTTGATGAGTAGGGTGTTTAGGGAGTACCTTAATAAATTCGTGGTGGTCTTTGTAGACAACATCTTGATCTTTTCTAAGAATGAAGAAGAGCATGCCCTACATCTTAGGGAAGTGTTGGAGACTCTACGAGCGCATAACCTTAAAGCTAAATTCACCAAGTGTCACTTCTGGAGAGAGGAAGTGCGATTCTCAGGGCACGTGGTTTCCAAAGAAGGGATAGCTGTGGATCCTGCGAAGGTGGTGACTATCCAAGATTGGAACGTCCCTAAAAATGCTACTGAAGTAAGGAGTTTCTTGGGGTTGGCTGACTACTATAGGAAGTTTATCAAAGACTTCGCAAAGATATCAGCTCCATTGACACGCCTGACGAAGAAGAACCTAGTCTTTGCGTGGGACGTAGATTGTGATGATGCGTTCCAACGTTTAAAGAGAGCTTTGACCTCATCTCCAGTCTTAGTGCTGCTAGACGGGAGTAAGCCATTTACTGTTTATACCGATGCTTGTGGGACAGGTCTAGGCGCAGTCTTAATGCAAGAGGGTAGGGTAATAGCCTATGGTGGAAGGCAGTTAAGGGTGCATGAGAAAAATTACCCTACACATGACCTAGAGTTAGCCGCAATTGTTTTCGCGCTTAAGTCTTGGCGCCATTTTCTTCTTGGCGAGAAATTCGAATTATTCACTGACCACAAATCTTTAAAATACTTATTCTCTCAGAAGGAATTGAATTTAAGACAGCAAAGGTGGATGGAATTCTTAGCGTCCTACGATTTCGAAATAACATATACTCCTGGCAAGGGTAACGTGGTGGAAAACGCCTCAAGTACGAAAAGGCTGTCCTTGAGTCCGTTGTTTGTTGAGCGGCGAAACTTAGAATTCATCTCTATGTTTGATTTTAGACCTTCCGTAGACTTTGTACCCGGTTTGCTAGCATCCTTGGAGGTCAGATCTACGCTTTTGGGACGGATTGGTGAGGCACAGCTAGACGACCCACAGTTGGTTGTGTTAGTAGAAAAGCTCAAAAGAGGGGAGTCATCAAGCCATCTCCGTAGGTATACCCTAGATGATAAGGGTTGGTTACGTAGGGATAGTAGACTTTGTGTACCTCGAGACGCAGATTAGAGGAAGGCTATTCTTGACGAAGCACATCATTCGAAGATGACCATTCATCCCGGCGGGGACAAGATGTACAAAGACATGAAGCGAGTTTTCTTTTGGTCCGGTATGAAGAGGGATGTGGCCGAGTATGTCGCCAGATGCTTGGTGTGCCAACAAGTAAAAGCGGAGCAAAAGAAACCCGGTGGGTTGCTTCACCCATTGGAGGTTCCACTATGGAAGTGGGAAAGTGTCTCGATGGATTTTGTAGATGGGTTACCAAGATTAAGGAAGGGTGATACGGGGATTAGGGTTATAGTAAATAGACTTACTAAAAGAGCCCATTTCATTCCCGTGAAGAGTAAGAGGACTGCTCCATGGTTAGCCTCCATATACATTCGAGAAATAGTTCGTTTTCACGGTGTTCCTTCTAGCATAGTGAGCGACCGCGATCCTATTTTCACTAGCAAATTTTGGAAAAGTTTGTAAGAGGCGGTAGGGACTCAGTTATGTTTGAGCACTGCATATCATCCTCAGACGGACAGCCAGACCGAGAGGGTGAATCGTATTCTTGAGGACTTATTGAGGTTGTGTGTCTTAGATTTCGGAGGTACATGGGAGGAACATCTTCCGTTGGTAGAGTTCGCATATAATAATAGCTTTCAGTCCAGCATTGGCATGGCACCTTTCGAAGCTCTTTATGGACGACCTTGTCATTCACCTACATATTGGTGGGAATCTATGAATAAGATCTTACTTGGGCCCGATATGATTAGAGAGACTTCGGAAAAGATCGACTTGATTCGAAGGAGGATGAAGACGGCGCAAGATAGGCAGAAATCTTATGCAGACAAAAGGAGGACAGATCTTGAGTTTGATCTTGGGGACATGGTCTTTATCAAAGTGTCTCGATTACGGAACGTTGTTTGCCTTGGGTCCGTTGGGAAATTAGCACCAAGGTTCGTAGGGCCGTTTCCTATTAAGGAGAAGATTGGACAGATGGCGTATAGAGTGGAGTTGGCTGAGAGACTTAGTGGTGTACACGACGTATTCCATGTGTCACATTTGAGGAAGTGCTTGCACGAGACCACGGAGGTGATAGAGCCGAGCTTGCTTAGAGAGGTGGAGATAGGGCGTGATGCGATGATTCAACGAGCTCCTACATGCATTCTTGGGTCGAAGATCAAGAAGCTGAGAAATCGAGAGGTTAGACTAGTCAAAGTGCAATGGGGAGATGATGAGAGCAACGCTATTTGGGAGACAGAAGCGAAGATGCATTCGTTGTACCGTTTTCTTTTTGAGGGTATGTCTTTTAATTTCTCCTTTACCACTTAGCTTGTACTTATCTTATCTTTAGTATGTCCTCTCGCTAGTATCTTTGACCTTTAGTTAGGATCATCCTATGGTTGAAACATGTGTTTGAGACATGTTATGTATGATGGATGCAAAATGGATGCAAGTGTTTGCTAGTGGTTGCTCGTGGACGCATACACACACACTATTAGGCACTAGATCGGCTCAGTCACTTCGTATTGCATATATATGGATGTATTTAGTAAAATGGATGTATGAGGATTTTTTTTATCATATGGATGTTGCATTCAGATGATGATTGTGCACGCATATAGAGATAATATGTAGTATTAAGGAACTTTTGCATACATAATGGACGCATGGCACTATCATGATTTGCATTAAGGAGGTCAACTGAATCAGTGGACCGCCTGATTTTGCATTAGATATGGACATATACACACACTGTGCATTTAAACATGAAAGCATTAGAAGTCTGTAAGGACAATGGATGCCTGTGTTTGATGGTTGAGTAGATGGACGATTGGATGTTAGGATATACATTCTTCTTGACTTGAAGATTTCGGGGTCGAAATCCTTTAAGGAGGGGAGAATGTAACACCCCGTAATTCTGTTAATATAAATATTCACAAATTAAAGAATAACTAATCTCAGACGTTAGAATTGTGGGAAACGGGTTGCACCATTGGGTTCGTCTCGGAATTTTGGTTGAAATAGAGTCCGAGTTTGCGTGATTTGGACTTCGTATGAAGGAGATATGGCCATCGGAAGTTTCAGAAAATTCAAAACAGATTTCAGAAAATTTAAAATTCAAAATTCGAAGTCAAACAGGCTAGGCGGGAAATTTCCCGCCCAGCACCTAGGTCGACTAGGGAGTCGACTGGGCAGTCGACACCCCAAAGACCAGATCGACTGCACAGTCGACCTGGGTGTCGACCTGGTCCAGTTGGCCAGGTTTTGGCTGAGCCCAATCTTGAGCTGCTGATGTGTCTTTAGGGTTGAGTTGGCTAATTTAACGGTTCAGGCTAGTTCTGAGTTGATCTGACGGTTTAAATAAACCCTAAACTCTATATATATCTAGGTTGTCTCTCACTCTAATTCACATGAAAAATAGAATAGCCGCCGCCATGCCATCGCCATGGAACTCAGTGTAGCCGCCGCCAACTAAGAAGGAAGAAAGCTAATCAAAACTCTAATTCTACTCAACTCTAAAGCATATCAAGACTCTCTTTCTTCTCTAATTGTGAGTATGATGATCTTAACAAGATTATTAGCAAACTAATTAGATTAAGATGTGATATGGATCATAAGAAAATGATGTGAATTGTCATATATGTTGTTGTAAACCTTATGCTTTCATATATGTTGTAAATCCTATGCTATGTGATGATGACATCCTATATGTTGTAAATCATGCTATGATGATGTTATATATGTTGAAAGTTTCTATGCTAAGTTGCGATGTTACAAAGTCATGATGTTATTATTTATGTTACAGTTAGCTTATGCTTGATCAAATCATGATGTTGATTATATATATGTTTGGGCTATGATGATTCACATGATAAATCACATGTACCTATGCAAGTTTAGATTGATTAGTATGTATAATCTCACATATCCTATGACATCTATTTAGATCTAAAATTAGGCTATAACACGTGTGAGTTCTTTGTGTTAGATGCTAGTTCACACCATCATTATGTTGCATAAACCACATATGCAAGTTTATATATGAATTTGGATTATGATCATATTATGTAAATTGTGACATTTTAACAAACAAGTTGACACCTATAGATCCATGACATGTGTAGTTTTATGCAAGTTCCACCACTATCATGATTAGATCTATTTTATTTGTCTACATGTTGTGATAATTTATCTTTGTGCTATGAGTTAGACTATTCGAGTCTAACGTATATTTTGCGTTGAATAAGCGAACATATAACGTGGGGTAGGGGTAATATTAAGGATTTAATATTAAGAAATTGGGGTGCAATTGATATGATTTTGCATACCATAAGTGGATGGCCATAATTGAGTCAATTATGGACATCATTAAAATTGGAATTAATTAATGATTTGAATATGGATATATTTAAAACTGGGGTAAAAGATTATAAGTGGTAATCAATGCTTAATTAGGACACGAGGTTGGACTCATTTGTGACGTAAAACTTCCCGGACCCGCCCGACAAATCCAGTAGTCACAAATGTCAGCCCAATGTGGGAGGTCCTAGGCCCAAATTAAAGCATAACAGTTGTAAAGACATGATGTTAGACTCTTTTATGGTGTAAGACTGCCCGGACCCGCCCGGCAAATCCAGCTGCCATAAATGCCAGTCTAATTTGAGAGGTCTTTATGATGTTATGGTCTTAATGAATTAAGAAATACTTAACCAGATAAACATGTAAGGTGGGACATGGGGGTTAAGTAGGTGCCTTAGGTGGCATGAGGAATCTAGTGAGTGCCTTTAGTGGCATTTGAAATACGATTAGAAAGACTTAACCAAACACACATGTAAATGAACATGACTAAGAGGGTTAAGTGGGATATACTGGTGGGGACAAGCTTAGGTGGATAGCTTGTGGGGGCCTATTTCAACCAGTAACCCAAACGTATCTTTATGGGCTCGACCCAAGTCGAGGACGGGACACACATACTGGGCTTAACTATAAGAGTCCAAACGGGGTAGCGGTGGCAACACAAGTCCAACGGGTTTCATATGCGTGTGTGGACCCGGGCTGGTAGGTAAGACGTTGTTGCATAGTGTAGGTTTAAGCCGTGAACTCTCAAGTTGTATCGGGTTGCCACTTTAGGGGAGTGATACACCCCAGTGTGGGGCCAGCACGGGTATCTACGAGTAGGGAGCCGATCGCAAGTGGGTAGTGGGGTACACTTAGCGGAGATAGGCGCAGGCGGCACCTATGTAGTCAGCTAGGGGTACACGAAGCTATTTATATAAAATTTCTAAGTGAAGCAAGTGGGATCAACCTTTAGAGTGACTGGTGTGGTGCAGTGTAGTAATTATTCGTTAGTAATTAGGTGTGCTTTTAACGTTATCTTTATCTGCTCTTCCATACCCAATAGTTCATAGACATTTCCTTGTTTGCTAGCTTATGCCTTAGTCTAGTTATTTTGATAATAGTATTGTTAGAATTATCATACTCGCCAGACTTTATGTCTGACCCCCTCTATTTCTATCTTTTTCCCCCACCAGGTCCTCAGGGTGGGCCCAGCTCTAGCAAAGTTTGATTGGATTGCTTTATCTCTCTTTTGGAAAGCTTGGACCGTTGAAGTAAAGTCCAGCTTGTTATCTTCTTTAATGGCTATTTATGTAATGGGAGTATGTATTTTTTTTATCAAGATGGATATTGCACTTGACTCTGATTTATGGTTTTCTGATGTAACTAACATGTTTAATTTCCGCTGCAATGAAATAAAGTTTTAGATTTCCAAGTACTATTTATTATCTGTCTTGTTGTAAATTTTCTGTTCTATATTCACTTAAAACCTCCATGGAAGTTAATGCATTCCCTTTGTAAGTGACATTAATGGACGTGGGGTGTTACTACTCCCACTCTGAGGACCTTAAGCGGAAAAATAAAGAGAGAGAAAGGAAATAAAATAGGTTAGACATAAAGTCTGGCGAGTTCCACTGATATTTAGCATAAGCATATGATGAAAGGTGTCAAGATAGATAAATAATACTGGATGAGATGTATAGTAAAATATATACAAGTAAGAGGTAAATGATATGTCAAACTAAGGCAAAGGTAAATTTAACTTCTCACCCATATCCCAAGAATCAAGTTACTGAATCAATTACTAGTATTAATAGGACAATTACTAGTATTAATAGGATTATGTGTTACCCTAGTTACTGCCCACGTGATCAGTTCCCTATTACCCTAATATATTGTGTCAGCCCCGGTAGTAGGATGTATCAGTCCCCAACCTAGCAAATTATAAGACAAAAACCTATTCGTAGGTGTAACAACATCTTAGTTTCCCATAATCAGACCCATGCACGCTCATGACTCTACCGGAACTCTCCCGTACCCACCTATAACATTGAACCTCTTACAATCCGGATCAGTAAAGCGTGCCCTGGTCCATACCTAGTGCGAGGTCCCTCCTTAGATACCAACAGGGATACTGATTAATATGAGTTCTACACAACTTGACACAAGCCACCCCCTAGGCTTGGGCCCCCAAGAAACTCGGATTTAAGAGTCCCAAAAAGCTAGTACAAACAAATAAACACGGGACCTCTTAGCTTAATAATTAACATGTTTAACTTAGCAGGTTTAAGTTCATTAATAAGCCTTGTTGTAAATGACATTTACCCTAAATGTTATTTTTGTACAACCCCTTTCCCCAAAATAAGCACCAGCCCAGATGTACATATAGACTACAGTAATTTATTTTACTTACTTTTACATCTGTTACTAGTACATTCTTACATGTTACACTTAATCTTAAATTAAGTCTAATCTAACATGTCACATACTCTATCTTCAATGTAATTAACCCAATTTTACTCTCAAAGTTCCCCAATTTGCAATATGCCCAATTTTCTCCATTTTAACGCCTTTAATTATTTATTCTAATTTATGTCATTTATACGTAGTTTAACGGTAATAGACTAGGATTTTAGTAGCCCAGGTTCAACGTAAATAAAAAAGGAAAAAGGGAGAAAACAGATCTCAGGCTGAATAAAAATTCATATAAAAGACTGTAAATAAATAAAAGATAGAATAGGGGTAGGGAAGATAGAAGTATACTTGACCATATGATAACAATAATATGAAATAGGTGGTTTAACAGTAAAATGAAAACATGTAAGAAACTACTTATAAGTACTGTTTATTTCAGATCCAACAATTTACTGTTTAAACCCTTTTAAAATGACATATCTAAAAATGACATGAAACTCACGGTGATTGGAGTAGAGAAGAAGAAAGTATCTCTTTTGTATGTTTATGCCGTAGTAGAAGAAAGTCCACTTTTATATTCTTATGTTGTTATAGAGTAATCAGAATTATCCTTGCTAATTTATGTTTAGGCAGCACCTCAGTATCTCCACGTATATATTATTTTTCAAAAAAGGTTTGGAGGAAGAAGAATGAAAATTAGATTTGTGTGTAGAAAACAATGAGGTTGGCTACCTTTATATAAATTACCTAGGATAATTCTCAACCTGTAGATTTAGGTTTTCAAACCTAACCGTTTATTCAATGCTTAGTCAGCATATGAGCCGGGTTAAGAAATCAGTCCGAAAATGAACTCAAGAACTTGTCTCAGCACCCGAGTGGGTCAACCCACCCTTAGCTGAGTCGAACCATAGGTCTAACCATGGTTGAGCCGGTCAATTTGGGTCGCCCCATGATCTTACTCCAGAATCTTTGTTTATATATTTTAATTATAATATATATAATCCGTCTATATTTTCATGAAATTTTTTAAGCCTATATCTTCTACATATTAACTCCGATTTATGAAATTTAAGAGCCTATCTAAACCAGAATTTCATAACAAACACAATGGCAAAGTTTGTTTTACCTGATTCTGAATATTTAATCAAGTAATATTCATTTTATCATCTTTATCATTCGATTACAGTATTAAATAATGTGGTGTTAAAATCCTCCTATCACTCGGAAATTCTAGTTGAACGGAAATAGTTTATAACCAATTTCTTATGCCATAATCAACTATTTGAACTCCGACCTCCACATGTAGACAGATCAACCTCTCCTACTCCTTTTCCTTCAGTGAAACTAACTGAAACTCGACGTAGATGATACAACCAACAAAAGAACGGAACTATAGAAATTTTTGTTTTTGGCGATTTTTCGTTGCATCGGAGATCCCATCGACGAATGGTGAATGTGGATGCGATCATATCGTTGATACATGCAACTTTCATGTTGGAAGTTTTTGTTAGATGTGGAAGGATTAAATCGAAGAATTATGGCCATTGATTTGATTGCGGAGGCTAGGGTTTTGGAATAGTGAAGTGATGAGATGTTTATACAACCTTTCAAATAACACTATTCATCAAGTCCGAAAATTTCCGATATCGAATGAAGCATGCTAACTGTCGTCCATAGCTAATAATGCACATTCCGAACACAATGAAATTGTTTTTGGAAGCTAATTCAATTATATTTAACAGTTATTATTAAAATTTCAAATAGACTATCGATATACATTTATAATGTGCACGCTCACACAACTAATCTGATTGGCATGAAACTTGAAATATTATAGTGGTTTACTATTTCGGATTAGAAGAAATTAAATCCGAGATTGATTATAAAATGACTATTTTTTGTGTTAAATCAAATCGATTAATAATCATTTGATTTCAAAACACTTAAATTCATTGATAATAAATTGTTATAATCATTTGTAACCGAACAAAAATTTACATAGCTTAAAAGTAAACTAACTTGAATTTTTAAATTCAACATTCTCAATTTCAAGTTAAAATGGCATTCAAATTTTAGTTATAGTAAATTTCAAGTCGTTAACTCTTAAAATTAATCGTTTTAAATATTTGAACTTATTAAATATTCATTATTAAAAATCAGGGTCGTTATAAATTTGAAATGATTTAACTTTGAAAAAAAATCAAATTTATGGAAATTGAATTATTTTTGAATTGGGACTCGAAATGTTGAGATCTAAATATGGTACATGAAATTAAGTGAAAAAAAATCAAAGTTTATATTTTGAAGTTATAATCAAAATATGATTTGAAATTTAGAGAATAAATTTGATGAAGTTGTTAGACTTTTGTTTGAACTTTGAATATGGCTAAGTAAAATTGATATAAAACAATATTTCAAAATGGAGCTTGAGATTAAATCATAATTGAAATTTTGGGTATTAAATTGGAAACCAAAGAATTTTTTATTTAAGTTTTCTAAATCGATAAATTTGAAAAGTCGAATTTGGAATGACTATAAAATCGAAATTAATTTGGAATTGAAATTTATTTGAAACTACAATCGAAATAAACATAGATTGGGAATTAATTTGATATTAGAGTCAAAATTTATTTTGATTTGAAATTAGCTTCTAATTTAAGGTCTACGCCATAGCTGTTGAAATGCTATCACAGGTGCTCAAGGATCCAGGTACTCCCCTCACAAGGAGTAGGCTTCGAGAGCTTTAGATCAACAATTGGTAGTAGATGGATGTTATGTCAGGGCCATTCTTTGACTCTATGAAATGTATTACGTTGTGCTAATGATACATGTAGTGTCATGTAATAGTTGATGGTATTTAGTTGGTCATGTAATTACTAGACTATGGTCTAAGCTATGCTCCCTACGTGAAGTCGCCCTATCTAGTTGATACATATACTGTGTATCACCTAAGTTGTAGTATTTATTATTTTAATATAATAAAAAGTTTACTCAACACTACAAAAACCGGTCGGCCTTGCCAATTTTTTTTAGCCTATAATCAAATTGAAGTTAATTTTGAACTAGAATGGGAGTTAGTTAGCAGAAATCGTTCATAAGAACTGAATTGGAAATATGAAGTTATGACTGATGTATGGACATAATTCAGGAAATGAGTTTATTTTGAAGGTTTGAACTTTAAAATATAAAAATGGAATTTAATTTGATCTACACGTTTTAAATCATAGATTTGAAATTGGAGTTAAATTTCATACAAATTGAAATGGTTCAAAATAAGCGTGGACTTTGGAATTTTAAATCATGTAAATGACTTTTTGAGTCGAGTTGAACTTTTAATGTACAATTTAAATGATGAGATTTATTTTAATCGGGATTTAGGTCATAGATCGGAACTCGATTGAAATATAGCCAAACAGAAAAGTAAGAAATTGATATATGAGTTATTGATTCAAAATATGAACACGAGTCCAAATTTGTTGCAATGGAAGAAAACAACTTGATTTGATATAGTTTCAAATTTTCTTATTACAGTATAAATTGTTTAAAAGATTATTTAATGAATACTCACTTTATTTTTGTTTAACAAACTATTTTAGTCTATAATTCAATTTTAATACTTAAACTATTTTAAACTTTTTTATTTCCATTCAAACTATTTTTTTCCAAGAATTTCAAACTATGCTGGGTGAAGTGATTATATTTTAATCCTAGGTTTAAAATCAAATGTGGTTAATGAAGTATAATCTAAGTTGGAAATTGAAATAATATTTTTGAACGTAATGACATATTTTGGTACATATATATATATATATATATATATATATATATGTGAATTTGAATGAAGTGATATTTTAAAAAAAAAATGATGATTTCGAAATAAATTAAGTTTTTGAAACAAATATGATACTTTGATATCAAATGTGAATTGTTTTGAAATGTAAAAGAAACAATCAGTGTGTAAAATGATGATTCATTGTTAAAGATATCGGATCTCTTGTTGACATACTCTTTGTCAATATTGGTACCACTTTGATAACCATGTATGAGGTGGATGGTATCCAGAATGTAGTGGTTGAATTAGCGAACGTTCACTAGAACGAAGTGAGAGAACAATGATGGACAACCCTTACACTAATGTGCTAATTCAAATGACTGAAATAGGAGCCTATGTCTGGCCAATGAGATTAGCTACCTCTAACAACGTTGATCACTCATATTTCTATCTTGATTTTGTACTCGATGGGTGCACCCTTATTCAATTGATTGATAGTTATGGTCGGCCATGAATGGGTTACGACCAACAAGAAAGGTTGAACTAGTAGAATCCTACCTTGGGTGTAACAACCCATATTTTTAGTTAATTTAAAATATGGAATTAAATATGTTTAAAAGGATTTTTACATGGATAATTATAATTTAGATTCAAAATTTCTTTAAATACTGAATTTGGAATTGAGAAAAATTTGAAAATAAATTCAAACTTGATTTTATATTTTACTAGGATTAAAATAAGGTTATTAAGCTTTTAGAATAAATTTAAAAGTGAAATATTGAAAATCAATAAAATAATCTTATTTAGATGACCTAAAAATAGGCCATTTTTAAACAGTCTCAAAATCCAATGAAATAAATTTTATCAACTCTGTAACATCAAAATATGGCAGGGTTTCAAATGTCAAGTCAATCGGTGTTATGTGTAAACATACGTAGGCGTATGTTGAAAAATCAGTTCAAATATAGTAAAAGCTAGAAATATGTTCATTTTTCAATCATTCTACGAATTCGACGAAACCAATTTTCTTGGATCCGTATTACTTAAATATAGTAGAGTTTCAAATTTTGTATTGAACGGACTTATGGTATGATTATACGAACTGAAAACGTATAGGATTCATTCGATTGAAATTCGACTTGAAATTAAGCAGTTTTGGATAATATGGAACAACTGAAAATACTTAAAAAATGGGAATCGACAACTTAACTAACATATTAATGTATACTTTTGATTTCATAAGGGTTAGAATTAATTTAAGTATAGATACAGCCTTCCTAAGAAAAACCCTAAACCTAAGTTAATCCTTTATTGAATCCATCCTTATTATTTTATCACAACTTCCCACCCTCCTTACCATTAAGATAACTTATAGTCCTTCCTTACACATGTCCAGTTCTTCCACCCTTCACTCTTTTCTAAGTCTTAAGCCATGTGTGGAGAGAGAGTTATCGTTATCCCATTTCCTCTTTTTCCATCTCTTTCCTCTTAAGTTTCCACCATTTTCCATCTTCCTTTCTTCCTCCTTCCTCCACCTCAACTCCAATAGCCTCCACCACATCCATTACCTCATGCCCCTCCCTTGCAGCCCCGTTCTCCACCACATGGGTTTCCTTGCCCCAAATACACTTCCTTTTCCATTAAAACCCTTAAAGGCACTTTTTCTCCTTTTTCCCAGACTCCAACAACATAAGCTACTCCCCTAGGCCCTACCCCCTCACACACCTCCTCTTACACCCCCTCCAGACCTACATTGCACACCATCAGGCCCACCACATTTTCGTGGTGTAACGACTCAAATTTCCAGCACCTATTGAGCTGAACAAACAACACAAGTCCAACCCAAAGTGAACTGGAAACGCAAATGCTAATGGAAAGAATTTAGAAGGTGAGAGAAAGATAAGAAAGAAAGATTATAATAAAAAAAAAGAACCAATAATACATAGTCTCACATTGCAGCGGAACAGAATATAATATAGAAATAAATCTATATTGAGAGCTTGAAAATTACTTACAATCATCAGATTACATCAAACATCAATATATCTGGATGCTTATAACAATCCGTCTCCCAATACAACGCTCAGCGGAATAATAATTCATACGTCTAGACTCTTCAACTCGGCTTCTGAAGTTCGTAGCATCTTGTCCTGAACCTATAAAACGCGATCTGACCCGAGCATTGCAAATGCCGTAGATCAGTCTGGTGAACCAACGTGAGTAACTCACTAAGTTTAAGTAAATCCAACTTTCTTAACTTTAGAAAATCCTTTGAAAGAAAAGGATAATAATAAGACTAGCCCACACATAAACATGGATGTCTTATATCTTACGGTAACCCAAAATATTTTGATATATCAAATCCGATGATATTATAATAGTGTCTATCAAATTATAAATAAATAAACATATAAAAGAACACTTGCACCTCATGCTCTACATACTTAGTATATAATAAAAAAATGCATGGCATTTATTGGAGATTGGATTTCCAACTATAACAAGGTATGAGACCACCTTACGAAAGTGAACCTATAGAGAGCAATACACTAGGGTTCAACAAGAACATCTTGCAACCCGGCCACTCATTCAACTTGAGTGTAGCAAATATATTGTCAACTTAGGTTTTATGTCCCCACCATACTTCGTGGGAGATACAAAAACAAAAGAAGAACAAATAGAATTTTATCTAGTTGATGACAATACTCCGTAATGGGAATGACCCACACAACCATGCTGTATGCCCAATTTTTGTCATTTTCCCAGTTGAAGAGGCTTGAGGTCACGATTATCTTTAAGTGAACATCTCAATATCTTTGAATGTCACATCGTCAGATCCGTCAAATCACTAATTGACATTCATAAGTAGACTCTAGGTGTTAAGCTAAGTGAAGTTCCCCTCTCCATCGCCTAACTTTGTATATTTGTAAAAATCAACTTACGTGACTCTTAAGGAAATCTCAGTCAGACATTGGTCCATACAAGTCATCCAGCAATAGGATGAACTAAAGGAAACCTCCTACCGTATTCTGTATAGGAATCACCCTAAGGATCAGTTGCAAGAAGTCCTTGTAATCCGAAGATTTCAATCACAAGAAAATCACAATCAAAAAACCCCTGGTTGTAATCTACAGAAATTTATAAAGTAGTCTTCTTCTCATGAAGATCCACGGTCTTCAATGCTCCATCTTTATATGATTCTCTTCATATTAATTTCAAACATACAATTGGTCCGAAATGGTTTTAGGTCTAGTTTCCATCCCGGTCTCTTCGAACTAACTCGTCAAAAGTTCCAAATTATATTCATCTGTAGTAGGGGTTATAACTACCAATTCAAATAGTATTGATTAGTATTTGGCAACTAGGCCCCTTTTATTTAAAATCATTCCTTAAAAACTATTCTTTTATTGATTTTACATCGATATGATAATTTATCTCACAAATCTCTTTGTTTTAAATCACTCGAAACAAAATCGACACTTCCTTTTTAACGTTTTCAAAACTCGTTTCTTTAATTCCTTTTACCTCAAAATTTTCTTTATAATATCCCAATACCATTTTATTATCAAAATCCTTTTGTATTTCCTTACTTTGGAAATATCGTTGTATATTTCCGATCAATACTGTCTATTGATTAAAAACACAACGATCATTGACTTTTAAATTCAAAGATTAATATCCAATCCACAATCAACATTCAAATATGATATAACGTTATTTGGGTAAACAACTCATATATATATATATATATATATATATATATGAGATGAAACAATAACATAAAATTTATTTGAGGAATCAAGTTGGATCCCTCTAACCTTTTATTCCCTCCATCAAAATAGGTTACCTCAAAATATCGTTCCATTTAAGTATATTGATATAATTTCAACAATCAATCAAAAATAACATTCCAAGCATCCATCTTTAATTTTATACGTTTATATTACTATAAACATAACCAACAAGGTAAGTTATTGTAACACCCCGTAATTTTAACAACACAAAAGATGATAAGTTAAAGAATAATTTAATAAATAGTCAAAAATAAGTGAAACAAACTCCGCCATTGCGTTCTCCTCGGAATTCTGGTCAAGATAGACACTTGGTTTGCATAAAAGGGAAATCGTATGAAGAAGTTATTAAAGTTTGAAGTTTGTATAAGCATAAAAATAATGTATATATATAATAAAAAATTCAAAACATTAAACGGGAAGCCGAAACGCGGAACCGACCCATCCTGTGGGTCGACCCGAGACGCTGCTGGGTCGTCCCTGGGGTCGAACCCGGCTCTTTGGGGTCGACCCGTGGGTCGACCCCGGGGTCGAAACCCAAGGGTAGGTCGACCCCCATACAGATCTGGGCAGATTCGACTTTTTGAACGTAGACTTGTTTAGTGGCTTGGTTTGTTGGTTTTAGCTATAAATAGGACCCCATTTCTGTTGTTTCTCCATACCTAAAATAATGGAGAGCTAGATGCTGCCTCTACCCAGAATAAATCAAGTTTTTTCTTCTTTAACAATCAATTAGAGTTATTTAAGTATAGAGATATGTGATTCAACATCTGCAACTATTCTTCTGTCTCTTAGATTTATTCTCTGTGAGTCTACGTTATTTTTAGATAAAAATAAATAAAATGCAATCTTGACATGCCTATGAATTAGAGCTAAGCCTATGACTATTGGAATCATATTAAATCTGTTATATTTGTATATCTAATTCACTGGTTAGAACTCATCATGCCTGTTTATGATCATGACACTATGCATAATCAATCCTGTTATTACATGTTCATCAGATCTGTTCTTATATGTCTATTTCTGTTCATCACGTCTATTCTTATATGCCTATTTCTTCTATCATATGCCAATTTTGTTACTATTGGTTTTATGCCTATTCCGTCCTTCTCTCTCTCATTCCCTTTTTATTTTTATAGCCAGTCAACTTTCGAGTCTAGGCCGATATCGCTAAAATATGCATACGAACGAAATTCGGTTAAATTGGGAATGATTGGAAATGGTAATTTGGGGGCATAACTTGTACTTTGAATCACGATTGGGATTTGGGGGCATAAACTATATTGTGAAATTGGACTAAAATCAGGGTCATGATTTATATGGTAAATTATGACTTATGGTTTGGGACATAAAAATCTGTATGCTTAATTTAAGATTAAGCGAAATATGTTATTGGAACTGCAAAGAATCTATGAAGCTTGTTTAATCTGATAAAATTTGGGAATAACTTGTATTATGAAATTTGGGGCAGAACTTGAATTGAAAGCATGAATATGGATTTGGGGCATAAGCCATACTGTGATTAAAGATCTTAATTTGGGCATATAACACAAGATAAATATGACTTGGGAAAGGGGCATGAAAACCTATAATGAAATAGGAATACTTGTTAATGAATGAAGATGCCTAGAATTACATTTATTAGAATACTGTAATCGCGCTTAGGAACGAGGTTAGATTACGCTTTTGGTGGAAGTCTGCCCGGACCCGACCGACATATCCAGCGATCACAAGTGGTGAATCTAATGTGAGGGGTCTAAGTGCATAAACACATGACGATGCTAAGACACGAGGTTAATTCTGACTTGTGGAAGAAGTCTGCCACGACCCGGCCGACATATCCAGCATCCACAAGTGGTAGACTTAATGTGGGAGGTCTAGCATATTATAAACGTAAATGAATATATGGTAATGAACTTGTAATACTTAACCCGTTTAAATCCATAAGGATTGTATAAGCCTGTTAAATATGTGGGGTTAAGTAAACCTATTAAGTATGTAGGGTTAAGTAAGCCTGTTAAATCGGTGGGATTAAGTAAGCCTATTAAATCTGTAGGGCTAAGTAAACCTTTTAAATCGGTGGGGTTAAGTAAACCTGTTAAATCTGTGGGGTTAAGTAAACCTGTTAAATCTTTGAGAGTAATACGAAACCTGTTAATTTATAAAACTTAACCTGTTAAATCTGTTGGGGTTATATGGACCCGTTAACCTGTAAAGTTTAACCCGTAAATCTGTAGGGGCTGTGTGAATCTGTTAGGCATAACTTGTCAAAATCCTATTCAGTTGGGGACATAAGATATGTAAGGGTTGGCATGTGTCATCTGTTGTCTAGGACCCATATTAGTTAGTAACCCATTCTAGTATTAAAGGGGGATCCCACACTAGGTAGGAGTTAGGGCACGCTTACTAAACTGATTGTAAGAGGTTCATCTCAGAGGAGGTGTGTACATGCGCGATCCACCGGACTTATGCGCATGCATGAGTACGGCCTGCATATGGGAAAATAAGTCGATGTAGCACTAGTAAATAGGTTTGTGTCCTTCTGTAGGTTGCCATTTTAGGAAGTAATACACCCTACCATGGGGCCGACACAGGGTATTTACGGGATACAGAGCCGATCGATTGGGGGGGGGGGGTAGTAAATAAGGTACGTCTAGTCCTGCAATGGCCCGGAAAATCCGTACTATTTGAGTTGACTACATACATCACACGTCCAACCCAAATATCCCAGAAATAAGAATCATTTTTTTAGAAGAAAAAGGTAGAAGAAGAACATAAATAACAACATAGAATCTCACATCGCAGCGGAACCAAATATAACATATAAAAGCTTTTGGAATACAAAATTTTCAGTATACATATACATACTATTATCAGAGTATCACTATCAGAGTATAA
Source organism: Allium sativum (assembly GCA_030737875.1). Classification (NCBI taxonomy): domain Eukaryota; kingdom Viridiplantae; phylum Streptophyta; class Magnoliopsida; order Asparagales; family Amaryllidaceae; genus Allium; species Allium sativum. The sequence continues at coordinate 831,949,679 of CM060912.1, read as the reverse complement.
TACTTACAATACAGCGAAAATAACAATAAATAGATAACGTTGAAGCCTACTACTGCTTCCAGCTCCTCCAAGTAAATCTGTAAAATCCTAAACTACTTGACTGCCCGTACAAATTTGGGCACCCAAGAGTTTAGGTAAAACAAAACAAAATAAACACTGGGTCAGTCATGAGACTGGTATGAGTAAACAATTTAAAACAATTTGAGAAAATAAACGATATCTCAAAAGACCACGCCGTATAACACGAAATGGGTTTTTCCCTTATGAGAATCTAAAACACTTGATTCAACTTTCCAAATCCTTTTGAAAGAAACGATAATCTTTATATCAAAACTCTTTTGATATTATAATAGTGTCTAAATCAAATAAATAGAAATCTAGTGGAACGTTTGTATCTCACGTTCCACATATATATAATATACAATCAAAACCGCGGGCACTTATTCGGCAATGCATTTCCATCTATGACAAGGTATGGAACCACCTTCCGATAGGGTATCTCTAGAGGAGAATACACTGGGTTCAACAAATACTTCTTGTAACCCGACCACACATGACCGACCACTCATATCGCATCGAATGTATTTCACCAACGGTTGGGATCAGCAACCGTTTTCCCGAATGGGACTACATCGAATAGAATAAGGAATTAAATGAATTTCTCTAGATAGGTGATAATACACCCTAATGGGAGCTACCCACATAGTCATGCTGCCTGCTCGATTTTTGTCATTTCCCGGTTGTTGAGGCCTGAGGCTACGATTACTTGCAATTCATTGATAGCATAATCACTTTGAATACCACATTGCCAAATCTGTTAATCAATAATTGAATGTACAAATATATTCTGGATATTATGCTAAGAGAATAAATTCTCCGCCACCATATATATCCATACAGACCAATATGTATGATCATTGGACATACTCAGTCAGACACTCGTCCATATACGTTCGTTCTGGAATTGAACGAAACCGAAGGCACAATTTCCATTAATAGAAAAAGCCCTTGCACTTTACTCCATCTTCGATTATCTTCATAAAATCTGATTCGCAACACTACTGCCAATACGGAGTGGTTCTCGGATAATAATCCAACCGGTCTCTCCATATTAACTACGATATTGGAAAACACTTCGATAGTCGGTTATTTAACTATCGAAGAAAAACAAACATTCATTCAAAGCATCAAACAAATCACTAGACCTTTTAAATAATATTTCATTAAGTAAAACACTTCTCCATTTCCTTATCCATATTCGTTAACACGACATTTTCGATAATCATCTTGGCGTCTTGCGTTATTTGGAAGACATTTCCATATATCGCCTTCTTTTATTTTCTATACTTAGAAAATATATTCTATTTATAACTGGAAAATATTCCAATTACTTCTTTTTTCATGACCATTCATTTATTTCTATACTCAGGAAATATTTATTATTATATTTCCAAATTTCCATTTACTTGGGTTAAAACGAATGTTGTGCAAAATATCATTATGACAACCCAAAACACTGCATTCAACTAACTCTTATTCAAACATTTTTCTTCGACACTGGATCTTGCTATTTATTGGTTAAAAATGAAATCAATCAAGTTGGGGGTATAACTACCTCTCAGACCTTGACTTAAAACATCCTTAACTTCAGAACGTATAAGACCACTTACCTCGAATAATCAACATCATACAGACCAATTATTCATTTTTTAACCCGAATACGTTTCGCTTTCTAGATTTACGAGATTTAATTATAGATTCTTTTTGTTTATAGTATTCTATTTTCAAGTTCGTTTCCTTATCGAATTCTATATATATCGATACATGATTTCTAACTACCAAATTTTCTTCAAAATATTCTAACTCCTAAAACTCCCGGAAAATTTGGCCATAACCTCCTTTATACCGGTCGATAGTTCAAACCTTAACTCGCCTCTCTAGGCCCTTTCCATTCAAAAAGAAAATCAAAAACCCAAGTGGCTTGCCGATTCGGCGCATAAAAACTCATATTGAATTTAAACGTGTACCTTTTTGTCGGACACACAAATCATAATCTTCATATACTTCATTCCAAACCTGCTTAACCTATATACGTCCATTCCCAGTTTATTCTAACTCAATCCAATTATTTTAATTCAGTTCGCTAATTTATTCTTTAAATTAGGTCTTTGCCTATTTCACTTTTTAATTAAACATATCACGTTCATACATGATTTTAATCTGCTTATGAACCAATTGAATTCCATTTTCACTCAAGTTTCATATTCGATTTCAAATATGAATTTACTATCCCAATTCAATTATCAAAGCCAATTTCGATTCCAATTCCTCTAACTAATTATTTTATAAAATGCGATATAAATCGAATTTCATTTATAAATCCGTTGGATTTTTCTCAATTCAAATTCATATTTTGGATTCCGAAATATAATCAATCATCCCATTTCAAAACACTTTCCAAATCATTTTTAAATTCATATTTGAATTTAAACTGCTACAATATCTTATGATAATTTATTTTCACCACACTTATAAATATCATTAATAAATTCGACATCTTTGTTTTATATATTAAAACAAATTTCCATTTCAAATCCATTTGAAACCCAATTCATTTTATATTCCGAATTCCAAAATAAAAGACATCATTCTCTTTTCTAAATGATTTCAAATTTATTTTTAAATTCACACTTGAATTTATAGTTACCAATTATCTCTTGATAATTAATTCACCATATTTATAACATTGTTTATAAATTTACTTGTTTTACATTTAAACAAGTCCATTTCGAAATCTATTTAAAACCAGATCATGTTTTGGAATATTCTATCTCTTATAAATTATCTATATATAGAATCTATTTGCATATTTAATTTTAGTTTATATCTAATACAATTTAAATGTTCATTTCTGGAAATACTATATTTAAACAAATTCGATCTAATCGGTTCAATTCATAAATCCATACGGATTTATTTTTAATTTAATGTACATTCTGAACATCAGAATAAATTTCATCGTTTACTTCTTTAAAACGATTCCCCATTTCTATTTTTAAATTCACATTTGAATTGAAATATTCGAATTATCAAATGATAAATTTTCCACTTTATTTATAAAACTTGTTTATAAATTCATTTCAATTCTCTACACTATTTAATTTATAAACAACATTTATAATTTCACTTCAAATTCTGTATTATTTATTTATAAACAGCGTTTATAAATTCACTACTTGTTTTATGTATTCAAACAAGTTAATATATTTATAGCCCAATTGAAATTCAAATTATATTTTAGATAAATAGAATTTTCCATTTAAATTCTTTTCTCGATATTTTTATATATCAACATTTCAGGTCCAGTGATATTTTAACCAATCAAAAATACCAATTATCAACCACGGATTTTCTAACCCATCATATATTATAATATATATGAGAACAAACAAATAATAATATTTTTGAGGAATATAGTTGGATCCCTCCAACCTGTTTTCTTGCACCCACAGTCGTTAGCCAACATAAATAATACCTAACCTGCTTCGAGGCAGGATATCGCGGTATGAAGGTCATCCACTATCATAGCGTGGGGCGTATAGGGTCATCCACTAATGATACTACGGGCATCCGCTAATGGTACTGCGGGAACTATCCAATCACTAATATATAGATATAATAACCACAAACACAAATCCTAAATAACTAATATATATTTAATACAACCACAGCAATATTTCAATGCATCCAAACAACCAATAAACAATTATTTTTAACTAATAAAAATAATTGTAAATAATATCTGAATGACATTTACTCACAGTGTTTTATGCTGAATATCCAGCTTTTTGATTTACCAAAATCCCTAGCTGACTCAGAAAAATCTCTAATCAAAATCCCAGCTTGTATAATTTGCAAACCCAACGTGACTCGTGTTTTGTTAATTTTTCTAAACCTCGTATAATTTATATATATTATTTAAGTTAAAGATTTGAAAATAATAATAATTAAATCTAACTTAATTTCAGTATTTAATCCCAATTACCTCCCTAGTCAGCACTGCGTTGAGACTCCAGAACACGACTTTGCTCGCCACAGCCTTCACGAAACTATCAATTCCACCACTCCCAAATTCCAGTATTCCCAAAAAATTATTATAACATAACAAATCATCCTCATTCTCTAAACTCCCATAAATCAAATGAAGAAAATATGGAAGCAACAAGTAATTCCAAAGAGTAGACAGATTCTCAAAATTCGTACACAGTACCTTCATTTTTCATCACTGAAAAGTCACGATGCTAGCACTATTTCACCACACAGCCCTTCTTCATGATGCCTAGAGCTACACTAACGCACCAGTGGTCACCCTAACCTCCGGCGTACCCTTGACATTAACCCCACTAGAAACCAATGCATCCTTCTCCACGCAAAAATCCAAGCCGTTGAATGAAAATCAAAACCCCCTCAAATCTCGATAACCCCTAAATCGCTGCTACAATAACTCCGGTAGTCCTCTACTTTGATATCAGGCAAACCCGACATCACCCCTTGAAGTCCCTATCGAGCTCGACTCCAAAATGGAGACTGACCCTCCCCCAGCTTTCCAAATTGACCTAAAAAATTCTCCTAACAGTGACGAAAATCGATGCTCCTCCATCCCAAAAGTTCATCGCGCCCCTCCTGTCGTTCGCAACTCGGTCCTTCCTCAACAGAGAGGAAATCTGACTCCGGAAAATAAACGCGCTCTGTGAAAACTCCATCGGAGTCGAAGCTCACCCATTAGATCGCTATAGAGATGTATAAATTGTGTTTGATTTTTTTTAAGTACTGAGGTTCGGCTTTTGATATTTGAAATAATAAAGGAGTCGGTTTTCTTCCATTCTGAAGAGAGAAAAATTATAAGAGGCAGAAAATAAAAGGAAGGTATGGTATACCCGCGTTTATATAAATGAAAGAATACTTCAGGGTCAAGTAATTTAGTCTACGCAAATGTACCATACTAGGTGATAGGTTAGGGTAGGATATTAATTTCATTTGACTTAGCGCTTATCCGTTAAATATTAAAATAATATAATTCGCAGTTCCGAAATCCTCTTGGAGTACAACAACCGGTGTTTCTAGCGTTATAACACTATTCTGAACACACTGGGACATGTTTCGAAGCCCAGTTCGATCATATGGAGAAGTTAAAATTTAAATCGATATGAATTAAATTCAAAACAATTAATTCCTTATAATAAATAATTATTATCGTTTCTATTCAGTTACAATTTATATTGATTATCTGAATCATTTTCAGTACAGTTTAAATCTTCGAATTTAATTATATTTCAAATTATGATAATTCGATATATTCTGAATTAAATTATATTCGATTATTAAATCGGTTACTTAATATAAAAATTCATTTATATTACCAACTAAATATTTAAAATCATATTAAATAGTTAAAATAAACTCTTCGAAAATCCGGGTCGTTACATTCTTTCCCCCTTAAAAGAATTTCGTCCCTGAAATTACTAAGGCAGGAAAAATGCTACAAACCCATTTACTTTCCAAAAACTCACTTATGTTTAGATTCAACTTCTCAAATTTCCACCATTTTTGTTCTACCAAAACTTTTGGTTTTCATTTATATTGCACACCATATATGTTTACATTCATTTAATTCGAATGATTTTCAATCAACATTTTTACATCCGATTCATATTCCACTTATATTTGTCAAAAACCAATTTATTCAAATTGATTTTAAATCAATTAATTTACTTCGTTCTATTTAACTTGCTTAAGTTAAATTTTAAATTCTAGAATTCAAATCCCTAGGTTTTCATTTTAATCCTTCTGAAATCACATAAATATATACATATAATTATTTCCATTTCAAATTCAAAACATTTGAATTTTCAAACCAACTTGTTTTCTTTCAAACAAATTTTTATCAAAAACTTTTCCAACGTAGCAACTCATCACTTAGAAACTCGAAAATGGACACTAATGATTCTGCAGTCATCATCAAAATTATTTTCCAGCCACTGAAGTGAGTTCAGTGCATTATCACTTTCAAAATCCATTCAAAATGATTTTTATTCAAAAACCCTTCCAAAACAAAGCTATATTATTTTAATGTACTTCAAACAAATATTTTCCAATTTCTCAGGAATTAAATTTCAAATTTTGGTTTGAATTTAATTTTAATCCATCTCATCTTTATATTTCATTCTTATACAATTTATATTTGGTTATATATAACCAATTCATTTATATAATCCCGTTTGATTATAATCATAACAACCAACACATCCATATATTACTATAATTTCAGAAAATTATTCCTTCTATATCAAAATAGAATTTCGGGTAAAATTATTTCATTTACCCAATTTAAAAAAATACTGTGTCAAATTGCTCTGTTCAAGTATTTAGAAATTCCTATCGACTTCGTGGTGTTCCACGAACCGATAAGAGTTCATAAACCACTCAACAGACTGGCCAACACAATACAAAATAATTGTTTTAATCAATAAATAAATACGCGCTCTCGTATATATACACTCAACTCATTCTAGGTACTACTTACCCTATCTCTAATGAGAACAATCCCAAAGCTTAGGTATTCGATCAACCTAAGCTCTGATACCAACTGTAATGGCCCGCAAATCCGTAATATTTGAGTTGACTACAAACATCACACGTCTAACCCAAATATCACAAAAATACAAATCATTTTTTTAGAAGAAAAAGGTAGAAGAAGAACATAAATAACAACATAGAATCTTAGATCGTAGCAAAACCAAATATAACATATAACAGCTTTTGGAATACAAAATTTTCTGTAAACATATACATACTATTATCAGAGTATCACTATCAGAGTATAATACTTACAATACAGCGGAAATAACAAAAACTAGATAACGCTGAAGCCTCCTGCTTCCAGCTCCTCTAAGTAAATCTGTAAAATCCTGAACTACTTGACTGCCCGTACAAATTTGGACACATAAGAGTTTAGGTAAAACAAAACAAAATAAACTCCGGGTTAGTCATGGGACTTGTGACGATCCCAAAACCCCGTGACACGGTGTTAATGATAATCATTGGAATATAACACATTAATCATCATTAGCAGATCATAGATAATAGCATAAACAGAAAATAGAATAATTTACACCCATATGACAGCGGAATCATATAAATATCATCACATCAGAGAAGCACAGTACAGGATACAACTTAGTGCATAATGATACATAGTCAGTCACCATCGCCTGAGGCGGAATCATACATACAGAGTACACAAAATAAATATCAGTCTACATCGCCAATGGCGGAATCATAATATAGATACAATAATGGCGGAGAAAATCCAAGTCAGCACGGTGTAGTCAAGCCTCGCCATGAGCCAAAAGGTGCGTCAGAAACCTGTAACTAGGTTGCCCGTGTGAAAATGAGGGCACCCGAGTTTGCAAGGTGAAACAAACTACGAGCCAGTCATGGGACTGGTATGAGAAATCTACTTAACTTATTAACAACAATAATAAGGCAAATCAAAGGACCATGCCACTTTTGCGGTACGGGTTTACTCCAATGAGTGCCAGTGCATGAAATAAAATAAATGATTAAATCATCGCAATGCTTTTTATAAAATGAAGCCATTATAAGACTCAGGTCCCATCACACAATGCAACGCAAACCGGAGGATAGAGTTTTTACCTTATAATGGCCAAAAATTCTTCATACGAGTATAACAAAAGTGTTTGATATTATTACTAGTGCATATATGTTTCAATAGTGATTTCAATCATAAATATCAATCCTAGGCGGCATAACTACCATCTACTATGTCACCATACTAGTAATACAATCACGTCCGCATATTTCGTATTGGAAATTGGGTTCCTTCATGAGTCAAGGCAAGGGGCAAGCTCCTCTCCGATTCGAGACACACTAGCAAATGCCTCGGGACCGCACACAGCAATCCCTAGATCCTCCAAGGCCAGTCCTCTCTTACTTTTGAGGATTAATTATTCCTGAACACACGTTTCCCGGTCCTTACAGACCTATAATCGAGGTGCCTCGTATTCCAACAACCACACACGTGAAAAGTAGAAATAAATGTCAGGGCTGGGAGGTCACTGACACCACCATAGCTAGAAAGAAATGTCGTGCACTCCTTGGGTCCTTCTCCCGTTTTTGACTCATACCGGGGTGTGAGGCCTGCGAATTCACGTTATACACAAAGCTATGTCACAAATACCATGCTTTGATCATCAATCACAAGACTTTGCTTTGCAACAGAAGCCTTGATCATATGCAACTTAGGCGTTCCACACAGGCAATCCACTCCATGCGACTGATTTCTATCAATACTGTAACACCCCGCATTTTTAGGTATAATTAAAAATGAAATAAAATATATGAAAATATGCTTAGGATACGTAAGTAATGGTGATGCATAAGGAGAATTAGTTAATACATGGAAGAGAAGAAATATTAGTTCGATAATGGTGTATGTTATGGAAAAGATAGTAAAATAAGGATAACTATTTCAAGAATCATGAATTAGGGAAAATGGACATTACCATTGCGTTCATCTCGAAAAAATACGCGAAATAGAGTCCGAGTTTTTGAAAATCGGAGTCCGTACGACCAAGATATGGCCAAAACAAGATTCATAAGGTTTCGGTCAGCTCAGAACTGGGCAGGTCGACCCGGGGGTCGACCTGGGGCCCAGGTCGACCAGGGGGTCGACCTGGGAGTCGACCTTCCCCCCCAGGTTGACTAGGGAGTCGACCTGGGGGTCGACCCCCCCTGGTCGAGCCAGGTCGGCCTGGGTGCATCCGGATGGGTTTTTGGGCTGTTTTGGTGAGTCTGTGACGAATTTTGACGGTTCTGATCTGTTTTAGGGTTTATCTAAAGGCCTAAAACAACTAACTACACCTATAAATACATCCTAAGACCTAGCCTCCTCTACACACAATTCTATTCTGCTTCTTCTCTTCCTCTGTTCTAATAAAAATAAAAATGGCGTCGCTACTCTGCTAGAATCAAAAACTAGAAGCTTATCAACATCAACCTAAGCAATTCAATTCAAATTTGAGATAAAACCTTCTGCAACAATTCTGCAACAACTAAAGTTCTTTCTTTAATCCAATCAAGGCAAGTACAGTTATTCTCCGCTATAAACGTTAATTTTGATTGTGACATGAATTCTAAACCTGAATCTGAGGTTATATCTGTTCTGTTCTGATTTGATTTATCTTATTCTGTACCTCTTTCCTCTTTCTGTTCTATAGCCAGGCTACCACGAGCCTGAGCCAATCTCATAAGAGATCAACATACGCTAAAATGTTTGGGACAATCAAATGAATGTGCTTAAATTGGGCATGACCGATATGTGACTAATTTAAGGAAAGAACATAGGTTGAACTTGGGACCTAGAACATAAATCTAAGGCATAAATTGGACTGATCTATGACTGAATTGAATAAAGGACATAGGTTGTAAACTAGATCTAGATCTGTGCATATATGACAGTTTGGGAATATCATATGGTAATATATGACTTGTAATATCTGGAATATTAAGATCTGAACTAAAGGACATTTCTTAGATCTAGATCCTCGGACATATTATGACTTGGGCTGAAACGAACATGTTGTTTAGGCATAAAGGACCTATATTAAAATAGGATAACTATAAATGTGAACACGCCTAAATATGGATTTTTGGATAATTAGCAATAAAGTCTATAACTTGGCATAATTCATACCATGATTTGGGAATTTACCTATTGAGTTAGGTCTACCCATGATCATCTACTCAACCTTTGTTTTATGTGAGTCTAGGCATATGATTTGTAGTTTTTAGAGATTCTTCTGTACTATGCAATGTTTAACTAAAAATCTGTAGCCTATGTTGAATTATGAATTATGACCATGATTTGGCATATAAGTGTAGGCTAAATTTGTTGAATCGCCTAAATCTGCTAAACTAAATCTGTAGATATGCCTAATTTGTTATCTGTCATCTGCTAAATCTACTGAAGATGCCAAATCTGCTAAATCTGTTATATGCTCTGCTAATCCGCTTAATCTGTTGAAATGCCGATCCTGCTGATTTGTTAAGTTGCCTAATCTGCTAGTTCTGTTATATGGCCTAAACTGCTAATTAAATGGAAATGCCTAGTCTGTTAAATTTGTCTGTTGAGATGCCTAATCTGTTATACGCTAAAATCTGCTAAGTGCTAAATCGGTTAAATCTGTTAAGTCACCCAATCTGCTAAAATCTGTTATCTGCTATATCAGTTGAGTCGATGTGATCACTCTGTTATTGATATAATATGAATTGGCATATATATTGGGCATGCGCATTAATGGTAAATAATTAATTAATTGGCCGCAAAGATGAATATGGCTAACTCGAGGTTAGAATGAGTTTGGGACGTAAATCTGCCCGGAACCGCCCGGCACATCCAGTGGCCGCAAACAATAGGTTCTAATATGAGAAGTTAGTCATAATCTGCTTAAGACACGAGGTTAGGTCTGGCTTGTGGAAGAAGTCTGCTCGGAACCGCCCGGCACATCCAGCGGCCACAAGCTAGCGACTTAATGTGAGAGGTCTGGGCATGTGTAACACCCTGAATTTTAGTTAATGCTAAAATTCACTAATTACAGAATAAATAGTCTTAGATGTGAGAATTGGGGGAAATGGGCTGCGTTATTGCGTTCGTCTCGGAAAAATACGCGGAATAGAGTCCGAGTTTTCGAGAATCGGAGTCCGTATGGCCCAGTTATGGCCCAATGAAGTTGGCAGAAAATTTAAGCTAAAAACAGATTTAATAATTTAAAATCAGATTTCGAAATTTGAGCCAGCGGGGGCCAAGCGGGAAAAATTCCCGCCCTAGCCATGTCGACAGGGCTGTCGACAGGGGTGTCGACTGCCCTGTCGACTTGCCTGTCGACACAGGGTGTCGGCCCTGTTGATCTGGGTGCACCAGATCTGGTTTTTGGTTGAGTCTTGGGCTGGTATCTAGAGATTTCCTAAATCTAACGGACCTAATCTAACCTAGGGTTAATCTAAGGGCCTAAAACACTACCTAATCCTATAAATAAGACCCTAACCCTACCCTAATTCATTCATAATTAGATCTTGTAACTAAACTATGGCAAAATGGAACTTGATCATGGCCTCCACAAATCAATGAAGAGAGTTGCAAGCTAATCATCTTCTTCTTCTTATTTAGCAACTAGTTTTACTTCATAAGTTTGCTAATCTTGGTTTTGGTGAGTTCCTATAGCTTTAATAATCAATTGTTAAATTGATTATGGTAGGATATGATAAGACATGGCTATGTTTGTGGATAAATATGTTCATGCAAGTTTAGTATATTGTATGTTATATGTTTGGCAAGTTTTATGCTACATGCAAGTTTAATGCCATGTTTTATGATGCAAAATATTATGTTGAACATTTATGCATATGTAACATGTTATGCAAACTATATGTGAGAGTATATGCAAGTTATATGTAACATGATACGCAAGTTATGCATGTGATTTTATGCATGCTAAGTATTTGGTGTTATGCATGATAAGTATTTGATTTTATGCATGCTAAGTATTTGGTTGTATGCATGCTAAGTATTGGGTTTTATGCATGCTAAGTGGTTGGTATTATGCATAAATCATGACATGCAAGTTTACCCTTTTAAAATGTGATGCATACATATGCAAGATGACACCTTTATATGCTATGCATGTTTACCCTCCTTTAAGATGCAAGTCATATATGCAAGTTCAACATGTTATGCAAGTCATGTGTATGCTTATATGCAAGCTCAATATGTTATGCAAGTTATGTGCATGATGTTATGTAAGTTATGTGCATGTTGTTATACAAGTTCATATGCAAGTTATGTTTATGAGATTATGCAAGTTATGTGCATGATGTTATGCAAGTTATGCATGCTTATGCAAGTATGTGAATGCTTATGCAAGTATGTGAATGCTTATGCAAGTATATGAATGCTTATGCAAGTTATGTGTATGCTTAAATGCATGTTTAACATGTTATGCAAGTTATGAGAATGCTTATATGCAAGTTCAACATGTTATGCAAGATATGTGTATGATAATATGCAAGCTCATATGCAACATGTTATGCAAATCATGTGTATGATAATGTGCAAGTTTGGGTTAAATGTAGTTGGGTTAATATATGCTCATATATGCAAGTTGACATCCTCTTAACCCATGACAAAGTTATATGCTAAACCCATGATATTTGTGATGGATCTTTCCCTTTATTATGTCGTGAAATGAGAACGATTTACGTGGGGAACGATGGGGTAATAAATATGTTAATAAAAGTATGATTGGGTATGATTAAGCATACCATAAAAATAAATTAACATAAGTGGGAATTTACCTATTGAGTTAGGTCTACCCCATGGGAATTTACCTATTGAGTTAGGTCTACCCATGTTATGAAAAATGTGTAATTAATTAGGGATAATTAATTGTGGGGGTGATTAATTAGGTGTAATTAATCAACTAAGACACGAGGTTGGACCCTTTTGTAGCGGAAGTCTGCCCGGAACCGACCGGCCATCCAGCGGCTACAAATGATTGGCCCAATGTGAGAGGTCTTAGTCACAAACAAAATACGTGATTAACGTAAAGACACGAGGTTAGACTCGGTTATGACGTAAGGCTGCCCGGACCCAACCGGCTTAACCAGCGGTCATAAAAGATAGTCTAATGTGAGAGGTCTTTAGGAGGATCACGGTCTTAATTAATTAAGAAACACTTAACCAAATTAGCATGTAGTGGGACATGAGGGTTAAGTGGGTGCCTTGGGTGGCATGTAGTAACTAGTGGGGGTGCCTCGGGTGGCATGAGGAATCTAGTGGGTTGCCTTGGGTGGCAATAGAAAATACGATTAGAATACTTAACCAAAGTGGAACATGTAATTAAACATGATTAAAGGGTTAAGTAAGTGCCTTGGGTGGCATGTGGGAATCAAGCAAGTGCCTTGGGTGGCATGCGGAAATCTAGTGGGTGCCTTAAGTGGCAATTGAAATATAATTAGATGAATTAACCAAACCTTAACATGTAAGGGGGCATGATTATAAAAAGGGGTTAAGTGGGATGCACTAGATAAAAGTGGCAAGCTTAAGTAGTAGCTTGTGGGGGCCCATTTCAACCAATATCCCAAACGTATCTTTGTGGGCTCGACTCTAGTCGAGTGACGGGACACGCATATTGGGCTTGACTATAAGTGGCCAAAACGGGTTAGCGGTGGCAACGCAGGATCAACGGGTTTCATATGCGTGTGTGTACCGGGCTGGTTGGTAAGTCGTTGTTGCATCGTGTAGATATAAAGCCGTGCACAGTTGATATTATCTGGTAGCCACTTTGGGGAATGATACACCCCCTTTGTGGGACCAGCACGGGTATCTACGGTAGGGAGCCGATCGCTTGGGAGTAGTGGGTACACCTAGTAAAGATAGGGGCAGACGGCACCTGTGTAGGGGTACAAGAAACTACTGGGTAAAAATTACTAAGTACACTTAGTGGGATCAACCTTTAAGTAGGAATTACTCTTGGTGGGTAGAACTGGTGTGGTGCAGTGTAAGAATTACCCTTGGGTGGGTAGATCTGTGGTGGTGTAAGCTAGAAATTATCCTTGGGTGGATAAATGCGTCTTTTCGGTTATCGTAGTACATCCGGTGTTTAGTTGGCTACTTAGTGTAGTCATTATCCCCAGAGGTACCGTACCTTGTTTATGTCATACCCTAATTACTTTAATGGTTGTATTGTTAGGGTTATAGGACTCACTCAGACTTATGTCTGACCCCGTTGTTTTTATCTTTTTCCCAACCCTCAGGTTTTCAGAGTGGGCCTAGCACTAGTGGGCTTGGATCAGACCGCGATATCTATCTTTTGGGCTTGGATCGTAGAAGTAAAGCTCGGTTTATCTTTTCTATTATGGCTATTGTCTATGTAGTGGGATTATGTACTTCTATTTTATCAGGATGGATATTATGTACTTGACTCTTGTTATGGTTTTGTGATGTAACCAAACATGTTTTACTTTCCGCTGCAATGAAAGGATGTTTTAAATTTTCAAGTATTACTTATATCTGTCTTGTTGTAATTTTTCTGTTCTATACTCACTAAAAATACTCCACCAAAACTAAGGCATTCCCTTAGTGAGTGACCTTAGCGGGTGTGGGGTGTTACACGTGGTATCAGAGCTTAAGGTTACCAGAACAGATAAAATTTTTAGAAAAATTATTTTCTAAGAATATTTTTGGAAAGGAGTATTTTCAAAAACATGTCTTTTAAGAGAAAATTTTTTGAAAGAAAAGCATAATCCCCGATAGCCATATCTTTATCTTTCGAATTCTCCGTTTTGAATCTCTTCCTCTCTCGATTTTGAGTTTCCCCTCCGTGTATAGATGACCTTTCTAAGATAGATAAGAATGGAAAACCACTTCAAGGGACTTAGACGTTAGTCGGATTAGAAGTTGGTTCAAGAAGGAGGAGGACTGGTAGGTATCTATATGATAGACGATGAAAGGAAGGCTCAAATAGTTGTTTGGTTAATGAAGGATGAAACCTCATTGGTGGGAGGTTACGAGTGGAGAATAGGGAAGAAGAAGGCAAGTAGTTATCCTTTTGGGAGGAATAGGACACCTTCTTAGGATTGTCCAAAGAAGCAAGGGCAAGGTATGGAATCTTCTGGAGGGTAGTTGTATTCCCTCACGACTAGGGTACCAGATGGGGATAGGACCGTCTAGGTTGGAATTTGGATTACTTTATTATCCGGTTCGAACTTTATTTAATTCTGACGCATCGAGTTCGTTTATCTCATCATTGTTAGTTGATTCACTGCACTTAGACACCAGTTTGGTAGATGATCCCTTAGTTGTTTCAAACCCAATTGGGCTCCATGATGTGTTTGGGTTTGAAAGTTTCTATACTTAGCGTTGAGTTTAGGAGTGATGCTTGTTGGGCTTCACGGGCTATGGGCTAGTTTTGGGCATGGACTGGTTATCCAGTAGAGGTGCCGTTCTTGATTTTGAAGGGAGAGTTGTTAGGCTTATGACCCGCTTGGGTAACACTCTCGAGATCTCTTGTAATCCCATAGAATCTGTTATGCTAAGTTATCTAGAATCGCTTGACACGTCGGTCTAGAATTTGCGATCTGTTAGAGCGGTCCGGGAATACTCGGATGTGTGTGAGGAGGTGAAGGGTTTACCTCCGGAGCGGGAGATTGACTTCCAAATATATCTGGTAGACAATGCTAAACCAGTATCTTGGCCAGTGTGCCACATGGCTCCTCGTGAGAGGAGGGAACTCCATAAGTAAGTAGGCGATTTGCTTGAGAAGGGGTTTATAAGACGAAGTATATCGGAGTGGGGTGCTCCAGTAGTTTTTTTCACGAAGGCGGATGGGTCCCTCAGACTTTGTGTAGGCTAAAGAGAACTAAATAAACTCACAAAGAAGAATGGACACCCATTGCCAAGGATTGATGATCTCTTTGATCAGTTGGGCGGCGCCTCAGTATTTATGTAGTAGGACTTAGCCACGAGGTTTCGTCAGTTGAGAGTGACTGAGGATAGTATAGAGAAGACTGCCTTTAGGACTCCGGATGATTTTTTTATGAATGGCTGGTGATGCCATTTGGTTTGACGAACGCCCCCTCATACTTTGTTGATTTGATGGGAAGGGTGTTCAGGGAGTACCTAAATAAGTTCGTGATGGTCTTTGTGGATGACATCTTGGTCTTTTCTAAGAGCGAAATAAATTTTCGTATGTGCTCAATAGGGTGAGCAAAGCCAGTTATGGGAAAAACGGTGGTTTTGGAGCAAGACTGGCAAGGACATCCAGGGTTGGACAAGGGGCTTAATTATTTAGCCATTTTTACTAGTATCATCTCACGTAGGTCGTCTGAATTCGAAGGAGGTATCCCTTGGGTGTTTGTCTGATATTGGTTTAGGCCTTTGGGGCTTGCATTTGGGGGATGCCGAGTTCGACTAGGGTGGTCTGCGTGAGAGATGAACAGTTGTGATGATTATTGGACGATATCCTGGTGGGGAAGAGCATGCCCTACATCTTAGGGGAATGTCGGAGACTCTTCGAGCGCATAGTCTTAGGACAGTAAAAGTGGATGGGATTCTTAGCATCCTATGAGTTTGAGATAGTGTATACCCCTGGCAAGGGTAACAGGGTAGCGGACGCCTTAAGTAGAAAAAGGTTGTCCTTGAGTTCATTGTTCGTTGAACGACGGAGCTTAGAGTTTATTTCGATGTTGACTTTAGACCTTCCGTTGACTTTGTACCCGGTTTGCTAGCCTCCTTGGAGGTTAGGCCTACTCTTTTGGGGCATATTGGCGGAGCACAGCGGGACGACCCACAGTGGGTTGAGTTAGTAGAGAAGCTCATAAGGGGGGAGTCGTCCAGCCATTTGAGTAGGTACACCCTAGACGATAGGGGGTGCTTGCGTAGAGACGGTAGACTTTGTGTACCGCATGACGAGGGTTTGAGGAAGGTTATTCTTGATGATGCACACCGTTCTAGGATGACCATTCATCCCGGTGGGGACAAGATGCACCAAGACATGAAGAGGGTTTTCTTCTGGGCCGGTAGGAAGAAAGATGTGGCCGAGTATGTCGCTCGATGCTTGGTGTGCCAACAAGTAAAAGCAGAGCAAAAGAAACCAGGTGGGTTGCTTCACCCATTGGAAGTTCCGCAATGGAAGTGGGATAGCATCTCGATGGATTTTATTGACGGGTTACCCAGATCAAGCAAGGGTAATACGGGAATTTGGGTGGTGGTAGACAGACTTACTAAGAGCGCCCATTTTTATACCTATGAAGAGCAAGAGGATCGCTCAATGGCTAGCTTCTGTATATCTTCGAGAGATAGTTCGATTGCATGGGGTACCCTCTAGCATAGTGAGTGATCGAGATCCTATCTTCACTAGCGAGTTCTGGGGAAGTTTGCAAGAAGCAGTGGGGACTCAATTGTGTCTGAGCACCGCATATCATCCTCAGACGGACGGCCAGACCAAGAGGGTGAATCATGTCCTAGAAGACCTTTTGAGGCTTTGTATCTTAGATTTTGGAGGTACATGGGAAGAGCATCTTCCATTGGTGGAGTTCGCATATAATAACAGCTTTCAGTCCTGTATTGGTATGGCACCTTTCGAAGCTCTTTATGGAAGGCCTTGTCGATCACCTACACGTTGGTGGGAATCTACGGATGAGATCTTGCTTGGGCCGATAAGGTTAGAAAGACTTCGGGAAAAGATTGATTTGATTCGAAGAAGGAGGAAAGCGGCGCAAGATAAACATAAATCTTATGCGGACAAGAGGAGAACAGAGCTTGAGTTTGATATTATGACATGCTTTTTATCAAGATATCTCCGTTACGGAATGTGGTTCACTTTGGATCTGTTGGGAAGTGAGTACCAAGGTTTGTTGGGCCGTTTCCTATTAAGGAAAGGATTGGACAGGTGACATATAGAGTGGAGTTGCCCGACAAGGCTTAGTGGTGTACATGATATATTCCATGTGTTACATTTGAGGAAGTTCCTACATGAGACCGCAGAGGCGGTAGAGCCGAACCTGCTTAGAGAAGTGGAAGTACAGCGTGATGCGACGATTCGGCGAGCTCCTACTTGCATCCTTGGGTCAGAGATTTGGAAGTTGAGAAACAGAGAGGTTCAACTAGTCAAAGTACGAAGGGGAGATGAAGAGAGCAACGCTACCTGGGAGACGGAAGCGAAGATGCGTTCGAGGTACCCTTTTTCTTTCGGAGGGTATGTCCTTTTGCTTCTCCTTCATCGCATATCTTGTGCTTATCTTATCCTTAGTATGTCCTCTCGTTAGTACCTTTGACCTTCAGATAGGATAGTCCTATGGTTGAAACATGTGTTTGAGACATGTTATGTATGATGGATGCAAGTGGATGCAAGTGTTTGCTAGTGGTTGCTCGTGGATGCATATACACACACTCTAGGCACTAGATCGGCTCAATCACTTCATATTGCATATTGCATAAAATTGTGTGTAGGAAGCTATATTATGGATGTATAATGATTGTGTTATCATATGAATGATGCATTTTGGTGAATGATTGTGCACTCATGTAGATATTGTATGTGTCGATAGGGTTCTCTCGCATACATAATGGATGCATGGCACTATCATGGTTTGCATATGTTCATACGTTAGATAGGGAACATATACACACACTTTTTGCATATGCTCATACATCATTAGAAATTGTTCTAAGGACAATGGATGCCCGTGGTTGATGGTTTGAGTAGATGGTTGTTTGGATGGTAGGATATGCATTCTCCTTAGCTTAGAGATTTCGGGACGAAATCCTTTAAGGAGGGGAGAATGTAACACCCTGAATTTTAGTTAATGCTAAAATTCACTAATTACAGAATAAATAGTCTTAGATGTGAGAATTGGGGGAAATGGGCTGCGTTATTGCGTTCGTCTCGGAAAATTACGCGGAATAGAGTCCGAGTTTTCGAGAATCGGAGTCCGTATGGCCCAGTTATGGCCCAATGAAGTTGGCAGAAAATTTAAGCTAAAAACAGATTTAATAATTTAAAATCAGATTTCGAAATTTGAGCCAGCGGGGGCCAGGCGGGAAAAATTCCCGCCCTAGCCATGTCGACAGGGCTGTCGACAGGGGTGTCGACTGCCCTGTCGACTTGCCTGTCGACACAGGGTGTCGGCCCTGTTGATCTGGGTGCACCAGATCTGGTTTTTGGTTGAGTCTTGGGCTGGGTTCTAGAGAATTCCTAAATCTAACGGACCTAATCTAACCTAGGGTTAATCTAAGGGCCTAAAACACTACCTAATCCTATAAATAAGACCCTAACCCTACCCTAATTCATTCATAATTAGATCTTGTAACTAAACTATGGCAAAATGGAACTTGATCATGGCCTCCACAAATCAATGAAGAGAGTTGCAAGCTAATCATCTTCTTCTTCTTATTTGGCAACTAGTTTTACTTCATAAGTTTGCTAATCTTGGTTTTGGTGAGTTCCTATAGCTTTAATAATCAATTGTTAAATTGATTATGGTAGGATATGATAAGACATGGTTATGTTTGTGGATAAATATGTTCATGCAAGTTTAGTATATTGTATGTTATATGTTTGGCAAGTTTTATGCTACATGCAAGTTTAATGCCATGTTTTATGATGCAAAATATTATGTTGAACATTTATGCATATGTAACATGTTATGCAAACTATATGTGAGAGTATATGCAAGTTATATGTAACATGATATGCAAGTTATGCATGTGATTTTATGCATGCTAAGTATTTGGTGTTATGCATGCTAAGTATTTGATTTTATGCATGCTAAGTATTTGGTTGTATGCATGCTAAGTATTGGGTTTTATGCATGCTAAGTGGTTGGTATTATGCATAAATCATGACATGCAAGTTTACCCTTTTAAAATGTGATGCATACATATGCAAGATGACACCTTTATATGCTATGCATGTTTACCCTCCTTTAAGATGCAAGTCATATACGCAAGTTCAACATGTTATGCAAGTCATGTGTATGCTTATATGCAAGCTCAATATGTTATGCAAGTTATGTGCATGATGTTATGTAAGTTATGTGCATGTTGTTATACAAGTTCATATGCAAGTTATATTTATGAGATTATGCAAGTTATGTGCATGATGTTATGCAAGTTATGCATGCTTATGCAAGTATGTGAATGCTTATGCAAGTATGTGAATGCTTATGCAAGTATATGAATGCTTATGCAAGTTATGTGTATGCTTAAATGCATGTTTAACATGTTATGCAAGTTATGAGAATGCTTATATGCAAGTTCAACATGTTATGCAAGATATGTGTATGATAATATGCAAGCTCATATGCAACATGTTATGCAAATCATGTGTATGATAATGTGCAAGTTTGGGTTAAATGTAGTTGGGTTAATATATGCTCATATATGCAAGTTGACATCCTCTTAACCCATGACAAAGTTATATGCTAAACCCATGATATTTGTGATGGATCTTTCCCTTTATTATGTCGTGAAATGAGAACGATTTACGTGGGGAACGATGGGGTAATAAATATGTTAATAAAAGTATGATTGGGTATGATTAAGCATACCATAAAAATAAATTAACATAAGTGGGAATTTACCTATTGAGTTAGGTCTACCCCATGGGAATTTACCAATTGAGTTAGGTCTACCCATGTTATGAAAAATGTGTAATTAATTAGGGATAATTAATTGTTGGGGTGATTAATTAGGTGTAATTAATCAACTAAGACACGAGGTTGGACCCTTTTGTAGCGGAAGTCTGCCCGGAACCGACCGGCCATCCAGCGGCTACAAATGATTGGCCCAATGTGAGAGGTCTTAGTCACAAACTAAATACGTGATTAACATAAAGACACGAGGTTAGACTCGGTTATGACGTAAGGCTGCCCGGACCCAACCGGCTTAACCAGCGGTCATAAAAGATAGTCTAATGTGAGAGGTCTTTAGGAGGATCACGGTCTTAATTAATTAAGAAACACTTAACCAAATTAGCATGTAGTGGGACATGAGGGTTAAGTAAGTGCCTTGGGTGGCATGTGGGAATCAAGCAAGTGCCTTGGGTGGCATGCGGAAATCTAGTGGGTGCCTTAAGTGGCAATTGAAATATAATTAGATGACTTAACCAAACCTTAACATGTAAGGGGGCATGATTATAAAAAGGGGTTAAGTGGGATGCACTAGATAAAAGTGGCAAGCTTAAGTAGTAGCTTGTGGGGGCCCATTTCAACCAATATCCCAAACGTATCTTTGTGGGCTCGACTCTAGTCGAGTGACGGGACACGCATATTGGGCTTGACTATAAGTGGCCAAAACGGGTTAGCGGTGGCAACGCAGGATCAACGGGTTTCATATGCGTGTGTGGACCCGGGCTGGTTGGTAAGTCGTTGTTGCATCGTGTAGATATAAAGCCGTGCACAGTTGATATTATCTGGTAGCCACTTTGGGGAATGATACACCCCCTTTGTGGGACCAGCACGGGTATCTATGGTAGGGAGCCGATCGCTTGGGAGTAGTGGGTACACCTAGTAAAGATAGGGGCAGACGGCACCTGTGTAGGGGTACAAGAAACTACTGGGTAAAAATTACTAAGTACACTTAGTGGGATCAACCTTTAAGTAGGAATTACTCTTGGTGGGTAGAACTGGTGTGGTGCAGTGTAAGAATTACCCTTGGGTGGGTAGATCTGGGGTGGTGTAAGCTAGAAATTATCCTTGGGTGGATAAATGCGTCTTTTCGGTTATCGTAGTACATCCGGTGTTTAGTTGGCTACTTAGTGTAGTCATTATCCCCAGAGGTACCGTACCTTGTTTATGTCATACCCTAATTACTTTAATGGTTGTATTGTTAGGGTTATAGGACTCACTCAGACTTATGTCTGACCCCGTTGTTTTTATCTTTTTCCCAACCTTCAGGTTTTCAGAGTGGGCCTAGCACTAGTGGGCTTGGATCAGACCGCTATATCTATCTTTTGGGCTTGGATCGTAGAAGTAAAGCTCGGTTTATCTTTTCTATTATGGCTATTGTCTATGTAGTGGGATTATGTACTTCTATTTTATCAGGATGGATATTATGTACTTGACTCTTGTTATGGTTTTGTGATGTAACCAAACATGTTTTACTTTCCGCTGCAATGAAAGGATGTTTTAAATTTTCAAGTATTACTTATATCTGTCTTGTTGTAATTTTTCTGTTCTATACTCACTAAAAATACTCCACCAAAACTAAGGCATTCCCTTAGTGAGTGACCTTAGCGGGTGTGGGGTGTTACAGCATGAATAATTAATTAATGCAAATCTACGATAAGAATGACGTCTATAACGTATTGGGGGAGATAGGGTTAAACCAACTGGATTAATAAGTGTAGTAAACCTGTCCATGAATCTGTAGGCCCAATACAAAGTTAGACAAATCTGAAAAATCTGTACATCTGATCTGTTAGTCTAAAAACTTGTTAACTTAATCTGTGAACTAGAAAATCTGAATTCTGTATGTCTGAACTTGTAAACAAGTTAATCTGAAAATTGTTAGTTTGGGGACACAAGGTTAGGAGGGGAATTACTTGTGTCATCTGTTGTTTGGGACCCATATTAGTCAGTAACCCTCTCTGGTATCAAAACTTTGACCCAACAGTAGGTAGGGTCCGGGCACGCTACTGAACTAATTATAAGTGGTTCATTCTGATAATGGCGAGGGGTGTTGATGGTGCGTTCCAACCGGGTCATGTGCATGCATGGATCCCGGTCTGCCTCTGAGGATGTAAGACGCCGTGACATCTGTAAATAGGTCAGTGCCAATTGGTTGTCACTTTAGGGAGTGATACACACTACTGTGGGGCCGACACAGGATATTTATGTATTAGGGAGCTGATCGCTTGGGGTAGGGTTTTAGGGTACACTTAGTTCTGTCTGTTTCTGTTGGTACCGTCTGTTTCTGTTGGGTGGTAACACCTGTCTGTTTCTGCGTGGTACCGTCTGTTCGGGTGGTAAAGGCCCATTACTAGTGTACACCTAATTCTACATTCTGTTTCCATAGGGATTAATCTGTTTCAGCTTCTGTCTGTTTCTGATCGGGTAGTAAAGGCCCATTATTAGCAATCTGTTTCTGTTAAATTATTTCGTACCCGTTCCTGCTTCAGTTTAGACATTAGGGTGACATCTAATTCTGTTATACTAGTATTAGTGCAGGGAAGTGTAAAGCAATAACTTATATCATTCTGTTCTTCTGTTATATCTGCTACACCTGTTATAGTTATCTCTCATCCAGTTTTATGTTCATGTCATATTATTATTATCTGTTCATATGCTGAAAGTCACTGGACTTGCCAGACTTTATGTCTGACCCTTGTTGTTTCGCCTCTTTTCTTCCGTTTCCCCCCCTCCCAGGTTTTCTAAGGAGGGAATACTCTAGCTAGATCCGGATATCTTCTGCTTGAAGTGCTTAAAGTATGGCTTGTCTTCTTCTGTAGGGATTATGATTTTAAACCATGCATTTTGAAGGCTTTTGTACAGGACTGATATTTTTGTACTTGAATTCTGAGATTTGAAAGGATGTAACCATATTGATTTCTGTTTCCGCTGTAATAAAGATAAAAATTTTCAAGTACTGTTTTATCTGTCTTGTAAGTTTCTGTTCTGTTTACTAAAATGCTCCACCAAAGTTAAGGCATTCCCTTTGTGAGTGACCTTAACGGAGGTGGGGTGTTACACTTGGTATTAGAGTTGAAGGTTACCGGATTTGATAAAGAATTTTTGAAAACTATTTTCAAAAAGGTTTTGAAAAGGAAGTATTTTCAAAAGTAAATCTTATTTTGAATAACATAGTCCCTTAAGCCATATATCTATCTTTTGATCCTCTGCTTGAATCCTTGTTTCCTTCTTTCTTGAGTCTCTGGGGCTCCCGGTTTTCTGGGAGGTAACCTCGTCGAAGTGCAAAGTAGTGCCCGACTTCCATCGATAGATGTAGTAGTTTCACCTGCGGCTAGTTTTCTTTAGAGCTTTGAAGGATTTTTCCGGGCGATGGAGGCAGCTTTCGAGGGATTGGTCAACGTGTTACACAAGGATAGTAAAGATGAGAATGATAAGGAGGAGGAAAGTGTTTTACTTATGGAAGCTCGACTCATCTGAATAAGGATTACCGAAAGAGGAAGGGGAGGGTGCTTGCTTCAACTGTGGTGAGATGGGGCACTTTACTAGGGACTACCCGAAGAAACGAAGGCAAGGACAGAGGACAGGACCAACTTCTGGAGGGCAGGCAAACACTCTCAAGGCTAGTGGATAGGGTAGAAATAGGGAAAATTTCTGTAGAAGGTTTAATTTTCTTATCTGGTTATGGAGTTAAGACTCTTTCTGATTCTGTACTTGATACTCTGCACTTGAATACTAGTATTGTTTCTGATTCTGCTGCAGACTCAGACCCATAAAGGGTATGACTCATCTGTTTTAAGTTAAGGTTTGAGGGATATATGTGTTAGGCGTCAAATATGACGCATATATTCTGAGTTTTTGTGGGATATGATTTTATCATGCTTAGCTTTCGAAGAATCATTAGGGAACCTGATCTATACCAGTAGTCTGTAAATATCTGAATACTTCTGATAAGATTTCCAGTTTTGACATTGTCTAAAGAGGTAACCCTCTGGGTGTCAATCTGATGTTGATTTCGGTCTTCGGGGTTGACACTTAGGGGAATTATTTTCTCAACCAATGTCTGATAGGAATCAAGTTTTTGTTTTACCTGTACTCGCTCCAGCACTCGACTGTATCCTATCGATCGAATCTTCGAACTTTAGATAGAAACTAATGGGTGTAAACATGTGTTTGAGACATGTTATGTTTGATGGTTGCAAGTGAATGCAAGTGGTTGCTAGTGGTTGCCCGTGGATGCATATACACACACTAGGCACTAGATCGGCTCGAAAACACTCTCATACTGCATATGGATGTGTGAGCATTTTTCAATTTTTATGGATGCAAAATGGTTGACTCAGCACATGGATGTTGCATATGACTGAATGGTTGTGCACTCATATAGAAATGATATGTATCGAGTAGGAAAATTTCATACATGTTGGACTCATGGCACTGGCATAATTCGCATTAAGGAGGTCAACTGAATCGGTGGACCGCCTGATCTTTGCATTAGACAAGGAACATATACACACACTTCTTGCATATGTTCATACAGCATTATAAATCTCTTAAGGATAATGAATGCCTATGATTGGTGATTGAGTAGATGGATGATTGGATGGTAGGACACATTCTTCTTAACTTGAAGATTTCGGGGACGAAATCCTTTAAGGAGGGGAGAATGTAACACCCCGCATTTTTAGGTATAATTAAAAATGAAATAAAATATATGAAAATATGCTTAGGATACGTAAGTAATGGTGATGCATAAGGAGAATTAATTAATACATGGAAGAGAAGAAATATTAGTTCGATAATGGTGTATGTTACGGAAAATATAGTAAAATAAGGATAACTATTTCAAGAATCAGGAATTAGGTAAAATAGACATTACCATTGCGTTCCTCACGAAAAAATACGCGAAAAAGAGTCTGAGTTTTCGAAAATCGTAGTCCGTATGACCAAGATATGGCCAAAACAAGATTCAGAAGGTTTCAGTCAGCTCAGAACTGGGCAGGTCGACCCGGGGGTCGACCTGGGGCCCAGGTCGACCAGGGGGTCGACCTGGGAGTCGACCTCCCCCCCCAGGTCGACTGGGGAGTCGACCTGGGTGTCGACCTGGGGGTCGACCCCCCCTGGTCGAGCCAGGTCGGCCTGGGTGCATCTGGATGGGTTTTTGGGCTGTTTTGGTGAGTCTGTGACGAATTCTGACGGTTCTGATCTGTTTTAGGGTTTATCTAAAGGCCTAAAACAACTAACTACACCTATAAATACATCCTAAGACCTAGCCTCCTCTACACACAATTCTATTCTGCTTCTTCTCTGCCTCTGTTCTAATGAAAATAAAAATGGCGTCGCTACTCTGCTAGAATAAAAAACTAGAAGCTTATCAACATCAACCTAAGCAATTCAATTCAAATTTGAGATAAAAGCTTCTGCAACAATTCTGCAACAACTAAAGTTCTTTCTTTAATCCAATCAAGGCAAGTACAGTTATTCTCCGCTATAAACGTTAATTTTGATTGTGACATGAATTCTAAACCTGAATCTGAGGTTATATCTGTTCTGTTCTGATTTGATTTATCTTATTCTGTACCTCTTTCCTCTTTCTGTTCTATAGCCACGCTACCACGAGCCTGAGCCATTCTCATAAGAGATCAACATACGCTAAAATGTTTGGGACAATCAAATGAATGTGCATAAATTGGGCATGACCGATATGTGACTAATTTAAGGAAAGAACATAGGTTGAACTTGGGACCTAGAACATAAATCTAAGGCATAAATTGGATTGATCTGTGACTGAATTGAATAAAGGACATAGGTTGTAAACTAGATCTAGATCTGTGCATATATGATAGTTTGGGAATATCATATGGTAATATATGACTTGTAATATCTGGAATATTAAGATCTAAACTAAAGGACATTTCTTAGATCTAGATCCTTGGACATATTATGACTTGGGCTGAAACGAACATGTTGTTTAGGCATAAAGGACCTATACTAAAATAGGATAACTATAAATGTGAACACGCCTAAATATGGATTTTCGGATAATTAGCAATAAAGGCTATAACTTGGCGTAATTCATACCATGATTTGGGAATTTACCTATTGAGTTAGGTCTACCCATGACCATCTACTCAACCTTTGTTTTATATGAGTCTAGGCATATGATTTGGAGTTTTTAGAGATTCTTCTGTACTATGCAATGTTTAACTAAAAATCTATAGCCTATGTTGAATTATGAATTATGACCATGATTTGGCATATAAGTGTAGGCTAAATTTGTTGAATCGCCTTAATCTGCTAAACTAAATCTGTAGATATGCCTAATTTGTTATCTGTCATCTGCTAAGTCTATTGAAGATGCCAAATCTGCTAAATCTGTTATCTGCTCTGCTAATCCGCTTAATCTGTTGAAATGCCGATCCTGCTGATTTGTTAAGTTGCCTAATCTGCTAGTTCTGTTATATGGCCTAAACTGATAATTAAATGGAAATGCCTAGTCTGTTAAATTTGTCTGTTGAGATGCCTAATCTGTTATATGCCAAAATCTGCTAAGTGCTAAATCGGTTAAATCTGTTAAGTCACCCAATCTGCTAAAATTTGTTATCTGCTATATCAGTTGAGTCGATGTGATCATTCTGTTATTGATATAATCTGAATTGGAATATATATTGGGCATGTGCATTAACGGTAAATAATTAATTGGCTGCAAAGATGAATATGGCTAACTCGAGGTTAGAATGAGTTTGCGACATAAATCTGCCGGGAACCGCCCGGCACATCCTGTGGCCACAAACAATAGGTTCTAATGTGAGAAGTTAGTCATAATCTGCTTAAGACATGAGGTTAGGTCTGGCTTGTGACAGAAGTCTGCCCGGAACCGCCCGGCACATCCAGCGGCCACAAGCTAGCGACTTAATGTGAGAGGTCTGGGCATGAATAATTAATTAATGCAAATCTAAGATAAGAATGACGTCTAAAACGTATTAGGGGAAATAGGGTTAAACCAACTAGATTAATAGGTGTAGTAAACCCGTCCATGAATCTGTAGGCCCAATACAAAGTTAGACAAATCTGAAAAATCTGTACATCAGATCTATTAGTCTGAAAACTTGTTAACTTAATCTGTGAACTAGAAAATCTGAATTCTGAATGTCTGAACTTGTAAACAAGTTAATCTGAAAACTGTTAGTTTGGGGACACAAGGTTAGGAGGGGAATTACTTGTGTCATCTGTTGTTTGGGACCCATTAGTCAGTAACCCTCTCTGGTATCAAAACTTTGACCCAACAGTGGGTAGGGTCCGGGCACGCTTACTGAACTAATTATAAGTGGTTCATTCAGATAACGGCGAGGGGTGTTGATGGTGCGTTCCAACCGGGTCATGTGCGTGCATGGATCCCGGTCTACCTCTGAGGATGTAAGACGTCGTGACATCTGTAAATAGGTCTGTGCCAATTGTTTGTCACTTTAGGGAATGATACACCCTACTGTGGGGCCGACACAGGATATTTATGTATTAGGGAGCCGATCGCTTGGGGTAGGGTTTTAGGGTACACTTAGTTCTGTCTGTTTCTGTTGGTACCGTCTGTTTCTGTTGGGTGGTAAAACCTGTCTGTTTCTGCGTGGTACCGTCTGTTCGGGTGGTAAAGGCCCATTACTAGTGTACACCTAATTCTACATTCTGTTTCCATAGGGATTAATCTGTTTCTGCTTCTGTCTGTTTCTGATCGGGTAGTAAAGGCCCATTATTAGCAATCTGTTTCTGTTAAATTATTCTGTACCCGTTCCTGCTTCAGTTTAGACATTAGGGTGACACCTATTTCTGTTATACTAGTATTAGTGCAGGGAAGTGTAAAGCAATAACTTATATCATTCTGTTTTTCTGTTATATCTGCTACACCTGTTACAGTTATCTCTCATCCAGTTTTATGTTCATGTCATATTATTATTATCTGTTCATATGCTGAAAGTCACTGGACTTGCCAGACTTTATGTCTGACCCTTGTTGTTTCGCCTCTTTTCTTCCGTTCCCCCCCAGGTTTTCTAAGGAGGGAATACTCTAGCTAGATCCGGATTTCTTCTGCTTGAAGTGCTTAAAGTATGGCTTGTCTTCTTCTGTGGGGATTATGATTTTAAACCATGCATTTTGAAGGCTTTTGTACAAGACTGATATTTTTGTACTTGAATTCTGAGATTTGAAAGGATGTAACCATATTGATTTCTATTTCCGCTGTAATAAAGATAAAAAATTTCAAGTACTGTTTTATCTGTCTTGTAAGTTTCTGTTCTGTTTACTAAAATGCTCCACCAAAGTTAAGGCATTCCCTTTGTGAGTGACCTTAACGGAGGTGGGGTGTTACAAATACATAACCTCTGAGCTCGTACGTCTCAGAGAAGGGCGTTAAGCAAGAGAATAGATTCTCCTCCGCCAAACAGATATATATTTAACAGAGATCAATCAACGCAGAACAAAATCCAATGTCAGACACACAATCCATTTACAAGTCCGTTCTGGGTCTGAACGAAACCGAAGGCACCAATTCCTCGCATTTCCGTACAATCAACAGCATGTCTGGATGGCTACTACTTCAGCTCTTTCATGGTAGCTACTCCAATCACGAGCATCAGTAGCGCTCATCCATCCAATGTGAAGATCGTCGGTCTTCAACCGTCTTCGACTTCTCAACGTCGATCGATTATTTGAAATGAGGTGAACTCGACCTTTTCAAATAACCCACGTAGATTTAGATTTTCAAATCAATTAATCACATGGTTGGACTATTCAACATTCACATTTCAGTTATTTAGTTATAATTCCCATGTTAATTACATTCAGCCATCACATATCAAGCAAACACAAAAAAATTGGTTTATTTCCACTCTATATCGTCTATAGTATTTTATAACGATATATCGCCATTTTTATTTAATTTTAAACGGCCATATTTAATTAAACGACGTTTCAGGTCATGTCGATGCACTGGCGCTATTTTTCACTAATTTTTTTTTACACATATTTGAAAATCTAACCGTTGGATCTTCACAAATTTTATATCATTAGGAAGGTCATTTCAAAACGAATCCAACGGTTTCAGTTTTGGGAAAATCCGACGGTCGGATCTTCCACACTAGCCATTTGAATTTACGATTTCAATTTACGAACTGCAACGTCGTTATTCGATTTAATTTAATTATATTTATATATATATAAATATAATCATTTCTGGCCCTGTTTTTCTTCAGATTTGAATTAAACATTCCAGGCAATCCAACCGTCGGATCTTCACAAAGTTGGTGCCGTTGGAAAGATATTTCCAAGGCGAACCCAACGGTTGCAGTTTCGGGAAAATCCAATGGTCGGATTTCCCGCACTAGTCGTTTGAAATCACGGTTTCAAAACACGAACTGCACGGCCATGTTTTGTTTTAATTATATTTATATTTATATATATATATAGTTCATTCAAAAATTCCTATATCGTTTTCACTTCAATTATTTCACTAACGCCTTTAAATTTTGGAAAATTTCGCCATAACCTCCTGTGTACGGGAGGGGCTGGGAAAATTCCCAAATAGCCACACGGGCGTCTCATGTCAAAAAGAAAAAGAAAAGCCAAGCGGCTAGCCAACAGGCTCATAAAATCATCACCCAAACAAAACAGTTAATGTGTACCTATTTGTCGGGCACAAAATTTTATTCCTCTTCTCTACCCCATTTGCTATAACTTGTTCAATAAATATGCATGTACATATATACAATTTTTATCACTTATCATTTTCCATTCAACTTCATATTTGATTTACTTTGATTTAAAAACACCATTCGTTCTAATGTTGCATGCATAGGCTAAAATCACATCATTAGCTAATTAATGTATATTTCAACTCATGCATATTTTATTTGAACAAGTGGCTATGTTTAACACTTCACATTTCAAAGATGATAATTTTGGCGAACTAAAATAGATTTCAACACATAACTATTTTATTAATTCCTATGCATGTTAAAAATAATATTTCATTCACAAATATTTATTTCAACGTCCGCGTATCTCTAGCATATCACATACATGATAAAAATGATATTTTTATCATTTAAAATATTTATTCGACAAATGGATGTTTTCAACATTTCATAGTTTCAATAAAAATGTAATTTTTATTGTTCGATCTTTTTATTCAACACATGAACTTTTCCACTACACACACTTCTCAACACATGAGCATTTCCACACATGGATATTTTATTTATTTTGTTCATATTAGAAAGATGGAATTTTTATTGTTGAAACTATTTATATAAGGCGAATATTTTTCATACTTCATATATATTATAAAAATGTGATTTTTATTGTTTAAACACTTCATTCATTCACGAATGAATTTAATTTTCACACAACACTTTTCAACACATGAACATTTCCACACATGGATATAGTTTCAACATATGACATTAATTTCAACACATGAAAATAATTTCAATATATGAAAATTATTCTAACACATAAAGATAATTCAAAATTTCGGCAGCATAACGGCAGGGTAGTTAAAAACGGCACCGTCCCTAGTACGGCTCCTCGCTCTACCTTAAAACCTCGCTGTTTTTGACAATGGGGATTCATGCATCTAATTCGCACGCAGGCACCATGTTTTATTTTTATTTCCACAAATATTCCAATTCATTTCAATCACCAATGGGTATTTTTCAACCACAACCAAACAATATCAACCACAAACAATTAGTCAACCATTCGTATTTTTCATCCAATATTTCACACCAATTCACAACAATAAATATCGTCCATGGTTTGTGGACGAGGGGAGTGTATATATATATATATATATATATATATATATATATATATATATATAATTGCTATATTTCACTTGCATTTCAACACATATGTGAATTATTCTATGCATGTATAATTCATACTTCGCTTATATAGCTTACACCACGCATGTACATGAGGTATACAACACGTGTGTAATTTATATTTCGCTAATATAATTTATACACGACATTTTCCATTCAAATTTATATAATTTAAATTTCTCACATTGGTTTTCGGAGTGCTAAAAATCGTAGATGACTCAGAAAAATCCGCGGCTTCTTCTATGTCGTAGAGAGCTTCCTTGCGGTCCCGATGTTTCCTGTTTCATCGAATTTCGTCAACACACCAAAAAGATATGATTTTTCAAAGTGTAAACATCAAAAAGAACTCACCTTTCACGATGGTTCAAAACTAGGTTTGCGGTTTTCGCGAGAACCGAGGCAAGAGGGGATGATCAGCGGGTTGGACGTTGAAGAGCTTCGAGAGGGGGTCCTATCGGTGGTGGTTTGGTGGCGCTCAGTGGTCGGGATTGTCGTCGGTGGCGCCAGGAAGTGGCGGGCTTTCTGGCCTCGATTCAGGCGGAGGAGGCGTCGAGGGAGGTCGTGGGTGGGTCGGATCTGACGAGGGGGCGGAGACGTGTCGAACGGCGGTGGTGGCGTTGGCTGGAAGTGGCAGTAGCGGCGGCGGAGGAGAGAAGGGGGGAACGGGTTTCGCCGTTGGTTCGAGGGTTTGGGTTTTTTTTGTTTTTTTAATTATGAAAGAAAAAATCCTATTGGCCGATATATATATTATATTTTTAAATAGTGTTTTCTCCAACGAACTCCTTTTTAAACCCAACGACTGTCGTCCCCAGCTAAATACCCCCATTCCGGACACAATGGGATATGTTTCGTTGGCCAATTCGACTGTTACAGTCAGTTATTTTTCAAATTAAAGTATAAAACATTTAATTTTTAACTTTGAACGTACATTTCAATTTGCCAGGGCCAGAAACTGTTTCGAAAAATTCCAGAAAAATAAATCTAGCTATGTTTTGACGCTACGGTCCCAACAAAACTAGTTTCGTCGAATTCTGAGATCGTTTGAAAAATGGCCATTTTCTGGTCGATCCAATTTAACAGAAACTGACCAAACAAATTTTCTTTTGCCACACTCACATACTAGCTTCAATAATTATGAAATTTGAAACCTAGCAATAGTTTGACATCCCGGACCAAACAAAAGTGGTTTTGTCGAATTCCGAGGTCGTATGCAAAATATCAAATTTTCCAGGGCTATATATTCTATATAGCGACCATTCTGAAAATTCATTCGGCAATAACTTTTGATTCCCGTTATGAAACTTCGATTTTTCAGATTCGTTAGAAAGGTATTGATAAACAGATTTAAATATTTTTGGTTTCACTAAAATCCGTTTTATTTTCCACCCTGCACAGTCAGTCAAAGTTTGAATTCAAATTTTCAAGCTGACTCAAAATTTCTAATTCATTATTTTATTGAAATATTCTATTTCAATTGTTCAAATTCCTTTGAAATCACCAATTTAAAATTTTTAAATTGGCTCGTATTTTCCGGGTTATTACAATCTCCCCCACTTAAAACTTTTCATCCTCGAAAAGGAAACAACAGTAAAGTAGGAAACAAAATGTAAATGCAAAGTATTGTAAAGGTACCTTGCACCGGAGTTAGTCAGAGATATCCACTCTGCATTTAGGGTAAGCTTGTTTAATGCTTTCCCCAGTCTCCCAAGTACAGTCTCTAGGATCACTGCTCCACTGCAGTTTAACTAAATGAACCTTTTTACTCCTTACTTCTCTAGTTTCTTTGCCAACAATCTTCAATGGCTCTCTTCTGACTGCTAATTCTGGAGTTATATCTATATCCTGTTGCGCTGCTTCTTCTACAACAAGATCTGGATCATGCACATGTCTTCTAAGTTGAGATATGTGAAATACATCATGCACTCCAGGAAACCAATCTGGTAATTGAACCCTATAAGCAAGAGTTCCAATTCGTTCGAGTATAGGAAAGGGACCAATAAATCTCGGTGCCAACTTCCCAGTTTTTCCAAATATGATTACTCCTCTCATCGGAGAAAAATTCAAATAAACATGATCACCCACAGCAAATGTCAAATCTCTCCTTCTAGAATCTGCATAACTTTTCTGTCGGCTTTGGGCGGTTCTCAATCGCTTTTTGATAAAGTCGACTTTATCAGATGCTTCTCTAACCGTATCGGGTCCTAACACAAGTCTGTTGCCAGGTTCTACCCAACATGCTGGAGATCTGCACGGTCTGCCATATAATGCTTCAAATGGCGACATTTCCAAACTTGCTTGATAGCTATTGTTATATGAGAATTTTGCCAAATGCAAGTGATCTTCCCATGACCCACCAAAGTCAATTATACAAGCCCGCAATAAATCTTCTAGAATTCTATTCACTCGCTCAGTTTGGCCATCTGTTTGAGAGTGATAAGCGGTGCTTATATTCAGTTTCGTTCCCAATTCTGTCTGGAAAGCTTCCCAGAATTTGCTAGAAAATATCGGGTCTCTATCACTGACTATGCTGATGGGAATTCCATGCAGCTTAATGATTTCTTTGAAATATATCTGTGCTAGACTTTGAGCGGTTCTATTGGATCTGACAGGTATAAAATGGGTAGTCTTCGTGAATCGATCTACGATTACCCAAATGTTGTCATTACCTTTTCTGGTTCGCGGCAAGCCATCTATGAAATCCATGGAAATCTGTTCCCATTTCCAACCTGGGACTTCTAACGGTTGAAACAGTCCAGCTAGCTTCTGTTGGTCACTCTTGACCAATTGGCAAGTAGGGCATCTGCTAACGTACAAAGAAATATCCCTTTTCATTGCCTTCCACTAGAAAGTGGGTTTGATATCGTTGTACATTTTACTCACACCAGGATGGATGCAAAATTTGGATTTATGGCATTCGTCTAACACTTCTCTTCGAAGGCCTGGAATATTTGGAATGCAAATCCTATTATTTAACCTGAGAACCCCCTTATTGTCAATACGAAAACTCGTGGTTTCACCTTCCTTGACCCTCTGACAGATTCTCTAAATGAATTCATCATCTTTTTGAAGGGCTGAAATCTTATCAATCAATCCAGGCGTAATTATAAGATTGGCCATGATTGCGGTTTTTCTACTAAGCGCATCCGCTACAACGTTAGCCTTCCCCGGCGTATACAGGATATCAAGATCATACGCTGCAAGAAATTCTAGCCAACGCTGCTATCTCAAATTCAGATCTTTCTGGGTGTATAAATAGTTCAATGATTGATGATCTGTGTACAGTATAAATTTCTCGCCCAATAAATAATGCCTCCAGATTTTCAAAGCAAAAACGATAGCTGGCAACTCAAGATCATGAGTCACATAATTCTTCTCATGCGGTTTAATTTGGAGGCTTGCATAAGCGACTACTTGGCCTCTTTGCATTAACACTGCACCAAAACCTCTAATAGAAGCATCTGTCCAAACCGTTAAATCATGATTGCCATCAATAATGGTTAACACTGGAGTA
Source organism: Allium sativum (assembly GCA_030737875.1). Taxonomy (NCBI): domain Eukaryota; kingdom Viridiplantae; phylum Streptophyta; class Magnoliopsida; order Asparagales; family Amaryllidaceae; genus Allium; species Allium sativum. The sequence goes on along the minus strand of CM060912.1, from coordinate 831,915,029 downwards.
GTGGTCAGTTTCGATTTCAATTCCTGGAAAGCTTCTTCACAGTCGGAAGTCCACTTAAACTTCTCATGTTTCTTCGTGAGCTTCGTTAACGGACCGGATATCTTCGAAAAATCCTTAACGAACTTTCAATAATAACTAGACAACCCCATAAAACTTCTAACTTCTGTGGGAGTAGTGCGTTGTTTCTAGTCTTGAATCGCTATTATTTTGCTTGGGTCTACTGAAATCCCTTTCTTTGACACGACATGGCCAAGAAACTTCACTTCTTCTTGCCAGAAGACACATTTAGAGAATTTGGCTTTGAAGACGTTCTTCCTTAGAATCTCCAACACTTGTTCTAAGTGTTTTTCATGCTCGGGTTTTGATTTTGAGTAGATTAAAATATCATTGATGAATACGAGGAAAAAATTATTCAGAACTCCCCTGAACACTCTATTCATTAGATCGACAAAATATGTTGGAGCGTTGCACAAGCCGAACGGCATTACTAACCATTCATAAAATATGTCTGGACCTCTGAAAGCTGTCAAAGGAACACACTCTTATGCTATTCTGAATTGATGAAAACCTGTAGCTAGGTCCATTCGGGAAAATACTTTCGCCCCATTCAATTGGTCTAGCAAATCATCGATGCGGGGTAATGGATACTTGTTTTTGAGCGTCTGTTTGTTGAGGTCTCGGTAATCAACGCATAATCGAAGAGTACCGTCTGACTTTGCGACAAACACAACAGCTGCACCCCAATTAGAAAAACTTGGTCTGATTAGACCCTTCCACAACAGTTGATGAGTTTGATCGCCTAATTCTTCTTTTTCCTTCGGAGTCATTCTGCGAATTGGATGTACCACTGGTCTGGCATTGGGAATTAGATTGATTCTGAATTCTATCTCTCTTTGCGGAGGTATGTTTTCAACTTCTTCAAACACATCCGCATAGTCTCTAACAATCTGAATCTTTTCTATGGAAGTGGGGATAAGTTCTAATGCCGACCACAATTCTTCTCTATTCGGACTCGAACCATGACAGGGTATACATATATGTCCAAGCTTCGTTCGAATTTTAACGATTCTTTCTACACAATTCACTTCAGCTTCATATTTCGTTAACCATTCTAACCCGAGGATAACGTCGAATTTGGGAAAATCCATAACGATTAGATTAATGGGAAATTTGTAGAAAGAATAAGAGATTGGCACTCTACAACATGAACTGAGACAAATAGAACCCCCTATCGGATTCTGTACATCTACCGATTCTTTAAGCTTCCTCTGTTTTAACTTTAATTTGTGCATTGTGTTGCTAGCAATAAAACTACATGATTCACCTGTGTCAAACAATAAAGAGACAGGAATATTTTTAATTGTAAGGGTACCTCCCAAAACATCGGGTTTACCTGCTCCATCGGAAGCAGCTGGCGGGCTCGACCCGTCATAGACGTGTGCTACTGTAGCTTTCTTCAGCAGAGGACAGTCTTTGACTAGATGATTGGTCTTGCGGCAATTAAAGCAGGAGCGAGGGTTCTGAGAACCCTGGCTTGAACCTTGTGAATTTGTCTTCTGCCTCTTTGGGGCTGTGCACACATTAGAGTAATGCCCCGCTTTGCCACAGTTATAGCAATTTCCTCTCGGAGGCTTGCCAGTCTGAGGGTTTGAAGATGCTGCTTGGCTTGACTCAGCTTGATTCGCAGCAGGTTTTCGTTTGTTCCTGGCTTGGCTTCTAGCGCGATCCTGCTCCAGATGCCTATGGTCAAGGTGTTCGTAGTTGCATGTCATTTCCACTAGTTCGTTAAATTCCAGCTTGACATGGGCCATGGCTCTATCATGATACTGTCTCCTTAGCCCAAGGATAAACCTCTTATTTTTGGACTATGCAGTGGCGACGAGCTCCGGAGCATAGGGCAACAACAGTGTAAATTTATTTAGATAATCCTGCACGGAAAGATCCCCCTGCTGGAGTTTGGCGAAGTCATCGTGCATTCGTTCTAGAGCTTGTTCTGGGACATATTTCTCCTTGAAGAGTTCATTGAAACCATCCCAGGTTCTTCCATCTTCTCTATTCCCGGCGGTGAGAGATTCCCACCATAGTTCAGCTTGTTCCTGCATAAGCCAGGCGTCCATAATAGCTTTATCTTCGTCTCCAAGCCTTAGGCCTTCAAGAATTTTCTCGCATGTTTTAATCCATGCAAGAGCCTCTATTACTGTGCCAGTTCCCGAGAAGGTCTTTCCTCCTAAGTTTTTGTACCTCTTAGCTACACGGTCCAGCTCGAAGTATTGAGCGGCCAGAGGTTGTATGAAAGGTCCTTCTTGAACTGGGGCTTCTCCCCTTCCTTAGCCTCGGCCGGCACGGCCTCCTCTAGCGGCGGCTGCTCTGGTAGCCATTTGTCAAATTCTGTATAAGCAAGGAAAGTGTCAGCTAATAGAAATGATAGTTTATTGCGTGATTAAGCAGAAAATTTACGGAAAGATAACGATGGACTGATCAAATTGTTTTTGCTATTCTGCATAGCTCATTCTAGGACTTTACTAGTCCTATCTCTAATGAACAAATTGCCTTAGAATACTACTGATTCTATTTTGACGAAGTGTTTAATGTGTTAGACTCCAGAACTAAGGTTAACCAAAGCTCTGATACCAGCTGTGACGATCCCAAAACCCCGTGACATGGTGTTAAGGATAATCATTGGAATATAACACATTAATCATCATCAGCAGATCATAGATAATAGCATAAACATAAAATAGAATAATTTACACATATATAACAGCGGAATTATATGAATATCATCACATCAGAGAAGCACAATACAGGATACAACTTAGTGCATAATGATACATAGTCAGTCACCATCGCCTCAGTCGGAATCATACATAAAGAGTACACAAAATAAATATCAGTCTACATCGCCAATGGCGGAATCATAATATAGATACAATAATGGCGGAGAAAATCCAAGTTAGCTCGGTGTAGTCAAGCCTCGCCATGAGCCAAAAGGTGCGTCAGAAACCTGTAACTAGGCTGCCCGTGTGAAAATGAGGGCACCCGAGTTTGCAAGGTGAAACAAACTACGAGTCAGTCATGGGACTGGTATGAGAAATCTACTTAACTTATTAACAACAATAATAAGGCAAATCAAAGGACCACGCCACTTTCGCGGAACGGGTTTACTCCAATGAGTGCTAGTGCATGAAATAAAGTAAATGATTAAATCATCGCAATGCTTTTTATAAAATGAAGCCATTATAAGATTCAGGTCCCATCACACAAGGCAACGCAAGCCGAAGGATAGAGTTTTTACCTTATAATGGCCAAAAATGCTTCATACAAGTAAAACAAAAGTGTTTGATATTATTACTAGTGCTTATATGTTTCAATAGTGATTTCAATCATAAATATCAATCCTAGGCGGCATAGCTACCATCTACTATGTCGCCATACTAGTAATACAATCACGTCCGCATATTTCGTATTGGAAATTGGGATCCTTCATGAGTCGAGGCAAGGGGCAAGTTCCTCTCCGATTCGAGACACTCTAGCAAATGCCTCGGGACCGCACACAACAATCCCTGGATCCTCCAAATCCGGTCCTCTCTTACTTTTGAGGATTAATTATTCCTGAACACGCGTTTCTCGGTCCTTACAGACCTATAATCGAGGCGCTTCGTATTCCAACAACCACACAGGTGAAAAATAGATATAAATGTCAGGACTGGGAGGTCACTGACACCACCATAGCTAGAAAGAAACGTCGTGCACTCCTTGGGTCCTTCTCCCGTTTTTGACTCATACCGGTGTGTGAGGCTCGCGAATTCATGTTATACACAAAGCTACGTCACACAGACCATGCTTGAAACACCCCACCTCCGTTAGGGTCACTCTCAAAGGGAATGCCCTAATTTTGGTGGAGGTTTATAAGTATAAGTCACAGATATACAAGACAGATATAAGAACACATATTTGTAAACAGCGGAAAAACAACAAACTTTTATTTCATAGAAGCAAATACGTGCTACAACAACATCACCATAATTGTCTTACATCTTATCCAAAAACATAACACTTTCATAATCTGTCTTGATTACATTATTTAAAGAAGCATAAATAAAACATAGATAAACTGCAAAGGCCCCATAGTGGTTGTCCAAAGCCATAGTTTCAAACGAAAAGGTCCAAGCAATACATTTCTCTTCTTCAAGCTGGATGTTAAGGCTGGTCAAGCTGCAGTGTTCCCTCCCTGTGGACCTGGGAGGGGGGGGGGGAAACGGAAGAAAAGAAGACGAAAGAAAAGTAGAGTCAGACATAAAGCCTGAGTAAGTCTAGTACTATTCTGTCTATGAATAAAGAACTGGGTATGATAAGTATAAACAAGAAGTGGGAAAGCACTATAAACTTGGTTAAGTTGTCTAGGGTCGAATATACTATCGTACCCCATGTAAATCTCTGAACCCATATAAACTAGTTTCCAACTGGCACCCCATAATCAGGGTGATGTGATCCATTCTATGATGATCGGCTCCTACTCGCATAGTTACATGTGTCTTACGGCCCCCGATGTTGTAGTTACCTATGCTGGTCCCACCATGGGGTGTATCAAGTCCCATGGCGGCGGCCCGACACAACCTTAGAATGCACAGGTATGCTACTGGTGCCCAGTGCTTTATTTTTCTGCGCCGGAGTGTGTGCACGCCCGCACCCCGTTAGAACCTACACTGCTACACCACCGCCGTCGCTTTGACCTCTTACAATCAGCCCAGTAATCGTGCCCCACCCTGCCTAGTTTCAGGGTATCCTGATACACCTTCTAGGGTTACTGCGGAAAAGGGTCCCCCGTTACTAGGTTTTCTATCTCTAGCCAACATGCTAAGTTGGTTAAGTGTTTTCTAACCTAACCCCCACCAGTCCGTTTAGTTTAGCGTGTTCCATTTTGATTAAGTCTTTAGTTCACTTAATCCTAACAATCCTGACTCAGCCTTAATTGTCTTATTAAAGCCTTGACCTCTCACATTAGACAGGTATTGTTGTGGCTGCCTATTGCCGGTTGGTTCCGGGCAGTCTTACGCCACAACTCAGTCTAACCTCGGGTCCTTATTCGGCTCCATGTTTAACCTCCCACATTGGATAGGTATTGTTGTGACTACTGGACAGCCGGGCGGTTCCGGGCAGGTTTACATCACAACTCAATCCAACCTCGGGTTAAACACATCGTATGTTCTACATTTACATATTTTGTCTTTCTTCTTTATTTTCTTATATGTAAATATTTGCGGCCCATTATTAAGTTAATGGTGTAAAGGTTACACCAATCATGGGCCCAACCCATACTTGAATTTGGGCCCTTCTACTTTATATTTTCATTCATTAGTAATTTTAACCCAACGTTATTTTCCCCCGTTTAACATGTCCATTTATTATATATATGTTGGGCTTAGCCTTTTAAAGCCCAACTTAGCCATGCGAAAAGGGGAGGCTTAAAGCGTGATTACATACACGAAAAGGGGAATGTGAGCGCATGAACTTGCAATATGACGTTGGAAATACAAAATAGAAACTGGTGTACTTGCATAGTAGTGACATATACTTTGGTCATAAAGCATAAGTGACATGAATCAAACCATGTAAACTTGTAGTCAAGTTAAGAATATCACTATCGACACATAGGCTTAACTACAACATAAACCTATATTTCTATTCAGGCATAATGTCAAACATAAGCAAATCATGTTCATAAGACTACTACATGTTTACAAAGGTGTCTACTTTTGTGACTAATACAAAAGTATAGTTAAATTTGTTCACATAACCATGGCATAAATATTTCTAACATGAAATCATGATTTTTACTTTAGTCATGCAAACTTGCAAAAAGGGATTTTGAATCTAACCTAGCTATGTACCACATATGTCATCATATAATATAGACTTAACATGGATTTCAATTATGCCAAATATCAATCATAGCCTAGTCATATTCATAAGTTTGCAAATAGGTTTTCTAGAACAAAAGCATGTCTTAATACATAGATCATGATGCCCAATTTTCAACATAATTTCATATGGACTATGATAACCCAAACTTATTCCAACTACTTCACAAAAATGATGTTTGTATAAAAATACACATTATGATGGCATAGTAGCAAAACCCCAAACTTGCATGAATTTCAATTAATCAACTACATACATGTAGCTTCCACATGGATTACATAATTTGCGAATATTCCAAACGTATACTAGCATAAAACTACCGCATGTAGTTTTTCATAACTGAATAACATAATTCGAGAATATCCAAACGTATACAATATTCCAAATTGATAAGTAACGCACAAATTATGAATTATTTATCACCACAATCAAGTATACAAACCAACACAGTTATTTGTTCATACCAAAATAGTACTCTACTTACAATGGTGTGGCGAATTCTCAAATTTAGGGATTTGAAGATGCGATTTGATTTGATTGAGTTGCTTTATGCCTTAGAATTTGCCTCCTAATCCTCTCTCCAATTGGTGGCTACTCTCAGTCGTTCCTCAGCAACATGGAGGCTTTGTTCTTATTTTTGAATGAATAGATTAGGGTTGAGTCTAGGGTCCTTTTTATAGGGGTAATGAACTGATTAGGACCATTGATGTTGCTTGGATTGATCGTAGCCATTCATCCTAAGGAGAGACCAATTAGAGCCTGCCACCTAGCCCTAATGACAAAGCAGACTATAGAAAATCGACCAACATAAAATAGGCCAGCCAGGCTGGGCTGGGTTCGACCTGGCTCTGGACCAGGTCGACATGCCTGTCGACAGCCCTGTCGACCTGGCTAGACCAGGTCGACAGCCCAGTCGACCTGGGTGCCTTAGGCGGGTGTTCTTCTGCCCTGGCCCATTGGGCCCCATTTTGGAATTTAAACTTGATTTTCTGAGATATTTTATTCTGTTTGAATTTTAAACTTAATTCAGAAACTTCCGAAGGCCATATCTTCTTCATACGGACTCCGTTTTTCGAAAACTCGGACTCTATTTCGCGTATTTTTCCGAGACGAACGCAATGGCGTATCCCGTTTCCCTTAGTTCTTTGATTAAAATTAATTATACTTTAATTTGTTAATTTCACAATTATAGAATTCGCGGGGTGTTACATTCTCCCCCACTTAAAAGGATTTCGTCCCCGAAATCTTCAAGTTAGGAGGAATGTATATCCTAACATCCAATCATCCATCTACTCGTCCAACAAACACGAGCATCCATTGTCCTTAAAAGACTTCTAATGCTTCATGATCATATGCGAAGTGTGTGTGTACATGTACTTATCTAATGCAAAATCAGGCGGTCTACTGATTCAGTTGACCTCCTTAATGCGAATTATGTAAGTGCCATGAATCCATTATGTATGCAAATTTTTCCTATTCATGGTTCTATATGAGTGCACAATTGTTAGACCCAAATGTGGTTCTAACACCCAAATTGATTAGAAATAAGATAAAATAAAACAGAAATAAAAATGAACACACAAGATTTATAGTGGTTCGGCGAAGAAATGCCTACGTCCACTTAGTTTTCACTATATTCAGTAATTCAGTTACAAATGCAATGTAAGATTCACTCACAACTCACTTTTGTTCACTCAAATGATTAAAACAAGAAATGAAAGATGGTTTGGATTCTCCGGGAGTAAAGGAGTTCGGATGATGGAGGTACTTGGATTCTCAAAAGTGCTGAAGAAGATCCTTCTCTTTGTCTCTAGATGGGGTATTTATAGGTATGAATTTGCCTGAGATTCAATCCGGGTCGGAACACGTGTCATCCATCGCACTATCTTCGGGTTCGGATGAACTATCAAGCTGACAACACATCAAAGAGATGGACGTTAGGGGTAGGAATCAGTCATAGCCGGTCCGGTTCTCCAGGCTATTTTATAGGAGATTAACCTGGATCATGGGTGCGGGTCGGAGGCGTGCAGGTTGGGGGTCGGATCGGAATACCCGATCCGAACCGGAGTGGCTTGGACGTCTCTCCTTCACTAATCATACTCCGCTCCGCTGCAGCGTCGTGGCAAGCAAAAGGCTTTCCGATCCATTTGAGATTTATTGGCCTTCCGATCCGATCAGGTATGCTTTGCCAATTTACCCAGTAAGAGCCATCCGATCCGAACAGGGAACTCTATCCGATCCGAACCAATATGCTGCTATCAATCTGAATTGTGGTGTTTTCTTCCGATCCGAACCGAAGTCTTATAACCTAAAATACTCTTCAATGGTTGGTTTCTTGGCTTTGTGTTGCCTAGTTCACAAAGTAGGCTAACATTTTGCCCCCTCAAAGGATGCTTCTATTGTACGAAGCGTGCTTTGATGTCGTTTAATCAGAATTGTCAGGAGTAATGCACAGATTTCTATTCGGTTCGGTGTCCGATCCGAGTACCTTTTCTTCATTTCTGAGCAAATTTGGGAACCCTTCTCGCCATGTAATGCTTCTTGCAGGTATGCTCTTCCTTTACTCTCCTTCTCTTCAATTCGAGTCGGATGCTAAATCAACGTGTGAAATTTCCACTCGGTTCGGATTCCGATCCGAAGCGTTTTCGTGAGTTAGGTTCTTGGACGTTGGGCTTTCAGACAAAGTCATGCTATTGGTCCTTCACTCCGGTCCGAGCGGGTGAGACAAAATAGGAAGAAGAGGAGTCAACACCATTCCCTATATAAATTCACTACTGCCCTCATTCTTTTCTCCTTCGTTTCTATTGCCGCTCCCAACCTAAGTATTTGAAAACGTCAGAAACTCGGATATTCTGAAACTATTCCTCGTAGATTTCTTAAATCGAACACATAGGTAGCTTTTCTAATCTCGAATAACTTCGTTGTAACCATTTTCGATTTCAATTCACGTTGGATTGGGATGGCTTGGCCATAAGCTTCGTTTGAACCCCCCGCCGCTGCTGGTGGATGCGCCATCGCTTCGAGGCGTTGCGAGGCTAGAGAGGGCAAAATATTTTATCCTCAACGGTGGCTTTGGTGATAAAATGGACTCGTTTGTGAGAAAGGGGGGAAAGAGGAAGAAGATGAGGAGCGTGGTGACCAACTGGAGTCGGTTCGGGTAGAAGACGGAGGACCATAAAAGGAAGGAGAAGGAAAGGGGATCGGCTCGGATTGCACATTTTAGAAAGATGGGAGGAAGGAAAATGTCGGCTCGGGTCGGAGATGAGAACGAGATAAGAGGCTGACATGAACGGACTGGTTGAGTGGTGCTGGTTCGGTTCGGATCGGGTCACCCGATCAGATCAGATCAGTCCTACTTCCGAACCCACTGTCTTCCTTGTCTTGAACTGTCCAAGCCTTAGCGATGCATCCGAACCGAACCTACATTTGCATCTGTATTGAGCCAATCATCACATGCATATCCGAACCGAACCGAACGCATCAAACTTGGCACATAAAGACTACTCAACTAATTCAACTAACACTTACTCTAGACGAATATGCTTCGCGGACAGTTAGGATAGTGCCTTCTGAATATAAACGAGAATTAAGAACAACTCTGACCATCACTTTCTCTTTAAAGCTTCGTCTTACATTGCTGTACTTTTATTTTGTATTTCCCACGTTTGCTGCACACACTTTAGTTCACACACATACACAAAGAAGGGGGACACGGGATAATTTACTCTAATTCGTGCTATTGCTTCTTCAATAGTTCCATGACAATGAGGCCCAGACGCTCTTCTCGTCTAGCTGAGAGGAAAGAAGCTCCGGAAACTTCCAACAAAACCACTCTCGAGGATATATCTTCTTCATCTGACCCAGAATGGGACAGCGAGGGTCCGGATTACGGAGTTGGTCATCGGGAAAGTGACGAAATGTCTTCAGAAAATGAAGTTTCCCTAGGCTTTGAGGAGGAAGGAGGGATTGGTGACAATCGAGCACCTGATGAATTTGACTCGGCCATTATATTGGAGTCACCTCCAGATTCCGTAGAATCGACAATTGACAACGACCGACTTGTTCGGATTTGCTTGAAGTATGGAATAATGAAAAGGGACACTTTAGTGCCCTCACGCTCTGACCGTCCCCATAACCCTCCAGAAGAATATATGACGGTCACTCGTCTGATGTGCATGGTTGGCGCCATTCCTCCATTCTCGCCTTTCATCGTCGACTTCTTAAGACAAATGCGGATTGCCCCCATGCAGCTGCATCCCAATTCATATGCCTATCTGCATACCTTATTCATAGCATATCGTGAAATTCTAGGCGTGGAGCTTACGTTTGACGATGTTCATTTCTTCTATAATTTCAAACATCGGACTAGAGAAACCCCTTCTTTCTGTTACTTTGAATCAGTCCCAAAGAGGAAGATAATCTCTACGCCGTTTAGCAGTAAAGCTGGAGATTCCAGACTAGAGTGGTTCTATATAAAGCAACAGTCTGGATGCGCCAGGAGATGGACAAAATCAAGTAAAGCACTGATTTTCTGATCCTGGACTCTATACACTTGAATCATCACCCTGACCTGTTTTCCTTTTTATTTGCAGTCGACAATCCCAAACAGGTATCAGACCAAGCGTTCTTTGATCGAATGCACCGTCTTCTCAATGGCGACCAAAAATTCCTTACTATTGACGAGGTCCTTAAAGATGAGTACCTTCATTTTCACGGGCTGCTATCCGTTTTCCGTAGCATCGGTCATGGGACGGTCCCTTATGCATATATTCCTCTAGTGGAAACAGTTCCAGAAATAGGAGAAGGCTCGGGAATTCCTGCAGCTCCTCTTCAAACTTCACCTTCTCCCTCTTCCACACAAGATGACGAACTGGCTAATCTGGCCGAAAAACATCGTAAAGGGTATATTGCCCCCGAGGAGACTACTTCTCCAGACAAGTCAAAGTCTTTCCAAGGGTCGCCACTTCACGCTTCCGAAGGGGATGTTCCTAGAACCGACGAGCACATATTTCAGGGTTTGGGGGATCTCCCCTTACCCGAGACTATATATACTTCAGAAGATTTCAGGAAGGACCCTTTAGTCTTCACTTCTTCTGAAGAAACTACTCCTGCCAAGGCCAAAGAGCCTGCCCGCACCAGTCTAGCTTCAGACTCGGGTTGGTTGGGGGGGCGCACACACACCACTTAGGATGCACTTTACACCGCAGCACTAGCATTCATTGCACTTCTTTCTCCATGGATCCATCGATTCTAAACTTCGTTTAATTTATCGTGCAGGTACAATGTCTCGATCCTCTTATGATATAAGAAAGCTTCGCCGCAGCATGTCCAATCCTCCTCAGGATGCCGAGTATAATCGCCGGGATGACCGTGGTAGGGAGGAAAGAAGACCCTATGATCCTTATCGATCTCGACCCTCACGCTCCCGCTCACCAGTTCGACCGGAACAAGAAAAATACAAAAGCTATCAAGGTCGTAGGGAGGAGGATAGACCACAATCTAGGGATTCCACTTCCTCCCATGAAAAGCGGAGTAGAGAGAAAACTCCTCCAAAGGAAACTGGGTCTGGAAGTAAGCAAAAAGTCCCTGCTACTAAGCGACCTCGGACAGACAAGGGTTCTACAGAATCTTCTTCAGGAAGGGACACCGACCTAACAATCCTTGCTCCTCCTCCACCAGATGCGGGAACTGCGGTAAGGCTGGCATATTTAAAGGAGCAATTTCCCGAGCACTACTTCGAGACTCTGACCTTCCTACCTACCCTTGAACCCATTTCTTCTAATTGGGCGGATGAGGCTAAGGCAAAAATTGACTTGGTAGAAAAACAATATTCCGAGATGTTCAAGTATTCCCGCAGTCTTTCTAGAATCATCCGCACTCTAATGACAAATGCTGACTCGATGCAAAAGACTGCAGAGGAGGATGCCAAGGCCCTAAAAACCTTAGGAAAAGATTTAGAAGATACTCAAGCTCAACTAGCTATCGCTCAGAAGAACGCTTCTAACTTCAAACAACAGTTTGAGGACATGCAAAAGCGCTATCAAGATTTGCTAGAATCCCACACTCAGGAGCGTTCTGAGCTGAAGAAACAAGCTGACGAGGCCAAATCAGAGGCTGCGAAGACACGCCTTGCTTATGCTGAGCTTGAGCAGAAAAACGCCGAGTTAGCGAAAAGGAGTGCTGAGTTAGAAAAGAAAAACGCAGACTTGGCTTCAAAATTGTTAGAGGCGGAAAACAGGGCTGCTCTGGCTGAGGGCAATGTGGAATGCGCTATTAAATCTGCGGAGGAAACCCGTAAACAACTATCAGAGGCGGAGGCTGATATTCAGGGCTTCGGCGAGCTAATGATCGAATTCTTCGCGCACATTATTCGTCGTCGAAACATTTCCTGGATCGAGGACTATCCATCCACTTTGGTTCATGTGTGGAATCAAATCGTCGAGTGGGAAAAAGAAGAACTTCAGGTCGATTCTCTCGATGAAGATAAGCTGATGGAGAAATACCTAAGAGACGACGAACCGGAGTGCCTAGCTGAAGGGCGCCGTCTAATTGCTGAGGCCATGGATGAAGAGAGGCGGAAGTCTAAACAGAAAACCATTCCTGAAGCTGGTTCCTCTTCTTCTGCTCCTGTAACTCCTGAAGTAGAAGGGTATGATCCCGAAAACCCGGGAATTCCCCGAACAACTTTGCTATCTCCCATTCCTGAAATAACTCCAGAGGTAGTAGTCACCCCCGCTGAAAAGTCTTCAGAAGGTATCCCCATCTTTTCTCCTCAATTTGTCAAGGCTACTACTACCTTTGGTTACATGACTGAACGTTCGATGAGAAATCCTTTGCTCTCGCCTGAGTTGATAACCAATGTTTCTCATTTTGTAGGCGTTGAATCATCCGCAAAGACAGATGTAGCTCAAGGAGCTACCGCTGGGACAAAGCCCGCTGACAGGGTCCAAGAAAGGGAAGACAAGGCTGCTTCAACAGACCTGGGGGAAAGAAGTGAACCAACTAAGGTCACTACTCCCCATGATGAAGAAATGATTGCAGCTTTAAAAGACGACGGAGGAGACGAGGGGCATGATGAGGAACCAGAGGTTACAATAACCGGGGAGTCAAAAAGCGCCGATGACATTACCTTGGCGGCCATGAAGGCCGATCAAGACAAGCGCTTGCAATTAAAGGCTGAAGAATTAGACCCTGAGGTCCTCAAGCCCCTCGCAGTTGTGGATGCAGGTTCAAGGTTAGTTGTTAAGCTCTCAACTAGATCTATTACCGAAGAACTTGCTAAAAAATCTTCTTCTGATTCCAGTGCCCAGCCCTCCGGGAAGAAGTCTGCTGGCTCCAGTACTACACCTTCAGGGAAAAAGAAATCAAAGCGAATCTTGACTGAAGCCGAGAGGGAAGCAAAGGATGCGGAAAAAGCTGCCAAGAAATTGAAGGCTTATCCCAAACCCAAATAGTGGGTTCCCCTGTATCTTTTTAGCATTTTTGTAAACCAATAAGTGCTGCTACACCAGCAGCTTCCGCACTTTCTTTTTCAGTTATTTCCCTGTACAAATTCATTCATTTGTAAATAAAAATAATTCACTTTTTGCAATGTTTATCTGTTAGCAGTTCTGCACTTATGTAAAAATGCATGTCTATAGTTATGAAACAAAGTTGGGGAAAGGGGAGATATGTGTATGTATATGTGTCCCCAGTCAATCTCCATAAGTTATTCAGTGCTTAACCATGCAATCTGAATGCTCCCGATTCTCTAACGGGATAGCACTTCCTGTGTCATCAATGCCTGTTGTTTTTCCTGGCATTTCTTTTATACTCTCTCTCATTCTCTTGAGAGTTAGAGTTCGAGTTCAGTTATTTGTTTATTCCCCGGTCGTTCAACGGGAAAAGATTTCTTTCTCGGCGCTCGGTCGGAGACGCTTTTATACTCTCTCTCTTCCTCTGGAGAGTTAGAGTTCAGAATAGAATTTCTTTTTCAGCGCTCAGTCTGAGACGCTTTTATACTCTCTCTCTTTCTCTGGAGAGTTAGAGTTAAGAATGTCGTTTTCTCATTCTTTTATGTCTTATTGCACAAATAATCATTGTGCTTCTTTTTATGTCCAAACTGTTTCAACCTTTTTAGGCTCTAAGTTATCCTGTATTTTATAATCACAACAGAACAATTAACTAATGTAAATGCATAAAAGTAAATAACACACAATATTTTTATAGTGGTTTAGCTAAGTCATAGCCTACATCCACTTTATAGTCCTTTATTCATATCATCAGATTTCCCCAAGGCAAAGCATGTCTTGTTACAGAATCCACAGTAAAAATAACAGAAAACTTAGCATTTCTAATCCAAATATCGCATTAAGTGTTGGGCATTCCACGCTCGAGGAACTTCTTCGCCATCTACGGTCGTTAACTTGAAGGTTCCTTTTTCAAGTTTCCGTTGGATGACAAAGGGTCCTTCCCATTTTTGGCCGAGGTGAGGAAGGGATGGAAAAACTCTCTTTAGCACCAAATCTCCTGGTTCAAAAGTTCTGAGACGAACATTTTTGTCATAATAGCGTGCCATCTGACGCCGATGTCTTGCTGCACGCAAGTCTGCTTCGTCCCTTTTCTCTTCGATTTCATCAAGAGACTCAAGTAAAAGTGCCCGATTCGTCATCGGGTCATAATACGTAACCCTGTGGGAAGGAACTTCCAGTTCAACTGGAATTACTGCTTCTGAGCCAAAGGAGAGAGAGAAAGGGGTATGACCGGTAGCCGTTTTAAACGTTGTTCGATATGCCCACAAGGCTAGGGGCAACTCATCAACCCATTTTGCCTTTGCACGCTCTAATCGCTTCTTGAGGATGGATTTTATTACCTTGTTTATCGCCTCTACTTGCCCATTAGATTGTGGATAGGCAACTGCAGTATATCGTTTGTCTATCTTATATTTCTGGCAAAAGTTTCTGAATTCAGTGCTATCAAATTGGGTCCCGTTGTCGGTAATAATCGTCCTTGGGATCCCGAATCGGCATATAATATTTCTGACCACAAAACTTATCACCTTTCTTGTGGTGATCTTAGTCAAGGGCTCAGCTTCCACCCACTTTGTGAAATAATCCACGGCTACTATGGCATACTTAGCTCCCCCTTTAGCAATCGGTAAAACTCCAATGATATCGATTCCCCATGTGGCAAATGGCCAAGGACTCACCATCGATTTAAGCTGGGTTGACGGTGCCCTGGGGATTTTGGCGAATCTCTGGCACTTAGCGCAGCGTCGTGAATAATCAGCTGCATCCTTGTTGATCGTAGGCCAGAAGTATCCGTACCGCAATATTTTCTTTGCTAAAGTTTGACCTCCTGTATGATCTCCACACTCACCTTCGTGCACTTCTCTCAGTACACGCTTGATGTCGTCGTGTGCAATACATCGTAACAGGGGCATAGAAAATCCTTGTCTATAGAGGGTATCGTCTTGCATAACATATCTGGCAGCTTTGCGAACTACAGCTCTTTTCTCACTTTTCTTCGATGGGAGTGTCCCATTCTTAAGAAAACTCTTGATTGGAGTCATCCATGACTCCTTCTCTGGTTCCGCTTCATGAACGAATTCAATTTCCATTGACTCAAAGCTTGGCGACTCCAATGTTTCAATTGGAATTACCTCAGTCTCCTCGGGATTGTCGGAACTAGCCAATTTTGCTAGTCTATCCGCTTTCTGGTTTTCTACTCTGGGAATATGTGTTATGTTGTACCGCTCTAAGCTATTTAATAGCTCTTTCACTTTCTTGAGATAAGCGACAAGTCGAGGTCCTCGAGCCGCGAATTCCTCTCGCACTTGACAAACAACAATCTTAGAGTCACAAAATATGTCCATCATTTTTACTCCGAGGTCTTTAGCGAGTTTCAGCCCGGCAATCAGGGCTTCATACTCAGAGTCATTGTTTGTTGCCGAAAATTCTAATCGCAGGGCGTAATATAACGACCGTCCCTCGGGAGTGACTAAGACAATTCCAGCTCCGGATCTTCGGTCATTTTTAGCTCCATCTGTATATAATTTCCACGGATTCATCTCTAGCTTATCCTCGGATTTAACCACTCGGTCATTGATTATTTCTTCCTCTGGAATGGTGAACTCCGCAATAAAGTCTGCTAGAGCTTGCCCCCTGATTGACTTTCGTGGTTGAAAATTCAAATCAAACTGGCTTAGTTCTATGTTCCATTTAATCAACCTTCCCGACGCCTCGGGTCTCTGCAACACCTGTCTTAACGGCTGATCGGTGTATATGGTTATTGGATCGGCTTGGAAGTAGTGACGAAGTTTTCGGGATGCAATCAGGAGGCTTTAAGCGAGCTTCTCGATCTTTGGGTAGTTGCGCTCTGCCGCTGCTAATTTCTTACTCACATAGTATACTGGCCTTTGTACTTTGTCTTCTTCTCGAACCAGAACTGTGCTGACAGCGTGAGCCGAGACTGCTAGATAAACAAATAGTTCTTCGTGATCTACGGGCTTTGATAAGATTGGCGGTTTCTCTAACAGCTCTAACAGATTTTGAAAAGCCTCGACACAATCGGGAGTCCACTGGAAATTCTTCTTTCCCCTTTTTATCAAATCAAAAAATGGAACACATTTATCGGTAGCTTTGGAGATGAATCTACTCAGCGCCGCTACCTTCCCTGCCAGACTTTGGACGTCTTTAATTCTCCTTGGTTCTTTGATATTTCTAATCGCCGCTATCTGGCTAGGGTTGATCTCAATTCCTCGGGAACTCACAATGAAGCCAAGGAACTTTCCCGACGCCACTCCAAATGAACATTTTAAAGGATTCAATTTCATACGGTATTTTCGCAAGATACCAAACATTTCTGCTAAGTTTTGCGTATGACTGGAGGACTGCTTTGATTTAACAAGCATATCATCCACATAAACTTCCATAGTTTTTCCTATTTGATCATAAAACATTCTATTTACCAACCGCTGATAAGTAGCTCCAGCGTTTTTTAATCCGAACGGCATTACAACATAACAATATAATCCCAAATTCGTAATGAAACTTGTATGCTCTTGGTCTGGTACATGCATAGGAATTTGATTGTATCCAGAGTATGCATCCATGAAAGAGAGAAGTTCATGACCTGCTGTCGAGTCTACAAGCTGGTCAATCCTGGGAAGTGGGAAACTATCTTTTGGGCAAGCCTTGTTTAAATCTGAAAAGTCAATACAAGTTCGCCACTTTCCGTTTGGCTTCTTTACCAAGACAGGATTCGATATCCAGTCGGGATAAGTCGAATCTCGAATAAATCCATTTTGCTTCAATTTCTCTACTTCTTCTTTGAGAGCAGCCGACCTCTCTGGGCCCAGCATGCGTCTCTTTTGCTTCACAGGCGGATGCTTCGGATTTACATTCAATTTGTGACTGATAATGGAAGGCGATATCCCACACATGTCAGCATGGGTCCAGGCGAACACATCTAAGTTTGCCTTCAAGAAGTCTGTCAGCTCTTCAGCACGACGTGGATCCAATTGGGAACCAATCTTCAAAACTTTCGTCGGATCAGCTTTATCAACAGGAATTTCCACTGTCGCTTCATTAGGAGTTGCATTCCTAGCCTCTGGTTCCTCGTCTTTTCTAGGATCCAGGTCTTCAGGCGTTCCTTTGGGCAACTCCCTTGGGTTCAATCTCTCTAATTGCTATGCCGAGTCCCCCTTTGAGGGAGATGAGGCATCCTTACTCTCAGCATTAACTCCTTTCATCAACATCTTCAGTTCGGCCACATAGCAGGCCCGTCCAGAAACCTGATCCCCTCTTATTACTCCAGTCCCGGCTTCGGTTGGGAACTTTAGTAACAAGCACCAAGGGGCGATACAAATTCTAAACTCAGCGAGGGCAGGTCTCCCTAAAAATGCGTTATATGGCGAATCTACGTCCAGTACTACAAACTGAAGCATTCGCACTCTTCTACGTTCTCCTTGCCCTAGGGTCACGGGCAACTCTATATATCCCATGGGAGCTGTCGTCGCTCCGTTGAAGCCTCTAATCCATCCTTCACAAGGTTTCAGATCTTCGGGCTCAAGCTTCATCTGATCAAATGACTTCTTGAACAAAATATTAACGGAACTTCCGTTGTCTACTAATACCTTATGGACCAAGGCCGGCCCAATAGTGGTAGTAATAACCAACGGATCGTTGGTGGGAGATTGTATCCCCGTGTTGTCTCGGCTGCGAAATACTACGTCGTCAAACATGGTTTTTGTTGTTTTATAGGGGTGGCATCTTCCAAATCGTCACCTTCATTCACATCTAGATGCTTGGCAGCATTCACATATTGGTCCATTGACCTAAAACTTCGGATTGCCGGGTGAGGTCCGCCTACTATGGAGTTAATGACGATCCCTTTACCTTTCTGCTGCGTGGTAGGCTTAGGAGCAGGTAGGATCAGTTTTGGAGCCTGCTCTCCTTGCCCCCTGTCCCTCGGGGGAACCTTGTACTCATCCAACTTTCCTTCACGCAGCAGCTTTTCAATTACATCCCTCAAATGCCGACACTCATTGGTCGAATGTCCATGTGTTCCGTGAAACAAGCAAAATTTCCCTATTGCCATTTCTTTCTCGGTCGAGTCACGAGGTGGCGGTCTTTTGTACTACAACACGTTGTATGTATCCAGGTAAATATTTTCCAGGGTGTCATTCAATGGTGTATAGTTCTCGTAGCTCTGGAATCGGGGCCTTTTGTTAGGGTCGCTTCCCCTATTTCTGTTTCTCCTGTTACCGTTCGAATTACGGTTGTTGTTGTTTCCCCCGTTTCCAGTATTGCTGTTTCCACCCTTGTTTCCTACATTTACTTCAACCTTGCCAGAACTTTCCCCTGACTGCTTCACGGCAATATTACTCTGCACATTCTCCTTTGAAGCTGTCTCAGACTTTCTCTTCCGGCTTGCCCGGGCCTCCTCTCGTCTTAGATAAATATCGGCTTTTTCGTAGAATATCGCCCTTGTGGGGGGTGTCTTCCCAGAAAGGTAGTCTCCAAACTCAGATTCAGGATCGACTCCTTCCTACAATGCCATCAGAATAGTGGGCTCATGCGGGTCACCGACCTCAGTTACAGCTTGGTTAAAACGATCTAAATATGCCCTTAAAGACTCTCCTGGTGCCTGTTTGATTCTCGACAATTCAATAACACTCTTGGACTTTCGGGCATGTAGTCGGAACTGGTTCATGAAACGCTCGCTTAGTTCTTTGTAATTAGAAATTGAACGAGGAGGAAGCCGGGTAAACCAGAATAATGCCACATCTTCCAGGTAGATTGGGAATGCTTTGCACTTCACTTCATCAGGGGCAGCAGCGGCGTTCATGAGCCACGAATACCACATCAAATGCTGTCCCGGATCAGTCCTTCCGTTGTATTTGTCCATCTGTGGCAAGTTAAAGCGTCGGGGAAACTGGAAGTCTAGGATATCGTCAGTGAACGGAGTATGGCTTCGCTCAATTCCATAGTCTTCATTTTTGTAATTCCGGCTCTCGGACATAATTCGGCGAACCATTGCTTGTACATCGGCACTAGTTAGGGGCTGCTCAGGTTCCCTGGCCCTAGTGTCCGAGCTCCTTCTGGGCTCATGCTCAGGAGATGCCCTTCTTCTTCGAGCTGCTTCTGCTCGATTCCTTTCCCTGTGTTCCCGGTCGATCTCGGGAAGAGGGGACTGGAGTCTTTGCCCCCGAGTGGGGCTATCATTTCCTAATGCTCGTGCGATATCCTCGCGAGATCCCAAAGATCCAAACGTTAGCTGCTCCACGTTCTGAGGTCGTTCGAGTGGCCTTCGTTCACGGGGCCTCTCTTCCTCGGAAGATGAAGATTGATCTACGGGTGTGTGACGAACCGGTGATGGAGTTCTCTGCCGGCGGAGCTCATTGATCTCCCGACTCATGAGCCTCATATTTTCCTGCATCATGAGATTAGTGCGCTCATGAACTCTCATAGCTTCCCTCGTGCTCTCAAGCATATCAAGCAAGCGCGAGAAATCTCCTTGAGTGATGGGAGCAGATGGATTGACCTGGTCTCCAACCCTGGCAGCTGGAATTGGAGCATTCGTGGGGACTCGAGTAGATGTTCCAGCATCACCAAGCATCGGGTCGGATCGGAGGTAGGAAGCCGGGTCGGATCGGAGCTGGGGTGCCTGGTCGGATCGGTGTGCAGCGAGCAACTCGGGTCGGTTCAGATTGGGGGAGTGCACTGTTTCAGAGTCTCCTACCCGGATCGGATCGGAGCTCTCCCCTTGCTGTCGGTTCGGATTTCCTGCATTGATTCTTCCTGCTGCTGAACTCTGCCCCCGAGACCTTGTTACAACAGCATGTTGCTGATCTTCGCCAGCTCCATTTCCTTGAACAGACTGAACTTCCTTGCCTTTTCCTTTGGCCATGAGTTTTTGACAATTACTTCAACGAATGTAAGAAAGCGGAGAAACTTAAGGATTCACTTCTTTGAACTCAACGGTCCAAAAAGTAGAAAGAGATCCCGGAAAATAAAGAATTTATATGAGGGTTCTCAGTGAAAGCACCAAAAATGTTAGACCCAAATGTGGTTCTAACACCCAAATTGATTAGAAACAAGATAAAATAAAACAGAAATAAAAATGAACACACAAGATTTATAGTGGTTCGGCGAAGAAATGCCTACGTCTACTTAGTTTTCACTATATTCAGTAATTCAGTTACAAATGCAATGTAAGATTCACTCACAACTCACTTTTGTTCACTCAAATGATTAAAACAAGAAATGAAAGATGGTTTGGATTCTCCGAGAGTAAAGGAGTTCGGATGATGGAGGTACTTGGATTCTCAAAAGTGCTGAAGAAGATCCTTCTCTTTGTCTCTAGATGGGGTATTTATAGGTATGAATTTGCCTGAGATTCAATCCGGGTCGGAACACGTGTCATCCATCGCACTCTCTTCGGGTTCGGATGAACTATCAAGCTGACAACACATCAAAGAGATGGACGTTAGGGGTAGGAATCAGTCATAGCCGGTCCGGTTCTCCAGGCTATTTTATAGGAGATTAACCTGGATCATGGGTGCGGGTCGGAGGCGTGCAGGTTGGGGGTCGGATCGGAATACCCGATCCGAACCGGAGTGGCTTGGACGTCTCTCCTTCACTAATCATACTCCGCTCCGCTGCAGCGTCGTGGCAAGCAAAAGGCTTTCCGATCCATTTGAGATTTATTGGCCTTCCGATCCGATCAGGTATGCTTTGCCAATTTACCCAGTAAGAGCCATCCGATCCGAACAGGGAACTCTATCCGATCCGAACCAATATGCTGCTATCAATCTGAATTGTGGTGTTTTCTTCCGATCCGAACCGAAGTCTTATAACCTAAAATACTCTTCAATGGTTGGTTTCTTGGCTTTGTGTTGCCTAGTTCACAAAGTAGGCTAACAACAATCATTCATACAAATGCAACATCCATATGACAACACATTATAGTTCAACCATATACGAATGCAAACATATATGCATATGCAATATGAAGTGACTGAGCCGATCTAAACCCTAAATTGTGTGTGTATATGCAACCACGAGCAACCACTAGCAATCACTTGCAACCACTTGCAACCATCATCCATAACATGTTTCAATTATATGTTTCCATCCAAAGGGTTTCTACCTAAAAGATAAGGTCGAGGAAATATACCTAAAAAGATAGATAAAAGCGCAACTTAAGGAAAAGGAAAGATCAAGGATGTACCCTCGAACTAGAAAAGGGTAGGCAGTGCGTATTCTAGCTTCAATTTCCCAAGTCGCGTCTCCCTCGGCGTCGCTCCACTGAACTTTGACGAGCTTGACTTCACGGTTGCGTAGCTTCTTCACTTCCGTTCCTAATATGCGGGTTGGAACTTTCCTTATGGTTGCTTCGCGTTCCACTTCGGCCTCTTCGAGGATATTTGGCTCTACCACCTCGGCTGACTCATGTGGACATTTTCGGAGATGTGAAACGTGAAAAACGTTGTGGACTCCAGCCAACTTCTCGGGTAGCTCTAATCTATAGGCCATTTTCCCAATTTTCTCGATGATAGGGAATGGCCCTACGAACCTTGGTGCCAGTTTTCCTGTGGTTCCAAAACGAACAACGTTTCTTATTGGTGATACCTTGAGAAAAACTCTGTCTCCAACCTCGAATTCAAGGTCGGTCCTTCTCTTGTCGGCATAGGACTTTTGTCTGTCTTGGGCCGTCTTCATCCTTCTTCGTATTAAGTCTACTTTCTCTGAAGTCTCTCGGATCATATCTGGTCCAAGTATGAGCTTATCAGTAGACTCCCACCAACAAGTGGGCGATCGGCACGGTCTTCCATATAAAGCTTCGAAGGGCGCCATTCCGATGGTTGCTTGATAGCTGTTGTTGTAGGCAAATTCCACCAAAGGAAGGTGGTCTTCCCATGTCCCTCCGAAGTCAAGGACGCATAGTCTTAAAAGGTCTTCCAAAACTCTGTTCACTCTCTCTGTTTGGTCGTCGGTTTGGGGATGATAGGCTGTGCTCAAGCATAACTGCGTTCCTACTGCTTCTTGCAGACTCCGCCAAAATTCACTGGTGAAGATGGGGTCTCGGTCACTAACAATGCTAGATGGTATTCCATGGAGTCGGACGATTTCTTTGAGGTAAAGTGATGCTAGGGATGAGGCAGTTCTTTTACTTTTGACAGGTAAAAAGTGGGCGCTTTTAGTAAGCCTATCCACTATTACCCAAATGCTAGTGTTGCCTCTCCTAGACCTAGGCAGCCCATCGATGAAGTCCATTGAAATGCTATCCCACTTCCACTGCGGGACCTCCAGAGGATGTAGCAGTCCGCCAGGCTTTTTCTGTTCCGCCTTAACCTGTTGGCACACCATGCACTTAGAAACGAATTCTGCCACGTCCTTTTTCATGCCGTTCCAGAAGAAAGTCCTTTTTATATCTTTGTACATTTTATCTCCGCCTGGGTGTATCGTCATCTTGGAGTGATGTGCTTCCTCGAGAACCTTCTTTACTAAATCTTTTGTCTGTGGGACGCATAGTCTTCCGTCTCGCCTTAGCAAACCCTTATCGTCGATGGAGTATCTGTTGAGGTGACTTGAAGTCTCACCCCTAATTAGCCTATCAATTGTTTCCACAAGCTGAGGGTCTTCGCGTTGTGCTGTCCCTACTGAATCCACTAAAGTTGGGCGCACTTCGAGAAATGCTAGCAAGCCTGGTACGAAATCGGAGGAAGGCCTAAAGTCGAAGCTGGCTATAAACTCTAGGCTTTATCTTTCAACAAACAACGGGCTTAGGGTCAATTTCTTTCGGCTCAACGCGTCTGCCACTACGTTGCCTTTGCCCGTAGTGTAGGAGATTTCGAAATCATACGAGGCAAGAAACTCCATCCATCTTTGTTGCCTCAAGTTAAGATCCTTCTGCGAGAAAAGATATTTCAACGATTTATGGTCAGTGTAAAGTTCGAACTTCTCACCTAGGAGATAGTGTCGCCAAGACTTGAGTGCAAAGACGATGGCGGCTAACTCAAGATCGTGGGTTGGGTAGTTCTTTTCGTGCACTTTCAATTGCCTTCCGCCATAAGCCACTACCCTTCCTTCTTGCATTAAGACGGCGCCTAGCCATGTCCCACATGCATCCGTATAAACAGTGAACATCTTGCTCCCATCTGGCAGCGTCAAAACTGGGGCTGTTGTGAGAGCCCTTTTTAGTCGTTGGAAAGCAAACTCGCAATCCAAGTCCCAATTGAACACTAGATTCTTCTTGGTCAATTTCGTTAGCGGAGCTGAGATTTTCGCAAAATCCCTTATAAACTTTCGATAGAAACCCGCTAGTCCTAGAAAGCTTCGGACCTCAGTTGCATTCCTTGGTGTCTTCCAATCCTGTACCGCCACTACCTTCGCAGGGTCCACTGCTAACCTTTGTTTGGATACTATGTGCCCAAGGAACCTCACCTCTTCTCTCCAAAAGTGGCATTTGGAGAATTTGGCTTTTAGTTAATGGACTCGCAAAGTTTCCATGATTGCCCTTAAGTGCTGAGCATGTTCCTCTTCACTGTTTGAGAAGATAAGGATATCATCTACGAAGACCACTACGAATTTGTTGAGGAAATCTCTAAATACCCTACTCATCAGGTCCACGAAGTAAGCAGGTGCATTTGTCAAGCCGAAAGGCATGACAAGCCATTCAAAGAAGCCGTCTGGGGTTCTGAATGCCGTTTTATCAATGCTATCTTCAGCCACCCTTAGCTGATGAAAACCGGTTGCTAAATCGAGTTGGGAGAAAACAGACGCTCCTACAAGCTGGTCAAATAAATCGTCAATTCTAGGGAGAGGGTGCCTATTCTTTTTCGTTAGCTTGTTGAGCTCCCTATAGTCAACACATAGACGGAGTGATCCATCCGCCTTTGTAGCGAACACCACTGGAGCGCCCCATTCTGAAATGCTCCTCCTAATGAACCCCTTTTCTAGAAGCTCTTTAATCTGTTTACTGAGCTCTTTCCTTTCTCGTGGAGCCATGTGTCTAACGGGCAACGCAACGGGCTTTGCATTATCTACAAGATATATGCGGAAGTCTATTTCCCGCTTCGGAGGCAAGCCCTTCACCTCTTCGAAGACATCCGGATATTCCCGGACCACTCTAACTGATTGCAAATTTTCAACAGAGGCATCTAGCGATTCAAGATAACTAAGCATAACCGCATACGAGGGATTACAAGAAATTTCCAAAGTATAACCGAGCTGGGTTAGGAGCCTAACAACCCTTTTCTCACAATCAAGGATGGCCCCATTACTGGATAGCCAATCCATACCCAAAATCAAACCATAACCCGAAAAGCCCAAAACAAAGGCACTACATTGAAATTCTACACTTAGAATAGAAATTTTCAATCCCAAACAGATCATAGACAAATGAGCTGGGCCCCCAATTGGGTTTGAAACAATTAAGGGGTCCTCTACCATACTAGTTTTTAGGTGCAGAGATTCTACTAAAGCAAACGAGATAAAGGAGTGTGATGCGCCAGAATCAAATAAACTGCGAACGGGGTGATCATAAAGATAAACTACACTTTCTACGGAAGTATTTATACCTCGCTGTTGCAGAGGTGGCGCTTCTAGCACATGAACCTGTGCCCCTGGGATGGATCCATCCCTCTGCCCCTGTCCTCGTTTCTTTGGGCAGTCCTTAGCCCCGTGGCCTGTCTCACCGCAAGAAAAGCACCCACCATTCTCCTTGGCCTTCTTTTTCCGGCAGTCCTTTACTAAGTGCCCCACTTTGCCACAGAAATTGCACTTCCTCTTCTCTTTGTTGCCTTTCCCGCCCTTCTTAAAGTCTGTCTTCTTAGGCTGCAAACCCTCTTTCTTCCCTTGAGAGCTTTCTGCCTTTGTCTCCTTCTTGCCCTTATCCTCTTCATTCAGCAATGCCATTTGCACCAATCTTTCATACGTGGCTCCCATGGGTATATGGGTCATGGCCAAACTGTGTAATGGCTCATTCAACCCTTTGACGAAACGGAGAGCCTTCTTGTGCGGGGTGTTGACTAGGTCAAGCCCAAACCTAGCCAGCTCATCGAACTGATTCACATACTCTCTGACTGTCATGTCCCCTTGCTTAAGAAATAAGAATTTTTCCAACTGCAAACTTCTTTCCGCATCTGAGAGAAATTTAGTCTCAAACCTTGCCCTAAAGTCCTCCCATGTTTCCACTGGTCTTTCAGCATTAGTGACTTCCCACTAGTAGGAAGCCTCGCCCTTCAATAGCCACACTGTCAATTGTACTTTTTGTCTATCTTCTACCTCAAAGATGATGAATAGGTCCTCCGTTTCTTTCAGCCAATTTCTAGCTGCCACGAAGGACTCAGTTCCATGGAAATCCCTTCCTCCCATAGCTTTAAAATCTTTACATATCTTAGCAAACGTGTTTCCCCGTGGAGGAGGTGGAGGAAAAGGTGCCGCTGCAGCTGGATGATTTCCGGCAGCTGAGGGAGGAGGAACGGTAGGACCTGGCTGAGTGGCTCTTGCTTCTAAGAACCGTCTAAACCAACCAGGTATTGGCACCCCTTCCGGCAAGTTAAGATCTTGGGACATGCTGAAACAAAAAGGATAGATTCAAAACGAAGGATAAGAGATAGTACCTATGGCTTTGGGGAGTGGACTTTGCCTTTTAGAATAAAATAATATTTTTCTTTTTAAAAATGCTTCTTTAAATTTCTTTTTTGAAAATAAATTTTTAGAACTTTTTATCTTATCTAGTAAACCTATGCTCTGATACCAAGTGAAACACCCCACCTCCGTTAGGGTCACTCTCAAAGGGAATGCCCTAATTTTGGTGGAGGTTTATAAGTATATGTCACAGATATACAAGACAGATATAAGAACACATATTTGTAAACAGCGGAAAAACAACAAACTTTTATTTCATAGAAGCAAATACGTGCTACAACAACATCACCATAATTGTCATACATCTTTTCCAAAAACATAACACTTTCATAATCTGTCTTGATTACATTATTTAAAGAAGCATAAATAAAACATAGATAAACTGCAAAGGCCCCATAGTGGTTGTCCAAAGCCATAGTTTCAAACGAAAAGGTCCAAGCAATACATTTCTCTTCTTCAAGCTGGATGTTAAGGCTGGTCAAGCTGCAGTGTTCCCTCCCTGTGGACCTGGGGGGGGGGGGGGAAACGGAAGAAAAGAAGACGAAAGAAAAGTAGAGTCAGACATAAAGCCTGAGTAAG
The DNA here is from genome assembly GCA_030737875.1 of Allium sativum. NCBI lineage: Eukaryota > Viridiplantae > Streptophyta > Magnoliopsida > Asparagales > Amaryllidaceae > Allium > Allium sativum. The sequence continues at coordinate 831,888,390 of CM060912.1, read as the reverse complement.
TCTAGTACTATTCTGTCTACTAATAAAGAACTGGGTATGATAAGTATAAACAAGAAGTGGGAAAGCACTGTAAACTTGGTTAAGTTGTCTAGGGTCGAATATACTATCGTACCCCATGTAAATCTCTGAACCCATATAAACTAGTTTCCAACTGGCACCCCATAATCAGGGTGATGTGATCCATTCTATGATAATCGGCTCCTACTCGCATAATTACATGTGTCTTACGGCCCCCGATGTTGTAGTTACCTATGCTGGTCCCACCATGGGGTGTATCAAGTCCCATGGCGGCGGCCCGACACAACCTTAGAATGCACAGGTATGCTACTGGTGCCCAGTGCTTTATTTTTCTGCGCCGGAGTGTGTGCACGCCCGCACCCCGTTAGAACCTACACTGCTACACCACCGCCGTCGCTTTGACCTCTTACAATCAGCCCAGTAATCGTGCCCCACCCTGCCTAGTTTCAGGGTATCCTGATACACCTTCTAGGGTTACTGCTGAAAAGGGTCCCCCGTTACTAGGTTTTCTATCTCTAGCCAACATGCTAAGTTGGTTAAGTGTTTTCTAACCTAACCCCCACCAGTCCGTTTAGTTTAGCATGTTTCATTTTGATTAAGTCTTTAGTTCACTTAATCCTAACAATCCTGACTCAGCCTTAATTGTCTTATTAAAGCCTTGACCTCTCACATTAGACAGGTATTGTTGTGGCTGCCTGTTGCCAGTTGGTTCCGGGCAGTCTTACGCCACAACTCAGTCTAACCTCGGGTCCTTATTCGGCTCCATGTTTAACCTCCCACATTGGATAGGTATTGTTGTGACTACTGGACAGCCGGGCGGTTCCGGGCAGGTTTACATCACAACTCAATCCAACCTCGGGTTAAACACATCGTATGTTCTACATTTACATATTTTGTCTTTCTTCTTTATTTTCTTATATGTAAATATTTGCGGCCCATTATTAAGTTAATGGTGTAAAGGTTACACCAATCATGGGCCCAACCCATACTTGAATTTGGGCCCTTCTACTTTATATTTTCATTCATTAGTAATTTTAACCCAACGTTATTTTCCCCCGTTTAACATGTCCATTTATTATATATATGTTGGGCTTAGCCTTTTAAAGCCCAACTTAGCCATGCGAAAAGGGGAGGCTTAAAGCGTGTTTACATACACGAAAAGGGGAATGTGAGCGCACGAACTTGCAATATGACGTTGGAAATACAAAATAGAAACTGGTGTACTTGCATAGTAGTGACATATACTTTGGTCATAAAGCATAAGTGACATGAATCAAACCATGTAAACTTGTAGTCAAGTTAAGAATATCACTATCGACACATAGGCTTAACTACAACATAAACCTATATTTCTATTCAGGCATAATGTCAAACATAAGCAAATCATGTTCATAAGACTACTACATGTTTACAAAGGTGTCTACTTTTGTGACTAATACAAAAGTATAGTTAAATTTGTTCACATAACCATGGCATAAATATTTCTAACATGAAATCATGATTTTTACTTTAGTCATGCAAACTTGCAAAAAGGGATTTTGAATCTAACCTAGCTATGTACCACATATGTCATCATATAATATAGACTTAACATGGATTTCAATTATGCCAAATATCAATCATAGCCTAGTCATATTCATAAGTTTGCAAATAGGTTTTCTAGAACAAAAGCATGTCTTAATACATAGATCATGATGCCCAATTTTCAACATAATTTCATATGGACTATGATAACCCAAACTTATTCCAATTACTTCACAAAAATGATGTTTGTATAAAAATACACATTATGATGGCATAGTAGCAAAACCCCAAACTTGCATGAATTTCAATTAATCAACTACATACATGTAGCTTCCACATGGATTACATAATTTGCGAATATTCCAAACGTATACTTGCATAAAACTACCGCATGTAGTTTTTCATAACTGAATAACATAATTCGAGAATATCCAAACGTATACAATATTCCAAATTGATAAGTAACGCACAAATTATGAATTATTTATCACCACAATCAAGTATACAAACCAACACAGTTATTTGTTCATACCAAAATAATACTCTACTTACAATGGTGTGGCGAATTCTCAAATTTAGGGATTTGAAGATGCGATTTGATTTGATTGAGTTGCTTTATGCCTTAGAATTTGCCTCCTAATCCTCTCTCCAATTGGTGGCTACTCTCAGTCGTTCCTCAGCAACATGGCGGCTTTGTTCTTATTTTTGAATGAATAGATTAGGGTTGAGTCTAGGGTCCTTTTTATAGGGGTAATGAACTGATTAGGACCATTTATGTTGCTTGGATTGATCGTAGCCATTCATCCTAAGGAGAGACCAATTAGAGCCTGCCACCTAGCCCTAATGACAAAGCAGACTGTAGAAAATTGATCAACATAAAATAGGCCAGCCAGGTTGGGCTGGGTTCGACCTGGCTCTGGACCAGGTCGACATGCCTGTCGACAGCCCTGTCGACAGCCCTGTCGACAGCCCTGTCGACAGCCCTGTCGACCTGGCTAGACTAGGTCGACAGCCCAGTCGACCTGGGTGCCATAGGCGGGTGTTCTTCCGCCCTGGCCCATTGGGCCCCATTTTGGAATTTAAACTTGATTTTCTGAGATATTTTATTCTGTTTGAATTTTAAACTTAATTCAGAAACTTCCGAAGGCCATATCTTCTTCATACGGACTCCGTTTTTCGAAAACTCGGACTCTATTTCGCGTATTTTTCCGAGACGAACGCAATGGCGTATCCCGTTTCCCTTAGTTCTGTGATTAAAATTAACTATACTTTAATTTGTTAATTTCACAGTTATAGAATTCGCGGGGTGTTACAATGCTTTGATCATCAATCACAAGACTTTGCTTTGCAACAGAAGCCTTGATCTTATGCAACTTAGGCGTGCCACACAGGCAATCCACTCCATGCGACTGATTTCTATCAATACATAACCTCTGAGCTCGTACGTCTCAGAGAAGGGCGTTAAGAAAGAGAATAGATTCTCCACCGCCAAACAGATATGTATTTAACAGAGATCAATCAACATAGAACAAAATCCAATGTCAGACACACAGTCCATTTACAAGTCCATTCTGGGTCTGAACGAAACCGGAGGCACCAATTCCTCGCATATCCATACAATCAACAACATGTCTGGACGGCTAATACTTCAGCTCCTTCATGCTCTGTACTCCAATCACGAGCATCAGTAGCGCCCATCCATCCAATGTGAAGATCGTCTGTCTTCAACCGTCTTCGACTCTTCGACTTCTCAACGTCGATCGATTATTTGAAATCAGATGAACTCGGCCTTTTCAAATAACCCACGTTGATTTAGATTTTCAAATCAATTAATCACATGGTTGGACTATTCAACATTCACATTTCAGTTCTTTAGTTATAATTCCCATATTAATTACATTCAGCCATTACATATAAAGCAAACACAACAAAATTGGTTTGTTTCCACTCTATATTGTCTATTGTATTTTATAATGATATATTGCCATTTTTATTTAATTTTAAACGGCCATATTTAATTAAACGACGTTTCAGGTCGTGTCGATGCAATGGCTCTGTTTTTCACTATTTTTTTTACACATATATGAAAATCTAACCGTTGGATCTCCACAAGTTTTATATCATTAGGAAGGTCATTTCAAAACGAATCCAACGGTTTCAGTTTTGGGAAAATCCGACGGTCGGATCTTCCACACTAGCCATTTGAAGTTACGATTTCAATTTACGAACTGCAGCGTCGTTATTCGATTTAATTTAATTATATATATATATAATCGTTTCTGGCGCTGTTTTTCTTCAGATTTGAATTAAACATTCCAGGCAATCCAACCGTCAGATCTTCACAAAGTTGGTGCTGTTGGAAAGATATTTCCAAGGAGAACCCAACGGTTGCGGTTTCGGGAAAATCCAATGGTCGGATTTCCCGCACTAGTTGTTTGAAATCACAGTTTCAAAAAATGAACTGCACGGCAACGTTTCGTTTTAATTTTATTTATATTTATATATGTATAAAAATATAGTTCATTCAAAATTCCTATATCATTTTCACTTCAATTATTTCACTAACGCCTTTAAATTTTGGAAAATTTCTCCATAACCTCCTTTGTACGAGAGGGGCTGGGAAAATTCCCAAATAGCCACACGGGCGTCTCATGTCAAAAAGAAAAAGAAAAAGCCAAGCGACTAGCCAATAGGCTCTTAAAATCATCACCCAAACAAAACAGTAAATGTGTACCTATTTGTCGGGCACAAAATTTTATTCCTCTTCTCTAGCCCCTTTGCTATAACCTGTTCAATAAATATGCATGTACATATATACAATTTTTATCACTTATCATTTTCCATTCAACTTCATATTTGATTTACTTTGATTTAAAAACACCATTCATTCTAATGTTGCATGCATAGGCTAAAATCACATCATTAGCTAATTAATGTATATTTCAACTCATGCATATTTTATTTGAACATGTGGCTATGTTTAACACTTCACATTTCAAAGATGATAATTTTGGCGAACTAAAATAGATTTCAACACATAACTATTTTATTAACTCCTATGCATGTTAAAAATAATATTTCATTCACAAATATTTATTTCAACGTCCGCATATCTCTAGCATATCACATACATGATAAAAACGATATTTTTATCATTTAAAATATTTATTCGACAAATTGATGTTTTCAACACTTCATAGTTTCAATAAAAATGTAATTTTTATTGTTCGATCTTTTTATTCAACACGTGAACTTTTCCACTACACACACTTGTCAACACATGAGCATTTCCACACATGGATATTTTATTTATGTTGTTCATATTAGAAAGATGGAATTTTTATTGTTGAAACTATTTATATAAGGCGAATATTTTTCATACTTCATATATATTATAAAAATTTGATTTTTATTGTTTAAACACTTCATTCATTCACGAATGAATTTAATTTTCACACAAAACTTTTCAACACATGAACATTTCCACACATGGATATAGTTTCAACATATGACTTTAATTTCAACGCACGAAAATAATTTCAACATATGAAAATTATTCTAACACATAAAGATTATTCAAAATTTTGGCAGCATAATGGCAGGGTAGTTAAAACCGGCACCGTCCCTAGTACGGCTCCTCGCTCTACCTTAAAACCTCGCGGTTTTTGACAATGGGGATTCATGCATCTAATTCGCACGCAGGCGGCATGTTTTATTTTTATTTCCACAAATACTTCCAATTCATTTCAATCACCAATGGGTATTTTTCAACCACAACCAAACAATTATTCAACCATTCGTATTTTTCATTCAATATTTCACGCCAATTCACAATAATAAATATCGTCCATGGTTTGTGGACGAGGGGAGTATATATATATATATATATATATATATACATATAATTGCTATATTTCACTTGCATTTCAACACATATGTCAATTATTCTATGCATGTATAATTCATAATTCGCTTATATAGCTTACACCACGCATGTACATGAGGTATACAATACGTGTGTAATTTATATTTCGCTAATATAATTTATACACGACATTTTCCATTCAAATTTATATAAATTAAATTTCTCACATTGGTTTTCGGAGTGCTAAAAATCGTAGATGACTCAGAAAAATCCGCGGCTTCTTCTATGTCGTAGAGAGCTTCCTTGCGGTCCCGATGTTTCCTGTTTCATCGAATTTCGTCAACACACCAAAAAGATATGATTTTTCAACGTGTAAACATAAAAAAGAACTCACCTTTCACGATGGTTCAAAACTAGGTTTGCGGTTTTCGCGAGAACCGAGGCACGAGGGGACGATCAGCGGGTTGGACGTGGAAGAGCTTCAAGAGGGGGTCCTTTCGGTGGTGGTTTGGTGGCGCTTGGTGGTCGGGATTGTCGTCGGTGGCGCCAGGAAGTGGCGGGCTTTCTGGCCTCGATTCAGGCGGAAGATGCGTCGAGGGAGGTCGTGGGTGGGTCGGATCTGACGAGGGGGCGGAGACGCGTCGAATGGCGGTGGTGGCGTTGGCTGGAAGTGGCTGTAGCGGCGGCGGAGGAGAGAAGGGGGGAACGGGTTTCGCCGTTGGTTCGAGGGTTTGGTTTTTTTTTTTATTTTTTTAATTATGAAAGAAAAAATCCTATTGGCCGATATATATATTATATTTTTAAATAGTGTTTTCTCCAACGAACTCCTTTTTAAACCAAACGACTGTCGTCCCTAGCTAAATACCCCCATTCCGGACACAATGGGATATGTTTCGTTGGCCAATTCGACTGTTACAGTCAGTTATTTTTCAAATTAAAGTATAAAAAATTTAATTTTTAACTTTGAACGTACATTTCAATTTGCCAGGGCCACAAACTGATTCGAAAAATTCCAGAAAAATAAACCTAGCAATGTTTTGACACTACGGTCCCAACAAAACTAGTTTCGTCGAATTCTGAGATAGTTTGAAAAATGGCCATTTTCTGGTCGATCCAATTTAACAGAAACTGACCAAACAAATTTTCTTTTTCCACGCTCACATACTAGCTTCAAAAATTATGAAATTTGAAACCTAGCAATAATTTGACATCCCGGACCCAACAAAAGTGGTTTTGTCGAATTCCGAGGTTGTATGCAAAATATCAAATTTTCCAGGGCTATATATTCTATATAGCGACCATTCAGAAAATTCATTCGGCAATAACTTTTGATTCCCGTTATGAAACTTCGATTTTTCAGATTCGTTAGAAAGGTATTGATAAACAGATTTAAATATTTTTGGTTTCACTAAAATCCGTTATATTTTCCACCCTGCACAATCAGTCAAAGTTTGAATTCAAATTTTCAAGCTGACTCACTATTTCTAATTCACTATTTTATTGAAATATTCTATTTCAATTGTTCAAATTCCTTTGAAATCACCAATTTAAAAATTTTAAATTGCCTCGTATTTTCCGGGTTATTACAGGACTGGTATGTGTAAACAATTTAAAACAGTTTGAGAAAATAAACGATATCTTATAAGACCACGCCGTATAACACGGAATAGTTTTTTCCCTTATGAGAATCCAAAACACTTGATTCAATTTTCCAAATCCTTTTGAAAGAAACGATAATCTTTATATCAGAACTCTTTTGATATTATAATAGTGTCTAAATCAAATAAATAGAAATCTAGTGGAACGTTTGCATCTCATGTTCCACATATATATAATATACATTCAACACCGCGAGCACTTATTGGGTAATGCATTTCCAACTATGACAAGGTATGGAACCACCTTCCGATAGTGTATCTCTAGAGGAGAATACACTGGGTTTAACAAGAACATCTTGTAACCCGACCACACATGACCGACCACTCATTTCTCTTGAGTGTATCGAATGTATTTCACCAAAGGTTGGGATCAACAACCATTTTCCCAAATGGGACAAAATCAAATAGAATAAGGAATTAAATGAATTTCTCTAGATAGATGATAATACCCCCTAATGGGAGCTACCCACATAGCCATGGTGCCTGCCCGATTTTTTTCATTTCCCGGTAGTTGAGGCCTGAGGCTACGATTACTTGCAATTCATTGATAGCACAATCACTTTGAATGCCATATTACCAAATCCGTTGATCAATATTGACTGTACAAATATATTCTGGATATTATGCTAAGAGAATAAATTCTTCGCCACCATATATATCCATACAGACCAACATGTATGATCATTGGACATACTCCGTCAGAAACTCGTTCATATACGTTCGTTCTGGAATTGAACGAAACCGAAGGCACAATTTCCATTAATAGAAAAAGCCCTTGCACTTTACTCCGTCTTCGATTATCTTCATAAAATCTAATTCACAACACTACTGCCAATACGAGGTGATTCTCAGATAATAATCCAACCGATCTCTCCATATTAACAACGATACTAGCAAACACTTCGATAGTCGGTTATTTAACTATCGAAGAAAAACAAACATTCATTCAAAGAATCAAACAAATCACTGGGCCTTTTAAATAATATTTCATTAATTAAAACACTTCTCCATTTCCTTATCCATATTCGATAACACGATATTTTCGATAATCATCTTGGCGTCTTACGTTATTTGGAAGACATTTCCATATATCGCCTTCTTTTATTTCTATACTTAGAAAATATATTCTATTTATAATTGGAAAAAATTCCAATTACTTATTTTTTTCATGACCATTCATTTACTTCTATACTCCGGAAATATTTATTATTATATTTCTAAATTTCCATTTACTTGGGTAAAAACGAATGTTGAGTAAAATATCATTATAACAACCCAAAACACTGGATTTAAATAACTCTTATTCAAACATTTTTCTTCGAGACTGGATCTTGCTATTTATTGCTTAAAAATGAAATCAATCAAGTTGGGGTATAACTACCTCTCAGACCTTGACTAAAAACATCCTCAACTTCAAAACGGACAAGACCACTTACCTCGAATAATTAACATCATATAAACCAATTATTCATTTTTAAACCCGAATACATTTCGCTTTCTAATTTTACCAAATTTAATTATAGATTCTTTTTGTTTATAGTATTATATTTTCAAGTTCGTTTCCTTATCGAATTCTATATTTATTGATAAATTGATTTCTAACTATCAAATTTTCTTAAAAATATTCTAACTCCTAAAATCCCTAGAAAATCTTGCCATAACCTCCTTTATATCGGTCGATAGATCAAACCTCAACTCGCCTCTCTAGGCCCTTTCAATTCAAAAAGAAAATCAAAAAGCCAAGTGGCTTGCCGATTCGGTGCATATAAACTCATATTGAATTTAAACGTGTACCTTTTTGTCGGGCACACAAATTATAATCTTCATATACTTCATTCCAAACCTGCTTAACCTATATACGTCCATTCCAAATTTATTCTAACTCAATCCAATTATTTTAATTCAATTTGCTAATTTATTCTATAAATTAGCTCTTTGCCTATTTCACTTTTTAATTAAACATATCACGTTCATACATGATTTTAATTTGCTTATGAACCAATTGAATTCCATTTTCATTCAAGTTTCATATTCGATTTCGAATATGAATTTACTAACCTAATTCACGTATCAAAGCCAATTTCGATTCAAATTCCTCTAACTAATTATTTTATAAAATGCGATATAAATCGAATTTCATTTATAAATCCGTTGGATTTTTCTCAATTCAAATTCGTATTTTGGATTCCGAAATATACCAATCATCCCATTTCAAAACACTTTCCAATTCATTTTTAAATTCATATTTGAATTTAAACTGCTACATTATCTCATGATAATTTATTTTCACTAGACTTATAAATATCATTTATAAATTCAACTTCTTTGTTTTATATATTAAAACAAATTTCCATTTCAAATCCATTTGAAACCCAATTCAATTTTAAATTCCGAATTCCGAAATAAAAGCCATCATTCTCTTTTCTAAATGATTTCAAATTTATTTTTAAATTCACACTTGAATTTATAGTTACCAATTATCTCTTGATAATTAATTCACCATATTTATAACATTGTTTATAAATTTACTTGTTTTACATTTAAACAAGTCCATTTCGAAATCTATTTAAAACCAAATCTTGTGTTGGAATATTCTATCTCTTATAACTTATCTATATATAGAATCTATTTGCATATTTAATTTTAGTTTATATCTAATACGATTTAAATGTTCATTTCTGGAAATACTATATTTAAACAAATTCGATCTAATCGATTCAATTCATACATCCATACGGATTTATTTTTAATTTAATGTACATTCTGAACGTCAGAATAAATTTCATCGTTTACTTCTTTAAAACGATTCCCCATTTCTATTTTTTAATTCACATTCGAATTGAAATATTCGAATTATCAAATGATAAATTTTTCACTTTATTTATAAACCTTGTTTATAAATTAATTTCAATTCTCTACACTATTTAATTTATAAACAACGTTTATAATTTCACTTCAAATTCCATATTATTTATTTATAAACAGCGTTTATAAATTCACTACTTGTTTTATTTATTCAAACAAGTAAATATATTTATAGCCCAATTGAAATCAACTTCTATTTTAGATAAATATATTTTTCCACTTAAATTCTTTTCTCGATATTTTCATATATCAACATTTCAGGTCCAGTGATATTTTAACCAATCAAAAATACCAATTATCAACCATGGATTTTCTAACCTATAATATATTATAATATATATGAGAACATATAAATAATAATATTTTGGAGGAACCCAGTTGGATCCCTCCAACCTCTTTTCCTGCATCCACAGTCGTTAGCCAACATAAATAATACCCATCTTGCTTCGAGGCAGAATATCGTGGTATGAAGGTCATCCACTTTCATAGCATGGGGCGTATAGGGTCATCCGGCAATAACACTGCGGGCATCCGCTAATGGTACTGCGGGAACTATCCAATCACCAATATATAGACATAATAACCACAAACAAATATCCTAAATAAGTAGTATATATTTTATATAGCCACAGTAATATTTCAATGCATCAAAACAACCAATAAACAATTATTTTTAACTAATAAAAATAATTGTAAATAATATTTGAATGAGATTTACTCACAATGTTTTATGCCGAATATCCAGTTTTTTAATTTATCAAAATCCCTAGCTGACTTAGGAAATTCTCTAATCAAAATCCCAGCTTGTATAATTTGCAAACCCAACTTGACTCGTGTTTTGTATAATTTTTCTGAACCTCGTATAATTTATATATATTATTTAAGTTAACGATTTGAAAATAATAATAATTAAATCTAACTTAACTTTAGTAATTAATCCCAATTACCTCCCTAGTCATCACTGCGTTGAGAATCCAGAACACGACTTTGCTCGCCATAGCCTTCACGATACTATCAATTCAACCACTCCAAAATTCCAGTATTCCTAAACAAATATTTTAACATAACATATCATCCTCATTCTCTAAACTTCCATAAATCAAATAAAGAAAATATGGAAGCAACAAGTAATTTCAGAGAGTAGATAGATCCTCAAAATTCGTGCATAGTACCTTCATTTTTCATCACCGAAAAGTCACAATGCTAGCACCATTTCACCACACAGCCCTTCTTCGTGATGCCTGGAGCTACACTAATGCACCAATGGACAACCTAACCTCAGGCGTACCAACCAATGCATCCTTCTCCATGCAAAAACCCAAGCCGATGAATGAAAATCGAAACCACCTCAAATCTCGACAACCCCTAAATCGTTGCTACTGTAACTCTGGTAGTCCTCTACTTCCATATTAGGCAAACCCAACATCACCCCTTGAAGTCCCCATCGAGCTCGACTCCAAAATGGAGGCTAACCCTCCCCCAGCTTTCTAAATCGACAAAAAAATACCCCTAACAGTGATGAAAATCGATGCTCCTCCATCCCAAAAGTTCATCGCGCCCATCCTGTCGTTCGCAGCTCAGTCCTTCCTCAACAGAGAGGAATTCTGACTCCCAAAAATAAACGCACTCTGTGAAAACTCCATCGGAGTCGAAGCTCACCCATTCGATCGCTATAGAGATGTATAAATTGGATTTGATTTTTTTAAGTACTGAGGTTCAACTTTTGATATTTGAAAAAATAAAGGAGTCGGTTTTCTTCCATTCCGAAGAGAGAAAAATTATAAGAGGCCGAAAATAAAAGGAAGGTGTGGTATACTCGCGTTTATATAAATGAAAGAATACCCACGGTCAAGTAATTTAGTCTACGCCAATGTACTAGGTGATAGGTTAGGGTAGGGTATTAATTTCATTTGACTTAGTGCTTATCTGTTAAATATTAAAATAATATAATTCGCAATTCCAAACTCCTCTTGGAGTGCAACAAATGATGTTTCTAGCGTTATAACACTATTCTGAACACACTGGGACATGTTTCGAAGCCCAGTTCGATCATATGGAGAAGTTAAAATTTAAATCGATATGAGTTAAATTCAAAACAATTAATTCCTTGATAATAATTAATTATTATCGTTTCTATTCAGTTAGAATTTATATTGATTATCTGAATCATTTTCGGTACAGTTTAAATCTTCGAATTTAATTATATTTCAAATTACGATAATTCGATATATTCTAAATTAAATTATATTCGATTATTAAATTGATTACTTAATATAAAAATTCATTTATATTATCAATTCAATATTTAAAATCATATTAAATATTTAAAATAAACTCTTTGAAAATCCGGGTCGTTACAAGTCCTATCTGTTTCTGTGGGGTACTTATATTTCCGTTTAGGCTAACACCTGTTATTTCTGTTTAGGTACCGGTTAATTCTGTTTGGGTTAAAACCCATTACTAGAGTACACCTAAAACTACAATTATATTTCTGTTGGGATCATCCTGTTTCTGTTAAGCAATTAGGGAGTATGTATGTAATCTTGTTACATATCTACTATACTATTATTGGTGCAGAGAAAAGTACTTAAGAAGCGCAACATATCTAGTTCTGTTATCCTGTTCACCTTGTCATACCTGTCTTATGAAATTGTTATCTCACTCTCCAGTTTATATGCCTATCATGATGCTTTTACTTATTTATATGCTAAAAGTAACTGTACTCGCCAGACTTTATGTCTGAACCATTTTGTTTTTCCTCTTCTCTCTCTTCCATTTCCCCATAGGTTCTCAGGGTGGGATTACTCGGGCTTGATTTGGATTCTCTGATTTCATCTTGCTTGGAGCTGCTTAGATGTATTGCTCGATTTTTTGTCTCTCTACTATGGCTACATTTTAGGGATTATGCTTCTCTTATTATTTTTCTCTGATATTTTAAGTACAAGATAGAATTTTTAATGATGTACTAGGTTTTATGCATTTCAGACACAAGACATAACCTTTTTTTGAACTACGATGCTTTATGGTTAACAAAGTTTTTTATTCCGTTGCTATTTATATCTATCTTGTAATGTTTCTGTTTCTATTTACCAGTAATGCTTCATGAAACTTAATGCATTCTCTTAACGAGTGACATTAACGGACATGGGGTGTCACACTTGGTATGAGAGCTGAAGTTTACCAGATTAGATAAAAGAATTTGAAAATTATTTTCAAAAAGGTTTTAAAAGGAAGCATTTTCAAAAGAAAAGTTTGTTTTGAAAAACATATTCCTCAAAGCCATATGTAATATATTTCGATCCTTTTCCTGAATCCCTTTCCTTTTCTTTTCAGCATGTATGGGGATCCTAACATTCCTGGGGCCATTACGATACTAGGCTGGTTTCGTAGGTATTTGAGGCCACGGCGCCCGCCGGTGGTCAAGCTGACGTTCCTCCTCCACGTAACGACCCCAAAACCCCGTAAGACGGTGTCAAGGGTAATCTTTGGAATATAACACATAAACAGATAATAACAGAACAAAAATAATTAAATACACCAGATAATGTACAATAGAATACACTGGATAAACATAATAATCAGAGTTACACAGTATACAGGATCATACTTAGTACAAATACAGTTCAGCTATACATAAATGTCTACAGCGGAAAACAAACATGATATGTACAATAGGAGCTGAACAGCATAAAAAGAGATAAATGATAGAATCCACCTTCACCTCCAGCTATCCAGAAAGTGCCTGCTAAAACTTGAATACAAGGCTGCCCGTGTAGAAATAGGGGCACCCGAGTTTGCAAGTGAAACAAACTACGAGTCAGTCATGGGACTGGTATGAGAAATCTACTTCACTGGTTAACCAATACTAACAAGGCAAATCATAGGACCACACCACTTTCGCGGAACGGGTTTACCCCAGTGATTGCTAGTGCTTTAAAATAGGTAAATCTTTTAAACATCGCAATGCTTTTTATAAAAATGAAGCCATTATAAGACTCAGTTCCCATCACACAATGCAATGCAAACCAGAGGATAGAGTTTTAACTTATAATGGCCAAAATATGCTTGATACGAATAAAACAAAAGCATTTTATATTATTACTAGTGTTTATATGTTTCAAAAACAATTTCAAATCATAAGTATCAATCATAGATGGCATTAATGCCCAATACCACAATGTCGCCATGTATAGGTATACAATCAAAACCGCAAAGTCACGTATTTGGAAATTGGATTTCTGTCATGAACCAAGGCAAAAGATAGTCCTTACCGAATTCGAGACACTCTAGCCCATGTCTCAGGATTAGAACTCGAGTGACCCTTGGAGCGACAGGGCCGGTCCACCAATGTGGATTAAAATGCTTGAACACTGCATTTCCCCGCCCTTTGGGGCGTCAATGAGCCAAATGACTCCATCGGCTCCGCACAGTCACCGATATATTGGAGGAGCCTCGCAACAGCAACAACCACACAGGTGAAAATAATATAAATGTCAAGGCTGTTAGGTCACTGACACCACCCTGGCTAGAAAGAAACGCATGCCCTTCCTGTGGTCCTCTCCCGTTTCTGATTAATACCGGGGTGTGAGGCTCGCGAATTCACGTTATACACAAAGCTATGCCACACAGGCCATGCTTTGATCATCAACCACAAGACTTTGCTTTTCAAAAGAAGCCTTGATCATCTGCCATTTAGGCATGCCATACAGGTAATTCACTCTATGCGACTAATTTCTATCAATATATAACCTCTGAGCACGTATGTCTCAGAGAAGGGCGTTAAGCAAGAGAATAAATTCTCCGCCGCCAAACAGATATATATTTAATAGAGATCAATCAGCATAGAACAAAATCCAATGTTAGACACATAGTCCATTTCCAAGTTCGTTCTAGGTCTGAACGAAACCGGAGGCACTATATACCTCGCATATTGTAATAAACCGGAAAATCTGAACCAGTTTAAAAATTTTATTTTGGCAGTTTTACCGAATTTTGCATATTTAAAATGAATTATTTTAAATAACATCGACGAGAAATTTATTTTGAATATAATTCGAACATATATATTATATACGTCGTCGTTAGAATATAAATAATTATATATATAATTATAATAGAATTTAAAATGTACGTTCAAATTGAATATATACTGATTTATGTTTTAAATTTGATGAAAACCTATCATAACAGCCAAATCAGCCTACGGTACATATCCCATTGTGTTCGGAATGGGGGTAAAACGCTATATACGACAGGCGGTGGGCCTCGTTTTGAGGTCGAAAATAAAAGTTGCTTTTTGGCGAAAAATAAATAAATTAAATAATAAAAAAATATATACTCTTCTCCCTAGACCTAGCCCCCCCGTATCATTTCAAAACAGACCCGAAAAAAAAAAAAAAAAAGAAATCAGAAGCGGGCGAGGGGGGATGAACCACCTCCGCCGCCACTACCTCGCGCCCCTCTCTGTCGGAGCCGCCGACCTCTGGTGGAAGCCCTCCCCAGTGCGACGCCCTCCCTCAATCCACGTTTCCCCCTTTTCAGCTACCCATCGCGCCGCCCAAAGCTGACGCCACCGCCACCGTACCTCCCCCTTAGCTCGACCGCCGTCCTCCCCCTAGCTTCCTCCCTCCACACGCGACCCCTCCCTCATCTGAAACCGCCAAACCCAGTTTCCCCCACAAACCCTAACCGCGAGCACCACCCACCGCCTCCACCTGGCCAGCGAACCCCCTTCAACCCTCCGACGCCGGAGCCACCACCACTACCGAGCTCTGAAACCCTCCCCACCAATGATAAGGTAAATTATTTTAATTAAATTATATTTAGTTAAAATCAGTTTTTATACTTAGTTCAAAATCATTTTTTATATTTAGTTAAAATCAGTTTTTATACTTAGTTCAAAATCAGTTTTTATACTTAGTTCAAATCAGTTTTTATACTTAGTTCAAATCAGTTTTTATATTTAATTTAAATCAGTTTTTGTGTGTATTTACATAGTAGGAAAATCAGTTTTTAGTATACAAAAGACTATATTTTTATAAAGGCGAAATCTATATTTTTGAAATGGAATTTTTATCCATATGACATCGAAGTAAAAATTCGATTTTTATATATTAAATAGCATAGTAAAAATTCGATTTTTATATATTGAATAGCATAGTAAAAATTCAATTTTTATCTATTGAATAGCGAAGTAAAAATTTGATTTTTATATATTGAATAGCGAAGTAAAAATTCGATTTTTACATATGTAGTGGCAACAGCAACGAAGATGACAAAAATGCGATAATGATGAAGATTTCTATCGAGGAAGAGTCGTGGTATTGGATAGCTTTCGGTGAGAACTTCTCACCTTTCAATTTCATTTTCTAGTTATATATATATATATATATATATATATATATATATATATATATATATACTAGGATGCAGACGGTGCTTAGTAGCACCCAACACAATCGTCCACAGACCATGGACTTGTTTGTTTGGTTGCATGGATTAGTTAGATGATTTGATTTGAATTTGGTTGTTTGGTGATTTTGATTGATGTGTGAATGGCGTGGGCCTTCACTAGACCGGGGATAAGGCTAGGCCTCGTCCCGTTTCTAGTATCGTGCCGTTATGCCGCCGAAATTTTCTAAAATATGTTAGAAAAATAAAAATATCATTTTTATTTTGTAAATGAACTGAATGAAAATTCATGTGTTAAAATAAAATATTTTATCGTAAGAAATATAATTTTTAACGTGGAAGTGAATAAAATAAAATATTCATTTACAAACCGGACGGTTTGTTTATGTACACCTATTTGAAGGACATTGATTGGGTCAATAAATTTTACACATCGCCCAACGGCACAACTAAAATCTGTGTTTGATTGTTTGAAAACCCCACACGGGTGTTGGGATGAAATTTGAAGTTCACTCATCCTGATTGATTAAATATGTCGATCGATTGATTGACAGGTTGTTATAAGCATTAGATATCTATATTTGATGCTTATACAGTGTAGTGCACTTTGGTTGATGGTTGATTATTTTTCAATGCTATTATATGCGTGTGATGTATGAAAATCCATATAATTAATATTATATGGTGATTGATTGGGCTTCTTTCCAATTTAGAAAATAAAGAATATTATAGAATAAAGGTTCATGTGTTGACTGTACTCATTCGTTGAGATTAGTCATGTGTTGAACGAAATATTTTAATAATAAAATTTACTTCTTTATCAATATAAAATAAAGGTTCATGTGTTGACTGTACTCATCCGTTGAGATTAGTCATGTGTTGAACGAAATAATTTAACAAAAATAGTCACACGTGGACAGTACTCATTCGTTGAGATTAGTCGTGTGTTGACAAAAATAAATATTCATTTGTTGAATAGAATATTTGAAAATAGAAATATATGAAGCCGTGTTGGTTAGATTGACGCCATTTTGACGTGATCGATATTTATATCGATTTTATTCAATTTAAAAATGAATATTGAAAAGTGATTTCGAAATCGCATATTTTGAAATGAAATTTGAATTGAATCGAATCGAAAACCAATTTGAATTGAATCGAATAGAAAACCAATTTGAATTGAATCGAATAGAAAACCAATTTGAATTGAATCGAATAGAAAATGAATTTGAATTCAAATCGAATAGAAAATGAATTTGAATTCAAATTGAATAGAAAATGAATTGAATTCAAATTGAATAGAAAATGAATTGAATTCAAATTGAATAGAAAATGAATTGAATTCAAATTGAATAGAAAATGAATTGAATTCAAATTGAATAGAAAATGGATTCGAATAGAATTAAAATCGATTTGAATTGAAATCAAATAGAAAATGAATTGAATTCAAATTGAATAGAAAATGAAATGAATTCAAATTGAATAGAAAACAAAATGAATTCAAATTGAAAGGAAAACGAATTCGAATCGAATTGAATTGAAAAGAAAATGGATTCGAATCGAATTAAAACCGATTTGAATTGAAATCAAATAGAAATGAAAATAAAAAGGATTTATAATAGAAAATTCAATTTTTGATTTGAATTTGAAATAAAGGTTGAAATAGTTTTTGAAACCAATTCAAAACGATTTTTATATAATTCGTTTTAAATAGAAATCGGCGAAATATATATTATATATATTATATAATATATGGTCGAAATAAATATTCGTTGAGATTAGTCGTGTGTTGAACGTGGACAGTACTCATTCGTTGAGATTAGTCGTGTGTTGACAAAAATAAATATTCATTTGTTGAATAGAATATTTGAAAATAGAAATATATGAAGCCGTGTTGGTTAGATTGACGCCATTTTGACGTGATCGATATTTATATCGATTTTATTCAATTTAAAAATGAATATTGAAAAGTGATTTCGAAATCGCATATTTTGAAATGAAATTTGAATTGAATCGAATAGAAAACCAATTTGAATTGAATCGAATAGAAAACCAATTTGAATTGAATCGAATAGAAAATGAATTTGAATTCAAATCGAATAGAAAATGAATTTGAATTCAAATTGAATAGAAAATGAATTGAATTCAAATTGAATAGAAAATGAATTGAATTCAAATTGAATAGAAAATGAATTGAATTCAAATTGAATAGAAAATGAATTGAATTCAAATTGAATAGAAAACAAAATGAATTCAAATTGAAAGGAAAACGAATTCGATTCGAATTGAATTGAAAAGAAAATGGATTCAAATAGAATTAAAATCGATTTGAATTGAAATCAAATAGAAAATGAATTGAATTCAAATTGAATAGAAAATGAAATGAATTCAAATTGAATAGAAAACAAAATGAATTCAAATTGAAAGGAAAACGAATTCGAATCGAATTGAATTGAAACGAAAATGGATTCGAATCGAATTAAAACCGATTTGAATTGAAATCAAATAGAAATGAAGATAAAAAGGATTTATAATAGAAAATTCAATTTTTGATTTGAATTTGAAATAAAGGTTGAAATTGTTTTTGAAACCAATTCAAAACGATTTTTATATAATTCGTTTTAAATAGAAATCGGCGAAATATATATTATATATATTATATAATATATGGTCGAAATAAATATTCGTTGAGATTAGTCGTGTGTTGACACGTGGACAGTACTCATTCGTTGAGATTAGTCGTGTGTTGACAAAAATAAATATTCATTTGTTGAATAGAATATTTGAAAATAGAAATATATGAAGCCGTGTTGGTTAGATTGACGTCATTTTGACGTGATCGATATTTATATCGATTTTATTCAATTTAAAAATGAATATTGAAAAGTGATTTCGAAATCGCATATTTTGAAATGAAATTTGAATTGAATCGAATCGAAAACCAATTTGAATTGAATCGAATAGAAAACCAATTTGAATTGAATCGAATAGAAAACCAATTTGAATTGAATCGAATAGAAAAGGAATTTGAATTCAAATCGAATAGAAAATGAATTTGAATTCAAATTGAATAGAAAATGAATTGAATTCAAATTGAATAGAAAATGAATTGAATTCAAATTGAATAGAAAATGAATTGAATTCAAATTGAATAGAAAATAAATTGAATTCAAATTGAATAGAAAACAAAATGAATTCAAATTGAAAGGAAAACGAATTCGATTCGAATTGAATTGAAAAGAAAATGGATTCGAATATAATTAAAATCGATTTGAATTGAAATCAAATAGAAAATGAATTGAATTCAAATTGAATAGAAAATGAAATGAATTCAAATTGATTAGAAAACAAAATGAATTCAAATTGAAAGGAAAACGAATTCGAATCGAATTGAATTGAAAAGAAAATGGATTCGAATCGAATTAAAACCGATTTGAATTGAAATCAAATAGAAATGAAAATAAAAAGGATTTATAATAGAAAATTCAATTTTTGATTTGAATTTGAAATAAAGGTTGAAATTGTTTTTGAAACCAATTCAAAACGATTTTTATATAATTCGTTTTAAATAGAAATCGGCGAAATATATATTATATATATTATATATATAATATAATGGCCTGAATAGAACGCGCCGCGCCGCGGCAGTTCGTAAATTTCGACCATTTATTTCAAACGAACATTACGGGAGATCCGACCGTCGGATTCTCCTAAAACCGGAACCGTTGGGTTCGTATCGAAAAGAGCTTTCTAACGAATAATAGAAATTCAAAATCTAACAGTTGGATTTGGAGATACGTCCAAATCAAATTCGAAAAAGGTCGTTGTAAGTGCAGTTCGATGGCCGTTGATGGAAATCGACTGTACGGGTCTTGATAAAATTATTAAAATATCAATAATTTGTGTAAAATCATAAGAAATGATTTGGGAAAATTTGGGATGAAAAACTCCATATTTGAAAAGTTAAAAATAGATTTTTATCGAAATAAACTAGTTTTAACACAAATTAAAACCCGATTTGTTTTTAAATAAATAAATTAGATTTAAAAAGGGGTTTTAAATAATCGGAATTCCTAATATATTTGAATTAAATTAAACTAGAATTGATTTGTGGGTTTATCGTGAACTGTGTTTTAAATAACACTAGTTCTTTAACCCGATGATAAATAGAATGTGATTTGGGTTTGTCGTGAACTGTGTTTTAAATAACACTAGTTCTTTAACCCAGTAAAAGGAGTTTTAACGAATCTGCAATTAGATTGAAATGTAAATCTATAATCTAAATTATCAAATTTAGAAATAAGCGAGAATGGAGTATCGCGAGTTTTGCTCCAAAGCGATAGTTAAATCTTTAATTAGATTTGAACGTGAAATGGTAATTAATCTTACCGATAACACCATAGTATTAGATATGGAGTATTACCAGTTTTTCTTCATGGGATGAATAGGTTGGGATTGGGAAATAAAATAAATGATTACTTCGGTGTGGTTCGCTAATCTCGACTAGTTTAGAAAACCATAATTTGGTTTGAAATGACATCCAAAGGAAGATTAAAGGATAAATTTGAAAGAATTTATCTTGGATAAAATTAATGGGAACCTTTCCCTAAAAATGTGATTTTGTGAATAAAAGAATATTCTGAATTGGAATGAGGCGTATGTTGAGTTTGTGTAACATTTGTTTTAATATACGCGGGTTGTTCGGAAAGGCCGGATTTATACCCATTCTGAATAACCGATTCGACGAAATGTCGAAGATGAAGACGGTGGTCGAAGACCGGAAGTCTTCACATCGTTTGGATAATTACTGATGATCCTGATTGGGCTGTACACCCAAGAGGATGGAAATAGTTGGTGGTCGTCCAGACGTACTTGGAGATGGATGGATATGCGAGGAAAGTGCCTCAGGTTTCGTTGAGACCCAGAACGGACTTGTAAATGGATTGTGTGTCTGACATTGGATTTTTTTCTGTGTTGATTGATTTCTATTAAATATACATCTGTTTGGCGGCGGAGAATTTATTCTTTTGCTTAACGCCCTTCTCTGAGACGTACGAGCTCAGAGGTTGTATATTGATGGACATCAGTCGCATGGCATGAATTGCCTGTGTGGCACGCTAATATGCAATGATTAAGGCTTCTGTTGAAAAGTAAGTCTTGTGGTTGATGATCAAAGCACGACCTACGTGGCAGCTTTGTGTATAACGTGAATTCGCGAGCCTCACACCTCGGTATGAGTTAAAAACGGGATACGGACCGTTGGGAGAGCACGACGTTTCTTTCTAGCTTTGGTGGTGTCAGTGACTTACCAACCCTGACATTTATATATTTTTCACCTTTGTGGTTGTTGGAATGAGGCGCCTCGATTATAGGTCTGTAAGGACCGGGAAACGTGTGTTCAGGCATAAATAATCCTCTAACGTAAGTGAGGACCGGCCCAATCGATCCAAGGATTGCCCAGAGTGTGTAGTCCTGAGGCATTTGCTAGAGTGTCTCGAGCGCGGAGAGGATCTTGCCTCGACTCATGACGGAAATCCAATTTCCAATAAGTGTATTGCGGTTTTCATTGTAGAACTAGTATGGCGACATAGTAGCATGGGATGCTATGCCGTCTATGATTTATATTTATGATTGAATTGTTTTGACACTATACACTTATTATAGTATCAAATGATTTGTTTTAAACGTACCAAGCATGTTTGGCTGTTATAAGGGAAAACCCTATCCTCCGGCTTGCGTTGCATTGTGTGATGGGACCTGGGTCTTATAATAGCTTCATTTTTCGAAAAAGCATTGCGCTGTTTATTCTATGCACTGGTATTCTTGGGAGAAAACCCGTTCGTGTTATACGGCGTGGTCCCTTGAATTCCTCTCTTTTAAAATTGAATTAAATAACTGTTTTAGTTCTCACACCAGTCACATGACTGACCTGGAGTTTATTGTTTTAACCTAAACTCTGGGTGCCCCTATTTTCCGCACGGGCAGCTAGTAGTTTTGGTTTTGCAGATTTATATTCACAGGATCCTGGTTTACAGCCGGAATGATATCCGGAAAGCTCTGTATCCGTATATCACCTTCAGTTGTTCTTTGTATTATTTTCCGCTGCTATGTAATTTATTGTAATCTCTGATATTTATCAAATGTAATTTATTCATTTATTCTTTGTATATTCTTGTATCTGATAGGATTGTTGTAATAGCAATGAAATGTTCTTCTGTTTGTGTTCTGATTTGTCCTGTTCTCAAACGATCAGGGGTTTCGATCGGTCTAGATCGGTTTAACGACTGATTCGGATCGAGCGAAATTTACTGACTGCTACATTTGGTATCAGAGCTTTGGTTTACAGAGCTCGAGAACAAGACACATTAGAACCATACGAAAGAATTCATCAGATATTGGATTAGTAATATCCAATTAGAATGACTCGTTAGAGATAGGATCAGTAGTATCCTAGAACGAGTGTGAAGAGTATATTTTTCAAATGAAAACAATTTTGTTTTGAAAATTTTAACCATTTTATACGTAATTGAATATTTATTTATTTTGAATATGGAAAATCCAATATATAAAGGTTTTGCATATACGCGTCATGAACGTATATTCGAAGTTTTAGTATACTGGATAGATATAGAGTCACACTCTAGTCGCCCGGAGATGATTCTACTGATGACTATATAGCATCAGTAGTGTGTGTTCGAGTTTCGAAGGTGTGATTTTCTATATATTTCCATTAGGCTGGCGTGAGAACCAAAACTTATACACATAGATTTATCTGTTGTGATTTGGCATCAAAAACAAGATTTTCGGTATATATATCAAATTTATGAATTTGAAACGTTAATCCACTAATTGATTGATGTTTGTGTTGTTTGTTTATTTGTTTGATAATTTTGAACCATTATGCCTAATTCAACCAAATATTGAATTGTATTGAAAATTGGTTGCATTTGCTTGCATATACATATACTTACATTGAACAGGTCATAGCAAGGAGGCTAGAGCAGAGAATAAAATTTGTTTGCCCGACAAATAGGTACATGTTTACTACATAATTTACTGTTTTGTTTGGGTGATGATGATTTTATGAGCCTATTGGCTAGCCGCTTCGCCTTTTCCTTTTCTTTTTGAGATCAGAAGGCCTTTATGGCAATTTCGAGATTTTCCCGTGGCCCCCGGTGTAGGGGAGGTTATGGCGAAATTTTTCGAAAATTTAGGGTGTTAGCCAAATTTTTGAAAATTCTCAGAAACTGAAAAGTTAGAGAATGGAAGCCGGATCGAACGTAGAGCTGATTAATCATAGCACTTTCGAATTTGTTCCTTTTCGGGGATGAAAAGTTTTAAGTGGGGGAGATTGTAATAACCCGGAAAATCTGAACCAGTTTAAAATTTTTATTTTGGCAGTTTTAGCGAATTTTGAATATTTAAAATGAATTATTTTAAATAACATCGACGAGAAATTTATTTTGAATATAATTCGAACGTATATATTATATACGTCGTCGTTAGAATATAAATAATTATATATAATTATAATAGAATTTAAAATGTACGTTCAAATTGAATATATACTGATTTATGTTTTAAATTTGATGAAAACCTATCATAAAAGCCGAATCAGCTTACGATACATATCCCATTGTGTTCGGAATGGGGGTAAAACGCTATAGACGACAGGCGGTGGGCCTCGTTTTGAGGTCGAAAATAAAAGTTGATTTTTGGCGAAAAATAAATTAATTAAATAATAAAAAAATATATACTCTTCTCCCTAGACCTAGCCCCCCCGTATCATTTCAAAACAGACCCGAAATAATAATAAAAAAAAAAGAAATCAGAAGCGGGCGAGGGGGGGATGAACCACCGCCGCCGCCACTACCTCGCGCCCCTCTCTGTCGGAGCCGCCGACCTCTGGTGGAAGCCCTCCCTAGCGCGACGCCCTCCCTCAATCCACGTTTCCCCCTTTTCAGCTACCCATCGCGCCGCCCAAAGCTGACGCCACCGCCACCATACCTCCCTTTTAGCTCGACCGCCGTCCTCCCCCTAGCTTCCTCCCTCCACACGCGACCCCTCCCTCATCTGAAACCGCCAAACCCAATTTCCCCCACAAACCCTAACCGCGAGCACCACCCACCGCCTCCACCTGGCCAGCGAACCCCCTTCAACCCTCCGACGCCGGAGCCACCACCACTACCGAGCTCTGAAACCCTCCCCACCAATGATAAGGTAAATTAATTTAATTAAATTATATTTAGTTAAAATCAGTTTTTATACTTAGTTCAAAATCAGTTTTTATATTTAGTTAAAATCAGTTTTTATACTTAGTTCAAAATCAGTTTTTATACTTAGTTCAAATCAGTTTTTATACTTAGTTCAAATCAGTTTTTATATTTAATTTAAATCAGTTTTTGTGTGTATTTACGTAGTAGGAAAATCAGTTTTTAGTATACAAAAGACTATATTTTTATAAAGGCGAAATCTATATTTTTGAAATGGAATTTTTATCTATATGACATCGAAGTAAAAATTCGATTTTTATATATTGAATAGCATATTAAAAATTCGATTTTTATATATTGAATAGCATAGTAAAAATTCGATTTTTATATATTGAATAGCATAGTAAAAATTCGATTTTTATATATTGAATAGCATAGTAAAAATTCGATTTTTATCTATTGAATAGCGAAGTAAAAATTCGATTTTTATATATTGAATAGCGAAGTAAAAATTCGATTTTTACATATGTAGTGGCTACAGCAACGAAGATGACAAAAATGCGATATCGATGAAGATTTCTATCGAGGAAGAGTCGTGGTATTGGATAGCTTTCGGTGAGAACTTCTCACCTTTCAATTTCATTTTCTAGTTATATATATATACTAGGATGCAGACGGTGCTTAGTAGCACCCAACACAATCGTCCACAGACCATGGACTTGTTTGTTTGGTTGCATAGATTAGTTAGATGATTTGATTTGAATTTGGTTGTTTGGTGATTTTGATTGATGTGTGAATGGCGTGGGCCTTCACTAGACCGGGGACAAGGCTAGGCCTCGTCCTTTTTCTAGTATCGTGCCGTTATGCCGCCGAAATTTTCTAAAATATGTTAGAAAAATAAAAATATCATTTTTATTTTGTAAATGAACTGAATGAAAATTCATGTGTTAAAATAAAATATTTTATCGTTAAAAATATAATTTTTAACGTGGAAGTGAATAAAATAAAATATTCATTTACAAACCGGACGGTTTGTTTATGTACACCTATTTGAAGGACATTGATTGGGTCGATAAATTTTACACATCGCCCAACGACACAACTAAAATCTGTGTTTGATTGTTTGAAAACCCCACATGGGTGTTGGGATGAAATTTGAAGTTCACTCATCCTGATTGATTAAATATGTCGATCGATTGATTGACAGGCTGTTATAAGCGTTAGATATCTATATTTGATGCTTATACAGTGTAGTGCACTTTGGTTGATGGTTGATTATTTTTCAATGCTATTATATGCGTGTGATGTATGAAAATCTATATAATTAATATTATATGGTGATTGATTGGGCCTCTTTCCAATTTAGAAAATAAAGAATATTATAAAATAAAGGTTTATGTGTTGACTGTACTCATTCGTTGAGATTAGTCATGTGTTGAACAAAATATTTTAATAATAAAATTTACTTCTTTATCAATATAAAATAAAGGTTCATGTATTGACTGTACTCATCCTTTGAGATTAGTCATGTGTTGAACGAAATAATTTAACAAAAATAGTCACACGTGGACAGTACTCTTTCATTGAGATTAGTCGTGTGTTGACAAAAATAAATATTCATTTGTTGAATAGAATATTTGAAAATAGAAATATATGAAGCCGTGTTGGTTAGATTGACGCCATTTTGACGTGAACGATATTTATATCGATTTTATTCAATTTAAAAATGAATATTGAAAAGTGATTTCGAAATCGCATATTTTGAAATGAAATTTGAATTGAATCGAATAGAAAACCAATTTGAATTGAATCGAATAGAAAACCAATTTGAATTGAATCGAATAGAAAATGAATTTGAATTCAAATCAAATAGAAAATGAATTTGAATTCAAATTGAATAGAAAATGAATTGAATTCAAATTGAATAGAAAATGAATTGAATTCAAATTGAATAGAAAATGAATTGAATTCAAATTGAATAGAAAATGAATTGAATTCAAATTGAATAGAAAATGAAATGAATTCAAATTGAATAGAAAACAAAATGAAATCAAATTGAAAGGAAAACGAATTCGAATCGAATTGAATTGAAAAGAAAATGGATTCGAATCGAATTAAAATCGATTTGAATTGAAATCAAATAGAAATGAAAATAAAAAGGATTTATAATATAAAATTCAATTTTTGATTTGAATTTGAAATAAAGGTTAAAATTGTTTTTGAAACCAATTCAAAACGATTTTTATATAATTCGTTATAAATAGAAATCGGCGAAATATATATTATATATATATTATAATGGCCTGAATAGAACGCGCCGCGCCGCGGCAGTTCGTAAATTTCGACCATTTATTTCAAACGAACATTACGGGAGATCCGACCGTCGGATTCTCCTAAAACCGAAACCGTTGGGTTCGTATCGAAAAGAGCTTTCTAACGAATATTAGAAATTCAAAATCTAACGGTTGGATTTGGAGATACGTCCAAATCAAATTCGAAAAAGGTCGCTGTAAGTGCAGTTCGATGGCCGTTGATGGAAATCGACTGTACGGGTCTTGATAAAATTATTAAAAATATCAATAATTTGTGTAAAATCATAAGAAATGATTTGGGAAAATTTGGGATGAAAAACTCCATATTTGAAAAGATAAAAATAGATTTTTATTGAAATAAACTAGTTTGAACTCAATTTAAAACCCGATTTGTTTTTAAATAAATAAATTAGATTTAAAAAGGGGTTTTAAATAATCGGAATTCCTAATATATTTAAATTAAACTAGAATTGATTTGTGGGTTTATCGTGAACTGTGTTTTAAATAACACTAGTTCTTTAACCCGATGATAAATAGAATGTGATTTGGGTTTGTCGTGAACTGTGTTTTAAATAACACTAGTTCTTTAACCCAGTAAAAGGAGTTTTAACGAATCTGCAATTAGATTGAAATGTAAATCTATAATCTAAATTATCAAATTTAGAAATAAGCGAGAATGGAGTATCGCCAGTTTTGCTCCAAAGCGATAGTTAAATCATTAATTAGATTTGAACGTGAAATGGTAATAAATCTTACCGATAACACCATAGTATTAGATATAGAGTATTACCAGTTTTGCTTCATGGGATGAATAGGTTGGGATTGGGAAATAAAATAAAGAATTACTTCAGTGTGGTTCGCTAATCTCGACTAGTTTAGAAAACCATAATTTGGTTTGAAATGACATCCAAAGGAAGAATAAAGGATAAATTTGAAAGAATTTATCTTGGATAAAATTAATGGGAACCTTTCCCTAAAAATGTGATTTTGTGAATAAAAGAATATTCTGAATTGGAATGTGGCGTATGTTGAGTTTGTGTAACATTTGTTTTAATATACGCGGGTTGTTCGGAAAGGCCGGGTTTATACCCATTCTGAATAACCGATTCGACGATATGTCAAAGATGAAGACGGTGGTCGAAGACCGGAAGTCTTCACATCATTTGGATAATTACTGATGATCCTGATTGGGCTGTACACCCAAGAGGATGGAAATAGTTGGTGGTCGTCCAGACGTACTTGGAGATGGATGGATATGCGAGGAAAGTGCCTCCGGTTTCGTTCAGACCCAGAACGGACTTGTAAATGGATTGTGTGTCTGACATTGGATTTTATTCTGTGTTGATTGATTTCTATTAAATATACATCTGTTTGGCGGTGGAGAATTTATTCTTTTGCTTAACGCCCTTCTCCGAGACGTACGAGCTCAGAGGTTGTATATCGATGGACATCAGTGGCATGGCATGAATTGCCTGTGTGGCACGCTAAGATGCATTGATCAAGGCTTCTGTTGAAAAGCAAGTCTTGTGGTTGATGATCAAAGCACGGTCTACGTGGCAGCTTTGTGTATAACGTGAATTCGCGAGCCTCACACCTCGGTATGAGTTAAAAACGGGATACGGACCGTTGGGAGAGCACGACGTTTCTTTCTAGCTTTGGTGGTGTCAGTGACTTACCAGCCCTGACATTTATATATTTTTCACCTTTGTGGTTGTTGGAATGAGGCGCCTCGATTATAGGTCTGTAAGGACCGGGAAACGTGTGTTCAGGCATAAATAATCCTTTAACCTAAGTGAGGATGTAACAACCCGTATTTTTAATAACCTGTTATAAAATAATCGAGGCAGAATTTAATTCTAAAATCTGAAACAAGGGAAACGGGCTATGCCATTGCGTTCGTCTCGGAAAAATACGCGAAATAGAGTCCGAGTTTTCGAAAATCGGAGTCCGTATGACCCGATTAAGGCCCAATGAAGTTTTCAGAAAATTTCAAGTTCAAAACAGATTTCGAATTTCGGGTTCAAAATTCGAAAAACGGTCAGATTGGGCCAGACGGGAAAATTCCCGCCAGAGCACCCAAGTCGACAGCCCTGTCGACTTGGGAGTCGACTTGGTTGGACCCAAGTCGACAGCCCTGTCGACTTGGCTATCGACTTGGTTCAGCCGGGCAGTTTTGCCTGGTGCACCATTTTGGGGTTTTGGTTAGGTTTTGGGGCCAGATTCGGTTTTAAGGGCTGAGATTGGAATTAGGGTTTAATCCTAAGGTTGAAACTAATCCTAATCTCTATAAATAAGCCCCTAACCTAACCCTAAATCATCATTATTCATTCAAGTAACTAAACTATGGCAAAATCATTCCTCTCATGGCCTCCACTCTCTTCATAAAATTCTAAGTTATTTCTATGAGAGATTTTCCATGCATACAAGTGTTTTCAAGCTTGTATGAGTGTCATTAGCTTGCATTCAAGTCAAGTTTCCATATTTGCATCATAAAGCAAGGGTTTTGATCATTTTGGCTCAAGGGTTTTTCTATTGGAGCTTGCATTTTGGGTTTATTTGATTGCATAAGGGCTTTGTCTCAATCTATATATATTTTTGTGTCTTCATAAGCATTGTAAGCCCTTTTCTACTTTCATATTTAAACTCTAAAGTTAAATGAATGATGCAAGTTTGGTTGATCATTATGATATGCAAGTTTGCCATGATATGCAAGTTTACTATGTCATGTTATGCAAGTTTGATATGTTATGATATGCAAGTTTGCCATGTTATGTTATGCAAGTTTGCCATGTTATGATATACAAGTTTATCATGTTATGTTATGCAAGTTTGCTATGTTATGATATGCAAGTTTGACATATGATATGCAAGTTATGTTATGCAAGTTTGGGTTGATCATTTTGCTCATGTTATCATGTTATGCAAGTTTATCTTGGGTTTATGAGCTTAAAGCTTCAAGCTTTATGCTAAAGGTTGCATTTTGGCAACATGTAAGTTATCATATCCCTTATGATAACTTGCATGTGAGGCTAAATGCGAACTTATGGCAACTTCTATATGTCATTTATCACCATGTATCACTTATATGCTAAGTTTGGTTTTATGCATACTTTTGAGGCCTAATGATGCAATATGCAAGTATATGAACATATGTACATTTCATATGCCACCATGTTAAACTTGTGGCTTCAACACCTTTATGTCATGATTATGCCAAGTTCCCTCTTTCTATCCTTTATGCGCTATTGCGATATGTAAGCGATGGGATTGCGTTTGGGGTTGGGTAAACTTAAAAGACATAAAAACATAAGATTGGGAATTTACCTATTAAGTTAGGTCTACCCATTGGGAATTTACCTATTAAGTTAGGTCTACCCAAATGCTTGAAAACTTGTAATATGTTTTGGAAACATAATGGACATGACACTTAGAAAATATAAGTGTGACCAACTCGAGGTTGGGTTGAGTTCGTAGCGTAAACCTACCCGGAACCAACCGGCTTAACTAGTTGCTACAAACAATAGGACCCAATGTGAGAAGTTGGTCATGTTGTACCTTGAACCCGAAGTTAGACCAAATTTTGGTATAAAGCTACCCGGAACCGCCCGGCTTAACTAGTAACCGCAACGAAGTCTAATGTGAGAGGTTAAGGCACATTAATTAATTAATGCCTCATGGTTAGGGTTTAAGTCATGGTCCACTTAATACTTAATCAATGTGGGCTTGGTAGATTAATCAGGGTTAAGTCGTGAACTAATCGTTACACTTAACCAAGTTAATCCATGATTAGCAAGAGGGTTAAACCGTACTTAACCCACTAGAAAATCCTAGCAATGGGGGTCCACTCCAGCAGTAATCCCAAGTTTGTATCATTAAGACCCTAGGGACTAGGCTAGGGAGGGGGCACGATTACTGGACTTGAGGTAAGTGACCAAAAACGACGGCAGAGTGGTACGTCGGTGTAGTTCCGGACGGACTATAGTCGTGCACATAGTCCGTAGCCGGAGAAAACATGCACGGGTACCAGTAGATCGAGACTGTGCACTTATGTTTATGGTGTCCAGGGGTTTACACCCTAGGGCTTGATACACCCGAAGGTAGACCCGGCACAGTCCGACAACAATTATGTTTGGGCCGTATTGACACCAACACGTGACGAGTTAGGCTTAGGGAGCCGATCGATTAGACCGTTTGGTTGGACCTCGTATTAGGGTCATTTCATGTTATTGGGCCAAAGCTTGGGCCAAGGGAACAATACTTGTTTATTCAAGTCATGTTTGTTTGCTAGTACACCTGTGGTGCAAAAACCTTAAACCTGATTATGCGATGACACCTTTATCTACCTTGTTAGTTAATCATCATGCTAGTATGTTGTTATCCTTATGTTCATCCCTGCTTCTCATGCCAGTTAACTTTATCAGTTTACATTGATTGTAGTAGGGCTTACTCAGTCTTTTTGACTGACTTGTTTTCTTTCGCCTCTTTTCTTCCGTTCCCCCCCCCCCAGGTTCTCAGGGTGGGAATATTGGAGCTTAGCTTGGATTTTTGATCGCTTTCTTGTGGGATTTTAGCTCATGTACGGTCTTGACATGAAGCTAGCTATGGTTATCACTTATTTTGGGGATAGTACTTATGTATTTCAGTTTTTCAGTGATGTTGTTTTTATCTAGACTTGTGTATTTGGAAAGTTGACATTATGTTGTACCAGACTTGTTTTGAATTAGTTTGAAATCTTCCGCTGTTTTACTTATCTTATTTACTCTGTTTACATATATACATATGTTCTTGTTTTGCCTTGATATATCATTATGCATGTTTACCCGGTACAAACGCCCCTCCAAAGTCAGAGTGCTTGCAAGAGCCACCCTGGCGGAGGTGGGGTGTTACATTTGGTATCAGAGCGTATGGTTTACGAGAAGGAACAAAAAGGTTTTTAGAAAACTTTTGGAAAACTATTTTCAAAACCAAGT
The DNA here is from genome assembly GCA_030737875.1 of Allium sativum. NCBI lineage: Eukaryota > Viridiplantae > Streptophyta > Magnoliopsida > Asparagales > Amaryllidaceae > Allium > Allium sativum. The sequence continues at coordinate 831,856,554 of CM060912.1, read as the reverse complement.
ATAAAGTATTTTCCAAAGAAAAGTCTAGTTTATTTTAAAGGCTATTCCCCAAAAAGCCATTAGCAAAATTCCTTCGTTTTTCTCCATTCTGAATCTATCTTTTTCTTCGTTTTCAGTATGGCCAATAACTTTGCCATTCCGGAGGGAGTACACGTACCTGTTTGGTATAGGAGACTTTTGGAGGCTAGGGCGACCGAAGTCGGCCCCGCCGATGTTCCTCCTCCTCCTCCTCCGGTAGTTAATGTTCCTCCTCCTACTGTCGCTGAGGTTCCTCTTCCTCCTCCCCCTCAGCATCCACAAGAGGATTTCGCGGAGATTTGCAAAGACTTTAAGGCGATGGGTTGCAAGAATTTCATTGGAACCGAGACTTATGTAGAGGCAAGGAATTGGTTAAAGGAAACTGAAGACCTCTTTGATATCTTGGATGTGGAAGATCGTAGGAAAGTTCTGTTGGCGGTATGGTTATTGAAAGGTGAAGCTGCTTATTGGTGGGTAGTCACCACCACTACTAGACCAATTGAGACTTGGGATGAGTTCAAAAGAAGGTTTGGACTGAGGTTTTTATCGTCAGTAGAGGAGAACCTTCAGATGGAGAGGTTCCTATCACTAAAGCAAGGGGACATGACTATTAGGGAATACATAGATAAGTTTAATAAACTGGCTCGGGTCGGTTTAGACTTGGTTAACACAGCTCAGAAGAAGGCCCTATACTTTGCTCTAGGATTAAACGAGCCATTACATGGTTTAGCCATGACTCATATACCCTTGGGGTCAACTTTCGAGAGTTTGGTGAATATGGCCCTACTCAATGGAGAGAATAGGAGTGACAAGAAGGAGGTCAAGGTGAATGAGTCTCAAAACAAGAAAACGGGGCCCAAAAAGGAAATAAAAAAGAAGGAGGAGAAGTCTAAAGATAAGAAGGAAAAGAAGTGCTTTACTTGCGGAAGTTCGACTCATCTTATTAAGGATTGTAAGAAGAGGAAAAGGAAGAATGGTGAATGCTTTTTCTGCGGTGAGACTGGACATTTCAGTAAGGATTGCCGAAGAAGCGAGGGCAAGGCTAGGATCAGACTCAGTGTGCTGGACCTTCAGGAGGGCAAGTTCACGCTCTCAATGCCGCTCCAGTTCCCGATCGAGGTAGTATTTCTGTTGAAAGCCTTGTATATATTTCTGATTTTTCAGTTCGTACCTTGTTTGATTTTGGTGCATCGCATAGTTTATTTCATCTGATCTAGTTCAAAGTTTGCACCTAAGTACTAGTCTAGTTAATGATCCTGTGTGTGTTTCAGATCCAATTGGGGTTTCCGCCCATTTGTCTATTATCTACGTGGATTTGAAAATCTCTATCTTTAGTGTAGAGTTCTCATGTGATGCCTATATTCTCGGTTTCATGTGGTATGGGTTGATTTTGGGCATGGATGGGTTGTCCAGCTTTGGAGTCATCCTTGATTTTTGAGCATAGGGTTGTGAGGCTCATGACTCGCCTCGGTAATACCCTAAAAAAAAAATTTCTTGTAACCCTATGGGTCCCGTCATGTTGTGTTATCTTGAATACCTCAACTCGTCTATCGATAGTTTGCAATCGGTGAGGGTGGTCCGAGAATATCCTGATATCTTGGGTGAAGTGAAGGGGATTACCCCTAAACGAGAGATAGATTTCCGCATTTATCTGGTTGATAATGCCAAGATAGTTTCGTGGCCGGTTAGGCACATGGCCCCGCAAGATGAGAGTTAAGAAAGCAAGTCAAGGAGTTGCTTGGGAAGAACTTCATTAGACGAAGTATATCTGAATGGGGAGCGCCTGTAGTATTTACTACCAAGGCAGATGGTTCTCTTCGACTTTGTGTTGATTATCGTGAGTTAAACAAAGAGAATAGACAACCATTGCCAAGGATCGATGATTTGTTTGATCAGCTTGTAGGAACATCTGTTTTCACTTGATCTTGCTACTGGATTCCATCAGCTCAGAGTAGCTGAGGAGAGTATAGGCAAAACTGCGTTCAGAACTCCAAATGGATTCTTAGAATAGCTGGTCATGCCATTCGGTTTGACTAATGCACCCGCTACTTCGTGGACTTGATGAGTAGGGTGTCCAGGGAGTTCCTTAACAAGTTTGTTGTTGTCTTCGTGGATGATATTCTGATCTTCTCAAAGGATGAGGAAGAACATGCAAGGCATCTCAAGGAAGTGATGGATACGCTTAGAGCGCATCAGTTGAAAGCCAAGTTCTCCAAATGTCATTTTCGGAGAAGGGAAGTTCGGTTTCTTGGACATATATTCTCTAAGCAAGCCATAGCGGTGGATCCCGCGAAAGTGGTTGTGGTTCAAGACTGGAAGACTCCTAGGAATGCAACCGAAGTAAGAAGCTTTCTTGGTCTGGCGGGCTACTATAGGAAGTTCATCAGGGACTTCGCTAAGATTTCGGCCCCTCTTACTAAGTTGACGAAGAAGAACTTAGTCTTTGCATGGGACTTGGAGTGTGAGCTTTCTTTTCAAAGGCTCAAGAGAGCCCTTACCTCAGCTCCAGTTTGGCAACGTGGATTGGTATTTTCAAGAAAAGTTCGGCTGCGTGGAGTACTTTATAGTAAGTAAACGAGATCCAGGATTCACTGGTGAATTTTGGAGAGCTTGCATGAAACCATGAGGTCATAGTTATGTTTAAGCCAAGAATGATAGAAGAGTAAGTGAAAGAGGAAGACGAGAGGCGACAATGAAATGGGTTCCAACTCATATTTGGAAATAAGAGTTAAGAAGCCAAGAAATCATGAAGTAAAAGACGGTCAAAGCACAGTGGAGTTAAGCTCAAGGAAACGTGACTTAGAAGATTGAAGGCTAGATACGCGCATCATATCTCTTTTTAAGAGTATATTCTTGATCCTTGTTTTCCTGTGGAACTTACTCGCATGTTATCTTTTACATATATCCTCTCGGTCCCATTCTCGATCCCATTTCTGTTGTAAACTCCATAAGGGGGTATGACTCATCGGTTAGTAATACATGTCAAGGTTTGAAGGGGTCCGTTAGGTTGACTAAACCTTTTGGGCTTTTATAGAATATGGGTTGGGTTAGGAAGGGATTTCTTGTAATCCAAAAGGAGAATAACTTGCTTATCTTCCCGATCTCTTTGGAGCATATCTTTCTTTTGCTATCTATATCGTGTTAAGCTTGTCATGAGAACCTTAGGTAGAAACCCTTTGGATGAAACATGTGTTTGAAACATGTTATGCTTGATGTTTGCAAGTGGTTGCAAGTGTTTGCAACTGGTTACTCGTGGATGCATTATACACATTAGGCACTAGATCGGCTCACACACTCCTCATATTGCATATGCATGAGTGTTTATGCTTATTCATGGATGAAAATTTTTGTGTTATCACATGGATGTATGTTATGTGCACACATATAGATGTTATACATTATGTTAAGAATTGCATACATATGGATTCATTTCACTAACATAATTTGCATTGATGATATTTGCATTAGATAAGTACATATACACACACCTTTGCATATGTTCATACAACATTTAGAATCTTGTAAGGACAATGATTGCTCGTGGATGATGTTTTGAGTAGATGGATGTTGGATGGTAGGATACGTTCTTCCTAACTTGAAGATTTCGGGGACGAAATCCTATAAGGAGGGGAGAATGTAACAACCCGTATTTTTAATAACCTGTTATAACATAATCGAGGCAAAATTTAATTCTAAAATCTGAAACAAGGGAAACGGGCTGTGCCATTGCGTTCGTCTCGGAAAAATACGCGAAATAGAGTCCGAGTTTTCGAAAATCGGAGTCAGTATGACTCGATTAAGGCCCAATGAAGTTTTCAGAAAATTTCAAGTTCAAAACAGATTTCGAATTTCGGGTTCAAAATTCGAAAAACGGTCAGATTGGGCCAGGCGGGAAAATTCCCGCCAGAGCACCCAAGTCGACAGCCCTGTCGACTTGGGAGTTGACTTGGTTGGACCCAAGTCGACAGCCCTGTCGACTTGGCTGTCGACATGGTTCAGCCGGGCAGTTTTGCCTGGTGCACCATTTTGGGGTTTTGGTTAGGTTTTGGGGCCAGATTCGGTTTTAAGGGCTGAGATTGGAATTAGGGTTTAATCCTAAGGTTGAAACTAATCCTAATCTCTATAAATAAGCCCCTAACCTAACCCTAAATCATCATTATTCATTCAAGTAACTAAACTATGGCAAAATCATTCCTCTCATGGCCTCCACTCTCTTCATAAAATTCTAAGTTATTTCTATGAGAGATTTTCCATGCATACAATGTTTTCAAGCTTGTATGAGTGTCATTAGCTTGCATTCAAGTCAAGTTTCCATATTTGCATCATAAAGCAAGGGTTTTGATCATTTTGGCTCAAAGATTTTTCTATTGGAGCTTGCATTTTGGGTTTATTTGATTGCATAAGGGCTTTGTCTCAATCTATATATATTTTTGTGTCTTCATAAGCATTGTAAGCCCTTTTCTACTTTCATATTTAAACTATAAAGTTAAATGAATGATGCAAGTTTGGTTGATCATTATGATATGCAAGTTTTCCATGATATGCAAGTTTACTATGTCATGTTATGCAAGTTTGATATGTTATGATATGCAAGTTTGCCATGTTATGTTATGCAAGTTTGCCATGTTATGATATGCAAGTTTATCATGTTATGTTATGCAAGTTTGCTATGTTATGATATGCAAGTTTGCCATATGATATGCAAGTTATGTTATGCAAGTTTGGGTTGATCATTTTGCTCATGTTATCATGTTATGCAAGCTTATCTTGGGTTTATGAGCTTAAAGCTTCAAGCTTTATGCTAAAGGTTGCATTTTGGCAACATGTAAGTTATCATATCCCTTATGATAACTTGCATGTGAGGCTAAATGCGAACTTATGGCAACTTCTACTTGTCATTTATCACCACGTATCACTTATATGCTAAGTTTGGTTTTATGCATACTTTTGAGGCCTAATGATGCAATATGCAAGTATATGAACATATGTACATTTCATATGCCACCAAGTTAAACTTGTGGCTTCAACACCTTTATGTCATGATTATGCCAAGTTCCCTCTTTCTATCCTTTATGCGCTATTGCGATATGTAAGCGATGGGATTGCGTTTGGGGTTGGGTAAACTTAAAAGACATAAAAACATAAGATTGGGAATTTACCTATTAAGTTAGGTCTACCCATTGGGAATTTACCTATTAAGTTAGGTCTACCCAAATGCTTGAAAACTTGTAATATGTTTTGGAAACATAATGGACATGACACTTAGAAAATATAAGTGTGACCAAACTCGAGGTTGGGTTGAGTTTGTAGCGTAAACCTACCCGGAACCGACCGGCTTAACTAGTTGCTACAAACAATAGGACCCAATGTGAGAAGTTGGTCATGTTGTACCTTGAACCCGAGGTTAGACCAAGTTGTGGTATAAAGCTACCCGGAACCGACCGGCTTAACTAGTAACCGCAACGAAGTCTAATTTGAGAGGTTAAGGCACATTAATTAATTAATGCCTCATGGTTAGGGTTTAAGTCATGGTCCACTTAATACTTAATCAATGTGGGCTTGGTAGATTAATCAGGGTTATGTCGTGAACTCATCGTTACACTTAACCAAGTTAATCCATGATTAGCAAGAGGGTTAAACCGTACTTAACCCACTAGAAAATCATAGCAATGGGGGTCCACTCCAGCAGTAATCCCAAGTTTGTATCATTAAGACCCTAGGGACTAGGCTAGGGAGGGGGAACGATTACTGGACTTGAGGTAAGTGACCAAAAACGACGGCAGAGTGGTACGCCGGTGTAGTTCCGGACGGACTATGGTCGTGCACATAGTCCGTAGCCGGAGAAAACATGCACGGGTACCAGTAGATCGAGACTGTGCACTTATGTTTATGGTGTCCAGGGGTTTACACCCTAGGGCTTGATACACCCGAATGTGGACCCGGCACAGTCCGACTACAATTATGTTTGGGCCGTATTGACACCAACACGTGACGAGTTAGGCTTAGGGAGCCGATCGATTAGACCGTTTGGTTGGACCTCGTATTAGGGTCATTTCATGTTATTGGGCCAAAGCTTGGGCCAAGGGATCAATACTTGTTTATTCAAGTCATGTTAGTTTGCTAGTACACCTGTGGTGCAAAAACCTTAAACCTGATTATGCGATGACACCTTTATCTACCTTGTTAGTTAATCATCATGCTAGTATGTTGTTATCCTTATGTTCATCCCTTCTTCTCATGCCAGTTAACTTTATCAGTTTACATTGATTGTAGTAGGGCTTACTCAGTCTTTTTGACTGACCTGTTTTCTTTCACCTCTTTTCTTCCGTTCCCCCCCCCCCCAAGGTTCTCAGGGTGGGAATATTGGAGCTTAGCTTGGATTTCTGATCGCTTGCTTGTGGGATTTTAGCTCATGTACGGTCTTGACATGAAGCTAGCATGGTTATCACTTATTTTGGGGATAGTACTTATGTATTTCAGTTTTTCAGTGATGTTGTTTTTATCTAGACTTGTGTATTTGGAAAGTTGACATTATGTTGTACCAGACTTGTTTTGAATTAGTTTGAAATCTTCCGCTGTTTTACTTATCTTATTTACTCTGTTTACATATATACATATGTTCTTGTTCTGCCTTGATATATCATTATGCATGTTTACCCGGTACAAACGCCCCTCCAAAGTCAGAGTGCTTGCAAGAGCCACCCTGGCAGAGGTGGGGTGTTACAGAGGACCGGCCCAACCGATCCAAGGATTGCCCAGAGTGTGTAGTCCTGAGGCATTTGCTAGAGTGTCTCGAGTGCGGAGAGGATCTTGCCCCTTGCCTCAACTCATGACGGAAATCCAATTTCCAATACGCGTATTGCAGTTTTAATTTTAGAACTAGTATGGTGACATAGTAGCATGGGATGCTATGCCGTCTATGATTTATATTTATGATTGAATTGTTTTGACACTATACACTTATTATAGTATCAAATGATTTGTTTTAAATGTACCAAGCATGTTTGGCTGTTATAAGGGAAAACCCTATCCTCCGGCTTGCGTTGCACTGTGTGATGGGACCTGGGTCTTATAATAGCTTCATTTTTCGAAAAAGCATTACGCTGTTTATTCTATGCACTGGTATTCTTGGGAGAAAACCCGTTCCGTGTTATACGGCGTGGTCCCTTGAATTACTCTCTTTTAAAATTGAATTAAATAACTGTTTTAGTTCTCACACCAGTCATATGACTGACCTAGAGTTTATTGTTTTAACCTAAACTCTGGGTGTCCCTATTTTCCGCACCGGCAGCTAGTAGTTTTGGTTTTGCAGATTTATATTCACAGGATCCTGGTTTATAGCTGGAATGATATCCGGAAAGCTCTGTATCCGTATATCCCTTCAGTTGTGCTTTGTATTATTTTCCGCTGCTATGTAATTTTTTTTAATCTCTGATATTTATCAAATGTAATTTATTCATTTATGCTCTGTATATTCTTGTATCTGATGGGATTGTTGTAATAGCAATGAAATGTTCTTCTGTTTGTGTTTTGATCTGTCCTGTTCTCAAACGATCAGGGGTTTCGAACGGTCTAGATCGGTTTAACGACTGATTCGGATCGAGCGAAATTTACTGGCTGCTACACATATCCATCGATCTCCAAGCACGTCCGGACGATCACCACTTATTATCAATATTTCGGGATGCCTCCCAATCAAGACATTAGTTATCATCTAACCAAGGTTAAGATCTCCAGTCTTCAACCACCGACTTCATCATCGACTTCTTATCGCCGATCAATTATTTGAAATGAGATTTATCTCGGCCTTTTCAAATAATTCACGTATACTTAGAATTTTAAATCAATTCATTTCAATGGTTAAATTATTCGACATCAATAATTCTGTTATTAAATGTAATTTTCACACCAAACACATTCAACCATCAAATATCTAATAAACCAGGTAAATTCGGTTTATTTTCCATTCCATATCGTTTATAATATTTTATAATGATTTATCACTATTTTTATTCGTTTAAAAATTGCCCATTTCTTTCAAACGACGCTTCAGGCCGTAACGCGGCCGTGGCGCTGTTTTTCTTCAGATTTGATTTACACATATCTGAAAATCTAACCGTTGGATCTACACATATTTTACAACATTAGAAAGATCTTTTCAAAACGAATCCAACGGTTTCAGTTTTGGGAAAATCCGACGGTCGGATCTCCCGGTACAATCGTTTGAAGTTTCGATTTCGAAATACGAACTGCAGCGTCGTTATTCGATTTAATTAAATTATATATATATATATAATCGATTGTAGCGCTATTTTTCTTCAGATTTGAATTAAACATTGCAGGCAATCCAACCGTTGGATCTTCACAAAGTGGGTGTCGTTGGAAAGATATTTCCAAAGCGAACCCAACGATTTCGGTTTCGGGAAATTTCGATGGTCGGTTATCCCGCAGTAATCGTTTGAAATCACGGTTTCAAAACACAAACTACAGCTTTGTTGTTCGTTTTATTTTTAATTATATTTTTATATATATATAAATATAATTCATTCTACGATTTCAAAACCATATCCACTTCATATATTTGATAAAAATGATAATTTTATCATCAAAAATATTTATTCGACACATGAATATTTTTAGCACTTCATATTCACAATAAATATGTATATTTTATTGTTCAATCTATATATTCCACACATGAATGTTTTTGACTTCACATATACGATAAAAATATGATTTTTATCGTTCTAGTCCTTTATTCAACACGTGAATATTATGTACAGTTGATATATATAATAAAAATGTTATTTTTTATCTTTCAAACAAATTTACTCAACACATGAGCTTCATTTAACACATGAATTTATTTCAACACATGAATTTCTATAGTTCATATATATAATAAAAATGTGATTTTTATTGTAAAACAATTTATTTCAAAACACGATTATTTTATATAGTTTATGCATAAGGTAAAAATGTTATTTTTGGTGTTAAAACGATTTATTTAAAACACTAGTATTTTATACAATCTATATATATATATATATGATAAAACTGTTATTTTTATTTTTCAAAGAATTTATTCAATACACGAACTCCATTCAACACATGAATTTATTTCAACACATGAATTTCTATTAAACACATGAATTTTATTTCAACATTCAACACATGAATTTTATTTCAACATTAGAATTTAAATCAAACACAGAAATATTTCAGAAAATTTCGGCAGCATAACGGCAGGGTAGTTAAAACCGGGACCGTCCCTAGTACGGCTCCTCGCTCTACCTTAAAGCTTCGCAGCTTTTGACAATGGGGATTTTCAATATCTAGTTCGTACGCAGACGAATTTTCCTATATAATATTCCTATTGGGATTTCAACCACAATCATTTATTCCAAATCAACCATTCATGATATTCACCAAATTTTCACATCAACTAATAATCCAAACAATATCACAACCAATATATATCGTCCATGGTCTATGAACGAGGGGAGTATATATATAGATATATGTATATAACTATATTTCTATTTCATTTCAATTTATTTCAACACACATATCATTTATACAACGCATATATAACTTATACATCGAACATACAACTTATACAATGCTTATACATGTGATGTACAATGAATATATAACTCACACATCGACTATAAAATTTATACATCGTTGTTTTCCATATCGTTTATAAATTATAAATCTCACATTGGGTTCCACTCCACCAAAAATAGTAGAAGGCTCAGAAAAATATGCGGTCTCTTCTAGAATGTAGAAGGCGTCCACACGAGTCCACTGTCTCTTGTTTCACTGAATTTCGTCAACATAGCAAAAGGATATGATTTTTATTGTGAAATCAGAAACCTTAGCGCTTTAAAGTGCTATTAAACAGTTTAATATTATAACAACCGCACCTCTCTAAACCTGTTCAAAACTAGATTTTGATTTTTCTCGACAACCGTTGTAGTTGGTGATGATCGGAGGTGACTACGTCAAAGGGGGAGGTGGGCTGCTTCTGCGCAGGGTGGTGCGGTGGACTTCGTTGGCCTGTAGGCGGCGCGGCGGCGCTTCAAAGTTCGTGCCTTCCCGGAGGTGATTCAGCCACCACGCTCCACGATAAAACCTACAATTGGTTTGGATTTGAAGCTCTCTTCGAGGGCTATAAATAACTCCAAAGGAGCAGGTGGTTTTGATTCACAGATTAGAAGAAAAAGAAGAGAGATGATTCGAGCCCCAACAGCCATTCGCGATTTGGAATTACGGGGAGAGAGAAATTTTGATGGCCAATGATATTTTTTTATTTATTTATATTTTTAAAAATCCAAAAATACCCTTCTTCACATAGTAGCTCCAATCCAAACCCAACGACCGTCATCCCTAACTAAATACCCCCACTCCGAACACAATGGGATATGTTTCGTAGGCCCATTCGACTGTTTCATTCAGTTTCCCTTCAAATTTAAATATAAAACATTCAATGCTGGATTTGAACGTACATTTCAATTTGCCGGGGCCACATACTGATTCTAAAAATTCTAGAAAATAGATATAACTATGTTTTGACGATACAGTCCCAAAAAAACTAGTTTCATCGAATTCTGAGACCGTTTGAAAAATGGCCTTTTTCTGGTCGATCCAATTTAACAAAAATTGGCCAAACAAATTTTCCTTTGCCACGCTCACATACTAACTTCAAAAATAATGAAATTTGAAACCTAGCAATAATTTGACATCCCGGATCCAACAAAAGTTGTTTCGTCGAATTCTGAGGTCGTTTGCAAAATGGCCATTTTCTCGGGCTATATAAACTCTATACCGACCTTTCTGAAAATTCCTTTGGCCATAACTTTTGATTCCCTCCATGAAACTTTGATTTTTTAGATTCGTTAGAAAGATATTCACTAACAGATTTAAATATTTTTGGTTTCACTAAAATTCATTTTATTTTGCACCCGGTACAGTTAGTCAAAGTTCGAATTGAAATTTTGAAACTGCCGCGCCATTTCATGCCTTGTTTATAATTAAAATTAATTATATTTATTTTCAAACGTCGATTCAAACACACTTTTCGTCGCTATTATTTAAAATAATTTATTTTAAATATCTAAAATTCACTAAAATAGCCAAATTAAAAAATTTAAATTGGCTCAGATTTTTTCGGGTTGTTACAATCTCCCCCACTTAAAACTTTTCGTCCTCGAAAAGGAACGAAGTCGAAAGTTGTTTAATTAACCAACTCAACTTTCATTCTGGCTTCCATTCTTCAACTTTTCAGTTTCTAAGAATTTTCAAATTTTTCAAAAATTTGGCTAACACCCTACATTTTCGAAAAATTTCGCCATAACCTCCTTTGTATGGGGAGCTTCGGGGTATTTCAAATAGCCTCCCATGGCCCTCACTAGTCCAAAAGAAAAAGAAAAGGCTAAGCGGCTAGCCAATCGGCTCATAAAATCATTAAATCCCAAGAAATACAATAAACATGTACCTATTTGTCGGGCAAACAATTTTACTCCTCTGCTTAGCTGTTTATCCATAACCTGTTCACACATATATAATGCACATGTATATATTTCTATCTATTTTCAATTCAGTGCTATATCTGTTCAATTTGGCTAAATGGTTCAAAATCCTAATTAATCAACCAAAAATCAAACAACACCACCACCAATCAATTTGTTTTTATCTTTCAAAAATATACTAATTAATTCATATACTCTTATAAAATCATTCAGACTATATGATTAAAATTTTACATCCATGAAAAGAAAACAATGACAAAGTAGAAAACATAATGGAAATTTCAAAATATGGTAAATGTACCTTGCACCGGAGTCAATCAAAGATATCCAACCTGCACTTAGGATAGGCTTTCTCAATGCCTTCCTCTGTTTCCCAAGTACAATCTCGCGGATCTCCACTCCATTGCACTTTGACTAAGTGAACTTTCTTGTTCCTCAGCTCTCTGGTTTCTTTGCCAATAATCTTTAGCGGCTCTCTTCTAACAGCCAATTCTGGAGTAATTTCTATATCCCACTGTGCTGCTTCTTCCACGATCAAGTCTGAATCATGAACATGCTTTCGAAGTTGAGATACATGAAATACATCATGCACTCCAGGCAACCAATCAGGCAATTGAACTCTATAAGCGAGAGTTCCAATCTGCTTAAGTATAGGCAATGGACCAATAAATCTTGGCGCCAACATCCCAGTTTTTCCAAATCGAATCACTCCTCTCATCGGAGAAACCCTTAGATACACATAGTCACCAACAGCAAATGCTAAGTCCCTCCTTCTCGAGTCTGCATAGCTCTTCTCTCGGCTTTGAGCTGCCAGCAATCGATTCTTAATGAAATGTAGTTTATCCGCATCTTCACGAATCATATCTGGTCCCAATACAAGCCTATTACCAGGTTCAACCCAACAAGTAGGAGATCGGCATGGTCTACCATACAATGCTTCGAATGGTGACATTGTCAGGCTCGCTTGGTAGCTGTTGTTATATGAGAACTCAACCAAATGCAAATGGTCTTCCCACGATCCACCAAAATCAAGAACACAGGCCCACAATAAATCTTCTAGAATACGATTCACCCTCTCAGTTTGACCATCTATCTGAGGATGATATGCGGTGCTCAAGTTCAGTTTCGTTCCCAGTTCCACTTGAAATGCCTCCCAGAATTTGCTAGTAAATATTGGATCTCTGTCACTAACTATACTGATTGGCACTCCATGTAGCCTAACAATTTCCTTGAAATAAATCTGTGCCAGACTCTGAGCAGTTCTATTGGATCTGACAGGTATAAAATGGGCGGTCTTCGTGAAGCGATCTACGATCACCCAAATACTGTCATTTTCTTTCTTGGTTCTGGGAAAACCATCTATGAAGTCCATGGAAATATGTTCCCACTTCCAACCAGGAGTGTCCAGCGGTAGCAACAATCTAGCAAGTTTCTGTTGGTCGCTTTTGACTAGCTGGCAAGTTGGACACTTGCTAACATATATAGAAACGTCCATTTTCATAGCCTTCCACCAGAATGTTCACTTGAGATCGTTATTCATTTTGCTCATACCTGGATGGATACTCAGCTTGGACTTGTGACATTGGTCTAACACTTCTCTTTTGAGTTCGGGGATGTCGGGAACACAAATCCTTCCTCTCAATCTCAGGATTCCGTCGTTATCTATTTGAAAACCCGAGGGTTCACCTTTCTGAAACATTCTGATCATATCCTTAATAAAATTATCATCCTTCTGAAGAATATATATTTTGTCAATCAAGGAAGTCGTAATAGTAAAACTGGCGATTATTGCATTCTTTCGACTTAGCGCATCGGCCACAACATTGGCTTTCCCTAGAGTGTACAAAATCTCAAAATCATATGCTGCAAGAAAGTCTAGCCAACGTTGCTGCCTCGGATTCAAGTCTTTCTGGGTGAACAGATACTTTAGCGACTGATTATCTGTATACAGTTCAAATTTCTCACCCAGAAGATAGTGCCTCCAGATTTTTAAAGAAAATACAATGGATAACAATTCAAGATCATGAGTAACGTAATTTTTCTCATGATGTTTCAGCTGACGGCTAGCATAAGCAACCACTTGACCTCTTTCCATTAATACTGCACCAAGGTCTTCTCTAGAGGCATCTGTCCAGACTTTCAAGTCTTGATTTCCATCGATAATCGTTAACACTTGAGCACTTGTTAATCTTAATTTTAGCTTCTGAAAAGCCTCCTCACATTCGGGAGTCTAGTTGAATTTCGCGTTTTTCTTTGTAAGCTTTGTTAAGGAAATAGATATCTTCGAAAAATCCTTAACGAACTTCCGATAATAACTAGCTAATCCAAGAAAACTTAGAACTTCTATGGGAGTACTAGGCTGCTTCCAATTTTGAATAACGGTGATTTTACCGGGATCCACAGAAATTCCTTCTTTCGATACCACATTGCCAAGAAACTTGACTTCTTCTTGGCAGAATTTACATTTGGAAAGTTTGGCCTTCAAGACATTCTTTCGCAGAATTTCTAAAGCTTATTCCAAATGTTTCCCGTGCTTGCTCTCTGACTTAGAGAAGATTAATATGTCATCAATGAAAACCAGAACAAATTTATTGAGGACATCGCGGAATACTCGATTCATTAAATCCACAAAATAAGATGGAGGGTTACATAAGCCGAACGACATTACTAACCACTCATATAATAAATCGGGACCTGTGAATGCTGTCATGGGAACACACTCTTCGGCAATATGAAGTTGATGGAAGCCTGTAGCTAGGTCCATCCTTGAAAATACTTGTGCACCATTCAATCGATCCAGCAAATCATCTATCCGCGGCAATGGAAATTTGTTCTTTAATGTCTGCTTGTTCAAGTCACGATAATCCACACATAGTCGAAGAGTACCGTCTGACTTCGGGACAAATACCACTGCTGCTCCCCAATCAGAGAAACTGGGCCTGATCAGACCCTTCCATACAGGCTGTCGAGTTTGATTATCTAATTCTTCTTTCTCCTTTAGAGTCATTCTCCGAATAACGTGCACTACTGGCCTTGCATTCGGAATTAAAGCGATCTTGAAATCAATTTCTCTCTTTGGGGGTAAACTAACAACTTCTTCGAACACATCTGCATAATTCTTTACGACAGGAATATCTTTAATGAGGTCCGGAATATTCTCTGTGACTACAAGGATATTTTCTGTTCTAGCAGGAGAAACATCAAGAGCTGACCAAAAGTCTTTTCTATCTGAATTCGGACCTTCGCAGGGTATGGTGATATAATTCCCTAATTGGGCCTTTGCCTTAACAACTCTCTCGGCACATTTAACCTCAGATTCATATTTGGTTAACCAATCCAATCCCAAAATAAGATCAAATTCAGTAAAATTCAAGATGATTGAGAGTGTAACACCCCGTATTTTCTGTAAACGTATAAGTAACAAATTAAAGTATACTTAATTTTAGGATAAGAATTAAGGGAAATGGGTTGCGCCATTGCGTTCGTCTCGAAATTCTGCTTGAGATAGAGTCTGAGTTTGCGTAAAATGGATACCGTATGAAGAAGATATGGACGAACGAAGTTAGGCAGTAAAACCGGAAACAGGCAGAATACACTGGCGCACTTGTGAAGTGCACCAGTACAAAAATACACTGCGCACATGCCAAGTGCGCCCATACCAATCCAACACAGAATTCTGGAGTGTTATGTGATGACGTGTCTTCTTCTGAGTGGCTGGATGACCTGTCTTCGTGCTGGGTGGTTCTGATGACTTCTGGACTGATCTGAAGGCTCTAAATCACCCTATTCTCCTATTAAAACACCCCAAACCTTACTTTCTCTCCACACAATTTCATTCTGCCTATACTCTGCCTCTATAATAAATAAATAAAATAATGGCATTGCTACTCTGCTGGGATCAAAACTAGAACTAGTGCATATTCTTCCAAATCCGAATAAGATTAAAAGAGAACTACTACAACTCTTCTTCTATAATCCAATCAAGGCAAGTGCAGTTATTTTCCGATATGAATTTTAATCATGATCTTGACATAATTATAAAACTGAATCTGAGATTATGCCCTTTTTCTATTTATCAGATCTGTTCCTCTGTTTTATTATTCTGTTTGTTTTGTATTTCTTCCTCCTTTCTTTCTTTTTGTTTGATAGCCAGGCTACCACTAGCCTGAGCCAGATCTCATAAGAGATGAACACATAAACGCTAAATTTGGGAAGAATATTGAATGAGGCATATTTGGGCATAATTGATTTGTAACTAATTTGAGGATACAACGCATGTTGTAATTCTGGACATAAATTTGAGGCATATTGTATAAGACGATCTATAACTTGGAAGGAGAGGATTATTTTGACTTAGAACATAAAGAACATAGGTTGAACTTAGAACATAAATCTGAGATATATAATTGGGCATGTTGTATTTAAAACATAAGGTGTATTTAACATACGACTTGGGATTTGTGACGTAAAGTTTAACTGTGAACATGTAGTTGATTTGGATGCATAGTACAAGTTGTAATTAAAGATCTAGATCTGGACGTACTATATATATTATAGTCTGAAATTTGGATAAAAGAGAATTAATTTGCATTTAACTTAGGTGTAAAGATCCATATTAAGATTGGATAATTATTAAGTGTGAATACACCTAAGTAAGGGTTTTTTTTGGATATGTGACATGCACTGTAATCAATGGCTATATTTGGCATAATTTATATGTAAGGTTTTTGGAGAATATTCTAAACTATGCAAGTTTAACTAAAAATTGGTACATATGTTATATGGTGGATTATTACCATAATTTGGGCATATAAGTTTAGGCTTACCTTATGAATTAGGCAAGATACGCAAATATGACTTTAAGGAATGTTTAAATCAGCTAAAACTGTTATTTGCTTATTATGTTAAATTTGCCTAATCTGCTAAACCTGTTACCTGTTTAATCTGTTGAATTGCCTAAACTGTTACATATGTTGAATCGCCTAATCTGCTAATTTTGCCTAATCTGCTAAATCTGTTGAGTTGCCTAATCTGCTAAATCTGTTGAACCGCCTAAGCTGCTAAATCTGTTAAATCTGTTGATAAGCTGAATGATTGTAATTTGTGTAAAACATGTTAATTTGTTTAATCTGCTGCGACTTGAAAAGAAGTCAAATCTGTTAAATTGACATAACTAGTCTGATATTTGTATAATTTGTAGTGGAATAAACTGGTTAAAATAAAAATGCTGAGACACGAGGTTTGACTCATGTTTACGGTAGAAGCCTGCCCGGACCCAACCGGCTTAACCAGCAACCACAAACTGCTAGTCTAATGTGAAAGGTCGTAGGCATAACTAAAATATGCTTAGACACGAGGTTAGCTCTGGCTTGTGGTAGAAGTCTGCCCAAAACCGCCCGGCTTATCCAGCGGCCACGAGCTACCGACCTAATGTGAGAGGTCAGCGCATTAATATTTAATTAATGCAAATCTGAGATAAATATGATGTCTAAAACGTGTTGGGTAGATAAGGCTAAACCAACTGGACTGATGAATTAATAAACCCGTTTCATGAATCTGTAGGCCCAATACAAAGTTAGACAATCTGTAAGTCTGTTAAAACTATACATTTGATTCATTAGTCTGAAAACCTGTTTACTTGATTTTCTGGTCTGTGAACTAGTTGATTCTGAACTCTGTAGGCCTAAAACTTGTAAACAAGTTAATCTGAAATCTATTAGTCTGTGGACACAAGGTTAGGAGGGAAAATACTTGTGTCATCTGTTGTTTGGGACCCATATTAGTCTGTAACCCTTTCTGGTATCAAAATTATGGCCCAACTGTAGGTAGGGTCCGGGCACGCTTACTGAACTAATTATAAGTGGTTCATTCTGATAATGGTGAGGGGTGTTAATGGTGCGTTCCAACCGGGTCATGTGCGTGCACGGATCCCGTTCTGCCTTTGAGGACGTAAGACGCCATGACATTTGTAAATAGGTCCGTGTCATTTAAAGGTTGCCACTTTGGGGAGTGATGCACCCTTCTGTGGGGCTGGCACAAGGTATTTATGTATTAGGGAGTCGATCGCTTGTGGTAGATTTAGGGTACACTTAGTTCTGACTGTTTCCGTTGGGGTATCGTCTGTTTCTGTTGGGTGGTAGCACCTGTCTGTTTTTGCATGGTACCGTCTGTTGGGGGTGGTAAAGGCCCATTTACTATTGTACACCTAATTCTAACATTCTGTTTCTGTAGGGATTATTCTGTTTCCGTCTCTGATTCCGTTTATGTACCTTCTGTTTGTTGGGGTGGTAAAGGCCCATTACTGGCATTCTGTTCCTATATAGATTATTCTGTTCCGTTTCTGTTTCAGTTTGGACATTTGGGTAACGGCTAATCATGTTATACTAGTATTAGTGCAGAGAAGTAAAATATAAGTTAGAAGCATAACTTGGGCTATATCATTCTGTTTCTTCTGTTTAGCTTAAGTATACCAGTTACTCATGTTGTTGTTGTCTCTTATCCAGCTTTATTTTCATGTCATGATATTATTATCTGTTCATATGCTGAAAGTCACTGGACTTGCCAGACTTTATGTCTGACCTTGCTTGTTTTCGCTCCTTTTCTTTCGTCCCCCCGAAGGTTTTTTAGGGTGGAAGTATAAGAGCTTGATTTGGATTTTCTCTGCTCGAAGTAACGCTTGGCCTTGGCTCTATCTTTCCATGGCAGTTTATGTTGGGGATTATGATTTTAAAAATTATGCATTCAGAAGGCTTTTGTACAAGACTGATATTTTGTACTGGAATTCTGATATTGTGATTTGAAAATATGTAACCAAACTTACTACGGTTTCTGTTGTAATAAAGTTATTAATTTTCCAAGTACTGTTTTATCTGTCTTGTAAATTTCTGTTCTGTCTACTAAAACGCTCCATCAAAGTTAAGGCATTCCCTTTGTGAGTGACCTTAACGGAGGTGGGGTGTTACACTTGGTATTAGAGTTGAAGATTACCAGATTTGATAAAAAGTTTTTTAAAATTATTTTCAAAAAGGTTTTAAAAAAGGAAGTATTTTCAAAAGTAGTGTTTTTTTTTTGAAAAACATAGTCGCCAAAGCCATATATCTATCTTTTGATTTTCTGTTTAATCCTTGTTTCATTCTTTTCTGAGTCTCCGGGGCTCCTGGATTTCTAGGAGGTAACCTCATCGCGACATGGTTCCGTAGGCATGATGAGACTATGGCGTCTGTCGAAGGGCAAAGAAGTGCCTAACTTCCATCTGTAGCCGCAGTTATTCCATCTACTGCTAATCCACTTTCGGGCTTCGTAGGGTTATCCGTGCGATGGGGGAAACTTTAGAGAAAGACTTGTTAACATGTACGAAGACTGGTTGTTTTCAGTGCGGTGAGACAGGACATCTGATCTAGGATTGCCCCAGAAGGCAAAGGAAAAGGGTAGAATCTTCTGGAGGGTAGATACTCTCGTAGTTGGCAGATTGGATAGAGGTGAATAAAAAATTCTTAGAAAGTTATATTTCCTTATCTGATCATTCAGGCATTTTAATTCTGTTGTTGAGTCTCTACACTTAAATGCTAGCCTTATTTCTGATCCCGCTATGGTCTCAAACCCCATAAGGGTTACGACCCATCTTCTTGTGATAGGTTGGGGTTTGAAGGTATCTGTGTTCGGCGTTAAGTTGACTATGACACATACATTCTAGTTTTTGTGGGATATGGTGGGGTTTTATCATGCTTAGTTTCCTAAGAATCACTTGATAATCTGATCTGTACTGGTAGTCTGTAAGTATCTGAATATTTCTGAAAAGGATAGGTTTTTTTTACTCAAAGTGTGAAGTAGATTTCTAGTTGGACATTTTTTAATGGGAGTAATTCACTGGGTGTCAATCTGATGTTGATTTTGGTCTTCAGGGTTGATACTTAGGGAATTATTTTCTTAACCGATGTTTAATAGGAACAGAGCTCTTGTTTTAATCGTACTTGCTTCTATCACTCAGTTGTATCCTATCGATCTAGTCTTCGACCTTTAGGTAGAAACTAATGGGTGTAAACATGTGTTTGAGACATGTTATGTTTGATGGTTGCAAGTGGATGCAAGTGGTTGCTATTGGTTGCTCGTGGATGCATATACACACACTAGGCTCTTGATCGGCTCAAAAACACTCTCATACTGCATATAGATATGTGTGCATTTTTCAATTTTTGTGGATGAAAAATGATTGACCCATCACATGGATGTTGCATTTGGATGAATGGTTGTGCACTCATATAGAAATTATGTGTATCAAATAGGATTTCTTGCATACATAATTGGACTCATGGCACTAACATAATTCACATTAAGGAGGTCAAATGAGTCAGTAGACCACCTGATCTTTGCATTAGATAAGAGACATATACACACACTTTTGCATATGTTCATACAACATTAGAAGTTTTCTAAGGACAATGGATGCTTGTGGATGATGGTTGAGTAGATGGATGATTGGATGCTAGGACACATTCTTCTTAACTTGAAGATTTCGGGGACAAAACCCTTTAAGGAGGGGAGAATGTAACACCCCGTATTTTCTGTAAACGTATAAGTAACAAATTAAAGTATACTTAATTTTAGGAGAAAAACTAAGGGAAACAGGTTGTGCCATTGCGTTCTTCTCGAAATTCTGCTGGAGATAGAGTCCGAGTTTGCGTAAAACGGATACCGTATGAAGAAGATATGGATGAACGAAGTTAGGCAGAAAAAACGGAAACAGGCCAGAATACACTGGCGCACCTGCCAAGTGCGCCAGTACAAAAATACACTAGCGCACCTGCCAAGTGCGCCCATACCGATCCATCACAGAATTCTGGAGTGTTCTGTGATGACGTGTCTTCTTCTGAGTGGCTGGATGACTTGTCTTTGAGCAGGGTGGTTCTGATGACTTCTGGACTGATCTATAGGCTCTAAATCACCCTATTCTCCTATAAAAACACCCACAAACCTCACTTTCTCTCCACACAATTTCATTCTTTCTATACTCTGCCTCTATAATAAATAAATAAAATAATGGCGTCGCTACTCTGTTTGGATCAAAACTAGAACTAGTGCATCTTCTTCCAAATCCAAATAAGATTAAAAGAGAACTACTACAACTCTTCTTCTATAATCCAATCAAGGCAAGTGCAGTTATTTTCTGATATGAATTTCAATCATGATCTTGACATAATTATAAAACTGAATCTGAGATTATGCCCTTTTTCTATTTATCAGATCTGTTCCTCTGTTTTATTATTCTGTTTGTTCTGTATTTCTTCCTCCTTTCTTTCTTTTTGTCTGATAGCAAGGCTACCACGAGCCTGAGCCAGATCTCATAAGAGATGAATGCATAAACGCTAAATTTGGGAAGAATATTGAATGAGGCATATTTGGGCATAATTGATTTGTAACTAATTTGAGGATACAACGCATGTTGTAATTCTGGACATAAATTTGAGGCATATTGTATAAGACGATCTATAACTTGGAAGGAGAGGATTATTTTGACTTAGAACATAAAGAACATAGGTTGAACTTAGAACATAAATATGAGATATGTAATTGGGCATGTTGTATTTAAAACATAATGTGTATTCAACATATGACTTGGGATTTGTGGCGTAAAGTTTAACTATGAACATGTAATTGATTTGGATGCATTGTACAAGTTGTAATTCAAGATCTAGATCTGGACATACTATATATATTATAGTCTGAAATTTGGAAAAAAGAGAATTAACTTTCATTTAACTTAGGTGTAAAGATCCATATTAAGATTGGTTAATTATTAAGTGTGAATACACCTAAGTAAAGGGGGGGTTTTGGATATGTGACATGCACTGTAATCAATGGCTATATTTGGCATAATTTATATGTAAGGTTTTTGGAGAATATTCTGAACTATGCAAGTTTAACTAAAAATTGGGACATATGTTATATGGTGGATTATGACCATAATTTGGGCATATAAGTTTAGGCTTACCTTATGAATTAGGCAAGATATGTGAATAGGACTTTAAGGAATGTTTAAATCGGCTAAAACTGTTATCTACTTATTATGTTAAATTTGCCTAACCTGCTAAACCTGTTACCTGTTTAATCTGTTGAATTGCCTAAACTGTTACATATGTTGAATCGCCTAATATGCTAATTTTGCCTAATCTGCTAAATCTATTGAGTTGCCTAATCTGCTAAATCTGTTGAACCGCTAAAGCTGCTAAATCTGTTGAAAAGCTGAATGATTGTAATTTGTGTAAAACATGTTAATTTGTTTAATATTCTGCGACCTGAAAAGAAGTCAAATCTATTAAATTGACATAACTAGTCTGATATTTGTATAATTTGTAATGGAATAAACTGGTTAAAATAAAAATGTTGAGACACAAGGTTAGACTCATGTTTGTGGTAGAAGCCTGCCCGGACCCAACCGGCTTAACCAGCAACTGCAAACTTCTAGTCTAATGTGAGAGGTCGTAAGCATAACTAAAATATGCTTAGACACGAGGTTAGGTCTGGCTTATGGCAGAAGTCTACCCGGAACCGCCCGGCTTATCCAGCGGCCACAAGCTACCGACCTAATGTGAGAGGTCTGCGCATTAATATTTAATTAATGCAAATCTGAGATAAATATGATGTCTAAAACGTGTTAGGTAGATAAGGCTAAACAACCTGGACTGATGAATTAATAAACCTGTTTCGTGAATCTTTAGGCCCATTA
Organism: Allium sativum; assembly: GCA_030737875.1. Lineage (NCBI taxonomy): Eukaryota > Viridiplantae > Streptophyta > Magnoliopsida > Asparagales > Amaryllidaceae > Allium > Allium sativum. Next base: position 831,834,279 of record CM060912.1, on the reverse strand, counting down.
CAAAGTTAGACAATCTGTAAGTCTGTTAAAACTATACATTTGATTCGTTAGTCTGAAAACCTGTTGACTTGATTTTCTGGTCTGTGAACTAGTTGATTCTGAACTCTGTAGGCCTAAAACTTGTAAACAAGTTAATCTGAAATCTGTTAGTCTGGGGACACAAGGTTAGGAGGGAAAAATACTTGTGTCATCTGTTGTTTTGGACCCATATAAGTCAGTAACCCTTTCTGGTATCAAAACTATGACCCAACAGTAGGTAGGGTCCGGGCACGCTTACTGAACTAATTATAAGTGGTTCATTCTGATAATGGCGAGGGGTGTTGATGGTGCGTTCCAACCGGGTCATGTGCGTGCATGGATCCCATTCTGCCTCTGAGGACGTAAGATGCCGTGACATTTGTAAATAGGTCTGTGTCATTTAAAGGTTGCCACTTTGGGGAGTGATACACCCTTCTATGGGGCTGGCACAGGGTATTTATGTATTAGGGAGCCGATCGCTTGGGGTATATTTAGGGTACACTTAGTTCTGTCTGTTTCTGTTGGGGTACCGTCTGTTTCTGTTGGGTGGTAACACATGTCTGTTCTGCGTGGTACCGTCTGTTGGGGTGGTAAAGGCCCATTTACTAGTGTACACCTAATTCTAACATTCTGTTTCTGTAGGGATTATTCTGTTTCTGTCTCTAATTGCGTTTATGTACCTTCTGTCTGTTGGGGTGGTAAAGGCCCATTACTGGCATTCTGTTCCTATATAGATTATTCTGTTCCGTTTCTGTTTCAGTTTGGACATTAGGGAAATGACTAATCCTGTTATACTAGTATTAGTGCAGAGAAGTTAACATATAAGTAAGAAGCATAACTTGGGCTATATCATTCTGTTTCTTCTGTTTAGCTTAAGTATACCAGTTACTCCTGTTGTTGTTGTCTCTTATCCAGCTTTATTTTCATGTCATGATATTATTATCTGTTCATATGCTGAAAGTCACTGGACTTGCCAGAATTTATGTCTGACCTTGCTTGTTTTCGCTTCTTTTCTTTCGTTCCCCCTCCACAGGTTTTTTAGGGTGGAAGTATAAGAGCTTAAATCGGATTTTCTCTGCTTGAAGTACCGCTTGGCCTTGGCTCTATCTTTCCATGGCAGTTTATGTTGGGGATTATGATTTTAAAAACTATGCATTCTGAAGGCTTTTGTACAAGACTGATATTTTGTACTTTAATTCTGATATTGTGATTTGAAAAGATGTAACCAAACTTACTTCAGTTTCTGTTGCAATAAATTTATTAATTTTCCAAGTACTGTTTTATCTGTCTTGTAAATTTCTGTTCTGTCTACTAAAACACTCCATCAAAGTCAAGGCATTCCCTTTGTGAGTGACCTAAACGGAGGTGGGGTGTTACAGAGATGATAGGGAACTTATAACAGGAAAAAGAGACAGGCACCACACAAATCCAACTAAGATTGAGGGAACCCCAACCGGATTATGGACAGTGATGGGTTTTTTGAGCTTTTTCAATTTCAAATCCAACTTCTTAACTGCAATCTTTGCAATAAAGCTTTGTGACTCGCCTGTATCAAACGGTACTTTAACTGGAATGTTTTTGACAGTGAGCATGCCTTCCAAAACGTCAGACCTTTCCTGACTAGCTGAGGGTGCTGAAGTTTCTGCCACTTCATTTACATGAACCTTTTCAGATTTCTTGAATAGCTGGCAAGCCTTTGAAAGATGACCATCCTAATGGCATTGACTGCATTTCCTATTCTCTTGAAATCCCTTCTTGGATTGAACTCAACCTTTTAATCGCTTCTTTAAGGGTCCACAGTTTATTGCCAAATGTCCTTTTCGATTACAGTTAGAGCAGGTGGCAGTTGTTACTGGCCCTTTCTCAGATTTAACCTTCTTTCGTTTGACTTTAGGTTTCTTTCTAATCCCAGACGTCGTACTGGCCTCAGGCTGCGCACTGGTCTCCGGGCTATCAGCTTCAAACTTCCTTTTTTTGCTAAAACCGACTTCCTCTTCATCGACAAAAAGGCCTCGCTTATCTAGATCTTCATACTGATATGCCATGTATACCATTTCAGAAAAAGGAAGCTTCACATGCCCCATTACACTACTTTGGTACTTTCTTTGAAGCCTATTAATAAACCTCAGATTCTTCCTCTTCGGATTTTGAATTAGATGAGGGGCAAAATGAGAAAGTTCATTTAATTTCTTATGATATTCTGGGATATTCATATCTCCATGTATCAAATAACAGAATTCATCACATACCGGCTCAGTTGCTTCTAGAGGAATAAATCTTCCTCTGAAAATCTCTTTGAATCTATTCAAGTGATATCACCTTCTGGATTATCCTTAATGATTGTTTCCCACCAGATTAAAGCTACTTCTTTGAGCACCTAAGATGCCACTAATCTTTTCTGATCATCTCTCAGCTGGAAACGCTCAAAAATTCTTTCAGAAGAACTCATCCAAGCTTGAGTTTGAATAATCGATTCATTGCCCGAGAATTGTGCTCCACCCAGATTTCGATATCTCTTAAACAGAGCCTCCAGATCTGGTTCTACATTCCTTCTATTTCTAACACTCATTTTCTAGTACTTCTGCAAATAGCAGACCAAGTGTCAGGTCAACAGAAAAGATATTTTAAAGCAAAGAGACATATACTTGAATGTAAATGTGTCTATCGGGGTGTATTCCATTCTGCTATACTCATACTAAGATATTACTGATCCTATCCATAATGAGTTACTCATCCTAGAACACTACTGGTTCTATTTCTGACGAATTCGTTAATATGTTATATTCCAGAACTAAGCTTAACCAAAGCTCTGATACCACGTTGTGACGACCCTAAAACCCCATAAGACGGTGTCAAGGGTAATCTTTGGAATATAACACATAAACAGATAATAACAGAACAGAAATAATTAAATACACCAGATAATGTACAATAGAATACACTGGATAAACATAATAATCAGAGTCACAAAGTATAAAGGATCCTCCTTAGTACAAATACAGTTCAGCTATACATAAATGTCTACAGCGGAAAACACACATAATATGTACAATAGGAGCTGAACAGCATAAAAAGAGATAAATGATAGAATCCACCTTCACCTCCAGCTATCCAGAAAGAGCCTGCTAAAACCTGAATACAAGGCTGCCCGTGTAGAAATAGGGGCACCCAATTTTGCAAGTGAAACAAACTACGAGTCAGTCATGGGACTGTTATGAGAAATCTACTTCACTGGTTAACCAATACTAACAAGGCAAATCATAGAACCACGCCACTTTCGCCGAACGGGTTTACTCCAGTGATTGTCAGTGCTTTAAAACACGTAAATCTTTTAAACATCGCAATGCTTTTTATAAAAATGAAGCCATTATAAGACTCAGTTCCCATCACACAATGCAACGCAAACCGGAGGATAGAGTTTTACCTTATAATGGCCAAAATACGCTTGATACGAATAAAACAAAAGCATTTGATATTATTACTAGTGTTTATATGTTTCAAAAACAAATTCAAATCATAAGTATCAATCATAGACGGCATTAATGCCCCATACCACTATGTCGCCATATATAGGTATACAATCAAAACCGCAAAGTAACGTATTTGGAAATTGGATTTCCGTCATGAACCAAGGCAAAGGTAGTCCTTACCAAATTCGAGACGCTCTAGCCCGTGTCGCAGGATCAGAGCTCGAGTGACCCTGGGAGCAACAGGGCCGGTCCACCGATGTGGATTAAAATGCCTGAACACTGCGTTTCCCCGCCCTTTGGGGCGTCAATGAGCCAAATGACTCCATCGGCTACACACAGTCACCGATATATCCGAGGCGCCTCGCAACAGCAACAACCACACAGGTGAAAATAATATAAATGTTAGGGCTGGTAGGTCACTCACACCACCCTATCTAGAAAGAAACGCATGCCCTCCCTGAGGTCCTCTCCCGTTTCTGGTTCATACCGGGGTGTGAGGCTCGAGAATTCACATTATACACAAAGCTATGCCACATGGGCCGTGCTTTGATCATCAACCACAAGACTTTGCTTTTCAACTGAAGCCTTGATCATCTGCCACTTAGGCATGCCACATAGGCTATTCACTCTATGCGACTGATTTCTATCGATATATAAACTCTGAGCTCGTACGTCTCAGAGAAGGGCGTTAAGCAAGAGAATAAATTCTCCACCGCCAAACAGATATATATTTAATAGAGATCAATCAGCACAGAACAAAATCCAATGTCAGACACACAGTCCATTTCCTAGTTCGTTCTGGGTCTGAACGAAACCGGAGGCACTATATACCTCGCATATCCATCGATCTCCAAGCACGTCTGGACGATCACCACTTATTATCTATATTTCGGGATGCCTCCCAATCAAGACATCAGTTATCATCCAACCGAGGTGAAGATATCCGATCTTCAACCACCGTCTTCATCATCGACTTCTTATCGCCGATCAATTATTTGAAATGAGATTTAACTCGGCCTTTTCAAATAATTCACATATACTTAGAATTTTAAATCAATTCATTTCAATGGTTAAATTATTCGACATCAATAATTCTGTTATTAAATGTAATCTTCGCACCAAACACATTCAACCATCAAATATCTAATAAACCGGTAAATTTGGTTTATTTTCCATTCCATATCGTTTATAATATTTTATAACGATTTATCGCTATTTTTATTCGTTTAAAAATGGCCCATTTCTTTCAAACAACGCTTCAGGCCGTAACGCGCCCGTGGCGCTGTTTTTCTTCAGATTTGATTTACACATATCTGAAAATCTAACCGTTGGATCTTCACAAATTTTATATCATTAGAAAGATATTTTCAAAATGAATCCAACGGGTTCTGTTTTGGGAAAATCCGACGGTCGGATCTCCCAGTACAATCGTTTGAAGTTTCGATTTCAAAATACGAACTATAGCATCGTTATTCGATTTAATTAAATTAAAATATATATAGATATATATATATATATAATCGGTTCGGGCACTGTTTTTCTTCAGATTTGAATTAAACATTCCAGACAATCTAATCATTGGATCTTCACAAAGTGGGTGTCGTTGGAAAGATATTTCAAAGCGAACCCAATGGTTTCAGTTTCGGGAAAATCCGATGGTCGGATCTCCCGCACTAATCGTTTGAAATCACGGTTTCAAAACACGAACTGCAGCTTTGTTATTCGTTTTATTTTTAATTATATTTATATATATATTTATATATATATAAATATAATTCATTCTTCGATTTCAAAACCATATCCACTTCATATATTTGATAAAAATGATATTTTTATCATCAAAAATATTTATTCAACACATGAATATTTTTAGCACTTCATATTCACAATAAAAATGTATATTTTATTGTTTAATCTATATATTCAACACATGAATGTTTTCGACTTCACACATACGATAAAAATATGATTTTTATCGTTCTAGTCCTTTATTCAACTCATGAATATTTTCTATAGTTGATATATATAATAAAAATGTTATGTTTTATCTTTCAAACCAATTTACTAAACACATTAGCTTCATTCAACACATGAATTTATTTCAACACTTGAATTTCTATAGTTCATATATATAATAAAAATGTGTTTTTTATTGTAAAACAATTTATTTCAAAACACGATTATTTTATATAGTTTATGCATAAGGTAAAAATGTTATTTTTGGTGTTAAAACGATTTATTTAAAACACTAGTATTTTATAAAATCTATATATATATGATAAAACTGTTATTTTTATTTTTTGAAGAATTTATTCAATACACGAACTCCATTCAACACATGAATTTATTTCAACACATGAATTTCTATTCAACACATGAATTTTATTTCAACATTCAACACATGAATTTTATTTCAACATTCAACACATGAATTTTATTTCAACATTCGAATTTAAATCAAACACAGAAATATTTCAGAAAATTTCGGTAGCATAACAGCAGGGTAGTTAAAACCGGGACCGTCCCTAGTACGGCTCCTCGCTCTACCTTGAAGCCTCGCAGCTTTTGACAATGGGGATTTTCAATATCTAGTTCATACGCAGATGAATTTTCCCATATACTAATCCTATTGGGATTTCAACCACAATCATTTTTTTCAAATCAACCATTCATGATATTCACTAAATTTTCACATCAACCAATAATCCAAACAATATCACAACCAATATATATCATCCATGGTCTGTGGACGAGGGGAGTATATATATATATATATATATATATATATATATATATATAGATATAGATATATGCATATAACTATATTTCTATTTCATTTCTATTTCATTTCAATTTATTTCAACACACATATCATTTATACAATGCATATATAACTTATACATCGAACGTACAACTTATACAACGCTTATACATGTGGTGTACAACGGTTATATAACTCATACATCGACTATATAATTTATACATCGTTGTTTTCCATATCGTTTATAAATTAGATATCTCACATTGGGTTCCACTCCACCAAAAATAGCAGAAGGCTCAGAAAAACATGCGGTCTCTTCTAGAATGTAGAAGGCGTCCACATGAGTCCACTGTCTCTTGTTTCATTGAATTTCGTCAACATAGCAAAAAGATATGATTTTTATTGTGAAATAAGAAACTGTAGCGCTTTAAAGTGCTATTAAACAGTTTAATATTATAACAGTCGTACCTCTCTAAACCTGTTCAAAACTAGGTTTTGATTTTTCTCGACAACCGTTGCACTTGGTGATGATCGGAGGTGATTGCGTCAAAGGGGGAGGTGGGACGCTTCTGCGTAGGGTGGTGCAGTGACCTTCGGTGGCCTGTAGGCGGCACGGCGGCGCTTCAAAGTTCGTGCCTTCCCGGAGGTGATTAAGCCTCCACGCTCCACGATAAAACCTCCAACAGGTATGGATTTGAAGCTCTCTTCGAAGGCTACAAATAACTCCAAAGAAGCAGGTGGTTTTGATTCACGGATTAGAAGAAAACGAAGAGAGAAGATTTGATCCCCAACCGTCGTTCGCGATATGGAATTATGGGGAGAGAGAAATTTTGATGGCCAATGATATTTTTTATTTAGTTATATTTTTAAAAATCCAAAAATACCATTCTTCACATACTAGGTCCAATCCAAACACAACGACTGTCGTCCATAGCTAAATACCCCCATTCCGAACATAATGGGATATGATTCGTAGGCCCATTCGACTGTTTCATTCAGTTTCTCTTCAAATTAAAATATAAAACATTCAATATTGGATTTGAACGTACATTTCAATTTGCCGGGGCAACATACTGATTCTAAAAATTCCAGAAAAATAGATCTAGCTATCTTTTGACGATACGGTCCAAACAAAACAAGTTTTGTCGAATTCTGAGACCATTTGAAAAATGGCCTTTTTCTGGTCGATCCAATTTAACAGAAATCGACCAAACACATTTTACTTTGCCACGCTTACATACTAACTTCAAAAATTATGAAATTTGAAACCTAGTAATAATTTGACATCCCGGATCCAACAAAAGTGGTTACGTCGAATTCTGAGGTCGTTTGCAAAATGGCCATTTTCACGGGCTATATAAACTCTATAGCGACCTTTCTGAAAATTTCTTTGGCCATAACTTTTGATTCCCTCTATGAAACTTCTATTTTTCAGATTCGTTTGAAAGATATTCACTAACAGATTTAACTATTTTTGGTTTCACTAAAATCCATTTTATTTTGCACCCGGTACAGTCAGTCAAAGTTCGAATTGAAATTTTGAAACTGCCGCGCCATTTCAGGCCTTGTTTATAATTAAAATTATTTATATTTATTTTCAAACATCGATTCAAACACACTTTTCATCGCTATTATTTAAAATATATAAAATTCACTAAAATAGACAAATTAAAATTTTTAAATTAGCTCAGATTTTCTTGGTTTTTACACTCCAGCTCCACCCGTTGTTCCTCTTCCTCCGCGTGCAGATAATTTTTCCAAGATCTACAAAGATTTTTGTGCCATGGGAGCAAAGCCATTCTGTGGATCCAAGACGTTCATAGAGGCAAGAAATTGGCTCATGGAGACAGAGGAATTGTTGGGAATTTTCGAAGTGGACGATCGTAAGAAGATTCAGTTAGTCGCCTGGCTATAGAAAAATGAAGCTTCGTTCTGGTGGGAAGTGACACAAGTAGGGCGTCTGGTGGAGAATTGGGATGATTTTAGACAAAGGTTTGAAATGAAGTTTATTTCTCAAGTTGAGAAAAGTATGCAAATGGAAAGGTTTTTTGGTTCAAGCAAGGAGGCATGACTGTTAAAGAGTATGTTAACAAATTTAACCAACTAGCAAGGTTTGGGTTGGATCTAGTGGATATCCCACATAAGAAAGCTTTGTGATTTGCTAGAAGACTGAATGAACCCCTTCATGGGTTAGCCGTGTCTCATATTCCAATGCGAACAACTTTTGAGAGGCTCGTTGATATGGCTTTAATGCGTGAGGAAGATAAAGCTGAAAAGAAGGAAGTTACAGTTGAGGAAACACAAAAAAAGAAAGTGTGGCCCAAGAAAGAACAACAACAAGAGGGTGGAAAGCATGACAAAGCTCAAGCCAAAAAGAAATATCATGGTTGCGGGAACGTGGATCATTTGGTCAAAAACTGCAGAAAAAGGAAGAATGCTTGCTTCGACTGTGGTGAAGTCGGACACTATACTAGGGAGTGCCCGAAGAAGCAAGGATAAGGCCAAAGGGCAGGAACTTATGGAGGGCATATGCATGCTTTCGAAGCCAGTGTACCGGATAGAGGTATGAAAATTTCTTTTGAAGGTTTGATTTCTCTTTCCAATCATCCAGTTAGGACTCTTTTTGAATCTGGCTCTTCTCAATCTTTTATATCTGATTCTATAGTTGAGTCTCTGCACCTTAGTACTAGTATGGTTTTGGATTCCGTTGTTGTCTTGAACCCATTGGTTGTACGACTCATCTCTCTATGACTTATCAAGGTTCGAGAATATTTGTGATAGGCGTAAAGTTTGAGCACGACGCATATGTACTTTGTTTTATGGGATAATGTTTGATTCTAGGGATGGATTGGCTAGCCATATGTTGTGCCATTCTAGATAGTTAGAGGAGGGTCGTTAAATTTCTGAATTACCATGGAAGGACTCTCGAGATTTCTAGTGACCCAAGAGGGTCTTACATGCTTAGTTTCCCAAAATCACTTTTGCATCTATTGATGATCTACAATCGGTACTAGTAGCCTGTGAGTATCCTAATGTTTCTGATGAGGCTTGGGGCTTGCCACCGAGGCACTAGATTGATTTCAGTATATACTTGGTAGATAATGTGAAGCCAGTCGCATTACCTGTGCGCCACATGACTCCTGAGGAAAGGAGGGAGCTCAACAAACAAGTAGAGGAGCAACTTGAAAAAAGTATTGGTTAGGCAAAGCATATAAGAATGAGGTGCTCTGGTCATCTTTGCAACTAAGGCATACAACTTCCTTCACTTATGTGTGGATATTCACGATGTTTTTCCACATTTCTTATTTATGGAAGTGCCTGCACGATACAACAGAGGCAGTTGATCCAAACATGCATAAGGAAGTAGAGGTAGAATGGGAGACAACAATTAGACGAGTTCCTACCTGTATACTTGGATCAAAGGTTAAGAAACTGCACAACAAAGAGGTTAAGTGCAACGGGGAGAAGATAGCGAGGATGCGACTTGGGAGACTGAAGACAAGGATCGCGCTTCATACCCTTTCCTTTTTGGGACTGTGTTATTAACTTCTTTTTTCAAGCTTTTATTCGTACTTGATTCTGTCATTCGTGTGTATCCTATCAATCAAATCTTCGACCTTTAGATAGAAATCCCATGGTTGCAAAAATGTGTTTGAGACATGTTATGCTTGATGGATGCAAGTGGAGCCAAGCGTTTGCTGGTGGTTGCTCGTGGATGCATATACACACACATTAGGCACTAGATCGGCTCAATCACTCTCATACTGCATACAGATGTGTGTGCATTTTTCTTCTTTTAATGGATGAAAGTGAGTCTATCATCATATGGATGTTGCATTTGGACAGGATTGTGCAAACATATAGAACTTACATGTTATTATAGGATTATTTGCATACATATTGGATTCATGGCACTAAAATATATTGCATTAAGGAGGTCTACAGGATCAGTAGACCGCCTGATCTTCGCATTAGTATAAGGACATATACACACACATTTGCATATGTTCATATAAACATTAGAAATCCTTTAAGGACAATGGATGCCTATGATTGGTGGATGAGTAGATGGGTGACGGATGGCAGGATATACATTCTTCTTAACTTGGAGGTTTCAGGGATGAAATCCATTGAGTAGGGGAGAATGTAACACCCCGTAATTTTAACAACACTAAAGATGATAGATTAAAGAATAATTAATTAAATATTCAGAATTAAGTGAAACGGACTCTACCATTGCGTTCGTCTCAGAATTCTAGTCAAGATAGACAATTGGTTTGCGTAAAACGGACATCATATGAAGAAGTTACCGAGGTTTGAAGTTTGTATATGCATAAGAAGAATATATATATATATATATATATATATATATATATACATAATTAAAGAAATTCAAAATAGCGGACGAGAAGCTAAAACGCGGAACCGACCCATCCAGGGGGTCGACCCGAAAGCCCGCTGTGTCGACCCAGGCTCTTTTGGGTCAATGTAGTAACCCGAAACTTCCCTGGTAAGGAAAGCCCGGATACTTCGAGGATAAGCCACATTGAAACGCAAACAGAAGAACATTTCATTGCTTATTACAACAATTCCTTTAGAATACAAGAATATACAGAGTATGAATAAATATTACACAGAAAATATCAGAGATTTAAATTACATTATTGCAGCGGAAAATTAATACAATACACAACTAGAAGTAATACACGGACATAGAGATTTCCGAGTACTGTTCCAGCTGTAAATCAGGATCCCGTGAATATAAATCTGCAAAACCAAAACTACTAGCTGCCCGTGTGGAAAATAGGGGCACCCAGAGTTTAGGTTAAAACAATAAACTCCAGGTCAGTCATGAGACTGGTGTGAGAACTAAAATAGTTATTGATCTTTATTTTAAAGTTAGGTAAATCAAGGGACCATGCCGTATAACACGGAATGGGTTTCCTCCCAAGAACACCAGTGCATAAAACAACAGCGCAATGCTAAATAAAGAAAATTGAAGTTGTTATAAGACCAAGGTCCCATCACACAATGCAACACAAGTCGGAGGATAAGGTTTTACCTTATAATAGCCAAAGCATGCTTGATACGTTAAAAACAAATCATTTGATACTATTATAAGTGTATAGTGTCAAAACAATTTCAATCATAAATATTAATCATAGACAGCATGGGTACCATATATCATGTCGCCATACTAGGCTCTACAATCAAAACCGCAAAGTCACGTATTTGGAAATTGGATTTCCGTCTGTGAACCGAGGCCAGGGATCGTGCTCTACCGATTCGAGACAATCTAGCCCATGTCTCAGGCAAGCGCGCAGACAAGCCTTGGATTGTCAGGGCCGGTCCACCGATGTGGATTAAAATGCCTGAACACTACGTTTCCCCGCACTATGGGGCGTAAATGAGCCAACGAATGACTCCATCGGCTTCACATAGTCACCGATATATCCGAGGAGCCTCGCAACAGCAACAACCACATAAGTCAAACTCGTCAGGGCTTGTAAAACCACTGACGCCACTTCTAGCTAGAAGGAAACGCATGCCCTCCCTGAGGTCCTTCTCCCGTTTCTGGTTCACAACCGGGGTGTGAAGCTCGCGAATCAACGCTACACAAAGCTATGCCACACAGGCCGTGCTTTGATCATCAACCACAAGACTCTGCTTTTCAACAGAAGCCTTGATCATTTGCATCTTAGCATGCCACACAGGCAAACCACTCCATACAACCGATATCCATCAATCACAAAAAATGATATCCAATGTCAGACACACAGTCCATTTACGATTCCGTTCTGGGTCTGAACGAAACCGGAGGCACCTTTTACCTCGCATATCCATCGAACTCCAAGTACGTCTAGACGACCACTAACTGATTCCCTCCTCTTGGGTGTACGACCCAATCAAGATCATCAGTAATCACCCAAATGACGTGAAGACCTCCGGTCTTCAACCTCCGTTTTCATCCTCGACACCACGTTGAATTAGTTATTCAGAATAGGATAAAAATGGTCTTTCTGAATAACTCGCGTATATAATAAACAAGTGTTACAAAAACACAACATACGCCTCATTCCAATTCATCAGTCACTAACCGTAAATTAACAAGAGAATAATTCCCCAAATAATTACCCCGAAGGCCGAAACCAACATCAGATCAATACCCAGGAAACCATTATGCTTAGCTAACCTATAGTTTGTTTCTAAATTTCACATTCTTAGGGAAAGGTTCCCATTAATTTTAACAAAGATAAATTCTTTTAAATTTATTCTTTAATCCTCCTTTGAATATCACTTCAAACTAGTCGAGATTAGCGAACCACACCAAAGTAATCATTTATTTTATTTCCCAATCCCAACCTATTCATCCCACGAAGTAAAACTGGTCATACTTCATATCTAACACCACGGTGTTATCGGTAAATTCAATTACCATTTCATGTTCAAATCTAATTAAAGATTTAACTATCGCCTGGAGCAAAACTGGTGATACTCCATTCTCGATCATTTCAATCTAATTAAAGATTCATTAAAACTCCACTTAATTTTAATCTTTAACTGGGTTAAAGAATCAATGTCATTTAAAACACGATTCGCGATAAACCCAAAATCACATTCCATTCTATCAGCCTTTATCCGTAAAATAGCAAGTGAGCAATTCCCTAAGCATTAACCCCGAAGGCCGAAACCAACATTAGATCAATACCCAAGAAACCATTCAACTTAACTAATTTCTAGTAAGTTTCTGATTTTCTTAACTCAGTTGGGTCTAAGAACAGTAATATTGAAGATACCATTCACGACAACCCAAAATCACATTCCATTAATTATCGGGTTAAAGAACAGGTGTTATTTAAAACACCGTTCACGATAAACCCAAAAATCAATTCAAATTCAATTCCAATTAAATACCATTTAATTGGTACACTTCATTAAATCTAAATAAAAAGATTTAATCTTTTTCTCAACTGGGTTTAAGAATAGTGTTAATGAAGACACCATTCACGACAAACCCAAATCACATTTGATATTAAATATAAGGCTCTGGATTGAAAATATATCGGCTTATATTCAATATCAAATTCTACGACCAACAAATATCGTCTTGGAAATAACGATATAAGTATATCTTTCAAATTTCTGTAACAATATCTGTTTAATCACGAAATCCAACATCGAAGTATTCCAAAGACAATTTCGATTCAAATCCATTCCAATTCAATTATTGGAAATTCTGGTTACTTTTAAAACCATTTCAAATCCAATTTATTTAATTAAAAATAAATAAATTATTATTCTAATTCAAAACTAGTTCATTTCGATAAAAATCTATTTTTATCCTTTCAAATATGGAGTTTTTCACCCCAATTCTTCACAAATCATTTCTTATGATTTTACACAAATTATTACTATTTTTAATAATTTTACCCAGGCCTATATAGTCGATTTCCATCAACGGCCATCAAACTGCACTTACAACGACCTTTTCCAAATTTGATTTGGACATAATTCCAAATCCAACCGTTAGATTTCAATTCTATAATATTCTTAGAAAGCTCTTTTTGATACGAACCCAACGGTTCCGGTTTTAGGAGAATCCGACGGTCGGATCTCCCGCAACGTCAATTCGAAGTCAATGATCGAAATTCACGAACTAACGCAGCGCGGCGCGTTCTATTTAGGCTATTATATATATATATATATATATATATATATATATATATATATTATATTTCGTCTATTTCAATTCAAAACGTATTTTATAAATCGTTTAAATTCGTTTTCAAAACGATTTCAATTCAATTTCAATTTATTTCGAATTTCAATTTAATTTGAATTTCAATTCATTCGAATTTCCAATCTATTTCAATTTAATTCGAATTTCAATTTAATTCGAATTTTGAAATCACTTTCAATATTCGTTGAAAAATGAATAAAATCGATATAAATATTGTTCACGTCAAAATGGCGTCAATCTAATCAACACGGCTTTTATTCAACACATCAATGTTTATTCTTTTCAATACATGAATTTTTTTCAATTCAACACATGAATTTATTTTCAAATTAACACATGAATTTATTTTCTTTATTGGAATGAGGCCCAATCAATTACCATATAATGTTAATTACATGGATTTCCTACAACACATGTATATAATAGCAACGATAAATAATCAACCATCATCCAGAGTGCACCACACAACTGCATAAGCATTAAATATAAATAATTAACGCCCATACAGTCTGTCAATCAAACGATCGACGTATCACTAAACAATTGGGATTAGTGTACGTCAAATATCATCCCAATACCCGTGTGGGGTTTCAAATCAACAAACACAGATTTTATTTGTGCACTTGGGCGATGTGTAAAATTTATCGTCCCAATCTATATCAGTCAAATCAGTGTATATAAACAAATCGTTCGATTTGTTTATAAATAATTATTTTATATACACGTTAAAAATCATATTTTTAACTATAATATATTTTCCACTATAAAATATTTTATTTCATTTCACATCACACAATCAAATTTCACTACACAACAATCAAACAAACAAGTCATCCATGGTCTGTGGACAACGGGTGTCGGGTGCTACTAAACACCGTCTGCATCCTCGTATATATTTCAAACTAGAAATATATTAAAGGCGAGGAGTTCTCACCGACTAGCTAAACCAAACGCCTCGACTCTTCATATGTAGGAAATCTTCACCGCTCGCCTTTTATCACTTACATCGTCTGCATTTGCTACATATATAAAAATCACATTTTTATATTCTCTAGTAAATAAAAATTATATTTTTATTTTCTCTAGCATATAAAAATTAAATTTTTATAATCGCTACTGTATAAAGATCGAATTTTTATTACTCTACTTAAATAAAAATCATATTTTTATGAAGCCGTTAATACGATAAAAATCAAGTCCGTTCACGTTTTAAAAACTAATCTTTTCTTCATACAAAAATGTACTCCTTTCAATGGTAAAAACTTAATTTTTCTCATGATAAAAATATATGGTTTTTTCATTTTAAATAAAATCAGAAAATAAAATTAAATTAAATAAATAAAAATAAAGTTACAACCGAAGGGGGAGGCGCAGGGCTGAGGGGGGGTGGCTGCACTGGCGGTGGGGCCACTGTGATCGGCGCTCGGTGGTTGGGGCTTCAGGCGGATTCGGTTTAGGGTCTTGGGGGTTACGGTTTCCACCGGAGAAGGGGATTGGGGCGTCAGAGGGGACTAGAGGGGGAGGCGGAGGAAGGGATCGTCGGAGGGTGCGCTCGTGTCGAAGGGGGGAGGGCTGTGATTGGTTGCGCTCGACAGAGGGATGAAACAAGAGATGAGGGAGGAACTTTGACGCGATGAGGAAAGAGAAGAGACTGAGGGGGAGGAGGAAAATTAGTTTAAAGGAAAAAGTTTAATAATATTTAAATTTAACGGACGTTAAGTTTTAACTTCCGTCTGAAGGACAAGCGGCAAATTCTCCATCGTGTTCATTAGTTTTATTTTCTTCTACAAAACTTCTTTTTCAATCTTCACTAAAAATGGCAGCCCTAGTCTCGCTCTAAAATTCTTCTCTTATCAAAGTTCAGGTTCTCACGCAATCGATTCTAGAAATGGAAGAGAAATCGCCGTCTTCCTCAGATTTCGCACAAAAACCCGAAGATTCAAATATCTCCAAAATTAGTGTTACTCCAAGAACTAGGTCTTCTCCCCGAGCGTCAAAACAAGTCAATTCGAGTAATATTCAGGGTAAAAAAAGAAAATCGAGAAGATCATTCGCCGCTGAGACCGAGAAACAAGATCAACTAAAGCAACAAGAGTTGTGCGATGAAATATTCAGTAGGAAAAGGAAATAAAAGGAATAACATTAGATCTATATTTTTTATAGAAACATATCATGTTTAAATGATAGTTCAAAATATCATATTAGTTTAATACGTCAAATTGTTAGATGCATAGTTTTAGAATGATGCCTAAACATGGCATTAAAAAAATGATATACATATATATCATGGAAAAAGTTTAGTTGAATACGTCAAATTGTTTTGCTGTGTGCTTTTTCGGTAATGATAAATGATATAAAAACATGTCATTGAATGTTTGGAAGCATTATACATATTATTAAGGTGATAGTTCAAAATATCATATTAGTAGTTGCAAGCATTGTACAGAAATGTTATATGCATAGTTTTAGAATGATGCTTAAACATGGCATTAAAAAAACGATATACATATATGTCATGGAAAAAGTTTAGTTGAATACGTCAAATTGTTTTGCTGTGTGCTTTATGGGGAATGATAAATGATATACAAACATGTCATTGAATGTTTGGAAGCATTATACATATTATTAAAATGATAGTTCAAAATATCATATTAGTAGTTGCAAGCATTGAACAGAAATTTTATATGCATAGTTTTAGAATATTGCCTAGACATGGCATTAAAAAAATGATATACATATATGTCATGGAAGAAGTTTAGTTGAATACGTAAAATTGTTTTGTTGTGCGCTTTATAGGGAATGGTAAATGATATACAAACGTATCATTCAGTGTTTTGAAGCATTATACATATCATTTAAAATGATAGTTCAAAATATCATATTATTAGTTGCAAGCATTATGCAGAAATGTTATATGTATACTTGTAGAATGATACCTAAACATACCATTAAAAAATGATATACAAATATATCATGGAAAAAGTTTAGTATTCACGTATACACATATATCATGGAAAAATGATATACAAATATATCATTGAAAAACCTGATTAATGATGGAAAATGAAAATCAGGTTGTTTCGACAAAGTTGTCACTAGCAACTTCAAAGGGAAAAAAGACAACTGCATTGGATAAAGGAAAACGAGATAAGGTACATTTGTTATTAACTTAATTTTTTCTCATGTTGATTTTCTACTGTCTTTTATATTCACATATGCACATAGACACATGCACTATGCAAGCATTATACAGAAATGTTATACAGAAATGTTATATTTTTTGGCAAATATGAAGAATTAAAGCTGGTTCCCCTGTCTGGATTTCACGGATTATGCAATTCTATTTTCATTGTCTTTGCACAGAGCCTCCTTGTAGCAAACACCTTGGCACATCCCCACTGACCATCCAAACTAAGCACATCCAACACCTTCCAGTTCCAACAAAGTACACTCTGCCATCTACCTAACGCTTTACCAACTCCGCACAGTTATATCACAAACTGAACTACAAGCATACTGCTATCCACCAATAAACCAGGCTCTACCTTCTGCATATCACCACCCCACTTCTAGCCGCAAACTAGTTTCTACAAACCTCCCCCATAACCACAATTTGAACAACACATTGTTATCTAATCTTGTACACTATATTACTCTCTTTTTTACACATTATTACTTGGATACTAATGATAGACGTAACTTTCACTTTTCTTATACTTGGATGCTATTGATAGATGTGAATGAAAGTTTCACTTATCAAATAAGGTTCTAATGATAGTTTCACATATCATATATCATATACTGGGTGCTAATGGTAGACATGCAAATGACATTTGGAATGATGATTTCATATATCATATTATTGTTTTATATTGATATATAGATGACATTGGAAATGATAGTTTCGCATGTCATATACTTGTTTACTAATGATAGATGTAAATAGCGTTAAAATTAATTATATTTACATTGATTCATTCAGAAAATATTGTGCAGGAATCAACAGGGAAAGGAATGAAGAAGATAAAGGCAGCAACAACGAAAAAAGCAAAAAAAGGCATCTCAAGAAAAAATTCAATATCGTTGTAGCTTGCTGCCTATGATAAAAAATTTTAAAAAAATTATCCAAAAAGGTGGTGATCTTGCAAATCAGTTTAATTTTTTAAATCAAATCCCATTTGAAAAGTTTGTTCATGTCTTTTTCAAACAAATTTTAACCATTTCGGCTTTCACTAGATCATCTACAACCTTAGATGATATAGTAGAAACATTTTCTATTGAGGAAGAAGCTTTCAAAATTGGGAATGTTTTTCTAAAATTTTAACCAGAGGATATTTCAATTCTTTTTGGATTACCTATGAGTGTTATTAACTTCTTACCAGCACCTAAAATGAGTTTCCAAGTTCTTCCTGACAACTGTAAAGACTTTGTTTTAAGAAATTTTGGTGTTGTACAACATATCTCAAAAGACCTTACAATTTCTAAAATAAACAATGTGCTCGAGACAAGAAAAACTGAAAATGAAACCGATTTTCCGAAACTAATCTTAATTCTTGCAATGATCACCTTCTTTATTCCCGATGGTCAAAGAATTTTTCCATGGGGATACATTCCTTATATCGTTGATATAAGGAAAATGAACTCAGTATCTTGGCAACTTTCAATCCATTATTCTTTAATTAGATCTTTGACGGCTTTTAAAACAAAGCCAAGAAGCATGCCGGGTTGTTCCATGCTTCCAATGGTAAGTACATCATTTTAACTTTATATTCATGCATTTATTTCCGTAAATTAAATTATGCATATTCTATGTTTTAACAAATAAAATTTTATTTTCAGTTTTTTCTATGTGAGCATGTTAGTTTGATATCTCCGTTGCCAAATTAGTCTTCAACATTGCCAAGATTTGGAAGATGGAATATTTCTAGCTTAAAGAAGGTTGTATCAAGAAATATTTTGTCAAGCATGGATGATGAAAAGATATATTTTAACACACAAACAAAATAGATACATACAATAAATGTTAACTTGGAATATAGTGATAGTAGTCATGTTATTATGATACATTCATAGTCTAAACGATAGTTAAATTTATCGTTAATGCAGAAATAGAATTCAATGTACTTAATTCTGAAGATTGATAGTTATATATAGCATAAAATGGAGAATGATAATTCCACATAGCATTAGTTAATTTATTGGGTGTTACTCAGTCATTTTGATTTATGTTATTATATAGATTTTTGTTGAATTCAGAAACATATCAGAAGATGAAAAAGCTCTTCTTGAAAAAAGGCCCCAACATCAACATCTTTAGATTGAAACCAATGAACATATGGATATGCAACAAACAAATAGTTTGATAGAGACATTGAGCAAACAAGTAGAGTCTTTGCAACAGTATAACATGGATTTGGAACAGAAATTAAAGAAGAATGAAGAAGAATTTGAAATTGAGCAACAGAAAAGAAGGGATGCTGAAGCCCTTGTGGTAGAGCTAAAAAAGAAAGTAACAATGTTGGCATCAAGAAAAATACAAGAAGTAGAACCACCAACATTTAATCTTGATGTAACACAGCAAATGCTAATGCTGCAACAAGGAAAAAAATAAGACACAACTGGCGAAGTCCTTGAAACTAGGAAAAAACAAGAGGATAAACATATAAGTACAAAGGAAAAAAAAGGAAATTCTAAAAAAGAATGCAAAAACAATGAAAAAACCAAGCTCTTTAGTTGAGAGGGTTAAAAGCCACAAACGAACGAGTACATTTGATTTGGAATCCCAGTACAAATTAATTCAAAGGAGAAAATATAACAAGAAGAAAACAAAAGTTGAAGAAAAAAAAGGAGGTGAAGATGACGAAGTTGAAGAAGATGATGTAGGTGAAAATAAAGAAGGTGGAGATGACGAAGTTGTAGAAGATGATGTAGGTGGAAAAACAAGAAGCTGAAGATCATGAAGAAGCTGAAGAGCTTGAAGAAGCTGAAGAAAGTGACCAAATGTCTTTAGAAAAAGAAGAAAAAAATGAACAGTCTGATTATGAAGAGGAAACTGAAACTGAATCTGAAACACATAAAAATGAAGAGATGATTGATATTGATAGATATTCGCCAACAAGAAAAGGTTACAAAAGCAAAGATATCACAAAAAGCCATATCCTGAAATTATTGAATAGAGCACAACAAGAAAAGATTATCACTTTCTTCAAATTCAAGGAAAATGAGAAGTAAGATTTGTAACTTGTTTTCTTTCTTTATATTTGTAACATTGTAAGCTTTGAATAAAAAAAATGACTTATAAAATGTTGATATTCAATTGGAGCACTATAGCATACTACAAAGACGAAGGAAACCAAGGAGGAATAACTATAGTGAAATCAATGCTAGAGGATATTCTTTTTGATGGGCTTACCGACGGTTAGGTATATATCAAACTAGAATTTTGAGCATAAAAAAAGAGTAATAGGGTGTACAAGATTTGATAATGATTGGTAAACATATCATTCATCTTTTCATATATTTGGAGCAGTATTCTTACTATATATATTAATTGAATGGGGGAATGAAAGCTAGAAGTAGCATCACTATATGTTAAATACCTATGAATGTATACGATGGGAGAATGATAATTAAAACTATCATTAACAGTTTTTAGTGCATATGTGTATATGATGATAGAATGATAGTTAGAACTTGCATTCAAACTTCCAAATTGAATGTAAATGTATTGAATAACAGAATGAGAGTTAAAAGTAGCATTAGTATTTATTGAGTGCATGTAAGTATATTGAATATCCAAGACACTAGTTTAAACTATCATTTGCATTATTCAGTGCAGTAGACAAGTAAATGATAGTGAAAACAAGAATTAAAAGCCTTGGTTTAAGAATGTAAAAATTTAATTATTCGATAAAACTTAAAACTTATTTTCTTTGGTTAAAAAGCTGATCGACTGGTTTTACTACAATCAAGAAATGTACCCGCATAGTTACTACTTAACTACAATCATGATGGTAAGTATAAGAATTCAATTATAAATGCTTTAAAAAAACTCTGTTCTAATACATTTGAATATGCAGAATGCTATAACAAGTGATCAGAAAACAGTGATCAATGACATAGTCATGCCAACAATACAAAAGATTGTCAAAGATGAGTTGTGCGATAAAATTTGCTTCCCTCTGCATTTCGGAAACCATTGGACCTTGATGGAACTAAATTATGAAATAATGCAGTGGGGTCATTACAACTCAACAAAACCTAAAACCTGATCAACAAGGACATCAAACCCCAGCTACAACCAAGCCATCATCACTGTAAGAGAATTCTTATTTTTTTAACAAACTCTACAAGAAAAAGTCAACACTAATATATATATTTATATATATGTTTTTTGCAGACAAATTTGATTGAGTTGCTGTTCAAGGATGCAATGGGAAAAGAAGGTATAATGAACAAGCAATTCAACAAACCAACAGTGCAGCAGCCTAAAAGTCCAGCACAAGATCCTGATTCGTAAGTAACTTATTTTATTCTCAATTTACTAAATGTATGTGTTAGGATGCATTGATAGATAATACATGAAAGTAGAGTATCAATATTTAATAAACAACAAACAATAATTATATGTACAGTAATTGAAAGATAATTCAATATATCATTTGATTTACATGCATCATATGAGAATTTGAGAT
Organism: Allium sativum; assembly: GCA_030737875.1. Classification (NCBI taxonomy): domain Eukaryota; kingdom Viridiplantae; phylum Streptophyta; class Magnoliopsida; order Asparagales; family Amaryllidaceae; genus Allium; species Allium sativum. Next base: position 831,812,595 of record CM060912.1, on the reverse strand, counting down.
GATAGCGTATGTTTATTAAATTAAAACTGGGAACCAAACCGTGAATGCATAGTGAGTAGACTCTGTTCCTATTTGAAACAATCAATGATTTTTATATTATGCATCTAAATATGTGTGTTTAACTTCTTCTGGAATGAACGGGAGAATTAGAAGGGATCTGGACAATGTCTTTTAGGCCTGTAGCATATCTAAAAGGAAAAAAAATACTCTGTTTTACACAGTGCTATACATGCATTTTGTTTTCCGGGGTTTCAAAACTTTTAATTGCATGTGATCATGCTTGTAGAATGAATAAATATGCAATTTCATATGCAATTTCCTCTTAAAGCATGTCTATACTTAATAAATATGCAAAATGAATAAATATGTAATTTTACTGGAATGAATAAATATACAAAATGACAGTCCTGAAGTAAAGAATGATAACTTAATTTAGCATTAGTTTATACTGTAATATTAACTACTATCTCTACATTTGATACAGACTTGATTGTTGTTTCATCGTGATGGCAAACATAAAAAAATTGGACAAGGAAGAATTGCCGCCGAGTTACACAAAAGAGACAAAAAGAATGCTAAGAGTTGCGGTTGCTTTTGATGTACTGAACGACAGGAAATACAGTTGGTCACCCCACAAACATTAAGCATGATGATGAGTAAAGTTGTTGATGATAACAACTAATGATAGATAGTCTTACAAATTTTCTATCGATTTTAATTTGCCTGTATGAACAGCTCAAATAGGATTGTAATTGATGGATTGAAGTTTTAATTGTCTTTTTTCATTGTACTTTCTTTGTACGAATTACTGGGAGTATATTCAAATGTAATTGGCACGTGAATTTAAATGCGTTTTCTGTATGTTTGATGTGGAGACAATATTTTATATTGAAATGCTATGTAAAACTAGCATTACGTGAAAATAAAATTCTGTTGTGACATTTCAGTATCTAGAAACTCTGATTAGAGTTTTCAATGTTGAAATTATGTCACGTAAAATGCATACTACTTATAATGGAATGCTTGTTGACTGAAATGGTAACTACAGGTAGGCTCGTACAATAAACTCATGAATTCATCTAAATTAGAATTATAATTGAACAAAAAAAACCGTAAATTCACCAAATAATGTAAACATTTAATTCATGTTTACAGTAGGCTTCCCATGCTGTCCAACTTAACCTCAAATAAGTTAAAAGAGTTTTCCTAGTAAAAGAGCATATGAGTTATAACAGCTTGTAATATTAGGCCTATTGGCTGATCAATAAAAGTATTTGATACAAGATGCATACTAATGATAAAGGAATGTTGGTTACAACTAGCATTCAACTGAAATGATAAGTACATGTAGCATTGAAAAGAATTGTTAAAAATGAAATGCTGAACTCATGCATTGAACTAATGTACAGCTAGTATTGATAAAATAACCTGAATTTTTTTTAAAAAAAAAAGCCTTACTTCAAAGCAAAAGACAGTAGACATTACCAGACATTAAAAATTAAACAAAACAGACAACATAACACTTCATTTTTTAATTTGCAAACAATTCACAAATACTGACTTCAATTTACTATAAGCTGTAGCAGCTTTACAACTAAAAAAAATCCATTACACTAACAAATAACATGATTTTCCTTTTTTAAAACATTAGAAGAAGCAAGACAGTTCCTTTTATTGTGGCCAACTTCATTACAATGACTGCATCTTTCTTTTATTTTGAGAGTATCCAAATCCACCAGGCCTCTTTGTAGGTGGTCTTCCTGCACCACGAACTTGTTTCGGAGGCTTAATCAAAACATCATTTTCAACAACCGTTGGCTTATCAAAATCTGGAATTGGATTGATAACATAAGCATATGAAGAATTGAAAGCACTAACAGTAAAATATTCCTCCACAAAGTCGTAAACTGATAACCTTGACACATTAATACATTTGATTGCATGAGCACATGGAAATCCGGTAACTCTCCATTGATTACAGCTACATAAATGATTTTCGAGATCAACAAAATGAGATTTAGGGGATTTTACTTCAAAATCAAAGTCTGAAGACTTGTAAAAATCCCAGCCAAAGCCAACATCTACTAACTTAGACAAGCGTTCCTCCATAACAGGACAAAGAGTCGTTGTCCACAAACGACATTCCTCCCTTCGCCTAGCCATTTGCTCCATAACTTTCACTCGAATACCGTCCAAACAAGAAGTTATAGGCATTACTCTATCTTCCAAAATCGAAGAGTTGAAGCTTTCTGCAACATTTGAAGTATATTCACCATACCGCTTTCCTTGAAAAAACAAATCTGCCCAGTGATCAAAAGGTTTATCTTGTAGAAAATTTTCAGCAGCCATACCCCTAATATTCTTACATTTAGAAAGATATCGCTGAAAATCATACATATTAGAAGCTCTAGCACAAAGTTTGAATAAATCTACAACAGAAGAATCACCTTTAGCTGCCTTCACAACACTACCAATATTTTATTCCATGTGAAGCAAACAGTAGCTATGATATGAAGAGGGAAATACTTTAGGAACACCTAATATGAGACCCCAATGACGATCAGACATAAAAACTAGAGATCGGTTTTCATTTAGCATTTCTTTCAAATGGGAAAAAAACCAAGACCAGTTAGATTCGTTTTCATGTGAAACAATACCCATAGCAAGTGGAAAGAAACCTGCAAAATAAATAATTAATGACTTCTCAATACAAAGATACATGAACCTCATTAAGCATCAGAATTATGATAGTAATGTATGGCAAACACAATTGAATTAGACTCAAAACGATATATGAATATATCATATATTATATATCAGTATTTTAGTACCTTACTGTCTCAAAATTAATACTACAAACACTTCCAATGGAACCAGTAATAAATAAAGCAAACAAATCTAGTGTAAGCATTGTTGCATTAAAATTAGTTAATGTCCATAAAAATGATAGTTTCATATATCATAGGTACAAAAATAACCAAGAAAACGTAAACAAAAGTAAAATGAAACTCGTACCTTGATTTGCATTTTTAGAAGTAGCAGCTAACAAAACTCCAGGTCTTCCCTTCAAATGAGCAGCATCTAAAAATATTAATGGTCTGCAGTGTTTAAAACCAAGCAAGCAAGCACCAAAAGCAAGACAAATTCTCTCAAATTGATTTGTTGAATAATAAACGTCCATACACAGATAACTACCAGGATTATACCTTAGCAATGCCTCCGAATACCAATGTAAATCATTATATGACATTGCATCATCCCCATATATCTCTTTCAATGCCAACTGTTTTCCATTATAAGCATAATAGTATGATAGATTGAAATTATACTCTCTTCTAAATTCCGCTATGATATCCTTTGACTTCTTCGTAGGAGCATCCCGAATTTGATCCAAAATCAAGGATTTAACATATCTACTTGAAATAGTTACTTTATTAACATCTCTAAGACCCGCTCCACACGAATGATTAAAATTATAAGTTCTAATAAAAAATCGAGAGAGTAAGCGCGGATCTGAAGAAGCATTAACATAAAACTTGCAACCATCATTAATCCAAGAACAATTAACCGAAATACTATCCAAAGCGTTTCTAAAAAAATCAAATCATAACCATTTTTTATTTGATACGCCATTAAAAACTCCCTAAAATCCTCAACTCCATTAAAACAAAAACCAAGAAAATACGTGTGACGACCCCATTTCCCGTACAGACGGAGAAAAGGGTAATCTTTGGAATATAACACAGAAACAGATAAAAGAAGAACACAAATAAATAAATACACAAGATAATGAACAAATAGTACACTGGATAAAAGTAATCATCAGAGTTACAAAGTATACAGGATCTTACTTAGTACAAATACAGTTCAACTACACATATATGTCTACAGCGGAAAACAAACATAATGTACAATAGGAGCTGAACAGCATAAAAAGAGATAAGTGATAGAATCCATCTTATGCTCCAGCTTTCCGGATAAAGCCTGCTAAACCTGAATACAAGTTTGCCCATGTAGAAAAAGGGGCACCCGAGTTCGAAAGTGAAACAAACAACGAGTCAGTCATGGGACTGGTATGAGAAATCTACTCAACACATTTAAAATATGGAAAATCACAGGACCACGCCACTTTCGTGGAACGGGTTTACTCCATTGGATTGCCAGTACTTTAAAACAAATCATTCTTTTAAACATCGCAATGCTTTTTATCAAAATGAAGCCATTATAAGACTCAGTTCCCATCACACAATGCAACGCAAACTGGAGGATAGAGTTTTACCTTATAATAGCCAAAATATGCTTGATACGAATAAAACAAAAGCATTTGATATTATTACTAGTGTTTATAGGTTTCAAAAACAATTTCAATCATAACTATCAATCATAGACGGCATGGGTACCATATATCATGTCGCCATATATATATATACAATCGAAACCGCACAATGTCGTATTTGGAAATTGGATTTCCGTCATGAACCAAGGCAAAAGATAGTCCTTATCGACTTCGAGACGCTCTAGCCCGCCCCTCAGGATTAGAGCTCGAGTGAACCTTGGATCGTCAGGGCCGGTCCACCGATGTGGATTAAAATTCCTGAACAATGCGTTTCCCCGCCCTATGGGGCGTAAATGAGCCAACGAATGACTCCATCGGACCCGGATCGTCCGATCAAACCGAGGCGCCTCGCAACAGTAACAACCACATAAGTCAAACTCGTCAGGGCGTGTAAAACCACTGACGCCACTCCTAGCTAAAAAGAAACGGATGTCCTCCCTGAGGTCTTGCTCCCGTTTCTGGTTCATACCGGGGTGTGAGGCTCGTGATTTCATGTTATACACAAAGCTATGCCACACAGGTGGTGCTTTGATCATTTCCACAAGACTTTGCTATTCAACTGAAGCCCTGATCACTGCATCTTAGCATGCCACACAGGCAATTCATACTGTGCAACTAATAGCTATCAATCACACAGAATAAATTCCAATGTCAGACACACTGTCCATTTGCAAGTCCGTTCTGGGTCTGAACGAAACCGGTGGCACTATATACCTCGCAAACCCATCGATCACCACGTACGTCTGGACGATCACTACTCATTATCCATATTTTGGGATGCCTCCCAATCAGGACCTCGGTTACCATCCAAACGAGGTGAAGATCTCCGGTCTTCGACCACTATCTTCATCTTCGATTTCTTATCGTCGATTCAGTTATTCAGAATGGGATAAACCCGGTCTTTCTGAGCAACTCGCGTATATAATAAACAAGTTCAACATTAACATACATACGCTTCATTTCAATTCATTAGTCACAAACCGTCCATCAGTAAGAGAGCGATTTCCCAAATATTAACCCCGAAGGCCGAAACCAACATCAGATCAATACCCAAGAAACCATTCGACTTAGCCAACCTTCAGTTAATTTCGAAATTCCACATCCATATCGTTTATAATATTTTATAACGATTTATCGCTATTTTTATTTATTTTAAAATATCCAATTTATTCAAAACGACGCTTCGGGCCATAACGAGGCCGTGGCGCTGTTTTTCTTTAGATTTGATTTACACATATCTGAAAATATAACCGTTGGATCATCATAAAATTTACATCATTCGAAAGATCTTTTCAAAACGAATCCAACGGTTCCAGTTTCGGGAAAATCCGACGGTCGGATCTCCCGGTATAATTGTTTGAAGTTTCGATTTCAAAATGCGAACTGCAGCGTCGATATTCGATTAAATATAGTTATATATATATATATATATATATATAATCGATTCTGGTGCTGTTTTTCTTCAGAATTGAATTAAACATTCCAGACAGTCCAACCGTGGGATTTTTACAAAGTAGGTGTCGTTGGAAAGATTTTTCCAAAGCCAACCCAACGGTTGCGATTTCAGGAAAATCCGATGGTCGGATCTCCCGGTACAATCGTTTGAAATCACGGTTTCAAAATACGAACTGCAGTGTCGTTATTCGATATATTTTAATTCTATTTATATATATATATATATATATCTATTCTTCGATTTCAAAGCTATATACTTTTCATACATTTGATAAAAATGATATTTTTATCCAACTGTCTTCTATTTCAACACTTCACTATATTTAACAATTCATGTATATAATGAAAATGTGATTTTTTTATTGTAAAACAATTCATTTCAAAAACACTATTATTTTATGTAGTTCATATAGGTAATAAAAATAGGATTTTTATTATTGAACAATTTCTTTCAAACCAAGATTATTTTATATAGTTCATATGAATGATAAAAATGTGATTTTTATTATAAAACAATTTATTTCAAAATATGAATACCATTCAACACATGAATTTCAATTCAACGAATGAATATCGATTCAACACATGAAGGTTTTCTATAGTTTATATATATAGATGAAAATGTGATTTTTATATTTAAAACACGAACACCATTCAACACATGAATTTCTATTCAACGAATGAATATCGATTCAACACATGATGGTTTTCTGTAGTTTATATATATAGATAAAAATGTGATTTTTATATTTAAAACACGAATACCATTCAACACTGAATTTCAATTCAATGAATGAATATCGATTCAACACATGAAGGTTTTCTATAGTTTATATATATAGATAAAAATGTGATTTTTATACTTAAAACACGAATACCATTCAACACATGAATTTCAATTCAACGAGTGAATATCAATTCAACACATGAAGGTTTTCTATAGTTTATATATATAGATAAAAATGTGATTTTTATATTTAAAACACGAACAACATTCAACACATGAATTTCTATCCAACGAATGAATATCGACTCAACACATGAAGGTTTTCTATTCAACGAATAAATATAGTTTCAACAAATGAAAATAATTCAAACACATGAATATTATTCAAAATTTCGGCAGCATAACGGCAGGGTAGTTAAAACCGGGACCGTCCCTAGTACGGCTCCTCGCTCCACCTGAAAACCTCGCGGTTTTTGACAATGGGGAATCATGCATCTGGTTCGCACGTAGGCGGCATGTATATTTATTTCATTTCCACAAACTAATCCTATGTGGTTTCAACCAAATATTTCTCAACCACAAACGTGTATTTTTTAACCACAATCAATCAATATCAACCACAAACACTTCCAATCAACCATTCGCTATCAATCAATTTTCACACCAATCACAACTAATAAATATCGTCCATGGTTTGTGGACGAGGGGCGTGTATATATATATATATATATATATATATATATATATATATATATATATATATAGCAATTCACTTCTATTTCAACACATATATAATTTTTTTTATAATTTTTAAAATCTCCAAAATACCCTTTCGCCCACGAACCCCAATCCAAACCCAACGACTGTCGTCACTAGCGTTTTACCCCCATTCCGAACACAATGGGATATGTTTCAAAGGTCCATTCGACTGTTTCAGTCAGTTTCCATTCGAATTAAAATATATAACATTCAATATTCGATTTGAACGTACATTTCAATTTGGCAGGGCCACAAACTAATTCAAAAAATTCCAGAAAAATAAATCTGGCTATGTTTTGAAGATACGGTCCCAACAAAACTAGTTTCGTCGAATTCTAAGACCGTTTGCAAAAAGGTCCATTTCTAGCCGATCCAATTTAACTATAATTGACCAAAACACGTTTTCCTTTGCCACGCTTACATACTAGCTTCAAAAATTATGAAATTTGAAACCTAGCAATAACTTCGTATCCCGGATCCAACAAAAGTGGTTTCGTCGAATTCCGAGGTCGTTTGCAAAATGGCCAATTTCACTGTCTATATAAATTCCATAGCGACCTTTCTGAAAATTCATTTGGCCATAACTTTTGCTTTCCGCTATGAAAATTCGATGTTTCAGATTCGTTAGAAAGGTATTCACTAACAGATTTAAATATTTTTGGTTTCAATCAAATCCGTTTTGTTTTGCACCCGGTACAGTCCGACAAAGTTTGAATTCAATTTTTGAAACTGCAGCGCCATTTCAGGCCTTGTTTATAATTTGAATTAATTGTATTTGTTTTCAAACATCGATTCAAACTCACTTTTCATCGTTATTATTTAAAATATTTATTTTAAATACTTAAAATCCCTTATTTTAGCCAATTTAAAAATTTTAAATTGGTTCAGATTTTCTGGGTCGTTACAATCTCCCCCACTTAAAACTTTTCGTCCCCGGAAAGGAACAAAGTCGAAAGTGGTTTGATTAATCAACTCTAAGTTCAATCGGGCTTCAATTTTCCAACTTTTCAGTTTCTGAGAATTTTCAAATTCTTCAAAAATTTGGCTAACACCCGGAATTTTCGAAAAATTTCGCCATAACCTCCTTTGTACGGGGAGAGGTTTGGAAATTTATTGGGCCGTATTTGGTACCCAATAAATCCTAATAAGCATACACATATTTATAGTGATATATTCTGGTGTTTACAAGGGGGCGTGTATAGATAATAATTCTAGAGATTAAATTCTCGTCACCTTGTCAAAGCCTGAGGGAGTGTGTATTTTAAATGCTCCAGAGGATGAATCCTCGTCACCTCGTCCCGTGTGGGAAATAATTAGCCCATGTGCCGTATCTAATAACTAGAGAGACATGATTATTGTCAACTCCAGACCCATGTGGGGTTTTTATTAATATGGCAATTTATCGTTACAATTTAAATAGTCCATATCAGTCATCAGTTCAACCTATAAAATATAGTCATCGCCATACAAGCCTCTCGCTCGTATGGTAAATCTTCCACCTCGTCACACAAGCTCCAAATGCCTATGTGGTATATGATGAAGTATGCCTATCTTCAGAAGTATGTCATGTAATGTAGTTCAAAATTAATTGTTACTATTCTATGGCGATATTTATTATTATACAAAGAATAACCAGCACTCCGCATCCAATGGAATTCACAGGAGTTGATATAATAATATTTTGCATGCAACTCATTAAGGTTTATCTATTTGTCGGGCACACAAATAAATTCTTTACTCAACAGCTATCCATTTACCTGTTCAAACATATATAATGCACAAGTATATATTTCTATCTATTTTCTAATCAGTTCGATGTGTGATTTAATTGAATAAATTCTACCATTATTCATCCTATTATTGATTAAATTAACTATCGTTTTAATAATTTAATTAATCAAATCTTTTATCACACAACACAAACAACAATCAAATTGTTTTTAACTTTTCAAAAATATACTAATCAATTTCTATATTTCTTTAAAATCATATTTTTAAAACTAGGCTATATATATAATCACAAATACGTTATTTTAAAAACATATTACTCTCGACTCGTTCTGGGGCACTTCTGACCCCTTCTCTAACGAGTTGTTCTGATTCTGCTTTACTCATACTAGGATATTACTGATCCCATCTGTATAGAGTTACCCGTCCTAGAACACTACTGGTCCTATTTCTGACGATTTCATTAATATGTTATATTCCATAACTAAGCTTAACCAAAGCTCTGATACCACGTTGTGACGACCCCATTTCCCGTACAGACGGAGACAAGGGTAATCTTTGGAATATAACACAGAAACAGATAAAAGAAGAACACAAATAAATAAATACACCAGATAATGAACAAATAGTACACTAGATAAACTTAATCATCAGAGTTACACAGTATATAGGATCTTACCTAGTACAAATACTGTTCAACTATACATATATGTCTACAGCGGTAAACAAACATAATGTACAATAGGAGCTGAACAACATAAAAAGAGATAAGTGATAGAATCCATCTTCAGCTCCAGCTATCCAGATAAAGCCTGCTAAACCTGAATACAAGGCTGCCAGTGTAGAAAAAGGGGAACCCGAGTTTGAAAGTGAAACAAACTACGAGTCTGTCATGGGACTGGTATGAGAAATCTACTCAACACATTTAAAATATGGCAAATCACAGGACCATGCCACTTTCGTGGAACGGGTTTACTCCATTGGATTGCCAGTGCTTTAAAACAAATCATTCTTCTAAACATCGCAATGCTTTTTATCAAAATGAAGCCATTATAAGACTCAGTTCCCATCACACAATGCAACGCAAACCGGAGGATAGAGTTTTACCTTATAATGGCCAAAATATGCTTGATACAAATAAAAAAAAAGCATTTTATATTATTACTAGTGTTTATAGGTTTCAAAAACAATTTCAATCATAACTATCAATCATAGACGGCATGGGTACCATATATCATGTCGCCATATATATATACAATCGAAACTGCACGATGTCGTATTTGGAAATTGGATTTCCGTCATGAACAAAGGCAAAAGATAGTCCTTATTGACATCGAGACGCTCTAGCCCACGCCCCAGGATTAGAGCTCGAGTGACCCTTGGATCGTCAGGGTCGGTCCACCGATGTGGATTAAAATTCCTGAACAATGCATTTCCCCGCCCTATGGGGCGTAAGTGAGTCAACGAATGACTCCATCGGACCCGAATCGTCCGATCTAACCGAGGCGCCTCGCAACAGTAACAACCACATAAGTCAAACTCGTCAGGGCGTGTAAAACCACTGACGCCACTTCTTGCTAGAAAGAAACGCATGTCCTCCCTGAGGTCCTGCTCCCGTTTCTGGTTCATAACGGGGCGTGAGGCTCGCGATTTCACGTTATACACAAAGCTACGCCACACAGGCGGTGCTTTGATCATCTCCACAAGACTTTGCTTTTCAACAGAAGCCCTGATCACTGCATCTTAGCATGCCGCACAGGCAATTCACACCGTGCAACTGATAGCTATCAATCACACAGAATAAATTCCAATGTCAGACACACTGTCCATTTGCAAATCCGTTCTGGGTTTGAACGAAACCAGAGGCACTATATACCTCGCAAACCCATCGATCACCACGTACGTCTGTACGATCACCACTCATTATCCATATTTTGGGATGCCTCCCAATCAGAACCTCGGTTACCATCCAAACGAGGTGAAGATCTCCGGTCTTCGACCACCGTCTTCATCTTCGATTTCTTATCGTCGATTCAGTTATTCAGAATGGGATAAACCCGGTCTTTCTGAGCAACTCGCGTATATAATAAACAAGTGCAACACTAACATACATACGCATCATTTCAATTCATTAGTCACTAACCGTCAATAAGTAAGAGAGCGATTTCCCAAATATTAACCCCGAAGGCCGAAACCAACATCAGATCAATACCCAAGAAACCATTCGACTTAGCCAACCTTCAGTTAATTTCTAAATTCCACATCCATATCGTTTATAATATTTTATAATGATTTATCGCTATTTTTATTTATTTTAAAATAGACAATTTATTCAAAACGACGCTTCGGGCCATAACGCGGCCGTGGCGCTGTTTTTCTTTAGATTTGATTTACACATATCTGAAAATCTAACCGTTGGATCATCATAAAATTACATCATTAGAAAGATCTTTTCTAAACGAATCCAACGGTTCCAGTTTCGGGAAAATCCGACGGTCGGATGTCCCGGTATAATCGTTTGAAGTTTCGATTTCAAAATGCGAACTGTAGCGTCGTTATTCGATTAAATATAATTATATTTATATATATATATATATATATATATAAATATAATCGATTCTGGCGCTGTTTTTCTTCATATTTGAATTAAACATTCCAGACAATCTAACCGTTGGATTTTTACAAAGTAGGTGCCGTTGGAAAGATTTTTCCAAAGCGAGCCCAACGGTTGCGATTTCAGGAAAATCCGATGGTCGGATCTCCCGGTATAATCATTTGAAATCACAGTTTCAAAATACGAACTACAGCGTCGTTATTCGATATATTTTAATTCTATTTATATATATATATCGATTCTTCGATTTCAAAGCTATATTCTTTTCATACATTTGATAAAAATGATATTTTTATCCAACTGTCTTCTATTTCAACACTTCACTATATTTAACAATTCATGTATATAATGAAAATGTGATTTTTTTTTATTGTAAAACAAATCATTTTAAAAACACTATTATTTTATATAGTTCATATAGGTAATAAAAATAGGATTTTTATTATAAAACAATTTCTTTCAAAACAAGATTATTTTATATATTTCATATGGATGATAAAAATGCGATTTTTATTATAAACCAATTTATTTCAAAATATGAATACCATTCAACACATGAATTTCAATTCAACGAATGAATATCGATTCAACACATGAAGGTTTTCTATAGTTTATATATATAGATGAAAATGTGATTTTTATATTTAAAACACGAACACCATTCAACACATGAATTTCTATTCAACGAATGAATATTGATTCAACAGATGAAGGTTTTCTATAGTTTATATATATAGATAAAAATGTGATTTTTATATTTAAAACACGAATACCATTCAACACATGAATTTAAATTCAACGAATAAATATCGATTCAACACATGATGGTTTTCTATAGTTTATATATATAGATAAAAATGTGATTTTTATATTTAAAACACGAATACCATTCAACACATGAATTTCAATTCAACGAATGAATATCGATTCAACACATGAAGGTTTTCTATAGTTTATATATATAGAAAAAATGTGATTTTTATATTTAAAACACGAACACCATTCAACACATGAATTTCTATCCAACGAACGAATATCGACTCAACACATGAAGGTTTTCTATTCAACGAATAAATATAGTTTCAACAAATGAAAATAATTCAAACATATGAATATTATTCAAAATTTCGGCAGCATAACGGCAGGGTAGTTAAAACCGGGACCGTCCCTAGTACGGCTCCTCGCTCTACCTTAAAACATCGCGGTTTTTGACAATGGGGAATCATGCATCTAGTTCGCACCGAGGCGGCATGTATATTTATTTCGTTTCCACAAACTAATCCTATGTGGTTTCAACCAAATATTTCTCAACCACAAACGGGTATTTTTCAACCACAATCAATCAATATCAACCACAAACAATTCCAATCAACCATTCGCTATCAATCAGTTTTCACACCAATCACAACCAATAAATATCATCCATGGTTTGTGGATGAGGGGCATATATATTTATATATAGCAATTCACTTCTATTTCAACACATATATAATTTTTTCAATGCATATATAACTTATACATCGAACGTACAACTTATACAACGCTTATACAAGAGGTGTACAACGCTTATATAACTCATACATCGACTATATAATTTATACATCGTCGTTTTCCATATCGTTTATAAATTAGAAATCCCAAATTGGGTTCCACTCCACTAAAAATAGCAGAAGGCTCAAAAAAATATGCGGTCTCTTCTAAAATGTAGAAGAAATCAACACGAGTCCACTGCCTCTTGTTGCACTGAATTTCGTCAAAACACGAAAAAGATATGAATTTTCAAAATTTGCAACACTTTAAAACCGTCGAAATCAGTTAAAAATAAATAAACCCGTATACCTCTTTGAAATGGTTCGAACTAGGGTTTTGATTTTTCAATCAAACCGTTGAGCGATGACGAAATCGAAGTACACTACGCCGAGGAGAGAGGAAAACCGCACCCAGCGGTGGTGGTTTGGTGCTGATCGACGCAGCAGGGGAGGAGCTCCGGCATTCTGAACTTCGCAACTTCAGGTGGCCGATTCTTCTCAGATACTTGACGATAATTATCCAATCTAGTATGGATTTACAGAGGAGAGGAAACTCTACAAAATCCCTAACTGAAGCTGGTGATTTATTGAGTGGTTGGAAAGAAAAAGAGGAGAGAAGGGAGGAGCGGCCTTCCGTGTTGCGCGAGGAAGAAAGGTCGGGGAGAGAGGAGTGAGCTGACCAATCAATTTTTATTTTATTTTTTATAATTTTTAAAATCTCCAAAATGCCCCTTTCGCCCACGAACCCCAATCCAAACCCAACGACTGTCGTCACTAGCGTTTTACCCCCATTTCGAACACAATGGGATATGTTTCAAAGGCCCATTCGACTGTTTCAATCAGTTTCCATTCAAATTAAAATATATAACATTCAGTATTCGATTTGAACGTACATTACAATTTTCCAGGGCCACAAGCTATTTCAAAAAATTCCAGAAAAATAAATCTGGCTATGTTTTGACGATACGGTCCCAACAAAACTAGTTTCGTCGAATTCTGAGACCGTTTGCAAAAAGGCCCATTTCTGGCTGATCCAATTTAACTATAATTGACCAAAACACGTTTTCCTTTTCCACGCTCACATACTAGCTTCAAAAATTATGAAATTTGAAACCTAGTAATAACATCACATCCCGGATCCAACAAAAGTGGTTTCGTCAAATTCCGAGGTTGTTTGCAAAATGGCCAATTTCACGGGCTATATAAACTTCAAGCGACCTTTCTGAAAATTTATTTGGCCATAACTTTTGCTTTCCGCTATGAAAATTCGATTTTTCAGATTCGTTAGAAGGGTGTTCACTAACAGATTTAAATATTTTTGGTTTCACTCAAATCCATTTTTTTTTGCACTCGGTACAGTCCGACAAAGTTTGAATTCAATTTTTGAAACTGCAGCGCCATTTCAGGCCTTGTTTATAATTAGAATTAATTATATTCTTTTTCAAACGTCGATTCAAACTCACTTTTCATCGTTATTAATTAAAATATTTATTTTAAATACTTAAAATCCCTTATTTTAGCCAATTTAAAAAATTTAAATTGGTTCAGATTTTCTGGGTCGTTACAATCCGCAATATTTTTCTGAGAACCTTTCTTTAACATATCTTTCAAATAATGAGATGAATCGGCATGTGACTCGTAATTTGTTCCAGAATTACTACCAATCGAAGTGCTTTGTACGCTTGCTGAACCCAAACCACAGCCATTACTACCAGATTCCATAACACCAACATTCTCCTTAACCGTAAACTTAAAATATTGACTCTTCTTAAAAGTTAGAAGACATAAAATGCTAAGAAAGTCTGAATCAGTGTCAATAACTATAGTCTTATTCTCAAGAACATAAGAAATCTCAATAGAAAACCGATTAAGGTGTGGCCAAACATCACATATTTCACTTTTAACACCAAATAAAGAAGAGGCTGTGTTCAGACGAGTAGAATAACAATTCTCATTGTGTTCAAAGATAACAAGCAAACTATTTGCTTCATTATTGATAGTATCAGAACTACAAAAAAAAAATCCAATTAAAATACTTAAACGAACAAAACAGTAACAGTAGATGTTAAATTTACATATCATAACAAAATAGAACCAATGTTGCCGCTGGATTAAACAAGAATACATTAACTAAAAAACCGTATGATAAATAAACATATCACTAGCAAGATTATAGTCTAAATGTGAATACTGCAGTAATGCTATATAAACATCACATAAAATAACAAACCACATACAATATTCACTAGAACGACGGAACATCATAAAACTATAAAGCAATAAACATTGTTGAAGAAATGCAAAAATGAACACTAAAATTTTACTTCTCCATTGAAATAAATCCAAATTCGATATCGATTACTGGAAGAAGAACAAGCTGTATAACGTAGATGAGCAAAAAATCGATTATTAATCGAAAACAATTATATGAAACGAAGAACAGAAATAATCGAAAAAAATTAAAGAAACATACCTGAATTCACCTAATTGTTTGATGAAGATAGAAATAGCCAATGGAGATCCGTAGGAAAGAAAGAAGACGAAAATCGATTGACAATGGGGAAATCGAATACAAAATTAGAGCGAGCACCGTCTTGAATCGAGAAATCGGTGATGAAGAAGATCGCAACCAAATTAACCAGAAGAAAAAAATTTAAATGTTGCTGAGTCTTTTTCCTTGGAACGAAAGTTTAAAGACCGCTTCCTTCAGACGGAAAAAAAAGAGCTGCGTCCGTAGGCCCAAATAATTTGAATAAAACTTCCTTCAGCCCATTATCCTGTTATTTTTATTTTATTTTATTTATACCATAAAGCAACTTTTTATTTTGAACCCAAAATCGACCCCACCGACTGTCGTCCCTAGCATATTACCCCCATTCCGAACACAATGGGATATGTATCGTAAGCTGATTCGATGGTTTCGATCAGTTTCCATCCAAATCAAAATATAACTCTATATATTGAATTTGAACGCACATTTCAATTTACTGGGGTCACATACAGACTCTAAAAAATCCTGAAAAATTATTTCTAGCTTCGCATTGACGATATGGTCCTAACAAAACTAATTTCGTCGAATTCTGAGAACGTTTGAAAAATGGCCATTTTCCAGTCGATTAAAATCAACTTAAACCAATCAAACGCGTTTTCCTTTGCCACGCTCACATATTGATTCAGAAAATTATGAATTTTGAAACCTAGCAATAATTTGACATCACGAATCCAACAAAAGTGGGTTCGTCGAAAACCAAGGTCGTTTGCAAAATTCCCATTTTTAAGGGCCAGAATTCCATAGCGACTATTCTGAATTTTCAACTGGGCATAACTTTTTATTCCCGCTATGAAATTTCTATTTTTCAGATTCGTTGGAAAGATATTGTCAAATGGATTCAAATATTTTTGGTTTCACTAAAATCCGGTTTATTTTGCACCTGGTACATTCATTTGAACTTTGAAATTGAATTATCAAACTACCGCGCCATTTTCAATTCCTTTTACAATCACAAATAATATTTATATTCTAACGACGACGTATATAAATATATACCTTCTATTTCTATTCAAATTAAATTTCTCGTCGTTATTATTTAAAATAATTAATTTTAAATATTCAAATTCGCTAAAATTGCCAAAATAAATTTTTTAAATTGGCTCGGATTTCTGGGTTATTATAGTCGACCCCCCCCCTTTGGGTGTCGACCCCCATACAGATCTGGGCAGATTCAACTTTTTGAACATGGACATGTTTTATGGCTTGGTTCGTTGGTTTTAGGGTATAAACATGTCCCTATTTCTCTTGTTTCTCCACACCTAAAACTAGTATAACCGCATAACGGTGGGAAAACCGACTTTGTAATACAATACAACTGATAATTTTTTTTTTATTTTTGTACTTATTTAATTATTTAAAACTACATATGAATGAAAATATATGAAAGAAAAATTACATATATAATTAAAAAACAAAAATAATTATTTTAACCAATCATGTCAGCACAAAGACTAAATACACAAACAAATATTCAAGAAAAATATCAAAAACAGACTGATATGATGATTCAAATCTATGTAATGCATATCTATAAAAAAATCATTTTAAGTAGTAGTGAGATATTTTTATATAATATATACAGCTAGGGAAAGTCCATCTTGGTTTGTTTGGTTAAATTTCACAGTATGGGATTAAATGTGATTAAATTTCACTATATGCTAATCTATAAAAAATAAAGAGCAGAGAACTAAATGTGTGATTTAATTTCGCAATAAGGGATCAGTTAGGAAAAGTCCACCTTGGTGCAGTTAGGAAAGGTATGATATTATTTTTTCATATATCGCATACATAAATGCATACCATGTTTACCATTTGAAATCAATCGTGCATACATACATATTTTTCCTTGATTGATGTTGTCGTATTTAGAAGAATTAATTTGCTATCATTTCAGGTATTCCTTTTTTTAATGTTCTGAAGAATATAATAAATAATTTAAGGCATGCTATAAAATCTTATTTAAGGCATTGCCTGGTATTTTAGTACTCCAATTTTTATTATTCTCCCTTTTATACATCCAAATAAAAATAAATGGTAACATAACTAATTGATTGTGATTGTAGAATGATCACACAAATTAAATGCAGTAAATTAATTGATATTTGGAAGACTACATATTATATTCACCAAGCATAAAACAGAAAATCATAGGAATGATTTTACATTAGAGGAAAAAAGAAACAACAGATTGCATACAAATTATTTTACATTAGAAGGAAAAAGAAACAAAATTACGTATATTATACAAATCAAAATAATTATTTTAACTAATCATGTTATTTCGTTATAATTTATATATATGGTAAAAAAGACAGCAATTAATATACAACTTATTAAATCAAATTTTAACCGTATAAGGTTTTTGTCAATACGTTTAAATTAATTAAGTGATTTCCAATTTATGAAATAAATTTAATCAATAAATTATTGTCAATTTATCTTATTAACGCTAGGTGTGATGTTTTAAAATGAACACCACGTTCATATCAACAAAAGTTGAAAAATGAGCTTTTCTTCCAAATATAGAGTTAATTAAGTCACACAATTATATTCACCAAGCATAAATTAGAAAATCATAGGAATGATTTTATATTAGAGGAAAAAAGAAACAACAGATTGCATACAAATGATTTTATATTAGAATGAAAGAAACAAAATTACGTATATTATACAAATCAAAATGATTATTTTAACGAATCATGTGATTTTGTTATAATTTATATATATTGTAAAAAAGACGGCAATTAATATACATCTTATTAAATCAAATTTTAACCGTATAAGGTTTTTGTCAATATTTTTAAATTAATTAAGTGATTTTCAATTTAAGAAATAAATTTAATCAATAAATTGTTGTCAATTTAACTTACAAATGCTAGGTGTGATGTTTTAAAATGAACACCATGTTCATATCAACAAAAGTGGAAAAATTAGCTTTTCTTCCAAATATAAAGTTAATTAAGTCACACAATTAATGAGCATTAATGAATCAAATAGGCTACATTAAAAATTAAACCGGGGAGCTCAAATAAGGCAAGGCAAGGCTTCAGAACTACATTAAATTAATTCATAAGTCATAGGAGGAAAAAATGGGTATTGTTAAAAAGCTTCAGACAGACGGAAGTTATCGAAGGCTCAGTCGAATTAAGAAAAAACGGCAAAGTCGTTTTGACAATGGAGAGCTAGATGTTACCTCTGCCCAGAATAAATCAAGTCTTTTCTTCTTCAACAATCAACTAGAGTTATTTGAGTTTAGAGATCTATGATTCAACATTTTCAACTATTCTTCTGTCTCTTAGATCTATTCTCTGTGAGTCTACGTTATTTTTAGATAAAAATAATTAAAATGCAATCTTGACCTGGTTATGAATTAGATCTAAGCCTGTGACTACTGGAATCATACCAGATCTGCTACATGTGTATATCTAATACACTGATTAGATCTCATCATGTCTGTTTATGATCATGACATTATGCATAATCAGTCATGTTATTACATGTTCATCAGATCTATTCTTATATGCCGATATATGTTCATCAGATTTGTTCTTATATGCCTATTTCTGCTATCATATGCCAATTTCTATTACTATCGGTTTTAACCCTATTCTTTCCTTCTCTCTCTCATTCCCTTTTTATCTTTATAGACAGGTTACTTTCTAGCCTAGGCCGATATCGCTGAAATATGCATACGAACGAAATCAGGTTAAATTGGGAATGATTGGAAATGGTAATTTGGGGGCATAACTTGTACTTTGAATCACAATTGGGATCTGGGAGCATAAACTATATTGTGAAATTGGACTAAAAATTAGGGCATGATTTATATGGTAATTTATGACTTAAGGTTTGGGACATAAAAATCTGTAGGTTTAATTTAAGATTTTGCGAAACATGTTATTGGAACTGTAAAGAATCTGGTGAAGCTTGTTTAATACGTTAAAATTAGGGCATAACTTGTATTGGGAAATTTGGGGTATAACTTGAATTGAAAGCATGAATATGGATTTGGGGCATAAGCCAAACTCTGATTAAAAATCCTAATTTGGGCATATAACACATAATGAATATAACTTGGGAAAGGGGCATGAAAACCTATAATGAAATAAGAATAATTTTTAATGAATGAAGATGCCTAGAATTACAGTAATTAGAAAACTGTAACCGCGCTTAGACACGAGGCTAGATTACACTTGTGGTTGAAGTCTCCCGGACCCGACCGACATATCCAGCGACCACAAGTGGTGAATCTAATGTGAGCGGGCTAAGTGTATAAACACGTGACGGTGCTAAGATACGAGGTTAAGTCCGACTTGTGGAAGAAGTCTGCCCGAACCCGACCGGTATATCTAGCATCCATAAGTGGCAGACTTAATGTGGGAGGTCTAGCATATTATAACCATAAATGAATATATTGTAATGAACTTGTAATACTTAACCCGTTTAAATCCATAAGGATTATATGAGCCTGTTAAATAAGTGGGGTTAAGTAAACCTATTAAGTTTGTGGGGTTAAGTAAGCATGTTAAATCGGTGGGGTTAAGTAAGCCTGTTAAATCGGTGGGGTTAAGTAAGCCTATTAAATTTGTGGGTTAAGTAAACCTGTTAAATCAGCGGGGTTAAGTAAATCTGTTAAATCTGTGAGGTTAAGTAAACCTGTTAAATCTGTAGGGGTTATACGAACCTGTTAATTTAGAAAACTAGACCTGTTAAATCTGTTGGGGTTATATGGACCCGTAAACTTGTAAAGTTTAACTCGTAAATCTGTAGGGGGTTATGTGAATCTGTTAAATCTGTTAGGCATAACCTGTCAAAATCTTAGTTAGTTGGGGACACAAGATCTGTTAGGGTTGGCTTGTGTCATCTTTTGTGTGGGACCCATATTAGTTAGTAACCCATTCTGGTATTAAATGGGGACCCCGTACTAGGTAGGGGTCATGGTACGCTTACTGAAATGATTATAAGAAATTCATCTGAGAGGAGGTGTGTACTGGTGCGTTACAACGGATGCATGTGCGTGGATGAGTACGGCCTGCATCTGGGAAAATAAGCCATTGTAGCACCAGTAAATAGGTGTGTGTTTCCTTCTCTAGGTTGCCACTTTAGGAAGTATTACACCCTACTGTGGGGCCGACACACGGTATTTACGGGATAGGGAGCCGATCGATTGGGGGGTAGTAAATAGGGTACGTCTAGTCCTATCTGTTTCTGTGGGGTACCTGTGTTTCTGTCTGGGCTAACACCCGTTATTTGTTTAGGTACCGGCTAATTCTGTTTGGGTTAAAACCCATTACTAGAGTAAACCTAAAACTACCATTATATTTCTGTTGGGATCATCATGTTTCTATTAAGCAATTATGGAGTATGTAATCCTGTTACATATCTGTTATACTAGTATTGGTGCAGAGAAAAGTACTTAAGAAGAACAACATATCCTGTTTTGTTATCTTGTTTACCTTGTCATACCTGTCTTATGACACTGTTATCTCACTCTCCCGTTTACATGCCTGTCATGATGCTTTTACTTATTTATATGCTAAAAGTAACTGGACCCGCCACACCATATGTATGACCCATTTTGTTTCCTCTTCTCTCTCTTCCGTCCCCCCTCCCCCCCAGGTTCTTAGGGTTGGAATACTCGGGCTTGATTTGGATTCTATGCTTTCATCTTGCTTGGAGCTGCTTAGATGTATTGCTTGATTTGTTGTCTTTCTAATATGGCAACATTTTAGGGATTATGCTTCTTTTATTATTGTACTATGATATTTTAAGTACAGGACAGAAGTTTTAATGATGTATTGGTTTTTATGCATTTCAAACACATGATGTAACCGTGTTTTGAACTACGATGCTTTATGATTAATAAAGGTTTTAATTCAGCTTCTATTTTATATTTATCTTGTAATGTTTCTGTTTCTGTTTACCTATAACGCTTCACGAAACTTAATGCAATCTTTTAACGAGTGGGATTAACGGACATGGGGTGTCACAATTACCTCAATTGGAAATAATCATTAAAATTAAAATTGGTTTTCAATAAAATTAAGCAAACGCTTAATTTAATTAGTTCAGTTAATATATAAATAAATATTCAGTAATCATCCAACAATAACCATCAATAGCATGTAAAATTTAAACCTGACTTATATAAAATATAAGTGGAACAAACTAAGTGAGTAAACTCACCTTGATTTCCATTATTTCACCGAAGCGATTTGGTTTAATTAAATCAAACAAGTGTTTAATCTAATTAAAATTCCCACCCGTCCCCAGTTCTATCCAAGTCAGTTCCAAAATATAAAGTTTGTCAATACGGTCACGAAGTCTCTTGTCTGGTCCCATTATGATAACATATGTATGGTTTTTTACAAATTATAATCTTACGTTTTTAATTTAAATAATAAAATTTCTTAATCAAATTATTAATCACTTTAATTACTTTTTGTTTGCACATAAAAAGGCCGATAAACTTTCATTCCCTCGTTGGTCAACACTATTTCACCAAGTGTAATCCTATCACGATTTAAACACCATAAATCATTTAATAGCCTATAATATGATTAACTTATTTAATTAAAAAATGATTAATTTTTATTAAACTAATTACAAATCTAATTACTTTCGTTCTTAAACATCCGGCTCGATTGATATTGCTCCCTTTCGTCCTTCGATTCCATCGTTCCCCATGCAGTTTTCATTCCCCTATGCATGAATTATAATATTAACTAATTACAAATCTAATTACTTTCATTCATAAACATCAGGACTGATTGATACTGCTTCCTCTCGTTGTTTGATTACATCTTTCCCCTTGTAGTCTTTATTCCCCTATGCACGAATTATAATATTATAATTCTAGGGTTAAATTAAAAACCAATTAACTTTTTATTAAATTGATTATTATATAATTTAATTATGTTTACAAATCATTAAGACTTCATACCACTTTCTCACATTTCCTTCGTTGCCAATACCCTACATAAGGCCTTCGTTCACCACGTAGAAACACTGACGACTTTAACTCATCGCTGCAAATCACCATCAATGACCGAACGATCATCTAAAACCGGTGCTGCAGGCCCCTCGAAGACATCCCCCATCAACCTGGTTATCACGCAACCCGACACATCCTTTCTCCTACGATAACCCTTGATCCGTCGTGACTTCTAACCCAATTCCCGACCAGCCATATCATATTTTCTAATAACGACCATTGGATCTCTAGATCTTGCCGAGCTCTATCTCATTACAGAAGGAAGTTTCATGGATGGTTGAGAGGACTGAGAGATCAGATAGGAAGAAAACATGAAGATTACTGTCGTTCGTATTGTTTTGGTGGCGGCTTATAACTCGTTGACCATACAGTAGGGTTTGATGCATGGGCGGGTATATATAAGTGTATAAATATTAGTATTTTATTTTTAGCGAAACTTACAGCGTAAGCTTCTCACAAAAACTACATCATACGACCTCTGGTTGAGATGAAAATTGACATTCTTGCATATTTAAATATTCTGGACACGATGGAACATGTTTTGTCGAATTCTGAAATCGTTTGTAGAAGTTCTTTTATAACTTCACAACATGAATTAATACACATTTAAATTCCGTACAATCACAAAATAAAGCCAAAAATCTTGAAACTTGAAATCCTACAATAATTAGTCACTACGGATTTTAAGAAATTAGTTTCGTTTAATTTTGAGATCGTTTAAAAATTGGATTTTCTTAAGTTTCGTATTAAATCGATAAAACGATAAAATAAAAATCTTTGCATTTATCCTTCACATGGTCAAACGGTAAGTCCGATCGATATGAAAATCAAAAATTCATAATAACTTACCAATACGGATCCAATGGCACAAGTTTCGTCGAATTCTGAGACTGTTCACCTAGAATGATACTTTACACATACCACGACGTTATAATTGGACATCAAAATAACTAGTCTCCAAAAATAATGAATTATACATATCTTGAATCTAAACGTCAATAAAAATTCAAAGGAACTGTCCCGTGTTTTAATTCGATCATTATCTCAAGTTAGCCAAATTCCTACTAATTAAATTAAATTCAATTAATTAAACGCTACATAAAATAGTTGAGTGTTTATGGTTACCGATGTCACAAACAATATCGAATTTCCATGAAATTTATTTTCATACAATAATTTAAAATTACTGACCCAATGAAACTAATTTCATTGACATCCATATTTGTTTCAAAAATGTCTATTTTAACTGGTTTAAATTAATATAAAATTCACATTTTCACCAAAACAATATTAAAGTAAATATTTTAATAACTCTTTCAACCCCCATTATGTTCTAATAGTATATATCACCATTCAGAAACCATTTTGATTAAATTCAAGGATATAATGATAATAAATTTATTAAAACACCATTTATTTTATAAAAAAAAGTTATAATTTATAAACAATTCCATAATGATTATTTTAAAATTTTGATTTGGACATAACTCAAAATTTACTAGATGAAAACTTGAATTTTCTCTTTTGTAAGAAAATAATAATCAAATATATTTTGGTTATTTTTATTTTAAAGAATTCTGACTTAAAATGAATTATGTATATTCAATTAAAGTTCTAAACTTAATATTACGAACTACCGCGACGTTACATGCTAGTTTTAATTTAATTATAAATTATACCTTCAAACTTTGTTAAATTAATACATAAATATCCTTTTATATTTTCAAATCAACATTTAAAACCCAATTAAATTGTAACGAACGGGAATTCCACTCGATCTGAATCAGTCGATAAACCGACCCAGACCATTCGAAATGCCTGATTGTTTTGAGAACACGACAAAATAGAACGCAGACAGAAGAACATTTCATTGTATATTACAACAATTCCATCAGATACAAGAATATACAAAGTATAAATGAATAAAATACATCGATAAATATCATAGATTACAATAAATTACATAGCAGCGGAAAATAATACAAAACACAACTAGAAGTAATACGCGGATGCAAAGCTTTCCGAGTATCGTTCCAGCTGTAAATCAGGATCCTGTGAATACAAATCTGCAAAACTAAAACTACTAGCTGCCCGTGTCAAAATAAGGGCACCCAGAGTTTAGATTAAAACAAAAAACTCCAAGTCAGTCATGGTACTGGTGTGAGAACTAAAAAGTTATTTAAAACTTTACTTTAAATCAGATATATCAAGGGACCACGCCGTATAACACGGAACGGGTTTCCTTCCAAGAGTACCAGTGCATATAACAAAACAACGCAATGCTTTTTGAAAAAACGAAGCTATTATAAGAACCAGGTCCTATCACACAATGCAACGCAAGCCGGGGGATAGGGTTTTCCCTTATAATAGCCAAACATGCTTAGTACGTTTAAAACAAATCATTTGATACTATTATAAGTGTATAGTGTAAAAACAATTTCAATCATAAATATCAATGATAGACGGCATAGCATCCCATGCTACTATGTCTCCATACAGGGCTCTACAAATACAACCGCAAAGTCACGTATTGAAAGTTGGATTTCCATCAGTGAGCCGAGGCAAAAGATAGTCCTCTACCGATTCGAGACAATCTAGCCCATGTCTCAGGAACAGCCGCAACTGCCCCATGGATCGTCAGGGCCGGTCCACCGATGTGGATTATTATGCCTGAACACTACGTCTCCCTGCCCTATAGGGCGTAAATGAGCCAACGAATGACTCCATCGGTCCCGGATCGACCGATATATCCGAGGCGCCTCGCAACAGCAACAACCACATAAGTCAAACTCGTCGGGGCGTGTAAAACCACTGACGCCACTTCTATCTAGAAGGAAACGCATGCCCTCCCTGAGGTCCTCTCCCGTTTCTGGTTCAAAACCGGGGTGTGAGGCTCGCGAATCAACGCTACAAAAAGCTATGCCACACAGGTCGTGCTTTGATCATCAACCACAAGACTTTGCTTTTCAACAGAAGCCTTGATCATATTGCCAATTAGGCATGCCACACAGGCAATTCACTCCATGCGTTTGATATCCACCAATATATAACCTCTAAGCTCGTACGTCTCAGAGAAGGGCGTCAAGCAAGAGAATAAATTCTCCGCCGCCAAACAAATATATATTTACAAGAAATAAATCACACTGAATAAAATCCAATGTCGGACACACAATCCATTTACTAGTTCGTTCTGGGTCTGGACGAAACCGGAGGCACCTAGTACCCCGCATATCCATCGATCTCCAAGTACGTCTGGACGATCACCAACTGATTCCCTCCTATTGGGTGTACGGCCCAATCAAGATCATTAGTAATTATCCAAATGACGTGAAGACCTCCGGTCTTCAACCACCATCTTCATCTTCGAAACCACGTCGAATCAGTTATTCAGAATGGGATAAACCCGGTCTTTCTGAATAACTCGCGTATATAATAAACAAGTGTTACACAAACACAACATACGCCTCATTCCAATTTAGAATATTATTTTATTTAAGTATTCTTACACTTTGGGAAAGGTTCCCATTAATTTTATCAAAGATAAATTCTTTAAATTTATTCTTTAATCTCCTTTGAATATCAATCCAAACTAGTCGGGATTAGCGAACCACACCGAAGTAATCATTTATTTTAATTTCCCAATCCCAACCTATTCATCCTATGAAGTAAAACTGGTAATGCATCATATCTAACACCACGGTGTTATCGGTAAATTCAATTACCATTTCATGTTCAAATCTAATTAAAGATTTAACTATCGCCTGGAGTAAAACTGGCGATACTCAATTCTCGATCTTTTCAATCTAATTAAAGAATCATTAAAACTCCACTTAGTTTTAATCTTTAACCGGGGTAAAGAATTAGTGTCATTTAAAATACGGTTCACGATAAACCCAAAATCACATTCCATTAATTATCGGGTTAAAGAACAAGTGTTATTCAAAACACTGTTCAAGATAAACCCAAAAATCAATACCAATTCAATTCCAATTAAGTATTATTTAATTGGTACACTTCATTAAATCTAAATAAAAAGATTTAATTTTTTTTCTCAACTGGGTTTAAGAATAGTGTTAATGAAGACACCATTCACGACGAACCCAAATCTCATTTGATATTAAATACAAGGCTCTGAATAGAAAATATACCGGCTTATATTCAATATCAAATTCTACGACCAACAAATATCGTATTGGAAATAACGATATTAATATATCTTTCAAATTCCCATAACAATATCTGTATCATCACGAAATCCAACACCGAAATATTCCGAAGACAATTTCGATTCAAATCCATTCCAATTCAATTATTGGAACTTCTGGTTACTTTTAAAACCATTTCAAATTCAATCTATTTATTTTAAAAATAAATAGAATTATAATTCTAGTTCAAAACTAGTTCATTTCGATAAAAATATATTTTTATCTTTTCAAATATGGAGTTTTTCACCCCAATTCTTCCCAAATCATTCCTTATGATTTTACACAAATTATTACTATTTTTAATAATTTTATCAAGGCCCGTACAGTCGATTTCCATCAACGACCATCGAACTGCACTTACAGCGACATTTTCCCCATTTGATTTGGACATAATTCCAAATCCAACCGTTAGATTTCAAATTTCTAATATTTGTTAGAAAGCTTTTTTTTCGATATGAACCCAACAGTTCCGGTTTTAGGAGAATCCGATGGTCGGATCTCCCGCAATATCCATTCGAAGTCAATGGTCGAAATTCACGAACTGCCGCAGCGCGACGCGTTCTATTCAGGCCATTATATTATATATATAATATATACTTCGTCGATTTCCTTTTAAAACGTATTTCATAAATCGTTTTAAATTCGTTTTCGAAACGATTTCCAGTTCATTACAGATTCAAATCTAAATTTAAATTTTCCTTATAAATTCGATTTAAATTCTTTTCAAATTGATTTCAATTCAAATCGATTTTTAATTTAATTTCAGTTCGTCTTCAATTCCATTCAATTTCAATTCGAATTCATTTCTATTCAATTTCAATTCGAATTCATTCCTATTCAATCTCCATTCGAATTCATTTCTATTCAATCTCAATTCGAATTCATTTCTATTCAATTGCAATTCGAATTCTAATTCTATTCAATTTCAATTTGAATTCACTTCTATTCAATTTCAATTCGAATTCTAATTCTTTTCAAAATATCAGATTTTGAAATCACTTTCGATATTCATTGAAAAGTGAATAAAATCGATATAAATATCGTTCGCGTCAAAATGGTGTCAATCTAATCAATACGGCTTCATAAATTTCTATTTTCAAATATTCTATTTCAAATATTTCTTTTCAAATATTTCTATTTCAAAACTGGAATGAGGCCCAATCAATTACCATATAATGTTAATTATATGGATTTTCTACAACACATGTAAATAATAACAACGATAAATAATCAAACATCATCCAGAGTGCACCACACAACTGCATAAGCATTAAATATAAATAATTAACGCTTACACAGTCTGTCGACCAATCGATCGACATACAGCTAAATAATTGGGATTACTGTACGCCAAATATCATCCCAATACCCGTGTGGGGTTTCAAACAATCAAACACAGATTTCATTTGTGCAATTGGGCGATGTGAAAAATTTATCGTCCCAATCAATATCAATCAAATCAGTGTATATAAACAAATCTCCGATTTGTTTATAAATATTTATTTTAAATACACGTTAAAAATTCTATTTTTAACTATAAAATATTTTCCACTATAAAATATTTTATTTCATTTCACATCACATCACACAATCAACTACACATCAAAATCAAACAAACAAGCACACAAGCCGTCCATGGTCTGTGGACGACGGGTGTCGGGTGCTATTAAACACCGTCTGCATCCTAGTATATATTTTAACTAAAAATAAATTAAAAGTGAGAAGTTCTCACCTACTAGCTAATCCAATACCATGACTCTTCTTGGGTAGAAATATTCGTCATGCTCGCCATTTGTCAATTTCATCGTCCGTAGCCACTACATATAAATTAAAGTTTATATTTTTCTATCGCTACATACAAACCATAAAAATCCAATTTTTACATACCGTTCATATGAATAAAAATCTAACCTTTTCTAGAGAAGTTCATATCATCAGAATCATATCTTTCTATTTATCAAAATGTCATCTTTTGTTTTATAAAAAATCTCCTCTTTTGTATATTAAAAATCTTAACTTTTCTAATTTCAAAATCTAACCTTTTTATAATTTTAAAATCTAATCTCTTTATCAAATAAAAATCAAATCTTTTCATTAGAGAAAAATCAAATCTTGTAATGTTTTAAAAATCAATTCTTTTCTATCAATAAAAATTATATCTCTTTTTAAAACTGATTTTATCAAATAAATAAATTAAGGAAATAAATAAAAATGTACCAGAGGGGTTTTTGCGGGTGTACAGTCGAAGTGGAGGCGTTGGGCGGTAGGGAGGCGTCGCAAGGTGGTGTTGGAGTTCGGAGGTGGACTAGGGTTTGCGGTCAAGGCTCGCGGTGGTGCTTTAGGTCGGATTTCAGGTGGTCGTGGTGAGCTTCGAGTGGAGAGGGAGGAGGGGATCGAGCGGGGCTGGTGGTGGGCCATCGTCGACGTGGGGCGCAGGCGTTGGCCTCGGTGGCGAACGCGACTGAGAAGGAGGGGAAGCGGTTGTCTTTAATTAGGCGAAGAGGGAGAGTAGAAGGGGAGGAGAGGGAGATCGTTGGAGTGGGGGAGCCTCCTCGTCGACGGCGGCGGCCAGCGCTGGAGCCAAGAGCGGCGGTCTCTGTCGCTCTTCCCCCCCTTTTTTTAATTTTATTTTCGATCTGGTGAAGTGAGAGAAGAGGGAAAAGTGTGGGGCTATATATAATTTATAATATTTAATTAATTTAATTTTCCTACTAGGTTGACTTTTGATTCCAACTCCAAACGAGACCCACCGACTGTCAACCATAGCTAATTACCCCCATTCCGAACACAATGGGATATGTATCATAAGCTGATTCGATTGTTTCGATCAGTTTTCGTCAAAATCAACATATAACTCTATATATTGAATTTGAACGCACATTTCAATTTACCGGGGCTACATACGAACTCTAAAAATTCCCGAAAAATATTGTCTAGCTTCGTATTGATGATACGGTCCTAACAAAACTAATTTCGTCGAATTTTCAGACCGTTTGAAAAATGGCCATTTTTCAGTCAATTAAAATCAACTAAAACTGGTCAAAAGCGTTTCCCTTTTCCACGCTCACATATTGATTCGGAAAATTATGAAATTTGAAACCTAGCAATAATTTGACATCGCGGATCCAACAAAAGTGGTTTCGTCGAAAACCGAGGTCGTTTGCAAAATGGCCATTTTTAAGGGCCGAAATTCCATAGCGACTATTCTGAAATTTCAACTGGACTTATCTTTTGATTCCCACTATGAAATTTCAATTTTTTGGATTCATTGGAAAGATATTGTCAATTAGATTCAAATATTTTTGGTTTCACTAAAATCCGGTTTATTTTGCACCCGGTACATTCATTTGAAATTTGAAATCGAATTATCGAACTACCGCGCCATTTTCAATTCCTTTTATAATTATAAATAAATATTTATATTCTAACGACGATCTATATAAATATTTATATTCTATCCTACCATCAAAAATATATCAAACAAACAAGGCACAACCAATTTATTCTAACCATCAAATTATTTATTAAATTCCATTTGGTTTGGTTAAATCAAGTTAATATTCCATATTAATATTTACTTGTTTGCCTTCACTTCGGGTTAACATACTTTAGCATCAATTGGTTTATTTTTTATTGATTCCAAATCCAATTTGAATTACGTTCAAATCAATATAATAACCCAATACAAGCTTTAGATAATCAAATCAATAGATTGAGAGAATTATTTCTTTTTCAATACAAAAATATGATTTGGATAAAAATATTTCATTTACTCCTTTCTCAAATAATTTAAAAATAATTTTATATTCCATTAAAAATACACGCTCTCATATATATATATATATATATATATATATATATATATATATATATATATATATATATGTATACATTCAAACTCAATCTAGGGTATTACTACCCTTATCTCTTTTGAGTTATGCTATAGAGCCAAGGTTATTACTAAACCATTATCTCTGATACTAAATGTAATGACCCAAATTTCCAGTGCCTTTTGAGCTGTACAAACAACATAAGTCCAACCAAAGTGCGCTGGAAACCCAGATGCCATTAGAAAGAATTTAGAAGGTGAGAGAAAGATAAGAAAGGAAGATTAGATTAGAAGGAAAAAAGAACCAATAATACATGGAGTCTCACATCGTAGCAGAAAAATATATATTATAGAAATAAATCTTTATTGAGAGCTTTAAAATTACTTACAATCATCATAGTACATCGAACATCAAATATATCTGGATGGTTATAACAATTCGTCTCCCAATACAACATACATCGGAATAATAATTCATACGTCTGGACTCCTAGCTCATCTTCTAAAATTCGTGAGTAACTCACTAAGTTTAAGTCACATCCAACTTGCTTAAATTTGGAAAATCCTTTGAAAGAATAGTATAATCGTAATACCAATTGACACATAAAAACGGACGGTTTTATCTTAACATAACCCAAAAAAATTTGATGTATCATATCTGGTGATATTATAATAATGTCAATAAAATTACAAATAAATAACCATATATTAGAAAGTTGACATCTCACGTTCTATATACTTAATATATAATCAAAAACAACATGGTGCTTATTGAAGATTGGATTTCCAATGATGACAATGTATGAGACCACCTTCTGAAAGTGTACCTCTTGAGAGCAATACACTAGGGTTCAATACGAACATCTTGCAACCCGGCCATACATGACCGACCACTCATTAGACTTGAGTGCACAAAATATATTATCACCCTATGGTTTTGTGGGCCCACCATACTCCCGGAAGATACAAAAATGAAAGAAGAACAAATAGAACTTTCTCTAGATGGTGACAATACAACCTAATGAAAATTAACCACTTAGCCATGTTTCCTGCCCGATTTTTGCCATTTTCCCGGTTGATGAGGATTGAGGTCACGATTATCTTAAAGAGAACATCTCAATATTTTTGAATGCCACATTGTCAGATCCGTTAAATCACTAATTGACGTTCACAAATACACTTTGGGTGTTAGGTTAAGAGAAGTTGCCTTATCCGCTACCAAACTTGGTTTATTTGTAAAAATCAACGTATGTGACTCTTAAAGAAATACTCTATAAATGTGATGACCACTCACAACTACTTCACTAAACAAGAGGAATAATGCGTTTTAAGGTATGCCTGGCAGTTAGGGACGATCATCATGGTAAGATAGCACATGCTGAACCTGGCGTATAACTCACAGCGTAAGGATAAAATGTAATAGAACATATACAACAAGCAACAAAAGTGAAAAATATTTGAGTAGAAACTTGAGACTTTCATAGCAACTAGAAAGAATATATATATCTTTGGATTACAACATAAGTGTCTGTACAAATTGGCCTCACTATAACACTCGTCAAACATTAGAAACAGAAATACTAAATAGTAGCAAAATAATATGATAGCCTCTTGCTTGCCATCACACAATTGCATCGTCCACGTTAATCACTTGTAACCTGCCACCTAATCTGCCCATCCATAACAGCATGGATGAAGTGCCTAAGGTAATAATAGGAAACACAAAACCTTGAGTCAGACATCAGTCTTAATGAGCGATAAAATAACTGTATTACATCATCAATAAAGTATATGAGAACTGGTGGATTAACCAACCAATCTACAAAACACAAGAGAAGAACCCAAACATGTCTTCCCCACATCCGACGGTGATAGCCTTTACAGATAAGCATTAAGCAACAATAGTACATTCATGGAAAATAGTTATCAAGCGTAGACCATCCTAATCGGTCTCGATGTCCCCCAAGAACAAGCCTTGAAGGCCTAAACCTAGATCAAACAAGCACCCAAGAGATATCTCCTTCGACATCGAATAATCTACACAAGACGGTACAAGAAAAATTGACATCACTCATGACTCTTGTTATCACCGCCAATCATGCTTTGAAACCATCATTAATAGTATGACCAGCTAAACACCTTGCCATCAACTGCCAAGGGCTAATGGTAAACCCCAATTCTAGCAAAACTCAATACGACATATGACAAAACGTATCTAGGTCCATCGAGCTGCCCACGGTACTCAATCGGTCACTTCTAGTCTTTTAGGCATCCCTATTATACCCCTACTTTGAGTCCGCTAGAACTTACGAGAACGATAATTCCTTGGTCTCTGATATCTCTATCCATCTAACTCGGTGATTATTCATAAGCTCAAGCCCCTTCTCGAGCAACCATTATCCACGAACTCACCACCTTGAGTCTTCTTCACATTCGTTACATTACGTCAATTAACGAACACATCACAACACTTCAAACATTCCCACTTGAATATATTACGATGCCACATCATCACTGAACCAAAAATAATCAATACAAGGTTCTTAAAAATTAGGTCTTTCCGTCTTAGGTCGCAACCGACCCTGACCTACGACCTAACCCATTGGGTATTCCACCGGACCCATAACCTATCAAGCCCTATAGGTCGCTAATTTCCTGACTGCATTTCCGCTTCACTATGCATACCCAACGATCTGACTAAGTTGTTTCACTTCAATTAGCCAACTAGGTATTTACATGCCCACGACCTGACAAGGTTGCTACACACTCATCAACCCATCATCACAAATAGGCCGATCCAAGCTTCCGGTGACCTAAGACATCAAAGAGCCAAACACCATGAACTGACCTTGCATCACCCCTTGCATATTCTATGTGGGTCGAACCATGTTCAACGATCTTATTTCCAACGACCTAAAGCTCATCATTAAAAAGTCATGTATGACTTTAAGGATCCTTCTATATGGACTTAAGTAGAAATGGCTACGATATACTAACTTAGATTAATACAATAGTTATGTAAGTAAAATTAAGCTAGATAAAATATCTCAAATAAATAAAAGCAGTAAGTAAAGAAACCATGAATTTTATACTGGTTCGGAATTCCCGTCCCACTTTCAGCCCCGAAGTTGCTCTTCGAAGTTCACTAACACGCCCTCTCTTATCCCGGAGGAATAGGTCATTATACACCCGAGAGCACCAACAAGGATGTCCCCGCCTGAGCACCCACACAAGACTACACAAATTACAAAAGTGTTTTGACTTCTGAATGTGTTTTCGTATCAACACTGAATAGCCAATGGTTAAGTACACCCTTCCTATAATCTTATCCTCCAGTATTAGATGTGTATGTGAAGATTGATGGAAGTATGTCACTTACTGAATCAAGAGATGTGAAATATTTTCAATGATTCAACAAGTAACTTGAATATTAGAGAGCTATTAAAATGTGGAGAGTATAGAGATGTAAATCAGAAATTAGAATAGAATAAGTGAGAATCAGTGATTTGGAAAAATGTTGTATTGTATATATAGTTGTAGAAAAGTGGTAATCTTTTACGATGGGTTTCAGCGAAGAATTGTATCCATTTCTGTTCATAAATGAAGAGGGATCTCTTCATGAAAGAAAGCAACTCTTCATAGATATGGTTGTTATTTCCGGATCAGTCAACTTGTATAAAAATCACTAGTCAACTGGTCAATAGAGAAAATCATATATATATATATTTAAATATGAAATGAAACTAGCTGTTAGTGGGCTCTAGATCGCTGACTAGTCGACTAGTCTGTTTTTCACCGGTCGACTAGTTAGATGAAACCAGTCTAGTAACGATACTTTTTGATCACATATTCATATATATATATATATATATATATATATATATATATATATATATATATATAAATACATGCATTTGTTTGATACATTGAAGATAGATTTTAACACATATCTAACACGACTCAATATTTATATATATATATGAACTTAGCTCTTCGAAGAGATATTGTTTGTAATCCATTTCCTTGTTGTCATGAATCGAAAATATCATGAATCAACATTCTCGCCTTTTTTGATTGATGACAACATCTCGCATTCTTTTGAAATATTGAATTGCTCCTCCTGAGTGAATGCTTGTGTATATATTTAGCTCCCCTTGAGTCTCTACAATTAGTTCATAATATAACATATACTTACCGTGCGACTTCCTGTAACGAAATGTTATCATATAACATACATATTTTGATATATTTAATCATGAAAATAGTACATTGATACACTATTCTTCTTCCCCTTTGTCATCGATAAAAAAGAATACTTGCTATGAGTAACATAGTAATCGAAAGTAGTATAAATTTTCAGAGATCTTTTATGTTTGAAATAAAACATTTTGATCCAAGAACTTTAAATTACGAAATATTTGGTTTTCTACTAGTTAAAAGTTCATATGGAGTATTTTTAGTAAGAGGTCGAATGGAGACACGATTCAAAACATAACAAGTTGTTGCAACTGCTTCAGCCCAAAAATGTATTGGCATTGTACTTCCATTTAATAACGTTCTGGCACATTCTTGCAATGTTCTATTTTTACATTCTACTAGTCCATTTTGTTGTGGAGTTCTAGGAAAAGAGAAATTATGAAAATTCCTTTCTTTCGACAAAATAAATCAAATTTCTCATTTTCAAATTCTCCTCCATGATCACTCTGTAAATTTTTAATCTTTAAATCAGTTAAATTTTGAATTTTTTTGGAATTTTTTTTAAAGAAATCAAACATATCGCTTTTATTTTTTCAAAAACATAGTCCAAGTATATCTTGAAAAATCATCAACAATCACAAACACATAGCTACTATGGTTTATGGATTAAACGTGAGTTGGTCCAAATAAATCCATTTGTAGTAATTCTAGTGGTTGTAATGTCGATATAACCTTTTTAGATTTAAACGATGATTTAGTTAACTTTTCAAGTTGACAAGCAGCGCACAAATTTTCAGTTTTGAATTTTATTTTGGGCAAACCTCTTACAAGCTCATTTTTAGAAATCTTGTTTGTATTTTAAAATTAATATGACATAATCATTTGTGCCATAACCGAGGATCATTTTCATTGGCTAATAAACACATACTTGAATTATTATTAACTTCCATATTCAATATATAAATGTTTTTATCTCTGTTACCCTCAAAAATAAGATTTTGATTTGAATCTAATATACTACATTTATTTTCGAAAAACGATATTTAAAAACCTTTGTCACATAATTGACTAATACTTAACAAATTATGTTTTAAGTTTTTAACAAATAAAACATCAGAAATAAGAGGTGAATTCGATATACCGTAATTGCTCACATCGCCTTTGCCGATGATATATCCTTTAGAGTTATCTCCAAATGTGAAAGTTCCTTCTTTTGAATAGGTAATATTGGTTAACATCTTCTCATCTCCTGTCATGTGTTTTGAGAAACCACTGCCGAGTATCCATTTTCCTCTGTTTTTGTGCGACTTGCAAAAAATAATTTAGAATTTATTGGTACCCATTCCTCCGTTAGAGTCCTAAGAGATAGATCTTAGGAAACCAAACCCAAGATGGTTCAGAGTCCCTTTAGAAAATATAATTAATATTATTATGAACAATATCCAAGAAATTCTTCTTACATTTATTTCTAATCAGAATATTTTTGGATTTTGGAACCTATATACTAATATTTCTCGAATAATTTTTCTTAGTAATAATATCAATTGGTTTAATACTAGATTGCTTAGAACTAGATTTCTTTTTAGAATTAACTTTTTGAACATATCCTAGTCCTTTTTTACTAGGAACTAGTTGAGAATTTTCTAATTTCTTAGATAAATTTTCTCTACCTTTATTAGAATGATTAACATTTTTAGAAATATTATCTAATTTAACTTTCAAACTAGAATTCCTAAATCTATAATTTTAACCTTAGTATTCAAATCATGATCCTCATAAACCAGTATATTGTTTTTATCCTTTTGAATCTCAATTTCTTGAATCAACATAGAAATCTGAGAATTTGCAACTGATATAGATTCTTGTAATTTTCTAATCTTATATTCTAAAATCTCTTTTTATCTTTTATAAGTCTCTTTCAAATTCTGCTCTTTTTCTTATCTTCGTTAGCTTGTTTATATTTCCTTTTAAAATTATTCTTATATTGGAGAATTTCCGTATTAACCTCTATTAATTCTTAATAGGTAAAATCACTGACTTCGGTATCTTTAGCCATGAAGAACACTTTTGCTTGTTCATTTCCACTATTGGTATCACTGTTAGAAGATGATGAATCTGAATTATCCCACGTGATTGAGAAAGCTCGCCTCTTTGATTTCTCCTTTTTGTTGCGATTCTTTTTTAACTCTGGGCAATTCTTTTGGTAGTGTCCGGTTTTGTGATAGTTGAAACATTCCTCCATAGCTGGGTCAGGTTCTTTTGTATAATTTCTCTTTGCATTCTTATTTTTGCTCTTCTTATATTTCAGAAATTTTTAGAAATTTTCGGCTACAAAAGCAATATCTTCTTCGTCTGAATCTAGCTCATCATTTTCATCATGAAAAGCTAGATTTTTCTTATCTTGAGCTTGAATATTTTTTTCCTGCAAATTTACTTCGTACGAAATAAGATTACCGACTAACTCTTTGGCTTTCATGGCCGAAAGATCATTAGCTTCTTCGATAGCTAAGACCTTCCTTTCCCACTCATCCGTCAAAGAGTTTAATATTTTTGAAACAATATAAAAATCAGAATATTTTTCTCCTAAACCTAATAGAGAATGATAAATATTTTGAAACTGTGAGTACATGTCATTTATAGACTCATTTTCGTTTATTTTGAAATTTTGAAACTGGTTTTTTAAGCATGGATATCTTTCTTTGTTTGACCTTGCTAGTTCCTTCGTGAGTAACTTTGAGTGTTTACCAAACTTCATATGTTGTGTTACACATGCAAATTCGGTTGAACTCGTTCCTATTCAAGGAACAATGCAACATATTCATGGTTTTAGCATTGACAGTAGCCTCAGCTTTCTCAATTGCATGCCATTCAGTATAAGGTGTAGTGGGTTGTGCATATTCTTTTTGTGTAATATTCCAATCTTCAAAACTATTGGCTTGCATGTATATTCTCATATGTGTAGCCCAATAACTATAATTCATGCCATTGAATAATGGTGATCATGTAGTAGATTGGCCTTCAGTATATCCAGTATTAGTGCGAGTACTAGTGTTATTATCCATATTAACTATGTATCAAATAACGGTTTTATGGTTAAATGATAGCACTGATACCAAATGAAAAGTCATGTATGACTTTAAGGATCTTTGTGCATGGACTTAAGCGGAAATCGCTACGATATACTAACTTGGATTAATACAATAGTTATGTAGGTAAAACTAAGCTAGATAGAATATCTCAATTAAATAAAAGCTATAAGTAAAGACACCAGGAATTTTATATAGGTTCGGACTTCCCGTCCTACGTCTAGTCCCGAAGCTCCTCTTCGAAATTCACTAACACGCCCTCTCTTAACCCGTAGGAATAGGCCACAATATACCTGAGCACCAACAAGGTTGTCCCCACCTGGGCACCCACATAGGACTTCACAAATTACAAAAGAGTTTTGACTTCTGAATATATTCTCGTATCAACACTGAATATCCAATGGTTAAGTAAAACCTTCCTATAATCTTATCCTCAAGTATTTAATATGTATGCGAAGATTGAAGGAAGTATGTCACTTATTGAATCAGGAGGTGTGAAATAATTTCAATGATTCAATAAGTACCTTGAATATTAGAGAGCTGTTAGAATGCGGAGAGTATAGAGATGTAAATCAGAAATTAGAATAGAATAAGTGAGAATCAGTGATTTAGAAAACATGTTTGTAGTGTATATATAGTTGCAGAAAAGTAGTAATCTTTCACGAGGAGTTTTAGCGAAGAATTGTATCCATTTCTATTATAAATGAAGAGTAATCTCTTCATGAAAGAAAGCAACTCTTCATAGAAATGGCTGATATTTCGTGATCAGTCAACTGGTATAAAAATCACTAGTTGACTGGTCAATCGAAAAAATCGTATATATATTTAAATATGAAAACAAACTAGTCATTACTTGGCTCTAGGTCACTGACCGGTCGACTGGTCTATTTTTCACCAGTCTACCGGTTAGATGAAACTAGTCCAGTAATGCTACTTTCTGATCATATATAAATATAAATATATATGTATATGTATATATACATTACTTTGTTTTCTATTCTCGTTAATGGCGACAGGGAAATTTTTTTCCCTTGCTTTCGCTATGCATGAGATTTCTTTTATCATTTAATTTCTTTATCTTTTCACCCGATTTCTTCTTATAACCTTCAACGAATTTCATTATTCGTTGATAAGACAACAAATTCTATTCAAATTACACAATCAAAATACGTAATATAATGTTTTAATCAGGATCGTGCCAGATCTAGGGTTTTATTTGCCGATTCCCAAATAAGTGCAATCGCTTTGCTCATTCTCATTTGATGTGGGATAGTTTCAACCACGGAAGGACAAGCCTCCATGGATTTGGGTTCTGGAATTGCGGCGCAACTGAATATCTTTAGTTCCAAATTCTCCAACCACTCTTTCCTCCATCTGAATTAGATCGACATCTGCTATGGGTGTGGGTAAGATTTGGTTGTTGGTATTGAGTTATTGGAATCTTTAGTTTTGTCCAGATCTGGTATCTGCGATTAGTTTATAGGAATATTGTATGTGGAATACACAAAGATCTAAGTCATGTAGTAGAGTTTAGCATTTTTATTGGATTGGTTTTCTCACTTAGGATCTGATTTGGTTTTAAGCGATCTGGTTTTCATACTTCCTATAATTTTCATCGTTCCAGTACCTTGATTTCTTACACTTAATGATTTGTGCCATGGAACTACACGTTTCTCACTTGAATTATTTGTTGGATTTAGATGCCTAAGTATAATGGCTACTTTTGGTTTAGGTTAAGGAAGTTGTTGTAAGAAGTTGACATCCGGATTATATGGTTTATTTGAAATCTACAATTCATGTTGTTGAGTCGGGTATTATGATCGAGTCACATCTTATGCTTATAGTGAATCATCAACCAGATATAGTACTTGGAACTTAACAATTTTTTTGGGATTTCATTAGAGTTTTGCTGAATTTGGGTGCCAGTTTTCCTATATTGTGACTTGCCTGAACCAAGTTTTTACCAATGTGTATTCACCGTGTGACCCTCTTCATGAATTGGGATGGGTGAATAAGGTTTTGTGAATGTATACAGTGCCATTAGATCTTTATTTGCAGCTGCAATAGGATGATATATGAGACAAGGGTTAATCTAAAATATTTCTTGTGTTTGTTTACATTGGGGGTTTCATTTAGATGATGCAAGTGGACAGATTTATGTTTGTGTAGCAATGAAAGAGCTATTGTTAGTAACAGAGATTGGATATAGTGAGTTGTTGTAGTTTTACACTGCAACTTTCACTTAGAAAATGTTACACGAATTTTTCTCAGGGATGGTATTAGAAGGATATAGTGGGGATTCTGGTTATCACCAGAGGTGATATTATAATATGTAGAATATAGAGTAGTGGGATGTAGCTTAGTTGATCCATACTAATGGTGTGATATTTTCATCATGATGCTATATGGCATGCGTATGAATTTGATGCTATGTTGTAGCAAATCGTAGGAATGGCAAGATGGTTTGTCTGGATATTACATAATCTCACCACTGTTCATGGTTTGAGTGGGAAAATTCTTATAGGTTAAGCATAGACTTCAAGATTCATATATTTTAATGCATCCAAATTTATCCTGTGTGGAGGGTTACTACATGAGACATGCAGTTGTGTAGCGAGCGAGGAGCATTCGGCTCAGCTGATGAAGCGAGTCACGAGTGGGTGGTAGCCTCTCATGGGCCTGTTTTTATTTTTTACTTAGTGTTTAGATTTACATTGTATTACTATCTTTTTACGTTTTATTTTAAATGTAACGGTTAGCATACTAACCTGTCTTTTGTACTATTTTTTCTTAGTTAATAAAAGTGAACCGATTTTCAGAAAACAAAAAATATGTGCATTTGTGTGATACTTTGAGGATAGATTTTAACATATATCTAATACGACTCAATACTCATATATATAATATATATATATATATGAATTTAGCTCTTCGATGTGATCTTCAATGTTTTCCATTTCCTTGTCATCATGAATCGAAAATATCGTGAATTCCATGCTGCAGAATTTCTGCCCAGTCCATGCTTCCGAATTTCTGCCCGGTCCATCAAACCGTCCTTTCCATCAACCCGTCCAGTCCATCAAACTGTCCCTTTCCTGAGAAACAACACACACGACCTGACCTAAGAAAAATGACCCTACTCCAAATCTGACCAAACTAGCTCCAATCTTGACTAAATCACCACCAAACTACAAAATCGATGCAACCAATTAATCCAAACATCCAATTCAACTATAAACACTTTATGAAATCATTAGCAACATCAAAATTACAATTATTCATCGATAATCACATAAAATTCACCAAAATCATGATAAAAAAATGAATAAACAAAACAATGGATCTAACTTGCATAACCATATGAATTAACATAAGTATTACCAGTTTTAAGTTGTATGATTAGATCTTATGGCGATTCAAATGAAAATATACTTAACATGTTGTATATCTAGGAGAAAACAACCTAAAATGATGAAAATAAGATGTAATAACCCATATACTTGATTGAATCCATGTTTGAAATGTTTATCACTCACCAAACCTTTGATCTGGCTGAAAAACGATGAATCACGAATCAAAACAGTGAAGAACAACCTTCAAACCTGTTGATTTGATGAAATCTCCCTTTCCTTGATGTAGATCCTAAGTCTTCTTCCTTAGATCTAGATTTTAATGGTGGAAAGGTGTATTTGATTAAGCAAGG
The DNA here is from genome assembly GCA_030737875.1 of Allium sativum. Lineage (NCBI taxonomy): Eukaryota > Viridiplantae > Streptophyta > Magnoliopsida > Asparagales > Amaryllidaceae > Allium > Allium sativum. The sequence goes on along the minus strand of CM060912.1, from coordinate 831,770,882 downwards.
AGGATCACAAAATCAACGAAATGAGCGAATGAGGAAATTAAACTATTCTCCATGCTTCTAACCTCCTATTTATTGTCTCCCATCAACCCACTAATGAGCCTCCTCAAATCTTCCCATCAGTGGCTCATAAAGCCTAAACAGAAACTATGGAACACTAAAATAACGATTCCTCCCAAACCGCCGAACCAAATCTTTAATTTGAACAATCTTTGGAATTACGAACACCATTTCCTTTCCAGTGAAATCAATCTGAGCATCTGATTGATTCCAGTAAAAAGTTATGCCCTGAAGAAAACTGATCGGCGCAAAATAGTCACAAATGATATTGGTAAAAATTATGGACATGTCTCACATCCCCATAAACAACATATCAAAATATGAGAATGATCCAACCCTTAGGGAATAAAATAAAAATATTTTATGACTTTCTAATATGTAAAATGCAGGCTATTACATTTTCCCCCTCCCTTTAGGAATTTCGCCCCGAAATCCCAAGCAACCAAAACAATAATTCTGCATGCCTATCATCCATTAGCTGCCAATTTTGTCATCTAACTAGAAGCCACTGGACCATGAACCCATAGCCTTTTCCTAACACGCGAAATTCTACCAACCATAACAACAACGACAACAATAATAATACAATTTACAACATGGTAAGAATGACACGACACTTATGGGTCATACCGACAAAGAGTTCTAGATGGGTTTTCTTCATACTCTCTTCTGTATCCTATGTACAATCATCATCATCCTCACTCCATTGCACCTTCACCAACTTAACCGTCTTCCTCCTAAGTTGTTTCATGTCATTCCCCACAATGTGAAGAGGCTACGAGGTTTCGTAGCTACGGTCTTGACTTCTAGGTCTTCGTACTGCTTTGGAGATACCACCACATCAGAATCATGTACACACTTCCATAGAAACAACACATGGAAAACATTGTGCATACTCGATATCTTCTAGGGTAAATCCTATCTATATGCTAGCTTTCCAGTCCGCTCGACTAACAGAAATGGTCCAACAAATCTTGGGGCCAACTTCCCTTTGCTTTCGAATCGAACAACCTGCTTCAATGGCGAAGTCTTCACGAAAACCGTATCGCCAACTTCAAATTCAAAATCCTTTCGACACTTATCAGCATAACTCTTTTGATGATCTGGGCTGCCTTCATTCATTGTTGAACGATCTCGGTACAATCAGAGGTTTATCTAATCATCTCTGGCCCAAGTATCAACTTATCTCTAGTTTCTAGCCAACATGTTGGAGAACTACACAGTCTACCATACAATGCCTCGTATGGGCCATCCCAATGCTCGACTGGTAGCTATTGTTATATGCAAATTCAACTAAATGTGGATGGTCTTCCACGATCCCCCCAAATCCAACACACAAGCCCATAGGATATCTTTCATAACTCGGTTAATTCTCTTGGTTTGACCATCAGTTTGGGTATGATAAGCCGTATCAAACACAACTCAGTTCCCAAAGTCACTTGCAAACTTTTCCAAAATCCACTCATGAATAATGAATCTTGATCACTAACTATACTCTTCGGGATACCACGGAATTGAACTATCCATTTTATATAAATCTCAGCCAACTTCGATGTTGTCCTAGTCGATTTGACAGGAATAAACCGTGCACTTTTGGTTAAGTGATCCACTGTGATCCAAATTCCTTCGTTTCCTACCCTGGTTCTAGGTAGTCCATCGATAAAATCCGTCGATATATGCTCCTGCTTCCATGTAGGGATTTCCAATGGCTGAAGCAATACACTCGCCTTCTTTTATCCAGCTTTCACCAACTAGTAGTTCATACACTTGGAAATAAACTTTCCAACAACCCTTTTCATCCCTTTCCCGTAGTAAGATCACTTCTTGTCCTGATACATCTTATTACCACCAGGATGAATCGTCAGCTTCGAGTGATGACATCCACTTAGAACCTCATGTCTTAATCTGTCAATATCAGGAACAACCAGTCGTCCTTTCCTTCGAAGCTAACCCTCTTGATCGACCTCAAAATCTTTATCTTATGGTTCAAACTTATGGATAACCTCGACAAGATTTTCATCACTCTTTTGGCACTCAGTAATCCTTTCAATAAGAGTAGGTCTTATCGATACACTTGCCAACATTTCAGGTTCTAACTCACACCGTAGCCTGAAATCAAATCCTGCCAAGTAATCGAAGTGCTTCCATTCTGAAAACATCGCTCCTAAAATTGTGTGTCTTTAACTCAACGCATCCTCCACTTCGTTACCTTTACTAAGAGTATAGGCTATACCAAAATCATACGACCCTAGAAACTCTAACCACCATTGATGCCGAAGATTCAAGTCCTTTTGGGAGAAAAGATAGTTTAACTACTTGTGTTCCGTAAACAACTCAAATCGAACCCCCAATAGGTAATGTCTCCACATCTTCAGAGAAAACACAATTGCTGCCAACTCCAAATCATGAGTTGGATAATTTCTCTCATGCGGCTTCACCTGTCGACTAGCGTAGGCCACAATTCTATTTTCTACTTTAGTACTGCTCCTAGTCCAATACCACATGCATCGGTGTATACCGCTATCTCTTTATTCCCACTTGGAATGATCAAAATAGGAGCACTAGTTAATCTCTCTTTCAGGATTCCAAAATCTTGCTCACACTTTGCATCCCATGTGAAAATTTTGTTCTTCTTCGTCAATCTTGTTAATGGTGCAACTCTCTTGGAGAAATCCTTGACAAACCTTCGGTAATAACCTGCAAATCCAAGGAAACTAATCACGTCCTTTGCATTCTTAGGTCTATCCCACTCCTTGATTGCTGCCATCTTAGAGGGGTCAACTACTGTTCCATTTCCATAAACTACATAACCTAAGAACCTCACTTCACTCTTCTAGAAGTGACACTTTTAAAACTTAGCTCTCAGCTGATGCTTTCGCAAGATTTTCAAAATAACTCTCAAATCCGCCTTATGTTATTCTTCATTCTGAGAGTAAACCAGATTATCCTCCACGAACACAAGCACAAACTTGTTCAACTGGTCTCTGAAAACCCTATTAATAAGATCCAAAAAATATGTTGCCGCATCCCAAATGGCATCACCAACCATTCAAAGAAACCAGATGGTGTCCTAAAAGTAGTCTTCGACACACTATCATTTGCCACCCTCAACTGGTGGAATCTCGTTGCCAAATTCATTTAGGAAAGCACTTTGGCTTCGTGAAGATGATTGAACAAGTCATCGATCCTCGATAATGGATACTTTTTCTTCTTGGTCACCTTTTTCAACTCACGATAGTCCACACACAATCTCAAGGATCCATTAGCCTTGGTTGTGAACACAACTGGTGCACCTCATTAGGATACACACCTCCGAATGAATCCTTTTCCCAAAAGGTCATGAACTTGCATATCAAACTCTCGCCGTTCCTCAGGCGCCATCCTCCTAAGAGGTATAACGATAGGTCTAGCACCCTTGACCAAATCATTTCTAAACTCAATCTCTCGATGCGGAGACAATCCTTTGATTTCTTCAAAGACATCCTCAAACTCATTGGTGATCAGCACAGGTGACAAGTCGTCCTATGGAATCACAAGGGAATATAAAAAGCTCACAAAGACACCATCTTCCCCCTTACATTGAATCAAAATATTTGGCCTTCACACATCCCCGACATTCACCTCAAGCTTCTCGCAACTCACTCTTGCTGCATATCTCTTGAGCCAATCCATGCCCAGGATGATCCCAAACCAAGCGAAGTTCAAAACAAAGCAAACACACACAAAAGAGAAACCATGACTCGATAACACAAGACCACAACAAATAATACAAAGGCTAGATGAACCCCCAACTTTATTAGTCACGACTAAAACACAAGCGGCACACAAGCTCATTACAAATGAAAAATGGGATGCCACAGTATCAAACAACACACGAACTGAAACCTATTTAACTGAAAGAGTACTCTGAACGACGACACCCTTCCCTTTCTCCTCTAAAGTAGGAGCCCTTGAAGACGATGGAACAACTCCTAATGCATACGCCTTCACAACCGGCTTTCCCTTGGCATGTTCTGGACAATCTTTCTTGTCATGCCCAGGATTTCCACACTTGAAGCACTTCTTTTCAGCTTTTGGTTTTTTACAATCCTTATAATAATGACCCTTCTGCCAATAGTTAAAGCAAGTCACTTCACCTTTTTGCTTTTTTTGACCATCTTTTCCTTTCCGTTGTTGGTGTTGCTTTCTATTTTTGTTATTACCACCATGTCGTGATTGTAAAGCTTCATTGGTCGCAACAATAACAGCTTCTTCTTTAGGAAACAGGCTTTCATGCCTTACAGCTTTTTCCACTATTTTCTCATATGGGTCATCCACATGATCAGCCAACAGTCCCCCAATATAGGTGTCCAAACTTGTAACAAACTTTCATTCTTTTGCTTCAACTATATGAACGAGCATACTTAGACAAGGCCTCAAAATCAGAAACATAATCCAATGTCGGTCGACTATTTTGCTTTAACCCTACAAACTTCTTGAACAGAACAGACTTTCAATTGGTAGAGATATACTTTGTCTCAAAATTGACTTGGAACCAATCCCATATAATCTCATCTTCCAGAGTCTCCAAAGTGACAGAGTTCCACCAATCCATGGCTTTGCCTTGCAATTGTCTCGATGCAAGCTTCCTCTTTGTTGCATCATCTATACCAAAGTCTCCAAATTTCCGTACACAATAATCCAACCACCTTTGAACCTCTTCAGTCGGCTCTGTCCACTTGAACGGTTTTCCTCCCAGAGATGTAAAGTCCTTGCAAAGCTTCACGAAATCCACAGCTCTAGGTACCTACACCTGAACCCCTACATCTACCGCGGCTGCATCTATAGCGGGATCCCTCCTCGTGATCGCTGCTATCATGGCCTTGAACATAGCTGGGTAGTCTGATTCACCACCATTTCCCCTCCAGAAATAGTCTCCTCCCTAACAGTGTGTCTCGATGGTCGACCCATTCTAAATGTGCAATATAGAATGATTAGTCACTTACGAGAAAAACTGATATAGAGTTCAAGCGCTATTACTACATACAGTAATATATATAGCATGCATCAATCAGAAATCTAGAAGAACGTCACTTATATGTTACTACATCTTTGAACTTTGGCTAAAACCGATAACCCGAGCTCTAATTCCAAATGTGACGACCGCCCACAACTCCTGCACTAAACAAGAGGAATAATGCACTAAAAGGTGTGTCGGGCAGCTATGGACGATCATCAAGGTAAGTTAACACATCCGGAACCTGTCATATAACTCGTAGCACAAGGATAATATATAATAGAACATATACATCATGCAAAAATAGTGAAGAAAATTTGAGCAGAAACTTGAGTCTTTCATAGCAATCAGAAAGAATATTCATATTTCTTTGCAAAATAATATGCCATCCTCCTGCTCGCCATCGCACAGCAGCATCGTCCCCATTAATCACCTATCACCTAGTGTGCCCATCAATAACACCATGGTTGAACAACCCAAGGTAATAAGAGGAAACATAAACGATTGAGTCAGACGACAGTCTTAATGAGCGATAAAACAACTATCTAACGTCATCAATAAAGTATACGAGAATAGGTAGGTTAACCAACCAATCTACCAAACACCAGAGAAGAACCCAAACCTATCTTTCCCACATCCAACAATGATAGCCTTTACCAATAAGCATTAAGAAACAACAGTACATTCATGGCAAATAGTTGACCATCCTAATCGATCTCAATATCCCCCAAGCACAAGCCCCAAAGGCCTAAACCAACATCATACAAGCACCCAAGAGATATCTCCTTCGACATCGAATAATCTACACAAGATGATACAAGAAAACCGACATCACTCATGACTTTGGCTATCATTGCCAATCCTTCTTTGAAACCATCGTTAATCGTATGACCAGCTAAACACCTTTCCATCAACTGTTAAGGGCTAATGGTAAACACTAGTTCTAACAAAACTCCATATGTCATATGACAAAACATATATAGGCCCGTCGAGCTGCCTATGGTACTCGACCAGTCATTTCTGGTCTTTTAGGCATCCCTATTATACCCCTGCTTTAAGTCCGCTAGAACTTACAACAACGATAATTCCTTAGCCTCTGATATCTCTAGCCATCCAACCCGATGATTGTTAATAAGATCAAGCCCTTTCTCGAGCAACCATTATCCACAAACTCACCACCTTGAGTTGTCTTCACATTCGTTTCATTACGATGATCAATGAATACATCACAACACTTTAAACATTCCCAATTGAATATACTTCGAAGCCACATCATCACTGAACCAAAAATCATCAATACAAGGTTCATGAAAATCAGATCGTTCCCTCTTAGGTTGCAACCGACCCCTGACCTATGATCTAACCCACTGGGTCATTCCACCAAACCCACGACCCATCAAGCTCCCCAGGTCGCTAAAGTCCAAACTGCATTTCTGCTTCACCATGCATACCCAACGACCAAACTAAGTTGTTTTACTTCATCGACCCGACCAGGTCGTTACACGCCCATGACCTGACTAGGTCGTTATACACTCATCAACCCATCAACACAAAACAGGCCGATCCAAGCTTCCAAAGACCTAAGGCATCAATGAGTCGAACACCATGACCCAACCTTGCATCACCCCTTGCATATTCTATACGGGACGAACCATGCTCAACGATCTGTATTCCAACGACCTAAAGCTCATCCCCCTATCTCCATTTCAGGCTGAACAATCCATGCTGCAGAATTTTTTCCCGGTCCATGCTTCTGAATTTCTGCCTAGTCCATCAAACCATCACTTCCATGAAACCATCAAGTCCATCAAACCGTCTAGTCCATCTAACTGTCCCTTTCTTGGGAACAAGACACACGACCTGACCTATGAAAAACGACCCGACTCCAGATCTGACCAAAATAGCTCCAATTTTGACCAAATCACTACCAAACTACAATATCGATGTGACCAATTCATGCAATTCAACCATAAACACTTTATGAAATCATTAACAACATCAAAATGACAATTATTCATCAATAATAATATAAAGTTCACCAAATTCATGATAAAGGAATGAATAAACAAAACAATGGATCTAACTTGCATAACCATATGAATTAACATAAGAATTACCAGTTTTAAGTTGCTTGATTAGATCCTATGGTGATTCAAAGGAAAATTTACTTACCATGATGTAGATCTAGCTGAAAACAACTTAAAATGATGAAAATAAGATCAAACTAGCCATATACTCGACTGAATCCATGTGAGAGATGTTTATCACTCACCAAACCTCGATCTAGCTCAAAAACGATGAATCACGAAGGTGAATTTGATTGAACAAAGAGGATCACGAGCTCAACCAAATGAGAAAATGAAGAAAGTAAACTATTCTACATGCCTCTAATCCCCTATGTATAGCCTCTCATCATCCCATTAATGGGCCTAATCAAATCAGCCCAACAATGGCTCACAAAACCTGAACATAAATTGTGAAAGACTAAAACAACAATTCCTCCCAAACCGCTGAACCAAATCTTTAATGTGACCAATCTATGAAATTGGCAACACCATTTCCTTTCCAATGAATTCAATCTCAGCACCTGATTCGATTCTAGTCAAAAGTTAGGCCCTGAACAAAACTGACAAGGGAAAATGGTCACAAATGAAAATTGTAAAAATTATGGACATGTCTCACATACCCATAAACAACATATCAAAATATTAGAATGATCCAACCCTCAAGGAATAAAATAAAAATAATTTACGATCATCCAATACGTAAAATGTGGGTTGCTACGGTAAAGGCCTACAAATCCGTATCCTTTAAGTCGACTAATATTACACACATCCAACCTAGACTACACGAAAATACGTATCTTTAATAGAAAGAAAATTAAAGGACGAGAAAATAAAGAAATAAATATTAGGATAAATAAATAAGAAGAAGAACCAACAATATACAGAGTCTCACGTCACCTCGGAATAAAATATAATATAGAAATAAATCTCCATTGCAAGGCTGAAAAATACTTACAATCATCAGAGTACATCAATACATCTGGACACTTATAACAACCTGTCCTCATAAACATCACACAGTGAAATATATACTAGATAATATCATACGTCTGAACTCCTCTAACATATCTTCTAAAGTTCGTAGCATCCAAACCTGAACCTGTAAAACTTGGTTTGACCCAAGAGGTGCAAATTGTAGCACCCCGGATTTTTGAATAATCGAATTAACTAAATTAAATAATAATTAATCTCAGACGTGAGAATTAATGGAAATGGGTTGCGCCATTGTGTTCGCCTCGGAATTATGGTCGAGATAGAATCCGAGTTTGCGTAAAACGGATATCAGATGAAGAAGATATGGACGAACAAAGTCAGAAGGGAAAATAGAAAAAAAAAAAAAAGGAAGATTGCACGGCCGCACTTGGGAAGTGCGCCAGTACAAATTTGCATTGGCACACTTCCCATGTGCGCCCAGGCCAAGAGAAAACCTGCACAGCTTTCGGGTTCAGTCTGACCCATGTTGCTGAGTCCTTTTGGACTCTTTGCTGAGTCATTAGGGCTGAGGTGTCACCCTATTTTGACTAAATGGTTTTGATTAACCCTAAGATCATCCGACGGCTATAATTAAATTAAAATTATATATAAACATGGGTAGACTCGAACCCTAAATCAAAATAAAAACTGAAACTATGGCCGTCATGCTGTCATCTTATAACCTAGAGTAGCCGCCACCAATTAGAGAGGAAGAACAGCAAATCAAGTCAGTTCTATTCAACTTTAAACAACGAATCTTCTTCAAAGGAAAGCTAATACAACATCAGAACTCAGAATTCAGAACTCAAGACCTTCTTTGAGTTGTGAGTTCGATTTCTTTAATAATATAATTAGTAATTTAATTGGATTAAGTTATGATGCGGATTATATGGTGATGTTGTGAATTATTGACCGCATGTTATCATTTATGTTGTAATTTTGTGATGTTATCATTTATGTGGTAAATTCTATGATGTTATGTTATGATGTTATCATCCATGTTGTAATATTATGATGCTATCATCTATGTTGTAATTATGTATAATCAAATCATCATGTTGTTCATATGCTAGTTTGGTTATGTTCATTCATATATGTATGCAAGTTTAGATTTTGATTAAGACATGAATCATATGCAAGTTGGGTAAAATTATAGGTGACCTTACATGTTCATGACATATAGTTTATGTGAAAATTTGATCAAAGGTTAGGCTATGACATGTGTGAGTAATATGCTAAATTCTACATGCTAGTTTACATGTTTAGATGTAAGTTTTGACTATTGTTATGTTGCATAAATCACATATGCAAGTTTAGATGAATATATGAGTTTGGAATATGAATCATGCTATGCAAGTTTAGGGTTATTGCCTATGCAAGTTTACACCTTTGGATGTAAATCTATGCCATACATGATTTATGCAAGTTTGTGACCATTATCTCAACAAGTTTACACCTTTAGATTTAGATCTATGACATATGTAGTTTTATGCAAGTTGTAACTTTGGCCTATGCAAGTTTTAGATGTAGAACATCATTCACACATGCAAGTTCACCCCTTATGTTTAGATCTAGTTTTATTTCTATTTATGTTGTGATGTTTCTCTTTATTTCATGAGTTAGACTATTCGAGTCTAACGTATATTTTTGGTTAAACGAACGAACGTACAACGTGGGGTAAAGGGGACAATATTAAAAGATTTAATTGGCATAAATGCCTTAAAATGCATAAAATTAATTTGTGATGAAAATTGGTATGATTTTACATACCATAAATAGATGGACATAATTGAGTCAATTATGGCCATAGTTAAATTTGGAATTAATTAATAATTTGAATAGGGAAAAAAAATTCAAATTGGGGGATGATTAATTAGGTGTAATTAATCGTCTAAGACACGAGGTTAGCCTCTTTTGTGGGGTAAGACTGCCCGGACCCGCCCGACAAATCCAGCTGCCACAAATGCCAGTCTAATGTGGGAGGTCTTAAGCATAAATTAAATACGTAACAATTGTAAAGACACGAGGTTAGGCTCTTTTGTGGTGTAAGACTGCCCGGACCCGCCCGGTAAATCCAGCTGCCACAAATGCCAGTCTATTGTGAGAGGCCTTTATGAGGTTACGGTCTTACACTTAACCAGATAAACATGTAGTAGGACATGAGGGGGTTAAGTGGGTGCCTTGGGTGGAATGTGGAATCTAGTGGATGCCTTGGGTGGCATTTGAAATACGATTAGAAACACTTAACCAAAATTGAAACATGTAAGTGAACATGAATAAGAAATGGGTTAAGTGGGATGTACTAGAGGGGACCAAGCTTAGGTGGATAGCTTGTGTCATGTAACGTGGGCCCGTTTCAACCAGTAACCCATACGTATCTTTTTGGGCTCGACCCAAGTCAAGGACAGGACACGCATACGGGGCTTGACTGTAAGAGGACAAAATGGGTTAGCGGTGGCAACGCAAGTCCAACGAATTCATACGCGTGTGTGGGCCCGGGCTGGTAGGTAAGACATTGTTGCATCGTATAGGTATAAGCCGTTCATTGTTGGTGGCATCGGGTTGCCACTTTGGGGAGGGATACACCCCACTGTGGGGCCAGCACGGGTATCTACGAGTTAGGGAGCCGATCGAATGGGGGTAGTGGGTACACCTAGTGGAGGAAGGGGCATGCGGCACCTATGAAGGCAGCTTAGGGTGCACGAAACTACCGTTATCATTATTAAGTTCTGTAGGCGGGATCAACCTTAGGGTGACTACTGGTGGTGCAATACAGTATAATAGTAGTGGTGCAGTATAGTAAGTATCTTATAGTGGGTTAGGTGCGCTTTAACGTTATCTTAGTTCATCCAGTTTCCTTGTTTACTCTGTCATACTCAATTGTTCACAGTCATTTCCCTATTTTCCAACTTATGCCTTAGCCTAGTTATTTTGGTAATTATATTGTTAAAGTTATCGCACTCTCTAGACGTTATATCTGACCCCCTTTGTTTCCTCCTCTTTTCTTCCTTTCCCCCCCTAGGTGCTCAGGTAGGAACTAGCACCAGTGGAGCTTGATTTTGGACACCTGTATCACTTGCTTTTAGAAGATTGCTTGGATCGCTGAAGTAAAGTTCAGCCTCTTTTATTTATGGCTATTTTGTATTGGGGATTATGTCTTTCAATTTATGTACCTTGATTTAGTCAAGATGGATATTACGTACTTTGACTTTGGTTTTGATGATGTAATCAAACTTATGTGTTTATCCGCTGCATTGAATAAAGTTTTAAAATTTTGGTACTGTTTATATATGTCTTGTTGTTAAGTTTCTATTCTATATTCACTTAAAATGCTCCACAGAAGTTAATGCATTCCCTTTGTGAGTGACATTAATGGACGTGTTACACGTGGTATCAGAGCTGAAGGTTACCAGAACAGATATGAATTTTTGAAAAGTGTTTTTGAAAAACAACTTCAATAAAGAAGTGCATTCAAAAGTATGTTTTAAGGAAAGTATTTTCAAGAGAAAAGCTTATTTTAGAAAGCATAACCCCAAGAGCCATATATCCTTCCTTCGGTTTTTTTATATTGAATCTTTCCTTTTTCGTTTTAGTATGTCTGGAATTCCCGAGATACCCGAGGGGATAATGATACCAAGATGGTTTAGGAGGTATCTGGAGGCTAGGGCCACCACTTAAGGTCCAGCAAACGCTCCTCCTACTCCTCCTCCTCGCATCGATACTTTCGCAAAGATAAGTAAGGACTTTAGGGCAATGGGTGGAAAACCTTTTCACGGGACGGAGACGTTTGTTGAATCTCATAGTTGGCTAAAGGAGGTGGAAGAATTTTTTGGAATCTTTGAAGTGGATGATGGAAGAAAGGTCCAGTTAGCTGCCTGGCTAATGAAGGATGAGGCCTCGTTTTGGTGGGAGGTCATTAATGGAGAACGTCTAGTCGATACTTGGCTAGATTTTAGGCGGAGGTTTGAGGCGAAGTATCTCTCACGGGCTGAAGAGAATCGATACATGGAAAGATTTTTGGCGCTGAAACAAGGAAATTATCGGTGAAAGAATACATAAACAATTTCAATCAGTTGGCGAGATTTGGCTTGGACTTGGTGAATACACCAGAATAGAAGGCACTAAGATTTGTTAAGGGTTTGAACAAGTCGCTTCATGGGTTAGCTATGACCCACATCCCCATGGGAGCTACCTTTGAGAGACTAGTTGACATGGCGCTTATGCATGAAGAGGAGAAGGGCGCCAATGCTAATAAGGCACCCGAGAAGAAAGGGGATCAAAAGAAGCCGCAACATCAACAACAGAACAAGAAAGGTGGAAAAGGCAACAATTCCAAGGGAAAGAAAAGCTGTTTTAACTGTGGGACACCAGGCCATCTAAGAAAAGATTGTAGGAAGAAAAAGAAGACTGGTTGTTTCCACTGTGGTGAAGCGGGACATCTAATTAAGGACTGCCCAAAGAAAGGGCAGAGGGCAGGGTCTACCGCGGAAGGACAGGTGCAATCTCTTATGGCACCAGGGCAGGCAAGGGGAAAATTCAGGCTCTCGTGGTCCCACCGCTACAAGAACGAGGTAGATCAATTTCCGTTGAAAGTTTAGTTTTTCTGTTTGATCATCCTATCCGTACTTTATTCGATTCTGGCGCATCACATTCGTTTATCTCTACATCATTAGTTGAAACAGTGCACCTAGATACTAGTCTTGTTACTGATCCCTTAGTAGTCTCAAATCCTATTGGTGATTCGACTCATCTTTCTAAGATCTTTCGAGATTTGAGAGTGTTTATCTTGGGTGCTGAGTTTGAATTCAATGCCTTTGTTCTTCGCTTCATGGGCTACGGCTTGGTTCTAGGTATGGATTGGCTAACTAGATATGGGGTCATCCTAGATTGTGAAAGAAGGGTAGTTAGATTGTTGACTCATTGTGGAAAGACCCTTGATATTTCTTGTGACCCTAGAGGTCTAGTAATGCTTAGTCACCTAGAATCCCTTGACGCATCCGATAATGACTTACATTCTGTTCCCATAGTCCGTGAATATGTTGATGTCTTCGATGAGGTGAGGGGTTTACCCCCAAAACATGAGATAGACTTTTGAATATATCTAGTGGATAATGCAAAGCCAATTGCATTACCAGTGCGCCATATGGCTCCAAGAGAGAGAAGAGAACTCAGTAAGCAAGTAAAGGAATTGCTTGAGAAGGGGTTCATCAGACGTAGTATATCGGAGTGGGGTGCTCCAGTAGTATATGCCACGAAGGCAGATGGGTCCCTTAGACTTTGTGTGGACTATGTAGAACTTAATAAGCTTACTAAGAAGAATAGACACCCACTACCGAGTATTGACGATATCTTCGATCAGTTATTTGGCAACTCAGTGTTTTCGCAGTTGGACTTAGCCACGGGTTTCCATTAGTTGAGAGTGGCTGAGGATAGCATAGACAAGACTGCCTTTAGGACTCCAGACGGTTTCTTCAAGTGGCTTGTGATGCCCTTTGGTTTGACAAACGCCCCCGCATACTTTGTTGATTTGACGAGTAGGGTGTTCAGGGAGTGTCTTAATAAATTCGTGGTAGTCTTTGTGGACGACATCTTTATCTTTTCTAAGAGCGAGGAAGAGCAAGCCCTACAGCTTAGGGAAGTGTTGGAGACCTTTCGAGCGCATAGTCTCAACGCTAAATTTTCTAAATGTCACTTTTGGAGGAAGGAAGTGCGATTCTTAGGGCACGTGGTTTCCAAAGAAGGGATAGCTGTGGATCCCGCAAAGGTAGTGGCCATCCAAGATTGGAAAGTCCCTAAAAATGCTACCGAGGTGAGGAGTTTGTTAGGGTTGGCTGGCTACTATAGGAAGTTTATCAAAGACTTCGCGAAAATATCAGCCCCATTAACACCCTTGACGAAGAAGAATCTAGTTTTCACATGGGACGTAGATTGTGATGATGCGTTCCAACGTTTGAAGAGAGCTCTGACCACAGCCCCAGTCTTAGTGTTGCCAGATGGGAGTAAGCCATTTACCATTTATACTGACGCTTGTGGGACAGGACTTGTAACGACTCGGAAAATCTGAACCAATTTAAAAATTTTAAATTGGCTATTATAGTGGATTTTAAATATTTAAAATAAACATTTTTAATAAAAATGAAGAAAAGTAAGTTTGAATCGTAATTTGAAAACGAATATAATTAATTCTAATTATAAACAAGGCCTGAAATGGCGCGGTAGTTTCAAAATTTGAATTCAAACTTTGACTGACTGTACCGGGTGCAAAATAAAACGGATTTGAGTGAAACCAAAAATATTTAAATCTGTTAGTGAATACCTTTCTAGCGAATATGAAAAATTGAAGTTTCATAGCGTGAAGCAAAAGTTATGGCCAAATGAATTTTCAGAAAGGTCGCTATAAAATTTATATAGCCCGTGAAAATGGCCATTTTGCAAAGACCTCGGAATTCGACGAAACCACTTTTGTTGGATCCGGGATATTAAACTATTGCTAGGTTTCAAATTTCATAATTTTTGAAGCTAGTATGTGAGCGTGGCAAAGCAAAATGTGTTTGGTCAATTATAGTTAAATTGGATCGACCAAAAAATGGTCATTTTTCAAAGGGTCTCAGAATTCGACGAATCTAGTTTTGTTGGGACCGTATCGTCAAAACATAGCTAGATTTATTTTTCTGGAATTTTTCGAATCAGTTTGTGGCCCTGGCAAATTGAAATGTACGTTCAAATCAAATATTGAATGTTTTATATTTTAATTTGAATAAAAACAGACTGAAACAGTCGAATGGGCCTACGAAACATATCCCATTGTGTTCGGAATGGGGGTAAAACGCTAGGGACGACAGTCGTTGGGTTTGAATTGGGGTTCGTGTGTGAAAGAGGGTAATTTCGAAATTTAAAAATTATAAAATAAAATTAAAAAAATTACTATTGGCCATCATTAGTCTTCTTCCCCGATACCCCCTGAAGTCGACGGCGAAACTCATCCCATCCTTCCCTCCGCTTTTTCTCTTCCTTCTCTCAATGAAACCACACCCCCCTTTGGAACTTTTTGAAGATCCGAGCCTCCTCTTCAAATCCATATAGGATTCGCCCTCCCTTGTTGCTTCTCCATCGAGATCCAAGGCCAGGAAGTCGCCGCCGTTCGCTCCAAAATCCTCTGCCACCTATAGTTCGAGTTCGACGAGGGTGGTACCCCTGGGTGCGCCACTCCAAGCCCGACAAGGTGGTGAAGGCTGATCGTCATATCACGCATCGATTCGCGCGAAATCTGAAGACCTAGTTTTGAACGAACCGTGAAGGTGTATGGCTGTTATATATTAAACTGTTTTAATAGCACTTCTAAGCGCTACGGTTTTTGATTTCACTATAAAAATCATATCTTTTTCGTTTCTTGACGAAATTCAGTGAAACAAGAGACAGTGGACTCGTGTGGATGTCTTCTACAGTCTAGTAGAGACCGCATATTTTTCTGAACCTTCTGCTATTTTTGGTGGAGTGGAACCCAAAGTGAGATTTCTAAATTATAAACGATATGGAAAACAACGATGTATAAATTATATAGTCGATGTATGAGTTATATAAGCGTTGTACACCTCATGTATAAGCGTTGTATAAGTTGTACGTTCGATATATAAGCTATATATGCGTTGTAAAAATTATATATGTGTTAAAATAAAAGTGAAATGCTTATATATATATATATATATATATATATATATATACGACCCTTGTCCACAAACCATGGACGATATTTATTGGTTGTGATTTGTGTGAAAATTGGTTGATTACGAATGGTTGATTAGAATTGTTTGTGGTTGAAATTGATTGATTGTGGTTGAAAAATACCCGTTTGTGGTTGAGAAATATTTGGTTGAAACCACATAGGATTGGTTTGTGGAAATGAAAAAAATATACATGCCGCCTGCGTGCGAACTAGATGCATGAAATCCCCATTGTCAAAAGCTGCGAGGCTTTAAGGTATAGCAAGGAGCCGTACTAGGGACGACCCCGGTTTTAACTACCCTACCGTTATACTGCCGAAATTTTGAATAATATTCATGTGTTTGAATTATTTTCATATGTTGAAACTATATTCGTGTGTTGAATAGAAATTAATCTATTTAACGACATTCATGTTTTGATATAAATTGTTTTGCAATAAAAATCACCTTTTTGTCTATATATATAAACTATAGAAAACCTTCATGTGTTGAATAGAAATTCATTCGTTGAATGGAAATTCATGTGTTGAATGGTATTCGTGTTTTAAATATAAAAATCACCTTTTTATCTATATATATAAACTATAGAAAACCTTCATGTGTTGAATAGAAATTCATTCGTTGAATGGAAATTCATGTGTTGAATGGTATTCGTGTTTTAAATATAAAAATCACTTTTTTATCTATATATATAAACTATAGAAAACCTTCATGTGTTGAATAGAAATTCATTCGTTGAATGGAAATTCAAGTGTTGAATGGTATTCGTGTTTTAAATATAAAATCACCTTTTATCTATATATATATATATAAACTATAGAAAACCTTCATGTGTTGAATAGAAATTCATTCGTTGAATGGAAATTCATGTGTTGAATGGTATTCGCATTTTGAAATAAATTGTTTTAAATTAAAAATCATATTTTTATCATCTATATTAACTATATAAAATAGTCGTGTTTTGAAATAAATTGTTTTACACTAAAAATCACATTTTAATTATATCAATGAATGGTTAAAAATAGTGAAGTGTTGAAATAGAAGTCAGTTGGATAAAAATATCATTTTTATCATAGATATGAAAAGAATATGGTTTTGAAATCGAAGAATCGATTATATTTATATACATATATAAATATAATTAAATTAAATCAGATAACGAAGCTGTAGTTCGTGTTTTGAAATCGTGATTTCAAACGATTAGTGCGGGAGATCTGACCATCGGATTTTCCTGAAACCGAAACCATTGGGTTCGCTTTGGAAATATCTTTCCAACGACACCAATTTTTTAAAGATCCAATGGTTGGATTGTCTGGAATGTTTAATTCAAATATAAAGAAAAACAGCGCCAGAATCGATTATATTTATATATATATATATATCTATAAATATAATTAAATTAAATCGAATAACGACGCTGCAGTTCATATTTTTAAATCGAAACTTCAAATGATTATACCAGGAGATCCGACCGTCGGATTTTTCCAAAACTGGAACCATTGGATTCGTTTTGAAAAGATCTTTCTAATGATATAAATTTTGTGAAGATCCAACGATTAGATTTTCAAATATGTGTAAATCAAATCTGAAGAAAAATAGCGCCACGGCCGCGTTATGGCCTGAAGCGTCGTTTGAATAAATTGGTTATTTTAATTAAATAAAAATAGCGATAAATCATTATAAAATATTATAAACGATATGGAATGTGAAATTCAGGAACTAACTGAAGGTTGGATAAGTCGAATGGTTTCCTGGGTTTTGATCTGATGTTGGTTTCGGCCTTCGGGGTTAATATTTGGGAAATTGTTCTCTTACTGATTTACGGTTAGTGAATAATGAATTGAAATGATGCGTATGTTGTGTTTATGTAGCACTTGTTTATTGTATACGCGAGTTGCTCAGAAAGACCAGGTTTATCCCATTCTGAATAACTAAATCGACGATAAGAAATCGAAGATGAAGACGGTGGTTGAAGACCGGAAATCTTCACCTTGGTTGGATGGTAACTGATGTCCTGATTAGGAGGCATCCCGAAATATGGATAATGAGTGGTGATCATCCAGACGTACGTGGAGATCGATGGGTTTGCGAGGTATATAGTGCCCCCGTTTCGTTCAGACCCATTACGGACTTGCAAATGGAATGTGTGTCTGACATTGGAATACATTCTGTGTGATTGATAGCCATCAGTTGCATGGTGTGAATTACCTGTGTGGCATGCTAAGATGCAGTGATCAGGCCTTCTGTTGAAAAGCAAAGTCCTGTGATTGATGATCAAAGCACCGCCTGTGTGGCGTAGCTTTGTGTATAACGTGAATTCGCGAACCTCACACCCGGGTATGAACCATAAACGGGAGAAGGACCTTAGGGAGGGCATGCATTTCCTGCTAGCTAGAGGTGGTGTCAGTGCTTAAACTAGCAGACATTTATACTATTTTCACCTATGTGGTTGTTGTTGTTGTGAGGCGCCTCGGTTATATCGGTCGATCCGGGACCGATGGAGTGATTCGTTGGCTCATTTACGCCCCAAAGGGCGGGGAAACGTAGTGTTCAGGCATTTTAATCCACATCGGTGGACCGACCCTGACGATCCAACGGTCACTCGAGCTCTGATCCTGAGACATGGGCTAGATTGTCTCGAAGTCGGTAAGGACTATCTTTTGCCTTGGTTCATGACGGAAATCCAATTTCCAAATACGACACCATGCTATTTCGATTGTATATATATATATGGCGACATGATATATGGTACCCATGTCGTCTATGATTGATAGTTATGATTGAAATTGTTTTTGAAACTTATAAACACTAGTAATAACATCAAATTCTTTTGTTTTATTCGTATCAGGCATATTTTGGCAATTATAAGGTAAAACTCTATCCTCCGGTTTGCGTTGCATTGTGTGATGGGAACTGAGTCTTATAATGGCTTCATTTTGTTAAAAAGCATTGCGATGTTTAAAAGAATGATTTGTTTTAAAGCACTGGCAATCCAATGGAGTAAACCCGTTTCACGAAAGTGGTGTGGTAGTGCGATTAGCCATATTTTAAATGTGTTAAGTAGATTTCTCATACCAGTCCCATGACTGACTTTCACTTTCAAACTCGGGTGCCCCTTTTTCTGCACGGGCAGCCTTGTATTCAGGTTTTATCAGGCTTTTTCTGGATAGCTAGAGATGAAGATGGATTCTATCATTTATCTCTTTTTATGCCGTTCAGCTCCTATTGTACATTATGTTTTGTTTTCCGCTGTTGACATTTATGTATAGCTGAACTATATTTGTACTAAGTATGATCCTATATACTGTGTAACTCTGATGATTACGTTTATCCAGTATATTCTATTGTTCATTATCTGGTGTATTTATTTACTTATGTTATGCTATTATTTTTTTATGTGTTATATTCCAAAGATTACCCTTAACACCGTCAGTACGGGTTTTGGGGTCGTCACAGCGTGGTATCAGAGCTTTGGTTAAGCTTAGTGCTGGAATATAACATATCAACGAACTCGTCAAAAATAGAACCAGTATTGTTCTAGGACGGGTAACTCATTACAGATAGGATCAGTAATATCCTATTATGAGTAGCAGAATGAAATACACCCCAGTAGACACATTTACATTCAAGTATTTGTCTCTATATTTTGAAATATCTTTTCTATTGACCTGACACTTTGTCTGCTAATTGCAAACGCTCTAGAAAATGAGTGACAGGAACAGAAAAAATAATCTTATGACTCGCCAAGCTAAGCCAGTTGTGCTCCCGCAGCCGGAATCAGATATAAAAGTTCTATTCAAGAGATTTCGAAATCTGGGGGGATCACCATTCTTAGGCAAAGAGTCCATTATGGAAAGACAAGCTTGGATTCGTTCTGCAGAGAAAATCTTTGAAGGTTTAAAGCTGAGAGATGACCATAAAAGATTATTGGCATCTTGGGCACTCAAAGAAGAAGCTTTGTTCTTGTGGGATTCAATTATTAACGATAATCCAGAAGGTGATATCACCTGGGATAGATTCAAAGTGATTTTCTTGGAAAGATTTACTCCTTCTGAAGCAATTGAGCAGCTATGTGATGAATTCTCTTATCTGATACAAGGAGATATGACCATTCCAGAATATCATAAGAAATTCAATGAACTTTCTCACTTTTCCCCTCATCTAATTCAAAATCCGAAGAGGAAAAATCTGAGATTTATCAACGGGCTTCAAAGAAAATATCAGAACAGTGTAATGAGGAATGTGAAGCTTCTTTTTTCTGAAATGATATACATGGCTTACCAGTACGAGGATCACGACAAGAAAGGTATGTTACAGTACGAAGAGGAAGTCAGTTCTAGTAATAAAGGGGAGTCTGAAACTGATCGTCCCGAGGCCAGTACGATATGAGAGGTCAGTAAGAAGCCTTAAGTCAATCGGAAAAGGGACAGATCTGAGAAAGAACAAGTAACGACTGCCATATGCAATAACTGCCATAAGCCAGGGCATTTTTAGGGGAATTGAAAACCGTCAAAGAAGCGAATAAAGAGTGGATCTAAATCCAAGGAGAAGTTTCAAGAGAATAGAAAATGTGATGGATGTCATCGGAAGGGTCATCTTTTAAAGGCCTGCCCGCTATTCAGAAAACCTGAAGCAGTACATGTCAATGAAGTGGCAGAAGTGCCTGAATCTTCTTCTGCTCAGGAAAGGGCAGATGTTTTAGAAGGCACATCAACTGTCAAAGATATTCCAGTTAAAGTACTATTTGACACAGGCGCGTTGCGAAGCTTTGTTGTAAAGAATGCGTTTAAGAAACTGGTTTTGAATTTGAAGAAGCTCAAAGAACCGATGACTGTCCATAATCCGGTTGGGGGTTCCCTTGATCTAAGTTGGGTCTGTGGGGTGCCGGTTTCTTTTTCTCGTTATCGGTTCCCTACCATCGCGATCTTCATGAATTTTACAGAATTTGATCTTATCTTGGGGTTAGACTGGTTGACCAAGTATGAAGCTGAGGTTAAATGCACCGACAGAGTCGTTAAGGCGAAGATTAAATCAGGTGATTATATAACCATTCCATGTGAAGGTCAGAATTCTAATAGAAAAAACTTCTGGGCAGCTCTAAATGTTTCTCCAGCTCAAATAGAAAATATCCCTATAGTCACATAGAATGTTCCTGACCTCATAAAAGATATTCCTGCCATAAAGAATTATGCGGATATGTTCGAAGAAGTTGTCAGCTTACCTCCGCAAAGAGAAATTGATTTCGAGATCGCTTTAATTCCGAACGCAAGGCCAGTAGTGCATGTCATTCGGAGGATGACCCTAAAGGAGAAAGAAGAACTAGACAATCAAACACGACAGCTTGTATGGAAGGGTCTGATCAGGCCTAGTTTCTCTAATTGGGGAGCAGCAGTGGTGTTTGTCCCAAAGTGTGACGGTACTCTGCGACTATGTGTGGATTATCGTGACTTGAATAAGCAAACAATAAAGAACAAATATTGTAACACCCCGCGAATTCTATAACTGTGAAATTAACAAATTAAAGTATAATTAATTTGAAATCAAAAAAACTAAGGGAAACGGGATACGCCATTGCGTTCGTCTCGGAAAAATGCGCGAAATAGAGTCCGAGTTTTCGAAAAAAGGAGTCCGTATGAAGAAGATATGGCCTTCGGAAGTTTCTGAATTCAGTTTAAAATTCAAACAGAATAAAATATCTCAGAAAATCAAGTTTAAATTCCAAAATGGGGCCCAATGGGCCAGGGCGGAAGAACACCCGCCTAAGGCACCCAGGTCGACTAGGCTGTCGACCTGGTCTAGCCAGGTCGACAGGGCTGTCGACAGGCATGTCGACCTGGTCCAGAGCCAGGTCGAACCCAGTCCAACCTGGCTGGCCTATTCTATGTTGGTCGATTTTCTGTAGTCTTCTTTGTCATTAGGGCTAGGTGGCAGGCTCTAATTGGTCTCTCCTTAGGATGAATGGTTACGATCAATCCAAGCAACATCAATGGTCCTAATCAGTTCATAACCCCTATAAAAAGGACCCTAGACTCAACCCTAATCTATTCATTCAAAAATAAGAACAAAGCCGCCATGTTGCTGAGGAACGACTAAGAGTAGCCACCAATTGGAGAGAGGATTAGGAGGCAAATTCTAAAGCATAAAAGCAACCTAAACAAAACAAATCAACAAGGAATCGCATCTTCAAATCCCTAAATTTGAGAATTCGCCACACAATTGTAAGTAGAGTATTATTTTTGTATGAACAAATAACTGTGTTGGTTTGTATACTTGGTTGTGGTGATAAATAATTCATAATTTGTGCGTTACTATGATTCTTATCGATTTGGAATATTGTATACGTTTGGATATTCTCGAATTATGTTATTCAGTTATGAAAAACTACATGCGGTAGTTTTATGCAAGTATACGTTTGGAATATTCGCAAATTATGTAATCCATGTGGAAGCTACATGTATGTAGTTGATTAATTGAAATTCATGCAAGTTTGGGGTTTTGCTACTATGCCATCATGATGTATATTTTTGTACATAAATCATTTTGTACGTAATTGGAACAAGTTTGGTTGTTATAGTTCATATGAAACTATGTTGAAATTTTGGCACCATGATTTATGTATTAAGACATGCTTTTGTACTAGAAAACCTATTTGCAAACTTATGAATATGACTAGGCTATGATTGATATTTGGCATAATTGAAATCCATGTTAAGTCTATATTGTTTACAAGAATTATATGATGACATATGTGATACATAGCTAGGTTAGATTCAAAATCCCTTTTTGCAAGTTTGCATGACTAAAGTAAAAATCATGATTTCATGTTACAAATATTTATGCCATGGTTATGTGAACAAATTTAACTATACTTTTGTATTAGTCACAAAAGTAGACACCTTTGTAAACATGTAGTACTCTTATGAACATGATTTGCTTATGTTTGACATTATGCCTGAATAGAAATATAGGTTTATGTTGTAGTTAAGCCTATGTGTCGATAGTGATATTCTTAACTTAACTACAAGTTTACATGGTTTGATTCATGTCACTTATGCTTTATGACCAAAGTATATGTCACTACTATGCAAGTACACCAGTTTCTATTTTGTATTTCCAACGTCATATTGCAAGTTCATGCGTTCACATTCCCCTTTTCGTGTATGTAATCACGCTTTAAGCCTCCCCTTTTCGCATGGCTAAGTTGGGCTTTAAAAGGCTAAGCCCAACATATATATAATAAACGGACGTGTTAAACAGGGGAAAATAACGTTGGGTTAAAATTACTAATGAATGAAAATATAAAATAGAAGGGCCCAAATTCAAGTATGGGTTGGGCCCATGATTGGTGTAACCTTTACACCATTAACTTAATAATGGGCCGCAAATATTTACATATAAGAAAATAAAGAAGAAAGACAAAATATGTAAATGTAGAACATACGATGTGTTTAACCCGAGGTTGGATTGAGTTGTGATGTAAACCTGCCCGGAACCGCCCGGCTGTCCAGTAGTCACAACAATACCTATCCAATGTGGGAGGTTAAACATGGAGCCCAATAAGGACCCGAGGTTAGACTGAGTTGTGGCGTAAGACTGCCCGGAACCAACCGGCAACAGGCAGCCACAACTATACCTGTCTAATGTGAGAGGTCAAGGCTTTAATAAGACAATTAAGGCTGAGTCGGGATTGTTAGGATTAAGTGAACTAAAGACTTAATCAAAATGGAACATGCTAAACTAAACGGACTGGTGGGGGTTAGGTTAGAAAACACTTAACCAACTTAGCATGTTGGCTGGAGATAGAAAACCTAGTAACGGGGGGACCCTTTTCAGCAGTAACCCTAGAAGGTGTATCAGGATACCCTGAAACTAGTCAGGGTGGGGCACGATTACTGGGCTGATTGTAAGAGGTCAAATCGACGGCGGTGGTGTAGCAGTGTAGGTTCTAACGGGGTGCGGGCGTGCACACACTCCGGCACAGAAAAATAAGGCACTGGACACCAGTAGCATACCTGTGCATTCTAGGATTGTGTCGGGCCACCACCATGGGACTTGATACACCCCATGGTGGGACCAGCATAGGTAACTACAACATCGGGGGCCGTAAGACACATGTAACTATGCGAGTAGGAGCCGATCATCATAGAACGGATCACATCACCCTGATTATGGGGTGCCAGTTGGAAACTAGTTTATATGGGTTCAGAGATTAACATGGGGTACGATAGTTTATTCGACCCTAGACAACTTAACCAAGTTATAGTGCTTTCCCACTTCTTGTTTATACTTATCATACCCAGTTCTTTATTCATAGACAGAATAGTACTAGACTTACTCAGGCTTTATGTCTGACTCTACTTTTCTTTCATCTTCTTTTCTTCCGTTCCCCCCCCCCCAGGTCCACAGGGAGGGAACACAGCAGCTTGACCAGCCTTAACATCCAGCTTGAAGAAGAGAAATGTATTGCTTGGACCTTTTCGTTTGAAATTATGGCTTTGGACAAACTCTATGGGGCTTTTGCAGTTTACCTATGTTTTATTTATGCTTCTTTAAATAATGTAATCAAGACAGATTATGAAAGTATTATGTTATGTTTTGGAAAAGATGTAAGACAATTATGGTGATGTTGTTGTAGCACGTATTTGCTTTCATGAAATAAAAAGTTTGTTGATTTTCCGCTGTTTACAAATATGTGTTCTTATATCTGTCTTGTATATCTGTGACTTATACTTATAAACCTTCACCAAAATTAGGGCATTCCCTTTGAGAGTGACCCTAACGGAGGTGGGGTGTTTCACTTGGTATCAGAGCATAGGTTTACTAGATAAGATAAAAAGTTTTGAAAATTTATTTTCAAAAAGGAAATTTAAAGAAGCATTTTTAAAAGAAAAATATTATTTTATTTTAAAAAGGCAAAGTCCACTCCCCAAAGCCATAGGTACTATCTCTTATCCTTCGTTTTGAATCTATCCTTTTTGTTTCAGCATGTCTGAAGACCTTAACTTGCCAGAAGGGGTGCCAATACCTGGTTGGTTTAGGCGGTTCTTAGAAGCAAGAGCCACTCAGCCAGGTCCTACCGTTCCTCCTCCCCCAGCTGCCGGAAATCATCCAGCTGCAGCGGCACCTTTTCCTCCACCTCCTCCACGGGGAAACACGTTTGCTAAGATATGTAGAGATTTTAAAGCTATGGGAGGAAAGGATTTCCATGGAACTGAGTCCTTCGTGGCAGCTAGAAATTGGATGAAAGAAACGGAGGACCTATTCATCATCTTTGAGGTAGAAGATAGACAGAAAGTACAATTGGCAGTATGGCTATTGAAGGGCGAGGCTTCCTACTGGTGGGAAGTCACTAATGGTGAAAGACCAGTGGAGACATGGGAGGACTTTAGGGCAAGGTTTGAGACTAAATTTCTCTCAGATGCGGAAAGAAGTTTGCAGTTGGAAAAATTCTTATTTCTTAAGCAAGGGGACAAGACAGTCAGAGAGTATGTGAATCAGTTCGATGAGCTGGCTAGGTTTGGGCTTGACCTAGTCAATACCCCGCACAAAAAGGCTCTCCGTTTCGTCAAAGGGTTGAATGAGCCATTACACAGTTTGGCCATGACCCATATACCCATGGGAGCCACGTATGAAAGATTGGTGCAAATGGCATTGCTGAATGAAGAGGACAAGGGCAAGAAGGAGACAAAGGCAGAAAGCTCTCAAGGGAAGAAAGAGGGTTTGCAGCCTAAGAAGACAGACTTTAAGAAGGGCGGGAAAGGCAACAAAGAGAAGAGGAAGTGCAATTTCTATGGCAAAGTGGGGCACTTAGTTAAGGATTGCCGGAAAAAGAAGGCCAAGGAGAATGGTGGGTGCTTTTCTTGCGGTGAGACAGGCCACAGGGCTAAGGACTGCCCAATGAAACGAGGACAGGGGCAGAGGGCTGGATCCACCCCAGGGGCACAGGTTCATGTGCTGGAAGCGCCACCTCTGCAACAGCGAGGTATAAATACTTCTGTAGAAAGTGTAGTTTATCTTTATGATCACCCCGTTCGCACTCTATTTGATTCTGGCGCATCACACTCCTTTATCTCGTCTTCTTTAGTAGAATCTCTGCACCTAAAAACTAGTATGGTAGAGGACCCCTTAATTGTTTCAAACCCAATTGGGGGCCCAGCTCATTTGTCTATGATCTGTTTGGGATTGAAAATTTCTATTCTAAGTGTAGAATTTCAATGTAGTGCCTTTGTTTTGGGCTTTTCGGGTTATGGTTTGATTTTGGGTATGGATTGGCTATCCAGTAATGGGGCCATCCTTGATTGTGAGAAAAGGGTTGTTACGCTCCTAACCCAGCTCGGTAATACTTTGGAAATTTCTTGTAATCCCTCGTATGCGGTTATGCTTAGTTATCTTGAATCGCTAGATGCCTCTGTTGAAAATTTGCAATCAGTTAGAGTGGTCCGGGAATATCCGGATGTCTTCGAAGAGGTGAAGGGCTTGCCTCCGAAGCGGGAAATAGACTTCCGCATATATCTTGTAGATAATGCAAAGCCCGTTGCGTTGCCCATTAGACACATGGCTCCACGAGAAAGGAAAGAGCTCAGTAAACAGATTAAAGAGCTTCTAGAAAAGGGGTTCATTAGGAGGAGCATTTCAGAATGGGGCGCTCCGGTGGTGTTCGCTTCAAAGGAAGATGGTTCACTCCGTCTATGTGTTGACTATAGGGAGCTCAACAAGCTAACGAAAAAGAATAGGCACCCTCTCCCTAGAATTGACGATTTATTTGACCAGCTTGTAGGAGCGTCTGTTTTCTCCGAACTCGATTTAGCAACCGGTTTTCATCAGCTAAGGGTGGCTGAAGATAGCATCGATAAAACGGCGTTCAGAACCCCAGACGGCTTCTTTGAATGGCTTGTCATGCCTTTCGGCTTGACAAATGCACCTGCTTACTTCGTGGACCTGATGAGTAGGGTATTTGGAGATTTCCTCAACAAATTCGTAGTGGTCTTCGTAGATGATATCCTTATCTTCTCAAAAAGTGAAGAGGAACATGCTCAGCACTTAAGGGCAATCATGGAAACTTTGCGAGTCCATCAACTAAAAGCCAAATTCTCCAAATGCCACTTTTGGAGAGAAGAGGTGAGGTTCCTTGGGCACATAGTATCCAAACAAGGGTTAGCAGTGGACCCTGCTAAGGTAGTGGCGGTACAAGATTGGAAGACACCAAGGAATGCAACTGAGATCCGAAGCTTTCTAGGACTAGCAGGTTTCTATCGAAAGTTTATAAGGGATTTTGCGAAAATCTCAGCTCCGCTCACGAAATTGACCAAGAAGAATCTAGTGTTTAATTGGGACTTGGATTGCGAGTTTGCTTTCCAACGACTGAAAAGGGCTCTCACAACAGCCCCAGTGTTGACGCTGCCAGATGGGAGCAAGATGTTCGCTGTTTATACGGATGCATGTGGGACAGGGCTAGGCGCCGTCTTAATGCAAGAAGGAAGGGTAGTAGCTTATGGCGGGAGG
Source organism: Allium sativum (assembly GCA_030737875.1). NCBI lineage: Eukaryota > Viridiplantae > Streptophyta > Magnoliopsida > Asparagales > Amaryllidaceae > Allium > Allium sativum. The sequence continues at coordinate 831,743,568 of CM060912.1, read as the reverse complement.
CAGTTGAAAGTGCACGAAAAGAACTACCCAACCCACGATCTTGAGTTAGCCGCCATCGTCTTTGCACTCAAGTCTTGGCGACACTATCTCCTAGGTGAGAAGTTCGAACTTTACACTGACCATAAATCGTTGAAATATCTTTTCTCGCAGAAGGATCTTAACTTGAGGCAACAAAGATGGATGGAGTTTCTTGCATCGTACGATTTCGAAATCTCCTACACTCCGGGCAAAGGCAATGTAGTGGCAGACGCGTTGAGCCGAAAGAAATTGACCCTAAGCCCGTTGTTTGTTGAAAGACAAAGCCTAGAGTTTATAGCCAGCTTCGACTTTAGGCCTTCCTCCGATTTCGTACCAGGCTTGCTAGCATCTCTCGAAGTGCGCCCAACTTTAGTGGATTCAGTAGGGACAGCACAACGCGAAGACCCTCAGCTTGTGGAAACAATTGATAGGCTAATTAGGGGTGAGACTTCAAGTCACCTCAACAGATACTCCATCGACGATAAGGGTTTGCTAAGGCGAGACGGAAGACTATGCGTCCCACAGACAAAAGATTTAGTAAAGAAGGTTCTCGAGGAAGCACATCACTCCAAGATGACGATACATCCAGGCGGAGATAAAATGTACAAAGACATAAAAAGGACTTTCTTCTGGAACGGCATGGAAAAAGGACGTGGCAGAATTCGTTTCTAAGTGCATGGTGTGCCAACAGGTTAAGGCGGAACAGAAAAAGCCTGGCGGACTGCTACATCCTCTAGAGGTCCCGCAGTGGAAGTGGGATAACATCTCAATGGACTTCATCGATAGGCTGCCTAGGTTTAGGAGAGGCAACACTAGCATTTGGGTAATAGTGGATAGGCTTACTAAAAGCGCCCACTTTTTACCTATCAAAAGTAAAAGAACTGCCTCATCCCTAGCATCACTTTACCTCAAAGAAATCGTTCGACTCCATGGAATACCATCTAGCATTGTTAGTGACCGAGACCCCATCTTCACTAGTGAATTTTGGCGGAGTCTGCAGGAAGCAGTAGGAACGCAGTTATGCTTGAGCACAGCCTATCATCCCCAAACCGACGGCCAAACAGAGAGAGTGAACAGAGTTTTGGAAGACCTTTTAAGGCTATGCGTCCTTGACTTCGGAGGGACATGGGAAGACCACCTTCCTTTGGTGGAATTTGCCTACAACAACAGCTATCAAGCAACCATCGGAATGGCGCCCTTCGAAGCTTTATATGGAAGACCGTGCCGATCGCCCACTTGTTGGTGGGAGTCTACTGATAAGCTCATACTTGGACCAGATATGATCCGAGAGACTTCAGAGAAAGTAGACTTAATACGAAGAAGGATGAAGACGGCCCAAGACAGACAAAAGTCCTATGCCGACAAGAGAAGGACCGACCTTGAATTTGAGGTTGGAGACAAAGTTTTTCTTAAGGTATCTCCGCTAAGAAACGTTGTTCGTTTTGGAACCACAGGAAAACTAGCACCAAGGTTCGTAGGGCCATTCCCTATCATCGAGAAAATTGGGAAAATGGACTATAGATTAGAGCTACCCGAGAAGTTGGCTGGAGTCCACAACGTTTTTCACGTTTCACATCTCCGAAAATGTCTACATGAGTCAGCCGAGGTGGTAGAGCCAAATATCCTCGAAGAGGCCGAAGTGGAATGCGAAGCAACCATAAGGAAAGTTCCAACACGCATATTAGGAACGGAAGTGAAGAAGCTACGCAACCGTGAAGTCAAGCTCGTCAAAGTTCAGTGGAGCGACGCCGAGGGAGACGCGACTTGGGAAACTGAAGCTAGAATACGCACTGCCTACCCTTTTCTGTTCGAGGGTACATCCTTGATCTTTCCTTTTCCTTAAGTTGCGCTTTTATCTATCTTATCTTTTAAGTAGAAACCCTTTGGATGGAAACATGTAATTGAAACATGTTATGGATGATGGTTGCAAGTGGTTGCAAGTGATTGCTAGTGGTTGCTCGTGGTTGCATATACACACACAATCTAGGGTTTAGATCGGCTCAGTCACTTCATATTGCATATGCATATATGTTTGCATTCGTATATGGTTGAACTATAATGTGTTGTCATATGGATGTTGCATTTGTATGAATGATTGTGCACTCATGTAGAACCATGAATACGAAAAATTTGCATACATAATGGATTCATGGCACTTACATAATTCGCATTAAGGAGGTCAACTGAATCAGTAGACCGCCTGATTTTGCATTAGATAAGTACATGTACACACACACTACGCATATGATCATGAAGCATTAGAAGTCTTTTAACGACAATGGATGCTCGTGTTTGATGGATGAGTAGATGGATGATTGGATGTTAGGATATACATTCCTCCTAACTTGAAGATTTCGGGGACGAAATCCTTTTAAGTGAGGGAGAATGTAACACCCCGCGAATTCTATAACTGTGAAATTAACAAATTAAAGTATAATTAATTTGAAATCAAAAAAACTAAGGGAAATGGGATACGCCATTGCGTTCGTCTCAGAAAAATACGCGAAATAGAGTCCGAGTTTTCGAAAAACGGAGTCCGTATGAAGAAGATATGGCCTTCGGAAGTTTCTGAATTCAGTTTAAAATTCAAACAGAATAAAATATCTCAGAAAATCAAGTTTAAATTCCAAAATGGGGCCCAATGGGCCAGGGCGGAAGAACACCCGCCTAAGGCACCCAGGTCAACTGGGCTGTCGACCTGGTCTAGCCAGGTCGATAGGGCTGTCGACAGGCATGTCGACCTGGTCCAGAGCCAGGTCGAACCCAGTCCAACCTGGCTGGCCTATTCTATGTTGGTCGATTTTTTGTAGTCTGCTTTGTCATTAGGGGTAGGTGGCAGGCTCTAGTTGGTCTCTCCTTAGGATGAATGGCTACGATCAATCCAAGCAACATCAATGGTCCTAATCAGTTCATAACCCCTATAAAAAGGACCCTAGACTCAACCCTAATCTATTCATTCAAAAATAAGAACAAAGCCGCCATGTTGCTGAGGAACGACTAAGAGTAGCCACCAATTGGAGAGAGGATTAGGAGGCAAATTCTAAAGCATAAAAGCAACCTAAACAAATCAAATCAACAAGGAATCGCATCTTCAAATCCCTAAATTTGAGAATTCGCCACACAATTGTAAGTAGAGTATTATTTTGGTATGAACAAATAACTGTGTTGGTTTGTATACTTGGTTGTGGTGATAAATAATTCATAATTTGTGCGTTACTATGATTCTTATCGATTTGGAATATTGTATACGTTTGGATATTCTCGAATTATGTTATTCAGTTATGAAAAACTACATGCGGTAGTTTTATGCAAGTATACGTTTGGAATATTCGCAAATTATGTAATCCATGTGGAAGCTACATGTATGTAGTTGATTAATTGAAATTCATGCAAGTTTGGGGTTTTGCTACTATGCCATCATGATGTATATTTTTGTACATAAATCATTTTGTACATAATTGGAACAAGTTTGGTTGTTATAGTTCATATGAAACTATGTTGAAATTTTGGCACCATGATTTATGTATTAAGACATGCTTTTGTACTAGAAAACCTATTTGCAAACTTAATAATATGACTAGGCTATGATTGATATTTGGCATAATTGAAATCCATGTTAAGTCTATATTGTTTACAAGAATTATATGATGACATATGTGATACATAGCTAGGTTAGATTCAAAATCCCTTTTTGCAAGTTTGCATGACTAAAGTAAAAATCATGATTTCATGTTAGAAATATTTATGCCATGGTTATGTGAACAAATTTTACTATACTTTTGTATTAGTCACAAAAGTAGACACCTTTGTAAACATGTAGTAGTCTTATGAACATGATTTGCTTATGTTTGACATTATGCCTGAATAGAAATATAGGTTTATGTTGTAGTTAAGCCTATGTGTCGATAGTGATATTCTTAACTTAACTACAAGTTTACATGGTTTGATTCATGTCACTTATGCTTTATGACCAAAGTATATGTCACTACTATGCAAGTACACCAGTTTCTATTTTGTATTTCCAACGTCATATTGCAAGTTCATGCGTTCACATTCCCCTTTTCGTGTATGTAATCACGCTTTAAGCCTCCCCTTTTTGCATGGCTAAGTTGGGCTTTAAAAGGCTAAGCCCAACATATATATAATAAACGGACGTGTTAAACGGGGGAAAATAACGTTGGGTTAAAATTACTAATGAATGAAAATATAAAATAGAAGGGCCCAAATTCAAGTATGGGTTGGGCCCATGATTGGTGTAACCTTTACACCATTAACTTAATAATGGGCCACAAATATTTACATATAAGAAAATAAAGAAGAAAGACAAAATATGTAAATGTAGAACATACGATGTGTTTAACCCCAGGTTGGATTGAGTTGTGATGTAAACCTGCCCGGAACCGCCCGGCTGTCCAGTAGTCACAACAATACCTATCCAATGTGGGAGGTTAAACATGGAGCCCAATAAGGACCCGAGGTTAGACTGAGTTGTGGCGTAAGACTGCCCGGAACCAACCGGCAACAGGCAGCCACAACAATACCTGTCTAATGTGAGAGGTCAAGGCTTTAATAAGACAATTAAGGCTGAGTCAGGATTGTTAGGATTAAGTGAACTAAAGACTTAATCAAAATGGAACATGCTAAACTAAACGGACTGGTGGGGGTTAGGTTAGAAAATACTTAACCAACTTAGCATGTTGGCTAGAGATAGAAAACCTAGTAACGGGGGGACCCTTTTCAGCAGTAACCCTAGAAGGTGTATCAGGATACCCTGAAACTAGGCAGGGTGGGGCACGATTACTGGGCTGATTGTAAGAGGTCAAATCGACGGCGGTGGTGTAGCAGTGTAGGTTCTAACGGGGTGCGGGCGTGCACACACTCCGGCGCAGAAAAATAAGGCACTGGACACCCGTAGCATACCTGTGCATTCTAGGATTGTGTCGGGCCGCCACCATGGGACTTGATACACCCCATGGTGGGACCAGCATAGGTAACTACAACATCGGGGGCCGTAAGACACATGTAACTATGCGAGTAGGAGCCGATCATCATAGAACGGATCACATCACCCTGATTATGGGGTGCCAGTTGGAAACTAGTTTATATGGGTTCAGAGATTAACATGGGGTACGATAGTTTATTCGACCCTAGACAACTTAACCAAGTTATAGTGCTTTCCCACTTCTTGTTTATACTTATCATACCCAGTTCTTTATTCATAGACAGAATAGTACTAGACTTACTCAGGCTTTATGTCTGACTCTACTTTTCTTTCGTCTTCTTTTCTTCCGTTTCCCCCCCCCCCCCAGGTCCACAGGGAGGGAACACAGCAGCTTGACCAGCCTTAACATCCAGCTTGAAGAAGAGAAATGTATTGCTTGGACCTTTTCGTTTGAAACTATGGCTTTGGACAAACTCTATGGGGCTTTTGCAGTTTACCTATGTTTTATTTATGCTTCTTTAAATAATGTAATCAAGACAGATTATGAAAGTGTTATGTTTTGGAAAAGATGTAAGACAATTATGGTGATGTTGTTGTAGCACGTATTTACTTTCATGAAATAAAAAGTTTGTTGATTTTCCGCTGTTTACAAATATGTGTTCTTATATCTGTCTTGTATATCTGTGACTTATACTTATAAACCTCCACCAAAATTAGGGCATTACCTTTGAGAGTGACCCTAACGGATGTGGGGTGTTTCAAATATCCACTGCCACGAATCGATGATTTATTGGATCGTCTGAATGGAGCACAAGTATTTTCAAGGATGGACCTAGCTACAGGTTTCCATCAGCTTCGTATTGCCAAAGAGTGTGTTCCTATGATAGCATTCAGAGGTCCAGACTTATTCTATGAGTGGTTAGTAATGCCGTTCGGCTTATGTAACGCTCTAGCTTACTTCGTCAATTTGATGAATAGGGTGTTCAGAGGAGTCCTAAATAAGTTTGTTCTGGTTTTTATTGACGATATTCTAATCATCTCTAAATCAAAAGCCGAACATGAAAAGCATTTGGAATAGGTTCTAGAAATTCTGAGAAGGAATGCATTGAAAGCTAAACTTTCCAAATGTATATTCTGGCAAGATGAAGTGAAATTTCTTGGCCACGTTGTATCGAAAGAAGGAATTGCTGTGGATCCAAGTAAAATCACAGCTATTCAAAATTGGAAATAGCCCAGTACTCCTACAGAAGTCCGTAGTTTTCTTGGATTGGCTAGTTATTACCGGAAGTTCGTTAAAGATTTTTTGAAGATATCTATTCACTTAACGAATCTTACAAAGAAGCACTCAAAATTCAAGTAGACTCCAGAATGTGAGGAGGCTTTTGAGGAGCTAAAGTTAAGATTAACAACGGCTCCAGTGTTAACGATTATCGACGGTAATCAGGATTTAAAAGTCTTGACAGATGCCTCGAGAGAAGGCCTTGGTGCAGTGTTAATGCAAAGAGGTCATGTTGTTGCTTATGCTAGCCGTCAGCTGAAGCCACATGAAAAGAACTACGTAACACATGATCTTGTGTTGTTGGTTATAGTATTTGCTTTGAAAATATGGAGACACTATCTTCTGGGTGAGAAATTCGAACTGTTTACAGAACATTAGTTGTTAAAGTATCTGTTCACCCAGAAAGACTTGAATCTGAGGCAGTAACGTTGGCTAGAATTCCTTGCAGCATACGATTTTGAGATTCTACACACTCCAGGGAAAGCCAATGTCGTGGCCGATGCATTAAGCCGAAAGAATGTGATGATCTCCAGTTTTATTATCACGACTTCATTGATAGATAAAATATCTGCTCTTCAGAAGGATGATCACTTCATTCAGAAGATCAGAGAGATAATTCAGAAAGACGGGCCCTCGAGTTTTCAAGTTGATAATAAGGGGATTCTAGGGCTAAAAGGTCGAATCTGTGTTCCTAACATTCATGAGCTCAGAAAGGAAGTGCTGGATGAATGCCACAAGTCAAAACTTAGTATCCATCCAGGAGTAAGCAAAATGTATAATGACATCAAATGCACTTTCTGGTGGCAGTCGATGAAGAGAGACATTTCTTTATATGTTAGCCGATGCCCTACTTGCCAACTAGTCAAGAGCGACCAACAGAAACTTGCTGGATTGTTGCAACCGCTGGACGTTCCAGGTTGGAAGTGGGAACATATTTCCATGGACTTCATAGATGGTTTTCCCAGAAATAGAAAAGGAAATGACAGTATTTGGGTGATCGTAGATCGCTTCACGAAGACCGCCCATTTCATACCTGTCAGATCGAACAGAACTGCTCAGAGTCTAGCGCAGATATACTTCAAGGAAATTGTTAGACTACACGGAGTGCCAATTAGTATAGTTAGTGATAGAGATCCAATATTTACTAGCAAATTCTGGGAGGCATTTCATGTAGAATTGGGAACGAAGCTGAACTTGAGCACCGCTTATCATCCTCAGACAGATGGTCAAACTAAGAGGGTGAATCGTATTTTAGAAGATCTAGTGCGGGCTTGTGTTCTAGATTTTGGTGGATCACGGGAAGATCATTTACATTTGGCGGAATTCTCATATAACAACAGCTACCAGGTGAGCCTGACAATGTCTCCATTCAAAGCATTGTATGGTAGACCGTGCTGATCTCCTGCTTGTTGGGTCGAACCCGGTAATAGACTTGTGTTGGGGCCAGATATGATCCGAGAAGTTGCCGACAAAGTCGATTTCGTTAAGAAACGATTACTCGCCGCTCAAAGCCGACAGAAGAGCTATGCTGATAAGAGAAGAAGAGATAAATCATTTTCCAATGAGAGGAGTTATCCGGTTCGGTAAAACTGGGAAGTTGGCGCCCAAATTGATTGGTCCGTTTCCTATTCTTGAACGGATTGGAACTCTCGCTTATAGGGTTAAATTGCCTGATTGGTTGCCTGGAGTGCATGATGTATTTCACATATCTCAACTTCGAAAGCATGTTCATGACCCAGACTTGGTTGTGGAAGAGGCCGCACAGCAAGATATTGAAATTACTCCAGAACTAGCTGTGAGAAGAGAGCCGCTCAAGTTTATTGGCAAAGAAACCAAAGAGCTGAGGAACAAGAAAGTTCACTTAGTCAAAGTGCAATGGAGTGGAGATCCGCAAGATTGTACTTGGGAAACTGAGGAGAGCATTCAGAAAGCCTATCCTAGGTGTCGAGTGGATATCTCTGATTGACTCCGGTGCAAGGTACATTTACATATTTTGAATTTTCCATTATGTTCTCTGCTTCGTTGTTATTTTCTTTCATGTATGTAAACTTTTAATTCTATAGTCTGAATGATTTTAAAAGAGTATAGAAATTGATTAGTATATTTTTGAAAAGTTAAAAACAAATTGCTTGTTGTTTGCATTGTGTGATAGTAGATTTGATTAAATAAATTATTAGAACGATAGTTAATTTAATCAATAAGTGAATGAATGGTAGAATTTATCTGATTAAATCACACATTGAACTGATATGAAAATAGATAGAAATATATACATGTGCATCATATATGTTTGAACAGGTAAATGGATAAGTGTTGAGTAAAGAAATTATTTGCATGCCCGACAAATAGGTAAACCTTAACGAGTTGGATGTGCAATTTTATTATTATATCAACTCCTAAGAATGCCATTGGATGCAGAGTGTTGGTTGTTCTGTGTGTTATAATAAACATCGCCATAGAATAGTAACAATTGATTTTGAACTACATTACATGGCATACTTCTTGAAGATATGCATACTTCATCATATACCACATAAGCACTTGGAGCTTGTGTGACGAGGTGGAAGATTTACAATACGAGTGAGAGGCTTGTATGTCGATGACTATATTTTACAGGTTGAACCGATGACTGATATGGACCATATAAAATTGTAACGATAAATTGCCAGATTAATAAAAACGCCACACGGGTCTGGAGTTGACAATAATCACGTCTCTCTAGTCATTAGATACGACACATGGATTATTTATTTCCCACACGGGACGAGGTGACGAGAATTTATTCTCTGGAGCAATTAAAAATACACACTCCGTCAGGCTTTGACAGGGTGACGAGAATTTAATCTATGGAGTTATTATCTATACACGCTCCCCTGTAAACACCAGAATATATCACTATAAATATGTGTATGCTTTATAGGATTTATTGGGTACCTAATACGGCCTAATAAATTTCCAAACCCCTCCCGTATAAAGGAGGTTATGGCGAAATTTTTCGAAAATTCCGGGTGTTAGCCAAATTTTTGAAGAATTTGAAAATTCTCATAAACTGAAAAGTTGGAGAATGGAAGCCAGATTAAACGTAGAGTTGATTAATCAAACCACTTTCGACTTTGTTCCTTTTCGGGGACGAGAAGTTTTAAGTGGGGGAGATTGTAACGACCCAGAAAATCTGAACCAATTTAAAAATTTTAAATTGGCTATTTTAGTGGATTTTAAATATTTAAAATAAATATTTTTAATAAAAACGATGAAAAGTAAGTTTGAATCGACATTTGAAAACGAATATAATTAATTCTAATTATAAACAAGGCATGAAATGGAACGGTAGTTTCAAATTTTGAATTCAAACTTTGACTGACTGTACCGGGTGCAAAATAAAACGGATTTGAGTGAAACCAAAAATATTTAAATATGTTAGTGAATACCTTTTTAGTGAATCTAAAAAATCAAAGTTTCATAGCGGGAAGCAAAAGTTATGGCCAAATGAATTTTTAGAAAGGTCGTTATAGAGTTTATATAACCCGTGAAAATGGCCATTTTGCAAACTACCTCGGAATTCGACGAAATCACTTTTGTTGGATCCGGGATGTTCAACTATTGCTAGTTTCCAAATTTCATAATTTTTGAAGCTAGTATGTGAGCGTGGCAAAGGAAAATGTGTTTGGTCAATTACAGTTAAATTGGATCGACCAGAAAACGGCCATTTTTCAAACGGTCTCAAAATTCGATGAATCTAGTTTCGTTGGGACCGTATCGTCAAAACATAGCTAGATTTATTTTTCTAGAATTTTTCGAATTAGTTTGTTGCCCTGGCAAATTGAAATGTATGTTCAAATTAAATATTGAATGTTTTATATTTTAATTTGAATAAAAACAGATTGAAACAATCGAATGGACCTACACCATTGTGTTCGGAATGGGGGTAAAACGCTAGGGACGATAGTCGTTGGGTTTGAATTGGGGTTCGTGTGTGAAAGAGGGTAATTTCGAAATTTATAAATTATATAAAAAAAATACTATTGGCCATCATTAGTCTTCTTCCCCGATACCCCCTGAAGTCGACGGCGAAACTCATCCCATCCTTCCCTCCTCTTTTTCTCTTCCATTTTTCAACGAAACCACACCCCGCTTTGGAACTTTTTGAAGATCCGAGCCTCCTCTTAAAATCCATATAGGATTTGCCCTCCCTCGTTGTTTCTCCGTCGAGATCCAAGGCCAGGAAGTTGCCGCCGTTCGCACCAAAATCCACCGCCACCTGTAGTTCGAGTTCAACGAGGGTAGTACCCCTGGGTGCGCCACTCCAAGCCCGACAAGGTGGTGAAGGCTGATCGTCATATCGCGTATCGATTCGTGCGAAATCTGAAGACCTAGTTTTGAACGAACTGTGAAGGTATACGGTTGTTATATATTAAACCGTTTTAATAGCACTTCTAAGTGCTACGGTTTTTTATTTCACTGTAAAAATCATTTCTTTTTCGTTTCTTGATGAAATTCAGTGAAACAAGAGACAGTGGACTCATGTGGACGTCTTCTACAGTCTAGAAGAGACCGCATATTTTTCTAAGCCTTCTGTTATTTTTGGTGGAGTGGAACCGAAAGTGAGATTTCTAAATTATAAACGATATGGAAAACAACGATGTATAAATTATATAGTCTATGTATGAGTTATATAAGCATTGTACACCTCATGTATAAGCGTTGTATAAGTTGTACGTTCGATATATAAGTTATATATGCGTTGTAAAAATTATATATGTGTTGAAATAAAAGTGAAATTCTTATATAAATATAAATATATATATATACATACATACATATATATATATATATATATATATATATATATATACGCCCCTCGTCCACAAACCATGGACGATATTTATTGGTTGTGATTGGTGTGAAAATTGGTTGATTACGAATGGTTGATTATAATTGTTTGTGGTTGAAATTGATTGATTGTGGTTGAAAAATACCCGTTTGTGGTTGAGAAATATTTGGTTGGAACCACATAGGATTAGTTTGTGAAAATGAAAAAAATATACATGCCGCCTGCGTGCGAACTAGATGCATGAAATCCCCATTGTCAAAAGCTGCGAGGCTTTAAGGTAGAGCGAGGAGCCGTACTAGGGACGGCCCCGGTTTTAACTACCCTGCCGTTATGCTACCGAAATTTTGAACAATACTCATGTGTTATAATTATTTTCATGTGTTGAAACTATATTCGTGTGTTGAATAGAAATTCATCTATTTAACGACATTCATGTTTTGAAATAAATTGTTTTGCAATAAAAATCACCTTTTTATCTATATATATAAACTATAGAAAACCTTCAAGTGTTGAATAGAAATTACATCGTTGAATGGAAATTCATGTGTTGAATGGTATTCGTGTTTTAAATATAAAATAACCTTTTTATCTATATATATAAATTATAGAAAACCTTCATGTGTTGAATTGAAATTCATTCGTTGAATGTAAATTCATGTGTTGAATGGTATTCGTGTTTTAAATATAAAAATCACCTTTTTATCTATATATATATAAAATATAGGAAACGTTCGTGTGGTGAATAGAAATTCATTCGTTGAATGGAAATTCATGTGTTGTATGGTATTCGTGTTTTAAATATAAAAATCACCTTTTTATCTATTTATATAAACTATAGAAAACCTTCATGTGTTGAATAGAAATTCATTCGTTGAATGGAAATTCATGTGTTGAATGGTATTCGTGTTTTAAATATAAAAATCACCTTTTTATCTCTATATATATAAACTATAGAAAACCTTCATGTGTTGAATAGAAATTCATTCGATGAATGGAAATTCATGTGAATGGTATTCGTGTTTTGAAATAAATTGTTTTAAAATAAAAATCTTATTTTTATCATGTATATTAACTAAATAAAATAGGCGTGTTTTGAAATAAATTGTTTTACATTAAAAATCACATTTTTATTATATCAATGAATGGTTAAAAATAGTAAAGTGTTGAAATAGAAGTCAATTGGATAAAAATATCATTTTTATCGTGATATGAAAAGAATATGGTTTTGAAATCGAAGAATCGATTATATTTTTATATATATATAAATATAATTAAATTAAATCGACTAATGAAACAGTAGTTCGTGTTTTGAAACCGTGATTTCAAACGATTAGTGCGGGAGATCCGACCATCGGATTTTCCCGAAACCGAAACCATTGGGTTCGCTTTGGAAATATCTTTCCAACGACACCAACTTTGTAAAGATCCAACAGTTGGATTTTCTGGAATGTTTAATTCAAATCTGAAGAAAAACATCGCTAGAATTGATTATATTTATATATATATAATTAAATTAAATCGAATCTGCAGTTCGTATTTTGAAATCGAAACTTCAAATGATTATACCGGGAGATCCGACCGTCGGATATTCCCAGAAATGGAACCGTTGGATTCGTTTTGAAAAGATCTTTCTAATGATATAAATTTTGTGAAGATCCAACGGTTAGATTTTCAGATATGTGTAAATCAAATATGAAGAAAAATAGTGCCACGGCCGCGTTATGGCCTGAAGCGTCGTTTGAATAAATTGGCTATTTTAATTAAATAAAAATAGCGCTAAATCGTTATAAAATATTATAAACGATATGGAATGTGAAATTTAGGAACTAACTGAAGGTTGGCTAAGTCGAATGGTTTCCTGGGTTTTTATCTGATGTTGATTTCGGCCTTCCGAGTTAATATTTGGGAAATCGTTCTCTTACTGATTTACGGTTAGTGACTAATGAATTGAAATGTTGCGTATGTTGTGTTTGTGTAGCACTTGTTTATTATATACGCGAGTTGCTCGGAAAGACCGGGTTTATCCCATTCTGAATAACTAAATCAACGATAAGAAATCGAAGATGAAGACGGTGGTTGAAGACCGGAAATCTTCACCTCGGTTGAATGGTAACTGATGTACTGATTGGGAGGCATCCCGAAATATGGATAATGAGTGGTGATCGTCCAGACGTATGTGGAGATCGATGGGTTTGCGAGGTATTTAGTGCCTCCGATTTCGTTCAGACCCAGAACGGACTTGCAAATGGAATGTGTGTCTGACATTGGAATTCATTCTGTGTGATTGATAGCCATCAGTTGCATGGTGTGAATTGCCTGTGTGGCATGCTAAGATGCAGTGATCAGGCCTTCTGTTGAAAAGCAAAGTCCTGTGATTGATGATCAAAGCACCGCCTGTGTGGCGTAGTTTTTATATAACGTGAATTCGCGAACCTCACACCCCGGTATGAACCAGAAATGGGAGAAGGACCTTAGGGAGGGCATGCATTTCCTTCTAGATAGAGGTGGTGTCGGTGCTTAAACTAGCTGACATTTATACTATTTTCACCTATGTGGTTGTTGCTGTTGCGAGGCGCCTCGGTTATATCGGCCGATCCGGGACCGATGGAGTCATTCGTTGGCTCATTTACGCCCCAAAGGGCGGGGAAACGTAGTGTTCAGGCATTTTAATCCACATCGGTGGACCGACCCTGACGATCCAAGGGTCACTCGAGCTCTGATCCTGAGACATGGGCTAGATTGTCTCGAATTCGGTAAGGACTATCTTTGGCCTTGGTTCATGACGGAAATCCAATTTCCAAATACAACACCGTGCGATTTCGATTGTATATATATATATATATGGCGACATGATATATGGTACCCATGCCGTCTATGATTGATAGTTATTATTGAAATTGTTTTTGAAACTTATAAACACTAGTAATAATAACAAATTCTTTTGTTTTATTCGTATCAGGCATAATTTGGCCATTATAAGGTAAAACTCTATCCTTCGGTTTGCGTTGCATTGTGTGATGGGAACCGAGTCTTATAATGGCTTCATTTTTATAAAAAGCATTGCGATGTTTAAAAGAATTTAAAGCACTGGAAATCCAATGGAGTAAACCCGTTCCACGAAAGTGGCGTGGTCCTTTGATTAGCCATATTTTAGATGTGTTAAGTAGATTTCTCATACCAGTCCCATGACTGACTCGTAGTTTGTTTCACTTTCAAACTCGGGTGCCCCTTTTTCTGCACGGGAAGCCTTGTATTCAGGTTTTATCAAGCTTTTTCTGGATAGCTGGAGCTGGAGATGAATTCTATCATTTATCTCTTTTTATGTTGTTCAGCTCCTATTGTACATTATGTTTTGTTTTCTGCTGTAGACATTTATGTATAGCTGAACTTTATTTGTACTAAGTATGATCCTGTATACTGTGTAACTCTGATGATTACGTGTATCTAGTATATTCTATTGTTCATTATCTGGTGTATTTATTTTTTTCTGTTATTATCTGTTTATGTGTTATATTCCAAAGATTACCCTTAACACCGTTAGTACGGGTTTTCGGGTCGTCACAGGACTAGGCGCAGTCTTAATGCAAGAGTGAAGGGTAATAGCCTATGGTGGAAGGCAGTTGAGAGTGCTTGAGAGAAATTACCCTACACATGACCTAGAGTTGGCCGCTATTGTCTTCGCGCTTAAGTCTTAGCATCATTATCTTCTTGGCGAGAAATTCGAATTGTTCATTGGCCACAAGTCGCTAAAATACTTGTTCTCACAGAAGGACTTGAACTTAAGGCAGCAAAGGTGGATGGAATTCTTAGCGTCCTACGATTTCGAGATAGCATATACCCCTTGCAAGGGTAACGTGGTTGCAGACGCCCTAAGTAGGAAAAGGTTGTCCTTGCGTCCATTGTTCGTTGAGCGGCAAAGCTTAGAGTTCATCTCTACATTTTAATTTAAACCTTACACTGACTTTGTACCCGGTTTGCTAGCATCCTTTGAGGTCAGACATATGCTTTTGGGACGGATTTGTGAGGCACAGTGAGATGACCCACAGTTGGTTGAGTTAGTAGAGAAGCTCAAAAGGGGGGAGTCAGCGAGCCATCTTAGTAGGTATACCCTAGATGAAAAGGGTTGGTTACGTAGGGACAGTAGACTTTGTGTACCACGGGACGAGAATTTGAGGAAGGCCATTCTTGATGATGCAGATCGTTCAAAGATGATTATCCATCCCGGCGGGGAATAGATGTACATGGACATGAGACGAGTTTAATTTTGGGCCGGCATGAAGAGGGATGTGGCCGAGTTTGTTGCTAGATGCTTGGTGTGACAACAAGTAAAAGCAGAGCAAAAGAAGCCCAGTGGATTGCTTCACACGTTGGAGGTCCCAAAATGGAAGTGGGAAAGTTGCTCGATGGACTTTATCGATGGGTTACTGAGATCGAGGAAGGGTAATACGGGAATTTAGGTCATGGTAGACAGACTTACTAAGAGCACCAATTTCATTCCCGTGAAGAGTAAGAGGGCTGCTCCATGGTTAGCCTCCGTATACATTCGAGAGATAGCTCGTTTGCACGGTGTTCCTTCTAGCATAGTGAGCGATCGCGATCCTATCTTTACTAGCGAATTTTGGAAGAGCTTGCAAGAAGCGGTAGGGACTCAGTTATGTTTGAGCACCGCATATCATCCCTAGACGGACGACCAGACCGAGAGGGTGAATCGTATTCTAGAGGACCTATTGAGGTTATGTGTCTTAGACTTCGGAGGTACATGGGAGTAACATCTTCCGTTGGTGGAGTTTGCATATAATAATAGCTTTCAGTCTAGCATTGGCATGGCACCGTTCGAGGCTCTTTATGGACGACCACGTTGTTCGCCTACATGTTGGCGGGAGTCTACAGATAAGATCTTGCTTGGGCCCAATATAATTAGAGAGACTTCGGAAAAGATCGATTTGATTCGAAGGAGGATGAAGACGGCGCAAGACAGGCAGAAATCTTATGCGGACAAGAGGAGGACAGATCTTGGGTTTGATATTGGGGACATGGTCTTTGTCAAGGTGTCTCCATTACGGAACGTCGTTCGCTTTGGGTCCATTGGGAAGTTAGCACCAAGGTTCGTAGGGCAGTTTCCTATTAAGGAAAGGATTGGGTATATGGCGTATAGAGTGGAGTTGCCCGAGAGACTTAGTGGTGTACACGATGTATTCCATGTATCACATTTGAGGAAGTGCTTGCACAAGACCACGGAAGTGGTAGAGCCGAGCTTGCTTAGAGAGGTGGAAATAGAGCGCAATGCGACGATTCAACGAGCTCCTACGTGCATTCTTGGGTCGGAGATTAAGAAGTTAAGGAATCGAGAGGTCAAGCTAGTCAAAGTGCATTGGGGAGATGATGAGAGCAATGCTACTTGGGAGACGGAAGAGAAGATGCGTTCATTGTACCCTTTTTTTTCAAGGGTATGCCTTTTAATTTCTCCTTTATCGCTTAGCTTGTACTTATCTTATCTTTAGTGTGTCCTCTCGCTAGTATCTTTGACCTTTAGATAGGATAGTCCTATGGTTGAAACATGTGTTTGAGACATGTTATGTATGATGGATGCATGTGGATGCAAGTGTTTGCTAGTGGTTGCTCGTGGATGCATATACACACACTTTAGGCACTAGATCGGCTCAGTCACTTCATATTGCATATTGCATATAAATGTGTGTACATATTTAAGTAATGGATGTATAATGCTTGTACCATCATATGGATGTTTCATTTTGGTGAATGGTTGTGCACACATGTAGAAATAATATGTATCGATAGGATTTTTCGCATACATAATGGACGCATGGCACTATCATGATTTGCATTAAGGAGGTCAAATGAAGCAGTAGACCGCCTGATTCTGCATTAGATAAAGGACCCTTTACACACACTTCTTGCATATGTTCATATAGCGTTAGAAATTTTATAAGGACAATGGATGCCTGTGTTTGATGGTTGAGTAGATGGTTGTTTGGATGTGAGGATATGCATTCTCCTTAACTTGGAGATTTCGGGGGCGAAATCCTTTAAGGAGGGGAGAATGTAACACCCCGGATTTTTGAATAATCGAATTAACTAAATTAAAGAATCATTAATCTCAGACGTGAGAATTAATGGAAATGGGTTGCGCCATTGTGTTCGTCCCGGAATTCTGGTTGAGATAGAATCTGAATTTGCGTAAAACAGATATCAGTTGAAGAAGATATGGACGAACAAAGTTAGAAGGGAAAATAGAAAGATAAAAAAGAGGAAGATTGCACTGGTGCACTTGGGAAGTGCGCTAGTACAAATTTGCATTGGCGCACTTCCCAAGTGTGCCTAGGCTGAGAGAAAACCTGCACAGCTTTCTGGTTCAGTCTGACCCATGTTGCCGAGTCCTTTCTGACTCTTTGCTGAGTCATTAGGGCTGAGGTGTCACCTTATTCGGACTGAATGGTTTTGATTAACCCTAAGATCATCCGACGGCTATAATTAAATTAAAATTCTATTTAAAAATGGGTAGACTCAAACCCTAAATCAAAATAAAAACTGAACCTATGGCCGTTATGCTGTCATCTTATAACCTAGAGTAGCCGCCACCAATTGGAGAGGAAGAACAACAAATCAAATCAGTTCTATTCAACTTTAAACAACGAATCTTCTTCAAAGGAAAGCTAATAAAAGTTCTGAACTCAGAATTCAGAACTCAAGACCTTCTTTGTGTTGTGAGTTTGATTTCTTTAATAATATAATTAGTAATTTAATTGGATTAAGTTATGATGCAGATTATATGGTGATGTTGTGAATTATTGACCGCATGTTATAATTTATGTTGTAATTTTGTGATGTTATCATTTATGTGGTAAATTCTATGATGCTATGTTATGATGTTATCATCCATGTTGTAAAGTTATGATGCTATCATCTATGTTGTAATTCTGTATAATCAAATCATCATGTTGTTCATATGCTAGTTTGGTTATGTTGATTCATATATGTATGCAAGTTTAGATTTTGAATTAGACATGAATCATATGCAAGTTGGGTAAAATTATAGGTGACCTTACATGTTCATGACATCTAGTTTATGTGAAAATTTGATCAAAGGTTAGGATATGACATGTGTGAGTTATATGCTAAATTCTATATGCCAGTTTACATGTTTAGATGTAAGTTTTGACCATTTTTATGTTGCATAAATCACATATGCAAGTTTAGATAAATATATGAGTTTGGAATATGAATCATGTTATGCAAGTTTAGGGTTATTGCCTATGCAAGTTTACACCTTTGGATGTAGATCTATGACATACATGATATATGCAAGTTTGTGACCATTATCTCAACCAGTTTACACCTTTAGATTTGGATCTATGACAAATGTAGTTTTATGCAAGTTGTAACTTTGGCCTATGCAAGTTTTAGATGTAGAACATCATTCACACATGCAAGTTCACCCCTTATGTTTAGATCTAGTTTTATTTCTATGTATGTTGTGATGTTGTGATGTTTTCTCTTTATTTCATGATTTAGACTATTCGAGTCTAACATATATTTTACGTTAAACGAACGAATGTACAACGTGGGTAAAGGGGATAATATTAAAAGATTTAATATGCATAAATGCCTTAAAAGGCATAAAATTAATTTGTGATGAAAATTGGTATGATTTTACATACCATAAATAGATGGACATAATTGAGTCAATTATGGCCATAGTTAAATTTGGAATTAATTAATCATTTGAATAGTGAAAGAAATTCAAATTGGGGGATGATTAATTAGGTGTAATTGATTGTCTAAGACACGAGGTTAGGCTCTTTTGTGGTGTAAGACTGCCCGGACCCGCCCGGCAAATCCAGCTGCCACAAATGCCAGTCTAATGTGGGAGGTCTTAGGCATATATTAAATACGTAACAATTGTAAAGACACGAGGTTAGGCTCTTTTGTGGTGTAAGACTGCCCGGACCCGCCCGACAAATCCAGTTGCTACAAATGCCAGTCTAATGTGAGAGGTCTTTATGAGGTTACGGTCTTAATGAATTAAGAAATGCTTAACCAGATAAACATGTAGTGGGACATGAGGGGGTTAAGTGGGTGCCTGGGGTGGCATGTGGAATCTAGTAGGTGCCATGGGTGGCATTTGAAATACGATTAGAAACACTTAACCAAAATTGAAACATGTAAGTGAACGTGAATAAGAAGTGGGTTAAGTGGGATGTACTAGAGGGGACCGAGCTTAGGTGAATAGCTTGTGTCAAGTAATGGGGGCACGTTTAACCAGTAACCCATACGTATCTTTGTGGGCTCGACCCAAGTCGAGGACGGGACACGCATACTGGGCTTGACTGTAAGAGGCCAAAACGGGTTAGCGGTGACAACGCAAGTCCAACGGGTTCATATGTGTGTGTGGGCCCGGGCTGGTAGGTAAGACGTTGTTGCATCGTGTAGGTATAAGCCGTGCATTGTTGGTTGTATCGGGGTGCCACTTTGGGGAGGGATACACCCCACTGTGGGGCCAGCACGGGTATCTATGAGTTAGGGAGCCGATCGAATGGGGGTAGTGGGTACACCTAGTAGAGGTAGGGGCAGGCGGCACCTATGAAGGCAGCTAGGGGTGCACGAAACTACCATTATCATTATTAAGTTCTGTAGGCGGGATCAATCTTAGGGTGACTAGTGGTGGTGCAGTACAGTATAATAGTGGTGGTGCAGTATAGTAATTATCTTATAGTGGGTTAGGTGTGCTTTAACGTTATCTTAGTTCATCCAGTTTCCTTGTTTACTCTGTCATACTCAATTGTTCAAAGTCATTTCCCTATTTTCCAACTTATGCCTTAGCCTAGTTATTTTGGTAATTATATTGTTAAAGTTATCGCACTCGCCAGACTTTATGTATGACCCCCTTTGTTTCCTCCTCTTTTCTTCCTCCCACCCCCCCCCCCCCCAAAGGTGCTCAGGTAGGAACTAGCACCAGTGGAGCTTGATTTTGGAAAGCTGTATCACTTTCTTTTAGAAGATTGCTTGGATCGCTGAAGTAAAATTCAGCCTCTTTTATTTATGGCTATTTTGTATTAGGGATTATGTCTTTCAATTTATGTACCTTGATTTAGTCAAGATGGATATTATGTACTTTGACTTTGGTTTTGATGATGTAATCATACTTATGTGTTTATCCGCTGCAATGAATAAAGTTTTAAAGTTTTAGTACTGTTTATATCTGTCGTGTTGTTAAGTTTCTATTCTATATTCACTTAAAACGCTCCATAGAATTTAAT
This sequence comes from Allium sativum, assembly GCA_030737875.1. Lineage (NCBI taxonomy): Eukaryota > Viridiplantae > Streptophyta > Magnoliopsida > Asparagales > Amaryllidaceae > Allium > Allium sativum. Next base: position 831,723,220 of record CM060912.1, on the reverse strand, counting down.
GCATTTCCTTTGTGAGTGACATTAATGGACGTGGGGTGTTACACAAATGCCATGGATCGGTCTGGCGAACCAGCGTGAGTAAACTCACTAAGTTTTATAACTAACATCCAACTTGATTTTAAAGTAAAAAATTCTTTTAAAAGAAAAGGATAACCATAAGACCAGTCCACACATAAACACAGAGATTTTTTACCTTACGATAACCCAAAACATTTTTTATATCAAAATCCAATGATATTATAATAGTGTCTATCAAATAAATAACCAACTAGCAGAATGCTTGCACCTTACGCTCTAGATACATAGTCTATTACAAAAAAATTGCAAGGCGTTTATTGGATATTGGATTCCGACTATGACAGGGTATGGAATCACCTTCCGATCAGTGTACTCTAGAGAGGATACACTACGGTTCAACAAGAACATCTTACAACCCGACCACACATAACTAGTCATTCATTTAGGTTAAGTGTACCGAATATATTATCACCAACAGATGGGATCAACATCCGTTACCGAAAGCTTAAGCAATAATAAATTAAGAAGCAAAAATGATTTCTCTATATGGTGATAATATGCCATGCTTGGGTGTGACCCGACTAGCCATGCTGCCTTCTCGATTTTTGTCATTTCCTGGCTGATGAAGCTTGAGGCTACGATTACCTACCTTTTTAGATCAGCACATCAAACTTTGAATGCCACATTGTTAGATCCATCAAATCACTAATTGACGTACTCAAAATATACACTGGGTATGTTTGAAGAAATCAATGTACATGACAATTTGGAAATACTCCATCAGACATTCGTCCATACAAGTCATCTAAGAACATGATGAACCGAAGGCGCCCTCCTACCACATCCAAAGGATAAGTAGCGAGTAGTCCTTACAAATCCGTAAAATCTCACTTGCGACCGAATAACATCAGAATACATCTGGTTGCACTCTAGTGAATATTCGACAAAACAATCCTTCTGCTTATGAAGATCCACGACCTCCAATTTCTCCACTTTCATCAACATCTTCCATCTTCAAAGTTTATGTATTTGCTGGTTGGAATGGTTTTTGAATATAAATTCGACCCCAGTCTTTCCGTATCAACAATCGATTTGGCCAGATTTTGATAGTCCGTGATTTAACTATCAAAATAAAAAACTATCATCCATAGAACAACAAAATTTATTCACTAGTTTAGTATACTACATCACTTAGCCTCTTTAGTTAAACAATTGTTAATTAAATTTCTAAATCTTCTAACATTTTGAATAGCGCTTTTTCAATTCTTATTTCCAAATCAATATATTCAACTTATAATTCTTCGAATTATTGTTTATAATATCCTTCACGGAAATGTTATTTTAATTCCCTCAACTACCCTCATTTATAAACTAATATCATCCTTGGATAATCATGAAGTCATTCAAGTTGGGGTATTTTTTTTTACCTCTCAGACCTTAGTCGACAACATTCTAATCTTCAAAATAGAAAGAAGTTTATTAACGAATCCTAAATTCCAGTAACTAATCCAAAGTTTCACATAACATAGAATCCCTTTTATAACCATTTATTTTTGTTTTAAATAAACTCATTCCACATCTAAAATATTTATCTCTTGATCTTATCGTTAGATCTTCACTTTTACAATCAAATTCAATCCACTTAAGATTCCATTCGATTTCAACTCATATTAAATCTTGTTTAAAACTTTCCTTTTTATAGAATTCCTTTTCAAGAAATAAATCAAAATTATGACTCGTATAAATATGAGTAAAACTTATTTAAAATCCTTTGTAATTATAAACAGGGACTTAATACCACATTTAGCTTCATCAATCGAATTCCGATTACCAAATCGTTGTCTTGATTATTATTACTTCAAATAATAACTAATTTCAACTACCCATATTTCTATCCAATCCTCACTATCGAACTTTAAATGTTCCTTAGCCAACAATTAAGTCAATCAAGTTGGGGTATAATTACCTCTCAAATCTTAAAAGAATGACACAGTCGACTTCAGAACATACAAAGATTAACTTCCGATTTCAGCACAACACCACTCCCACAACTCATGGATTCGGTTTAAGAATCCACTTCTTTTACGGAACTCATTATAACAATAACGTTATAATCAATGCTTCCAAAAGATTTTACTTTTAAAAAAGTAACTTTTATTCATAAATAAATAATTTAAAATATGTTAAATCTTGATTTAAACTAGAAAGTAAACAATAATTTTTCTAAATTTGACATAGTCGAGTTCCAATGTGAATTCTTTTTCAAATAGTCTCTTATTCAATAAATATTCCAAACATAGGAAAAATCTCACATTTTTAGTATTTCTAATTTTGGGGTAATATCATATCCCGAACTTCAGAAAAATATCATCGTTCAGGTTAACTCAATTCCCTTTATCACCATTTCCATTTGAACATTGTTCTATACACTTTAAAAAGTGAATACTATTTTATAGAAATCCGGACTTGTTATATCAAAACAACTTGATTTCATTCGAAAGCTCTATTATAGGTTCAAAATATTGTCTATCAATTCAATTTATAAAGTTTATATTCATACTTAATTTAAAAATCTCGTTTACATGTCAACTTCAGGTGAATTGTCTAACATCTTTTAAATCAAATAGTTTACTTCATCATCAACTATAGAATACTTAATCTTTCTTTAAAGGTTATTTAAAATAATAGTTAACTTTAATAATAATTACCGATCCAATAATTGTTTTTCAAAAACAATTCTCGTTCATGTAGTTGACTTAGTCCTCTCAAAGCAAGGTTTATCCATTAACCAATTCCGTATAGTCCTTTCTTTTAAATTAATTTATAAAAATTAATTTAAATAATTTCATTTAATTTAGTTAACAATTAAATATAATAATCACATTTTTTTATTTATGTGAAACAATTAATTCAATCCTTAACCGTTAGGTTAATTTCTGCTCATTTTCTTATAAAACTTGTTAACATAAGATCTTGCTTTATAATTACTAGATAAAAATAATTATTCATTTCCTTTAATAAAATTTCATTCAAAAATAATCTATGTAAAATATATTTCAAAATCTATCTTTAGTTATAGAAACAAATTTTATAACCTTCTTTCTATTGATTTACTTTACGGTAAATAATTCTTTATAAAATGATTCATTCTTAATCCATCTGCCAATAATTACTCAACCAATATCACCCACTGGTTAATATCAAACAAGTGTTGAATTTGGATTTAACAATCAACAATCAATCAAATTGATTAAACAGTTCATGTAAGTAAACAACATATTTGAGGAATTCGGTTGTATCCCTTTAACATGTCCTTCCCTACATCAAAATGGGTTACCTCTATTTCAATACAACAATATATTTACCACGGCAAACAAAAATAAACAGTTTAACTAATAATAGTCAATAATTAATAACATCCAATTAAGCATCCAAATTTTTGTTTAATACGTTTATACTATTATAAACGTAACCAACAAGGTAAGTTACCCCGTTTGGAATCTAATCGTTAAAATACCAATTTAATTCAATTAAATCAAGCAAACATTTAATTTAATCAATGAGTATTAAAAAATATTCATCTTACATGAAAACACTTATCCAATCATCACTCATTAGCAAACATTGCACAGAAAATAAAAATCTTACTTATATAAAATATAAGTGGGATACTGAGTGAGTTGTACTCACCTTGATCTTCATTCATTGTCAAAACAGTTTTCTCTAAATAAATTAAATAAGCGTTAAATTTAATTAAAATGTCCAACTGCATCCAATTTTTGATCGAACCAGCCTCATCGTTTTATGCTTGTTGATATGATTCTGACGCTTTCAGTTTTGTTTAATTCCATTACTGTATTACCAAGATATAAAATTTAATACGGTGTACACTTTTTAATTTAGTATTATTAATAACCTAATAATGATTTATTTACTAAATTTTTAATTACGTTAATTAAAACTGAATTAGGCATGCTAAACATGGTTAGGTCATTTAAAATAGATTTAGGCATATACGAAACTAGATAGGGACGATATAAATAATATTTGGCACAAAAATATCGATTAGGTATACTAAGTGATTAGGCATATTTCAAACCAATTAGGGCCTTATAAATTATACCCAGACGCATATTTCTTAAAAAGACATGATTATGATAGTTGAAAATTATCCTTAAATTTACACGATGACCAACATGTTTTGTAAAAGCTTGATAGTTTTAACATTTGATGAATATATTGTTGTCACTCAAAGATTTCTGACATCATTCACTTTCATGCTTGTTGTAAATTATTTTTATTCTTTAAAATAGTTTACAACGTATTATAAATATGATGCTGAAAACGAATTTTATTTCAATATGTGTAAAAACCTATTAAGCATTCTCAAACATGTTTTGTAATGACCCGGCCGAAATTGGACGCTCGAATTTTGATAATTATACATAGAACCCATATTACTTACCAAAATTCAAGTATCGAACAACACTAGATTGTTAATAGGAAGAAATTAAAGGGTGAGAAAAGAAAGAAAGAAATATTAGAATAGAAGAATAAGAAGAAGAACATAAGAATCTCACAGCGGAACGAATAAAATATAATATATCAAATCTCTTTACACAAAATGAAATTGTATATACATACCAATCATCCGAGTACATCATACACTAGACACAGTGGAATAAACTCTAAATATAACAGTGAAGCCTCCTGCTTCCAGCTCCGGAAACTCCAACGAAACCTAACCTGTAACAACCCGGAAAATCAGAACCAATTTAAAATTTTCATTTTGGTGATTTTAATGGTTTTTCAATATTTAAAATGATTCATTTTAAATAATAATGACGAAAAATTTATTTTCGACGAGGTTAAAATGAATAATTTTATTTTAATTATAAAAGGAATTGGAAATGGCGCGGTAGTTTGAAAATTCGATTTTAAATTTCAAATGAATGTACATGATTCGAAATAAACCGGATTTTAGCGAAATTAAAAATATAGAATCTATTTGAAAATATCTTTCAAACGAATCTGAAAAAATGAAATTTCATAGCGGGAATAAAAAGTTAAGCCCAATTGAAAATTCAGATTAGTCGCTATGGAAACATAACGCTTAAAAATAGCGATTTTGCAAACGACCTCCGTTTTCGACGAGACCACTTTTGTTGGATCCAGAATGTCAAGTTATTGCTTGATTCCAATTTTCATAATTTTTGGAATCAATATGTGAGTGTGGCAAAAGAAAATGTGTTTTTGTTAGTTTCAGTCAATTTGGATCGACTAGAAATTTACCATTTTTCAAACGGTCTCCAAATTTGACGAAATTAGTTTTGTTAGGACCGTATCGGTAATACGAAGCTAGAAATAATTTTTCTGCAATTTTTGGTGTCCGTATGTGGCCTCAATAAATTGAAATGTACGTCTAAATGGAATATATAATGATTTATACTGTAATTTTAATTAAAACTGATCGTAACAGTCGAATTGGCTTGCGAAACATACCCATTGTGTTCGGAATGAGGGTATTTAGCTAGGGGCGACAGTCGTTGGGTTTGATTTGGGGTTCGGATGTGGAAACTCCTTTTAAAAATTCAAATATATAACGGCCCAATAGAATTAATCCATTCATTAATTTAATTTTATTAAAGAAATTGAAAAACCCCCGATCTGCTCAATTCGAGTGACGGAAATGGGGCTTCACCTTCTCTCCTCGATTCCTCTCAAACCACTCAGTAAAATCACTTGTGCCTTTGGAGAATTATGTAGATCTCACCACAAGCTTCTAATCCATACCAAGTTTGGAATTTTTCATTAAGTATTCACGAAGAACCGTCGCCTCGAAGTTCGTCAGCTCGTGCCGCCGCCACTGCTTCACTCCACCGTCGAGTTCAACGGGGCGGGTCCCCTCTGACGTGCCTCTCGAAGCTCCTCGATGTGGTGTGGTCTGATCGTCACCAAGCGCAATGAATTTCGAGAAAAATCCCGACCTAGTTTTGAAGAAAATAGAAAGGTATGACCTGCTTTAATTTAAACTTTATAACACTTTAAAGTGTTGCAAAGTTCGATTGTAAAATAAAAATCATATCTTTTTCGTATGAGATCCAAATCGTGCGGAACTAGATCCGTTGCGATCGTGGGGACGAGAGCTTCACAATAAGACTAACCACAACCTAATTGGAGCTAGTTTGAATTTTAAGCAAATTCAGATCCAAACTGTACTAAATTCAGATAAAACTGACGGAGTGGATCCCAAGGTGAGAACTTCTCACTTTAATTTAATTTTCTAGTTAAATTATATACTAGGATGCGGACGGTGCTTAGCAGCACCAGACACCAGTCGTCCACAAACCATGGACAACTTGTTTGATTTGATTTTGTTGTGAAGATTGATTGTGATGTGGAATGGAATAAATAAAATATTCATAAGTTGAAATAAATATTTTATAGTTAATAATATAGTTTTAAACGTGTACATGAATAAAATAAATATTCATAAACAAATCAGATGATTTGTATATGTACACATTTGACGTATATTGACTGGGACGATAAATTTTACACATCGCCCAACTGCACAAATAAATCTGTGTTTGTTGTTTGAAAACCGCACATGGGTATTGGGATTATATTGGACATACACTAATCCCTGTATTTATTTGTATGTCAATCGTTTGGTTGACAAGCTGTGTAAGCATTGAATATTTGTATTTGATGCTTATGCAGTGTAGAATGCATTCGGGATGATGGTTGACTGTGTTTGATTGTTGTTGTGTACATGTGTTGTATGAAATCCATATAAGTAACATTTTATGGTAATTGACTGTGTTTGATTCCAGTTTAGATAGAATGAATATTTTAAAATAACGAATATTATAAAATAATGAATATTTTAAAATAATATTCAGTAAAAGATCAAAATCTGATTTTGATGTCCGATTTGGGATGGGCACAAAAATATTTAAACATATAAAGCCGTGTTGATTAGATTAATGCCATTTTGACATGAACGATATTTATATCGATTTTATTCATTTTCATAATGAATATCGAAAAGGATGTGATTTCAGAATCTAAGTAGCGTTTGGTTTATTTTGTGTTTTGCATTTTTAGTTTTCGGTGTTAATTATGAAAGTTGTGAAGATTTGAAGTGTAGCGGTGGTGATGGATCAAAGGAAAAGGGAGTGACGGAGGGGACCGCGGGAATGGTGGATAGACGGATTTGTTATTGTCATTCCCTTGTTTCTTAAAATATGAAAAATAATAAAAAGTTGTTTTCGGTTTTGTGTGTTAACTCCGTTTTGTAAAACGGTCATTTTTCACGATATATGTGCATTATCGGTATTTTTGTATGTGTGAAAACTCAAAATTGAAAAATCTAAACCAAACGCTACCTAATGTTTTGAAAATAATATCATTTATATATCGATGAAATGGAATATACAATTTTGATTTGAAATTGAATATGAAGTTGAAATCATTTTGAAAATGATTTTAAAACGATTTATAAAATACGTTTTAAATGGAAATCGACGAAATATACATAATATATATATATATATATATATATATATATATATATATTATGTATAATGACCAGAATAGAACGCGTCGCGCCGTGGCGGTTCGCAAATTTTGGCCATTGACTTCGACGGACAATGCAGGAGATCCGACCGTCGGATTCTCCTAAAACCGGGATTCGTATCGAAAAGAGCTTTCTGACGAATGTAAGGGATTTGAAATCTAACGGTTGGATTTGGAATTATGTCCAAATCAAATTTGGAAAAGGTCGCTGTAAGTGCAGTTCGATGACCGTTTATGGAAATCGACTGTACGGGCCTTGATAAAATATCCATAATTAGTGTAAAATCATAATAAATGATTTGGAAAGAATTGGGATGAAAATTTCCATATTTGAAAAGATGAAAATAAATTTTTATCGATATGAACTAATTATGAACTAGAATTATAATCCAATATTTTTGAATAATTAAATTGGATTCGAAATGGTTTTAAAAATAACCAGAATTTCCAATATATGAATTGGAACGAATTCGAATCGAAATTTTCTTCATAATATTTCGATATTGGATTCCGTGATTATACGTATATTGTGGAGGAATTCGGAAGATATATATATCGTTATTTTCAGTACAATATTTGTTGACTTCAGAATTTGATATTGAATATAAGTTGATATAATTTCTATTCAGAGCCTTGTATTTAATATTGAATTGGTTTTTGGGTTTTCCGTGAATGGTGTTTTAAATAACACTTGTTCTTTAACCCGATTAACAATGGAATGTGATTTTGGGTTTGTCGTGAAGGGTGTCTTAAATAACACTATTCTTGAACCCCGTGTGAAAAGAATAAATCTTTTAATTAAGATTATTAGTGTTTCCAGTAAATTAACATTTAATTGGAATTGAAATGGAATGTGAATTGGGTTTATTGTGAATTGTGTTTTTAACGACATTCGTCCTTTAAATCGATTTACAATGTAATGTGATTTGGAATATATAAATCTTTTATTAAGATTTAATGGAATTTTCAAAAGTAAATTATTCCAATTTAATATATTAAATTTGAATTGAATGGAAATCGATTGGTAATAATCGAAGTGAACTTCGGTGGAGGTTACTGTTAAAACATATGGAATTTAAAAGGATTTGTCGTTATTCCATTTATATTATTAGTCGGATACGGAAATTGATATCGATTATACATTGATTTGTTTTTCCGTGAAGATTCCATAATTAATGGAATGTGATTTAGGTTTATCGTGAACTGTGTTTTAAATGACATTAGTTCTTTAACCCAGTTAAAGGCAGGATTACATGTCTGTCATTGTATTTCGAACTGTATACTTGATCTCTGCTAAATATATATCTGTTTGGTGGAGGACAATTTATTCTCTTGCTTAACACCCTTCTCTGAGACGTACAAGCTTAGAGGTTATATATCGGCAGAAATCAATAGTACGGCGTAGATTATTGATGCGGCATGTTTGTGATTCCAAAGTTAAATAATCATTAATATTGATTTTTGGGAAGATTAAAACTAAGTGGAGTTTTAATGAATCTTTAATTAGATTGAGAACGGAATTGATAATTTAAATTATCAAATTTGGGAAATGATCGAGATTGGAGTATCGGTAGTTTTGCTCCTAGCGATAGTTAAATCTTTAATTAGATTTGAATGGGAAATGGTAATTAATTTTACCGATAAGACCGTGGTGTTAGTTATGGAGTATCACCAGTTTTGCTCCATGGGATGAATAGGTTGGGATTGGGAAATTAAACAAATGATTACTTCAGTAAGGTGCGCTAATCGCGACTAGTTTGGAAAACCGTCACATGATTTGAATTGACATCCAAAGAAAGATTAAGGAATAAATTTAAAGAATTTTTCTTTGATAAAATTAATGGAAACTTTCCCAATGTATATGAATATTTGAATAAAAGAATATGCAGAGTTGGAATGAGGCGTATGTTGTGTTTTTATAGCACTAGTTTAATATATACACGAGTTATTCGGAAACGCCGGATTTATACCCATTCTGAATAACTATTTCGCGATAAGTCGACGATGAAGACGGTGGTTAAAGATCGGAGGTCTTCACATTATTTGGATGATTATTGATTTCTTGATTTGGCTGTACACCCAAGACGAGGTAATAAGTGGTGATCTTCCAGACGTACTTGGAGATCGACCGGATATGCAAGGACCTCTCTCCTGTATTGGACATATGGGACGAGGAATAATGTGCCTTCGATTTTGTTCAGACCCGAAACAAACTTGTAAATGGATGTGTGTCTGACATTGGATTTTATTCTGTGTTGATTGATTTCTATTAAATATATATATCTGTTTGGCGGTGGAGAATTTATTCTCTTGCTTAACCCCTTCTCGGAGACGTACGAGCTCAGAGGTTATATATCGATAGATATTAGTCGCATGGCATGAATTGCTTGTGTGTCATGCTGAGATGGAAATGATCAAGGCTTCGGTTGAAAAGCAGAGTCTTATGGTTGAGGATCAAAGCACAGCTTTAATATAGCGCCGCTTTATGTATAGTGTTAATTCGCGAGCCTCACACCTCGGTATGAATCAAAAACGGGATCGTGACTGCAGGGAGTGCACGACGTTTCATTCTAGCTATGGGTGGTGTCAGCATTTTGCAAGCCCTGACATTTATATATTTTTACCTTAGTGGTTGTTGGAATGCGAGGCGCCTAAGATATATTGGCTATTGCAGGAGCCGATGGATGTAGGTCCTATAGGACCAGGAAACGTGTGTTCAGGAATAACCAATCCTCAAACGTAAGGGAGGACCAGCCCTGAAGATCCAAGGGTTCACTACGGGGGATCCTGAGACATGGGCTAGAGTGTCTCGAATCGGTAAGGAGCCATCCCTGGCCTCGACTCATGACGGAAATCCAATTTCCAATACGTGACATTTCGGTTTTATCTGTAGAGCCTAGTATTGGCAACATAGTAGCATGGGATGCTCTGCCGTCTGTGATTGATACATTTATATTTAAAGTTGTTTTCATACACTTTACACTATAATAGTATCAAATGATTTGTTTTGAACGTACCAAGCAAGTTTGGCTATTATATGGTAAAACCCTATCCTCCGGCTTGCATTGCATTGTGTAATGGGACCTGGGTCTGACAATAGCTTCATTTTCTTTAATTAGCATTGCGCTGTTTGTTTTATGCACTAGTATTCTTGGGAGGAAACCCGTTCCGTGTTATACGGCATGGTCCCTTGATTTGCTTTATTTTTAACGCAAAGATTTAATAACTGTTTTAGTCCTCATACTAGTCACATGACTGACCGGGAGTTTATTGTTTTAACCTAAAATCTGGGTGCCCCTATTTTCCACACTGGCAGCTAGTAGTTTTGGTTTTGCAGATTTATATTCACAGGATCCTGGTTTACATCTTGAATGATATTCGGAAAGCTCTGTATCCGTTTATCTCTTTCAATTGTGCTTTTGTATTATTTTCCGCTGCTATGTCATGTACTTTAATCTCTAATATTTCTCAAATATATTTTATTTGTTCATCCTCTGTATAATCTTGTATTCTGATGGAATTGTTGTAACAAGCAATGAAATGTCCTTCTGTTTGCGTTCTGATTCATCTTGTCCCCAAAGTAATCCAGGCTTTCCTTCATGGGGAAGTTCGGGTCGTTACATGGTATCAGAGCTTTGGTTTACAGAGCTCGAGAACAAGAAATATAAAAACGAACGTAAGAATTAATCAGAGACTGGATTAGCAATATCCAATAAGAATGAATCGTTAGAGATGGGACCAATAGTATCCTAGAACGAGTGTGAAGAATAGTTTTTTTAAAATAAAAATAAAAAAAAAAATTGTTTTGAAGATTTAAAATTTGATTATACGTATTTGAATATTTTTATTTGTATTGAATTTGGACAACCCACTATATTAAGATTTTGCATATACACCTTGCAAACGTGTATTCGAAGTTTTAATATACTGGATAGATATAGAATCACACTCTAGTCGCCCGAAGATGAAACTATTGATGACTGTACAACATCAGTCATTTTTGTTCGAGTTTCGAAGGTGGGATATCTATATATTTCCAATTGACTAGTGTGAGAACTAAAACTAGATAGGGCTTATTGTTGTGATTTGGCATCAAAAAATTTATTTTTGAATATATATATTAAAGATATGTGTTTGAAATGATAATCAACTAATTGATTAATGATTGTGTTGTGTGATTATTTATTTGAACCAATATGTGAATGTAAGGTAAATTTAGCGAAATTGAATCAAATATTGAATTGAATTGAAAATTGTTTGAAATTGCATGCATGTACATATATATGTGTGTGAACAGGTTATAGAAAGGAGGCTAGAGAAGAGGAATAAAATTGTATGCCCAACAAATAGGTACATGTTTACTAATTTCTTGGGTTTGGACGATTTTATGAGCCGACTCGCTAGCCGCTTGGCCTTTTCTTTTTCTTTTTGAGATGAGAGGGCTTGTCTGGCGGTTTGGGGATTTTCCCGGTGCACCCCGTACAAAGGAGGTTATTGCGAAAATTTTCTAAAATTTAGGGTGTTAGCCAAATTTTTGAAAAATTTGAGAAGTTCTTAGAAACTGAAAAGTTGAAGAACTTAAGCTATAATGAAAACAATGAAAGTTGAGTAGATTAGTAAAACAACTTTCAGCTCCATTCCTTTATGAGGACGAAAAGATTTTAAGCGGGGGAGATTGTAATATCCCGAAAAATCAGAACCAATTTAAAAATTTTAGTTTTGCGATTTTAACAGATTTTGAATATTTAAAATGATTTATTTTGAATAATAATGACGAAAAATTTATTTTCGACGAGGTAAAAATGAATAATTTTATTTTAATTATAAAAGGATTTGGAAATGGAGCGGTAGTTTGAAAATTCGATTTCAAATTTCAAATTTCAAATGAATGTACATGATTCAAAATAAACCGGATTTTAGCGAAACGAAAAATATTAGAATCTATTTGAAAATATCTTTCTAACGAATCCGAAAAATTGAAATTTCATAGCGGGAATAAAATGTTATGCCCAATTGAATATTCAGAATAGTCGCTATGGAAATATAGCCCTTAAAAATAGCGATTTTGCAAACGACCCCCGTTTTCGACGAGATCTATTGTTGGATCTGGAATGTCAAGTACTGCTTAATTCCAATTTTCATAATTTTTTGAATCAATATGTAAGCGTGGCAAAAGAAAACGTGTTTTGTCAGTTTCAGTCAATTTGGATCGACCAGAAAATGGCCATTTTACAAACGGTCTCCAAATTTGACAAAATTAGTTTTGTTAGGACTGTATCGTCAATATGAAGCTAGAAATAATTTTTCTAGAATTTTTGGAGTCCATATGTGGCCCCAATAAATTGAAATGTACGTCTAAATTGAATATATAATGATTTCTATTGTAATTTTAACGAAAACTGATCGTAACAGTCGAATTGGCTTGCGGAACGTATCTCGTTGTGTTCGAAATAGGGGTATTTAGCTAGGGGCGACAGTCGTTGGGTTTGATTCGGGGTTCGGATGTGGAAACACCTTTTAAAAATTTAAATATATAGCGGGCCAATAGAATTAATCCATTCATTAATTTAATTTTATTAAAAGAATCGAAAAATCCCCGATCAGCTTAATTCGAACGACAGAAACAGGTCTTCAGCTTCTCTCCTCAATTCCTCTCAAACCACTCAGTAAAATCACTTGACCCTTTGGAGAATTATGTAGATCTATCCACAAGCTTCAAATCCATACCAAGTTTGGAATTTTTCATTAAGTATTCACGAAGAACCGTCGCCTCGAAGTTCGTCAGTTCGCGCCGCTGCCCTGCTGCATTCCGCCGTCGAGTTCAACGGGGTGGTTCCCCACTAGCGCGCCTCTGAAGCTGCTCGATGTGGTGTGGTCTGATCGTCAGCAAGCGCAGCGAATTTCGAGAAAAATCCCGACCTAGTTTTGAATGAAAATAGAAACGTACGACCTGTTTTAATTTAAACTGTTATAACACTTTAAAGAATTGCAATGTTCAATTATAAATTAAAAATCATATCTTTCTCGTATGAGGTCCAAATTGCGTGAAACTGGATCCGTTACGATCGTGGGGACGAGAGCTTCACAACAAGACTAATCAGACCCGAATTGGAGCTAGTTTGAATTTTAAGCAAATTCAGATCCAAACTATACTGAATTCAGATAAAACTGACGGAGTGGATCCCAAGGTGAGAACTTCTCACTTTAATTTAATTTTCTGGTTAAATTATATACTAGGATGCAGACGGTGCTTAGCAGCACCCGACACATGTCGTCCACAAGCAATGGACAACTTGTTTGATTTGATTGTGTTGTGAAGATTGATTGTGATGTGGAGTGGAATAAATAAAATATTAATATGTTGAAATAAATATTTTATAGTTAAAAATATAATTTTTAACGTGTATATGAATAAAATAAATATTCATAAACAAATCGGACGATTTGTATATGTACACATATTTGACGGATATTGATTGGGACGATAAATTTAACACATCGCCCAACTACACAAATAAATCTGTGTTTGTTGTTTGAAAACCCCACACGGGTATTGGGATGATATTGGACATACACTAATCCCAATATTTAGTTGTATGTCAATCGATTGGTTGACAAGCTGTGTAAGCGCTGAATATTCATATTTGATGCTTATGCAGTGCAGAATGCACTCTGGATGATGGTTGACTGTGTTTGACTATTGTTGCGTACATGTGTTGTATGAAATCCATATAAATAACATTATATGGTAATTGACTGTGTCTGATTCCAGTTCAGATAGAATGAATATTTTAAAATAACGAATATTTTAAAATAATATTGAGTAAAAGATCAAAATCTGATTTTGATGTCCGATTTGGGATGGACACGAAAATATTTAAATATATAAAGCAGTGTTGATTAGATTAACGCCATTTTGACGTGAATGATATTTATATCGATTTTATTCATTTTTATAATGAATATCGAAAAGGAAGTGATTTCAGAATCTAGTGTTTTGAAAATACTATCATTTATATATCGATGATATGGAATACTCAATTTTTAATTGAAATTGAATATGAAGTTGAAATCATTTTGAAAATGAATTTAAAATGATTTATAAAATACGTTTTAAATGGTAATCGACAAAATATATATAATATATATATTATATATATAATGGCCTAAATGGAATGTGCCGCGGAGCGGTAGTTAGCGACTTTCGACCATTGACTTCGAACAAACATTACGGGAGATCCGACCGTCGGATTCTCCTAAAACCAGGACCATTGGGTTTGTATCGAAAAGAGATTTCCGATGAATATAAGGGATTTGAAATCTAACGGTTGGATTTGGAATTATGTCCAAATCAAATTTGGGAAAGGTCGCTTTAAGTGTAGTTCGATGACTGTTTATGGAAATCGACTATACGTGTCTTGATAAAATTATTAAAAATATCCATAATTAGTGTCAAATCATAATAAATGATTTGGAAATAATTGGAATGAAAAATTCCATATTTGAAAAGATAAAAATATTTTTTTTTTCAAAATGAACTAGTTATGAATTAGAATTATAATCTAGTATTTTTAAATAAATAAATTGGATTTGAAATGGTTTTAAAAATAACCAGAATTTCCAATATATGAATTGGAATGAATTTGGATCAAAATTATCTTTAGAATATTTCGATATTGGAATCCGTGATTATATGGATATTGTGGAGGAATTTGGAAGATATATATATCATTATTTTCAATAAGATATTTGTTGATTTCAGAATTTGATGTTGAATATAAGCAGATATAATTTCTATTCAGTGCCTTGTATTTAATATTGAATTGGTTTTTGGGTTTATCGTGAACGGTGTTTTAAATAACACTTGTTCCTTAACCCGATTAACAATGGGATGTGATTTTGGGTTTGTCGTGAAGGGTATCTTAAATAACACTGTTCTTGAACCCCATGTGAAAAGAATAAATCTTTTAATTAAGATTATTAGTGTTTCCAGTAAATAAACATTTAATTGAATTGAAATGGAATGTGAATTGGGTTTATTGTGAACTGTGTTTTTAACGACATTCGTCCTTTAACCCTATTTCCAGTGTAATGTGATTTGGAATATATAAATCTTTTATTAAGATTTAATGGGATTTTCAAAAGTAAAGTATTCCAATTTAATATATTAAGCTAGAATTGAATGGAAATCGATTGATAATGATCGAAGTGAACTTCTGTGGAGGAAGACTGTTAATACATATGGAATTTAAAAGGCTTTACCATTATTCCATTAATATTATTAGTCGGATACTGAAATTGATATCGGTTATGTATTGATTTGTTTTTCCATGAAGATTCCATAGTTAATGGAATGTGATTTAGGTTTATGGTGAACTGTGTTTTAAATGACATTAGCTCTTCAACCTAGTTAAAGGAAGGATTACATGTCCGTCATTGTATTTCGAACTGTATGGTTGATCTCTGCTAAATATATATCTGTTCGGTGGCGGAGAATTTATTCTCTTGCTTAACACCCTTCTATGAGACGTACGAGCTTAGAGGTTATATATCGGCAGAAATCAATAGTACGACGTAGATTGTCGATGCGGCATGTTTGTGTTTCCAAAGTGAAATAATCATTAATATTGATTTTTGGTAATATTAAAACTAAGTGGAGTTTTAATGAATCTTTAATTAGATTGAGATGGGAATTGATAATTTAAATTATCAAATTTGGGAAATGATTGAGAATGGAGTATCGCCAGTTTTGCTCCTAGCGATAGTTAAATCTTTAATTAGATTTGAACGGGAAATGTTAATTAACTTTACCGATAAGACCATGGTGTTAGGTATGGAGTATCACCAGTTTTGCTCCATGGGATGAATAGGTTGGGATTGGGAAATTAAACAAATGATTATTTCGGTAAGGTGCGCTAATCTCGACTAGTTTGGAAAACCATAACATGGTTTGAATTGACATCCAAAGAAAGATTAAAGAATAAATTTAAAGAATTTATCTTTGATAAAATTAATGGGAACCTTTCCCAAAGTATATGAATATTTGAATAAAAGAATGAATTGGAATGAGGCGTATATCGTGTTTTTATAGCACTTGTTTAATATATACGCGAGTTATTCGGAAAGGCCAGGTTTATACCCATTTTGAATAATAGTTTCCATGATAAGTCGATGATGAAGACGGTGGTTGAAGACCGAAGGTCTTCACATCGTTTGGATGATTACTGATGTCTTGATTGGGCCGTACACCCAAGACGATGTAATAAGTAGTGATCGTCCAGACGTACTTGGAGATCGATCGGATATGCGATGACCTCTCTCCTTTATTGGACATATGGGACGAGGAATAAGGTGCCTTCGATTTCGTTCAGACCCAAAACAAACTTGTAAATGGATGTGTGTCTGACATTGGATTTTATTCTGTGTTGATTGATTTATATTAAATATATATCTGTTTGGCGGCGGAGAATTTATTCTCTTGCTTAACGCCCTTCTCTGAGACGTACGAGCTCAAAGGTTATATATCGATAGATATCAGCCGCATGGCATGAATTGCTTGTGTGGCATGCTGAGATGGAAATGATTGAGGCTTCTGTTAAAAAGCAGAGTCTTGTGGTTGAGGATCAAAGCACAGCTTTAATATAGCGCCGCTTTATGTATAATGTTAATTCGCGAGCCTCACACCTCGGTATGAGTCAAAAACGGGATCGTGACTACAGGGAGTGCACGACATTTCTTTCTAGCTATGGGTGGTGTCAACGTTTTGCGAGCCATGACATTTATATATATTTTTACCTTAGTGGTTGTTGGAATGCGAGGTGCCTCAGATATATCGGCTACTGCAGGAGCCGATGGATATAGGTCCTATAGGACCAAGAAACATGTGTTCAGGAATAACCAATCGTCAAACGTAAGGGAGGACCGGCCCTGAAGATCCAAGGGTTCACTACGGGGGATCCTGAGACATGGGCTAGAGTGTCTCGAATCGGTGAGGAGCCATCCCTGGCCTCGACTCATGACGGAAATCCAATTTCCAATACGTGACATTTCGGTTTTATCTATAGAGCCTAGTATTGGCAACAAAGTAGCATGGGATGCTATGCCGTCCGTGATTGATACATTTATATTTAAAGTAGTTTTTATACACTTTACACTATAATAGTATCAAATGATTTGTTTTGAACGTACCAAGCATGTTTGGCTATTATAAGGTAAAACCCTATCCTCCGGCTTGCATTGCATTGTGTAATGGGACCTGGGTCTTATAATAGCTTCATTTTCTTTAATTAGCATTGCACTGTTTGTTTTATGCACTAGTATTCTTTGGAGGAAACCCGTTCCGTGTTATACGGCATGGTCCCTTGATTTGCTTAATTTTTAGCGCAAAGATTTAATAACTGTTTTAGTCCTCATACCAGTCACATGACTGACTGGGAGTTTATTGTTTTAACCTAAACTTTGGATGCCCCTATTTTCCACATGGACAGCTAGTAGTTTTGGTTTTGCAGTTTTATATTCATAGGATCCTGGTTTACAACTGGAATGATATTCGGAAAGCTCTATATCCGTTTATCTCTTTCAGTTGTGGTTTTGTATTATTTTCCACTGCTATGTAATGTACTTTAATCTCTATTATTTATCAAATGTATTTTATTTGTTCATACTTTGTATATTCTTGTATTTTGATGGAATTGTTGTAATAAGTAATGAAATGTTCTTCTGTTTGCATTCTGATTCATCTTGTCCTCAAAGCATTCTGGGCTTTCCTTCACGAGGAAGTTCGTGTCATTACATAACCTGGAAATATACTCGGTCTGACCCAAGCACATTTGAAGCAAAGCAAAATTCACCCGGATCAGTCTAGAATACTTTCAGTGATAAATTCATTGCACAAATAACTTGTTTAACTTTAAAAATCCTTTTTGAAAGAAAAGGATAATAGTAAGACCAAAACACACATAAATACGGATGGTTTTTACCTTACTATAACCCAAAACATTTTTGAAATTTATATCTTTTCTGATATTATAATAAAGTTTATCAAACCACAAATAAGTAGAAATCTAGCAGAATGCTTGCATCTCACACTCTACATATATAATATACAATCAAAATCCCAGGCTCTTATTGGAGAATGGATTTTCTGGCAAGGTATGGGATCACCTTTCCGATAATGTACCTCCGGAGATGAATACCTTGAGGTTCAATAAGAACGTCTTGCAACCCGGCTACACATGACCGGCCCCTCATTTCTCTTGAGAGTACCGAATATATCATTACCACGGTTAGGGGCAAGCCAACCGAACCGATAGCATATATATATATATATATATATATATATATATATATATATATATATAAAGGGACAACCGAAGGCATTTGATTTCTCCTGATTAGGTAATGATATACCCTTTTAATGGGTGCGACCCACATAGCCATGTTGCCTAACCGATTTTGTGCCTTTTCCTGGTTGATGAGGCTTGAGGTCACGTTTATCTTTTAGCACATCTTCATTCACTTTGAATGCCACATCGTCAGATCCGTCAAATCACTAATTGACATCCACAAATACACTTCGGGTGTTAAGCAAGAGAATTTCTCCACCACCAAACTTGGTATATTTGTAAAAATCAACGTACATGATTCTTAAGGAAATATTCTGTCAGACATTCGTAAATATAAGTCATCCAGGAGCAGGATGAACCGAAGGCACTCTCCTACTGCATCCTAGGAATCACCTTATAGATCAGTAGCGAGAAGTCCTTGCGATCCGGATATTTTAATCACGACAGAATCACAAGTCATCATAACTTTGGTGGACCAGACCAGAGAATTTTAACAAGTGGTTCCTCCGATCATGAAGATCAGTTGTCTTCAATGCTCCATCTTTATACACCTGCAAGTTAGTCGCGTCCACGCAGTTGGATCGAAGTGGTTTTGGGTCCAGTTCCCATCCTGATCTCCTCGAAACAACTCATCAAAAAGTCATAATGAATATTGATTGGATAGTCGGTTATTTAGCCGTCAAAACCCAATAGTATAGCTAGTACATTGGCAATTTTGATCTTTTATATTGAAACATTTCATTTCAAACAATTTTATCGATTTAAAATCGATTATATAACATTTTTTTCCCAATCTCCCTTGTTTTGATTTCTTTGAAACAATAATCAATGTTTAAAATAAATATAATTACCAAACTCCTTTCATTATTTCCTTTGTCCTAAAATATCGCTATCCTTTCCAAAACTCTTTATTTCCTTTATACATATTCACAAATCTCCTTTATATTACCTTTAACCCTTGCAAAACTAATATCATCTTTCAGAAATATTGAAGCTGTTCAAGTTGGGGTATTCTAATTACCTCTCAGACCTTGATCAACAACATTCTTATCCTAAGATAAATAATAGCTGGTAACTGTAATAACCCGAAAATCTGAGCCAGTTTGAAATTTTTAAATTGGCAGTTTTAGCGAATTTTGAATATTTAAAATAGATTATTTTGAATAATATCGACGAAAAATTTAATTTGAATAGAATTCAACGTATATATTATATACGTCGTCGTTAGAATATATAATATTTATATATAATTATAAATAGAATTGAAAATGGCGCGGTAGTTCGATAATTCGATTTCAAACTTCAATTGAACATACCGGGTGCAGAACAATCCGGATTTTAGTGAAACCGAAAATAATAGGATCTAATTGATAATATCTTTTCAACGAATCCGAAAAATCAAAATTTCGTAGCGAGAATGAAAAGATATGTCCAGTTGAAAATTCTGAATAGTCGCTATGGAATTCAGGCCCTTAAAAATGGACATTTTGCAAATGACCTCGGATTTCGACGAAACCACTTTTGTTGGGTCCGTGATGTCAAACTATTGCTAGGTTTCAAGTTTCAGAATTTTTCGAATCAATATGTGAGCGTGGCAAAGGAAAACGCGTTTGACCAGTTTCAGTTGATTTTAATCGACTGGAAATTGGCCTTTTTTTCAAACGGTCTCAGAATTCGACGAAACTAGTTTTGTTAGGACCGTATCGTCAATATGAAGCTAGAAAATATTTTTCTGGAGTTTTTCTAGTTAGTATGTGGCCCCGGTAATTTGAAATGTACGTTTAAAATTCAACATAAAGATTTAAATGTAAATTCAACGGAAACTATTCGAAACAATCGAATCAGCTTACGAAACATATCCCATTGTGTTCGGAATGGGGGTAGAACGCTAGGGACGACAGTCGGTGGGTCCCATTTCGACTTCGAATAAAAAGTCAACTTTTAATAGAAATTAAATAAAATAAAATAATAAATATATAACTCAATTACTCTCTCTCTCTCTCTCACTTCTCAGATGAAAAAAAAAGAAAAAAGGGAAAAGGGCTTCGAGCCCTAATCCCCGTCGTCGCGCCCTAGGTGGCTGCGCCACCGCCACCTCCTCACGTCACCGGCCCCCCCCTTCGCTACTCCTCCCTCCGTCCATCTCTAGCGCAACTCGATTTCCCCAAAACCCGGAAGCCCCATCCCTGAAACCCAACGCCGCACCACAGGCGAGCGCCTGCCGTCGCCACTCCAGGTCAGCCAACCCGCCTCCGAACAACTGCCACCTCCCAGAAGCAATCCACCCCCTTCCCCTTCCAGCCTCCAGCACCAAAACCCCCCCCCCTCGGTTTAACTGTAAGTTTTTTTTATATATACGATATTTTTTAATTCGTTTTTTTATATATATAATTATTGTTAGTTATTCTGAACTGATTTTATTAACAGTTAGAAAACTGATTTTATTTAGTTTAGAAAACTGATTTTATTTAGTTTAGAAAACTGATTTTATTTAGATTAGAAAACTGATTTTATTAACAGTTAGAAAACTGATTTTATTTAGTTTAGAAAAAATTTAAACTTTAGAAGAAAAAGATTCAAACTTTAAGAAAAAGGGTTTAATCTTTTAATAGAAAAAGATTTGAGATTTTTAAAAAGGGGAAAAAAACGAGATTTTTAAAAAACTCAAAATTCGATTTTTATATATTGAACTTTGAAATAAAAATTTGATTTTTATATATTGAACTTTGAACTAAAAATTCGATTTTTATATATTGAACTTCAAATTAAAAATGTGATTTTTATATATTGAACTTTGAACTAAAAATTCGATTTTTATATATTGAACTTCGAATTAAAAATGTGATTTTTATATATTGAACTTTGAAATAAAAATTCGATTTTTATATATTGAATAGCGAAGTAAAAATTCGATTTTTACATTTGTAGTGAAAGCGGACAACGAAGGCGAGTTGGCGAAGATTTCCTGCATTAGAAGTGCCGTAGAGCTAGGATAGCTATATGTGAGAACTTCTCACCTTTCCATTTAATTTTTCTAGTTATATATATATATATATATATATATATATATATATATATATACTAGGATGCAGACGGTGCTTATTAGAAGCACCCGACACCCGTCCACAGACCATGGACTTGTTTGATTGGTTGTGTAGTTTTTTAGATTATTTGATTTGGATTTGATTGTTTTGGTGAAATTGAAATTGATATGATTGATGTGTGAATGGCGTGGGCCTTCACTAGACCGGGGATAAGGCTAGGCCTTGTCCCGTTTCTAGTATCGTGCCGTTATGCCGCCGAAATTTTCTAAAATATGTTAGAAAAATAAAAATGTCATTTATTGAATAAATGAACTGAAAAGAAAATTCATGTGTTGGAATAAATATTTTATCGTTAAAAATATAGTTTTTAACGTGAATGGGAATAAAATAAAATATTCATTTACAAACCAGACGGTTTGTCTATGTACACTGATTTGACTGATATGGATTGGGACGATAAATTTTACACATCGCCCAACTGCACGAATAAAATCTGTGTTTGATTGTTTGAAACCCCACACGGGTGTTGGGATGAAATTTGAAGTTCACTCATCCTGATTGATTAAATATGTCGATCGATTGATTGACAGGCTGTTATAAGCGTTAGATATCTATATTTGATGCTTATACAGTGTAGTGCACTTTGGTTGATGGTTGATTATTTTTCAAGGCTATTATACATGTGTTGTATGAAAATCCATATAATTAACTTTATATGGTAATTGATTGGGCCTCATTCCAGTTTTAAAATAGAAATATTTAAAATAGAAATATTCGAAATGAAATATTTGAAAATGTCAATATATGAAGCCGTGTTGATTAGATTGACGCCATTTTGACGTGAACGATATTTATATCGATTTTATTCATTTTAAAATGAATATTAAAAAAAGTAATTTTGAAAACGATTTCGAAATGAATTGAATTGAAAACGAATTCAAAGTGAATTGAATTGGAAGTGATTTCGAAATGAATTGAATTGAAAACGAATTCAAAGTGAATTGAATTGAAAGTGATTTCGAAATGAATTGAATTGAAAACGAATTCTAAGTGAATTGAATTGAAAGTGATTTCGAAATGAATTGAATTGAAAACGAATTCAAAGTGAATTGAATTGGAAGTGATTTCGAAATGAATTGAATTGAAAACGAATTCAAAGTGAATTGAATTGAAAGTGATTTCGAAATGAATTGAATTGAAAACGAATTCAAAGTGAATTGAATTGAAAGTGATTTCGAAATGAATTGAATTGAAAACGAATTCAAAGTGAATTAAATTGAAAGTGATTTCGAAATGAATTGAATTGAAAACGAATTCAAAGGGATTTGAATTGAAAGTGATTTCGAAATGAATTGAATTGAAAACGAATTCAAAGTGAATTGAATTGAAAGTGATTTCGAAATGAATTGAATTGAAAACGATTTCGAAATGAATTGAATTGAAAACGAATTCAAAATGAATTCAAAATGAATTGAAAGCAAATTGAAATGAATTCAAATTGAATTGAAATTTGAATTGAATAGAAATGAATTTTAAAACGAATTTATAGAGAAGAATTCAATTTTGCTTTGAATTGAGATGGAAGTTGAAATAGATTTTGAAACGAATTTTAAAACTATTTATATAATTCGTTTTAAATAGAAATCGACGAAGTATATATTATATATATATTATATATATAATATAATGGCCTGAATAGAACGCGCCGCGCCGCGGCAGTTCGCGAATTTCGACCATTGATTTCGAATGGACGTTACGGGAGATCCGACCATCGGATTCTCCTAAAACCGGAACCGTTGGGTTCGTATCGAAAAGAGCTTTCTAGCGAATGTTAGAAATTTGAAAACTAACGGTTGGATTTGGAATTATGTGCAAATCAAATTTGAAAAAGGTCACTGTAAGTGCAGTTCGATGGCCATTGATGGAAATCGACTGTACGGGCCTTGATAAAATTATTAAAAATGGTAATAATTTGTGTAAAATCATAAGAAATGATTTGTGAAGATTTGGGATGAAAAACTCCATATTTGAAAAGATAAAAATAGATTTTTATCGAAATGAACTAGTTTTGAACTAGAATTATAATTCTATTTATTTTTAAATAAATAAATTGAATTTGAAAGGGGTTTTAAAAATGACCAGAATTTCCAATGATTGCATTGGAGTGGATTTGAATCGAAATTGTCTTCGGAATATTTCGGTGTTGGAATTCGTGATTATACAGGTGTTGTCATGGAAATTTGAAAGATATATATTTATATTGCTATTTCCAATACGACATTTGTTAGTCGTAGAATTTGATATTGAATATAAGCCGATGTATTTTCTATTCAGAGCCTTGTATTGAATATCGAATGTGATTTGGGTGTGTCGTGAATGGTGTCTTCACTAACACCGTTCCTGAACCCAGTTGAGAAAAGATTAAATCTTTTTATTTAGATTTAATGAAGTGTACCAATTAAATGATATTTAATTGGAATTGAATTGGTATTGATTTTTGGGTTTATCGTGAACAGTGTTTTAAATAACACTTGTTCTTTAACCCGATAATTAATGGAATGTGATTTTGGGTTTACCGTGAACCGTGTTTTAAATGACACTGATTCTTTAACCCAGTCGAAGATTAAAACTAAGTGGAGTTTTAATGAATCTTTAAATAGATTGAAAAGATCGAGAATGGAGTATCACCAGTTTTACTCCAGGCGATAGTTAAATCTTTAATTAGATTTGAACGTGAAATGGTAATTGAATTACCGATAACATTGTGGTGTTAGATATGAAGTACTACCAGTTTTACTTCATGGGATGAATAGGTTGGGATTGGGAAATAAAATAAATGATTACTTCGGTGTGGTTCACTAATCCCGACTAGTTTGAATTGATATTCAAAGGAGATTAAAGAATAAATTTAAAGAATTTATCTTCGATAAAATTAATGGGAACTTTTCCCAAAGTATAGGAATATTTGAATAAAAGAATATTCTGAATTGGAATGAGGCGTATGTTGTGTTTGTGTAACACTTTTATAATATATACGCGAGTTATTCAGAAAGACCGGGTTTATCCCATTCTGAATAACTGATTCGACGTGGTGTCGAAGGTGAAGACGGTGGTCGAAGACCGGAAGTCTTCACGTCGTTTGGGTGATAACTGATGATCTTGATTGGGTTGTACACCCAAGAAGATGGAAACAGTTGGTGATCGTCCAGACGTACTTGGAGATCGATGGATATGCGGGGTACTAGGTGCCTCCGGTTTCGTTCAGCCCCAGAACGGACTTGTAAATGGACTATGTGTCTGACATTGGATTTTAGTCTGTGCGATTGATTTCTATTAAATATATATATCTGTTTGGCGGCGGAGAATTTATTCTCTTGCTTAACGCCCTTCTCTGAGACGTACGAGCTCAGGGGTTATATATTGATGGATATCAAACGCATGGAGTGAATTGCCTGTGTGGCATGCCTAAGTGGCAATTGATCGAGGCTTCTATTGAAAAGCAAAGTCTTGTGGTGATGATCAAAGCACAGCCTGTGTGGCACAGCTTTGTGTAACGTGAATTCGCGAGCTTCACACTCGGTATGAATCAAAAACGGGAGACGGACCTCAGGGAGGGCATGCGTTTCCTTCTAGCTAAAAAAGTGGCGTCAGTGGTTTTACACGCCCTGACGAGTTTGACTTATGTGGTTGTTGCAGTTGCGAGGCGCCTCGGTTTGATCGGACGATCCGGGTCCGATGGAGTCATTTGTTGGCTCATTGACAACCCATAGGGTGGGGAAACGTAGTGTTCAGGCATTTTAATCCACATCGGTGGACTGGCCCTGACGATCCAAAGGCTTGACTGAGTACTTGCCTGAGACACGGGCTAGAGCGTCTCGAATCGGTTGAGGACTATCTTTTGCCTCGGTTCATAGACGGAAATCCAATTTCCAAATACGTGACATTTGCGGTTTTAATTGTAGAACCTAGTATGGTGACATAGTGGGATGGGGCGCTCATGCCGCCTATGATTGATACTTATGATTTGAAGTTGTTATATACACTAAGCACTTAATATAGTATCAAATGATTTGTTTTAAAACGTATCAAGCATTCTTTGGCTGTTATAAGGGAAAACCCTATCCTCGACTGCGTTGCATTGTGTGATGGGACCTGGGTCTTATAACAGCTTCATTTTTCTTTATTTAGCATTGCGCTGTTTGTTTTATGCACTGGTATTCTTGGGAGGAAACCCGTTCCGTGTTATACGGCGTGGTCCCTTGATTTACCTAACTTTGAAAATAAAGATTAATAACTGTTTTTAGTTCTCACACCAGTTACATGACTGACCTGGAGTTTATTGTTTTAACCTAAACTCTGGGTGCCCCTATTTTGACACGGGCAGCTAGTAGTTTTGGTTTTGCAGATTTATATTCACAGGATCCTGGTTTACAGCTGGAATGATATCCGGAAAGCTTTGTATCCGTATATCTCTTCTAGTTGTGTATTGTATTACTTTCCGCTGCTATGTATTTAAATGTAATTTAAATCACTGATATTTCTGTGTAATATTTATTCATTAATACTCTGTATATTCTTGTAATCAGATGCATTGTTGTAATATACAATGAAATGTTCTTCTGTATGTGTTCTGTTGTGGTTTGTTCTCGAACTATCCGACGCTTTCCTTTACGGGGAAGTTACGGGTTTTTACACGTGGTATCAGAGCTTTGGTTTACAAAGCAGAGAACAAGGCACATTAGAACCATACGAAAGAATTCATCAGATATTGGATTAGTAATATCCAACTAGAATGACTCGTTAGAGATGGGATCAGTAGTATCCTAGAACGAGTGTGAAGAGTAAATTTTTGAAGTGAAAACAAAATTTAGTTTTGAAAATTTAAATCAATTATTCGTATTTGGTTGTTTATTTATATTGATGTGGACAATCCAGTATATATAGATTTTGCGTATACGTCTGATCCGCGTGTATTCGAAGTTTTAATATATTGGATGGATATAGCATCACACTCTAGTCGCCCGGAGATGATATTGATGATAGCGATCGCATCATCAACATTTATGTTCGAGTTTCGAAGGTGTGATTTTCTATATATTTCCATTAGGTTGGTGTGAGAACCAAAACTAATATAGCTAGAATACATTGTTGTGATTTGGCATCAAAAATCTGATTTTTGACTATGTATCAAAGTTATCAATTTGAAAACTCTAATTCACTAATTGATTGATGATTGTGTTGTTTGTTTAATTGTTTGGGAATTTTGAACCATTATGCCTAATTTGATCAAATATTGAACTGTATTGAAAATTGGTCGCATCTGCTTGCATATACATGTATATCATTGAACAGGTCATAGCAAGGAGGCTAGAGCAGAGAATAAAATTTGTTTGCCCGACAAATAGGTACATGTTTACTACATAATTTACTGTTTTGTTTGGGTGATGATGATTTTATGAGCCTATTGGCTAGCCGCTTGGCTTTTTCTTTTTCTTCTTGAGATCTGAAGGACCGGGGAAGCTATTTGAAATTCCCCGATGCTCCCGGTGCAGGGGAGGTTATGGCGAAATTTTTCAAAAATTTAGGGTGTTAGCCAAATCTTTGAAATTTTGAAAATTCTCAGAAACTAAAGAGTTGGAGAATGGAAGTCAGATCGAGCGTAGAGCTGAATAATCAAACCACTTTCGACTTTGTTCCTTTTCGGGGACGAAAATTTTTAAGTGGGGGGAGATTGTAACAACCCGAAAATCTGAGCCAGTTTGAAATTTTTAAATTGGCAGTTTTAGCGAATTTTGAATATTTAAAATAGATTATTTTGAATAATATCGACGAAAAATTTAATTTGAATAGAATTCAACGTATATATTATATACGTCGTCGTTAGAATATATAATATTTATATATAATTATAAATAGAATTGAAAATGGCGCGGTAGTTCGATAAATCGATTTCAAACTTCAATTGAACATACCGGGTGCAGAACAATCCGGATTTTAGTGAAACCGAAAATAATAGGATCTAATTGATAATATCTTTTCAACGAATCCGAAAAATCAAAATTTCGTAGCGAGAATGAAAAGATATGTCCAGTTGAAAATTCTGAATAGTCGCTATGGAATTCAGGCCCTTAAAAATGGACATTTTGCAAATGACCTCGGATTTCGACGAAACCACTTTTGTTGGGTCCGTGATGTCAAACTATTGCTAGGTTTCAAGTTTCATAATTTTTCGAATCAATATGTGAGCGTGGCAAAGGAAAACGCGTTTGACCAGTTTCAGTTGATTTTAATCGACTGGAAATTGGCCTTTTTTTCAAACGGTCTCAGAATTCGACGAAACTAGTTTTGTTAGGACCGTATCGTCAATATGAAGCTAGAAAATATTTTTCTGGAGTTTTTCTAGTTAGTATGTGGCCCCGGTAATTTGAAATGTACGTTTAAAATTCAACATAAAGATTTAAATGTAAATTCAACGGAAACTATTCGAAACAATCGAATCAGCTTACGAAACATATCCCATTGTGTTCGGAATGGGGGTAGAACGCTAGGGACGACAGTCGGTGGGTCCCATTTCGACTTCGAATAAAAAGTCAACTTTTAATAGAAATTAAATAAAATAAAATAATAAATATATAACTCAATTACTCTCTCTCTCTCTCTCTCACTTCTCAGATGAAAAAAAAAAGGGAAAAGGGCTTCGAGCCCTAATCCCCATCGTCGCGCCCTAGGTGGCTGCGCCACCGCCACCTCCTCACGTCACCGCCCCCCCCCTTCGCTACTCCTCCCTCCATCCATCTCTAGCGCAACTCGATTTCCCCAAAACCTGGAAGCCCCATCCCTGAAACCCAACGCCGCACCACAGGCGAGCGCCTGCCGTCGCCACTCCAGGTCAGCCAACCCGCCTCCGAACAACTGCCACCTCCCAGAAGCAATCCACCCCCTTCCCCTTCCAGCCTCCAGCACCAAAACCCCCCCCCCCTCGGTTTAACTGTAAGTTTTTTTTTATATATACGATATTTTTTAATTCGTTTTTTTTATATATATAATTATTGTTAGTTATTCTGAACTGATTTTATTAACAGTTAGAAAACTGATTTTATTTAGTTTAGAAAACTGATTTTATTAACAGTTAGAAAACTGATTTTATTTAGTTTAGAAAAAATTTAAACTTTAAGAAGAAAAAGATTCAAACTTTAAGAAAAAGGGTTTAATCTTTTAATAGAAAAAGATTTGAGATTTTAAAAAAGGGAAAAAAAAACGAGATTTTTAAAAAACTCAAAATTCGATTTTTATATATTGAACTTTGAAATAAAAATTTTATTTTTATATATTGAACTTTGAACTAAAAATTCGATTTTTATATATTGAACTTCGAATTAAAAATGTGATTTTTATATATTGAACTTTGAACTAAAAATTCGATTTTTATATATTGAACTTCGAATTAAAAATGTGATTTTTATATATTGAACTTTGAAATAAAAATTCGATTTTTATATATTGAATAGCGAAGTAAAAATTCGATTTTTACATATGTAGTGAAAGCGGACAACGAAGGCGAGTTGGCGAAGATTTCCTGCATTAGAAGTGCCGTGGAGCTAGGATAGCTATATGTGAGAACTTCTCACCTTTCCATTTAATTTTTCTAGTTATATATATATATATATATATATATATATACTAGGATGCAGACGGTGCTTATTAGAAGCACCCGACACCCGTCCACAGACCATGGATTTGTTTGATTGGTTGTGTAGTTTGTTAGATTATTTGATTTGGATTTGATTGTTTTGGTGAAATTGAAATTGATATGATTGATGTGTGAATGGCATGGGCCTTCACTAGACCGGGGATAAGGCTAGGCCTTGTCCCGTTTCTAGTATCGTGCCGTTATGCCGCCGAAATTTTCTAAAATATGTTAGAAAGATAAAAATGTCATTTATTGAATAAATGAACTGAAAAGAAAATTCATGTGTTGGAATAAATATTTTATCGTTAAAAATATAGTTTTTAACGTGAATGGGAATAAAATAAAATATTCATTTACAAACCAGACGGTTTGTCTATGTACACTGATTTGACTGATATGGATTGGGACGATAAATTTTACACATCGCCCAACTGCACGAATAAAATCTGTGTTTGATTGTTTGAAACCCCACACGGGTGTTGGGATGAAATTTGAAGTTCACTCATCCTGATTGATTAAATATGTCGATCGATTGATTGACAGGCTGTTATAAGCGTTAGATATCTATATTTGATGCTTATACAGTGTAGTGCACTTTGGTTGATGGTTGATTATTTTTCAAGGCTATTATACATGTGTTGTATGAAAATCCATATAATTAACTTTATATGGTAATTGATTGGGCCTCATTCCAGTTTTAAAATAGAAATATTTAAAATAGAAATATTCGAAATGAAATATTTGAAAATGTCAATATATGAAGCCGTGTTGATTAGATTGACGCCATTTTGACGTGAACGATATTTATATCGATTTTATTCATTTTAAAATGAATATTAAAAAAAGTAATTTTGAAAACGATTTCGAAATGAATTGAATTGAAAACGAATTCAAAGTGAATTGAATTGGAAGTGATTTCGAAATGAATTGAATTGAAAACGAATTCAAAGTGAATTGAATTGAAAGTGATTTCGAAATGAAATGAATTGAAAACGAATTCAAAGTGAATTGAATTGAAAGTGATTTCGAAATGAATTGAATTGAAAACGAATTCAAAGTGAATTGAATTGGAAGTGATTTCGAAATGAATTGAATTGAAAACGAATTCAAAGTGAATTGAATTGAAAGTGATTTCGAAATGAATTGAATTAAAAACGAATTCAAAGTGAATTGAATTGAAAGTGATTTCGAAATGAATTGAATTGAAAACGAATTCAAAGTGAATTGAATTGAAAATGATTTCAAAATGAATTGAATTGAAAATGAATTCAAAGGGATTTGAATTGAAAGTGATTTCGAAATGAATTGAATTGAAAACGAATTCAAAGTGAATTGAATTGAAAGTGATTTCGAAATGAATTGAATTGAAAACGATTTCGAAATGAATTGAATTGAAAATGAATTCAAAATGAATTCAAAATGAATTGAAAGCAAATTGAAATGAATTCAAATTGAATTGAAATTTGAATTGAATAGAAATGAATTTTAAAACGAATTTATAGAGAAGAATTCAATTTTGCTTTGAATTGAGATGGAAGTTGAAATAGATTTTGAAACGAATTTTAAAACTATTTATATAATTCGTTTTAAATAGAAATCGACGAAGTATATATTATATATATTATATATATAATATAATGGCCTGAATAGAACGCGCCGCGCCGCGGTAGTTCGCGAATTTCGACCATTGATTTCAAATGGACGTTACGGGAGATCCGACCGTCGGATTCTCCTAAAACCGGAACCGTTGGGTTCGTATCGAAAAGAGCTTTCTAGCGAATGTTAGAAATTTGAAAACTAACGGTTGGATTTGGAATTATGTCCAAATCAAATTTGAAAAAGGTCGCTGTAAGTGCAGTTCGATGGCCATTGATGGAAATCGACTGTACGGGCCTTGATAAAATTATTAAAAATGGTAATAATTTGTGTAAAATCATAAGAAATGATTTGTTAAGATTTGGGATGAAAAACTCCATATTTGAAAAGATAAAAATAGATTTTTATCGAAATGAACTAGTTTTGAACTAGAATTATAATTCTATTTATTTTTAAATAAATAAATTGAATTTGAAAGGGGTTTTAAAAATGACCAGAATTTCCAATGATTGCATTGGAGTGGATTTGAATCGAAATTGTCTTCGGAATATTTCGGTGTTGGAATTCGTGATTATACAGGTGTTGTCATGGAAATTTGAAAGATATATATTTATATCGTTATTTCCAATACGACATTTGTTAGTCGTAGAATTTGATATTGAATATAAGCCGATGTATTTTCTATTCAGAGCCTTGTATTGAATATCGAATGTGATTTGGGTGTGTCGTGAATGGTGTCTTCACTAACACCGTTCTTGAACCCAGTTGAGAAAAGATTAAATCTTTTTATTTAGATTTAATGAAGTGTACCAATTAAATGATATTTAATTGGAATTGAATTGGTATTGATTTTTGGGTTTATCGTGAACAGTGTTTTAAATAACATTTGTTCTTTAACCCGATAATTAATGGAATGTGATTTTGGGTTTACCATGAACCGTGTTTTAAATGACACTGATTCTTTAACCCAGTCGAAGATTAAAACTAAGTGGAGTTTTAATGAATCTTTAAATAGATTGAAAAGATCGAGAATGGAGTATCACCAGTTTTACTCCAGGCGATAGTTAAATCTTTAATTAGATTTGAACGTGAAATGGTAATTGAATTACCGATAACATTGTGGTGTTAGATATGAAGTACTACCAGTTTTACTTCATGGGATGAATAGGTTGGGATTGGGAAATAAAATAAATGATTACTTCGGTGTGGTTCGCTAATCCCGACTAGTTTGAATTGATATTCAAAGGAGATTAAAGAATAAATTTAAAGAATTTATCTTGGATAAAATTAATGGGAACTTTTCCCAAAGTATAGGAATATTTGAATAAAAGAATATTCTGAATTGGAATGAGGCGTATGTTGTGTTTGTGTAACACTTTTATAATATATACGCGAGTTGTTCAGAAAGACCGGGTTTATCCCATTCTGAATAACTGATTCGACGTGGTGTCGAAGGTGAAGACGGTGGTCGAAGACCGGAAGTCTTCACGTCGTTTGGGTGATAACTGATGATCTTGATTGGGCTGTACACCCAAGAAGATGGAAACAGTTGGTGATCGTCCAGACGTACTTGGAGATCGATGGATATGTGGGGTACTAGGTGCCTCCGGTTTCGTTCAGCACCAGAACGGACTTGTAAATGGACTGTGTGTCTGACATTGTATTTTAGTCTGTGCGATTGATTTCTATTAAATATATATCTGTTTGGCGGCGGAGAATTTATTTTCTTGCTTAACGCCCTTCTCTGAGACGTACGAGCTCAGGGGTTATATATTGATGGATATCAAACGCATGGAGTGAATTGCCTGTGTGGCATGCCTAAGTGGCAATTGATCGAGGCTTCTGTTGAAAAGCAAAGTCTTGTGGTGATGATCAAAGCACAGCCTGTGTAGCACAGCTTTGTGTAACATGAATTCGCGAGCTTCACACTCGGTATGAATCAAAAACGGGAGACGGACCTCAGGGAGGGCATGCGTTTCCTTCTAGCTAAAAAGTGGCGTCAGTGGTTTTACATGCCCTGACGAGTTTGACTTATGTGGTTGTTGCAGTTGCGAGGCGCCTCGGTTTGATCGGACGATCCGGGTCCGATGGAGTCATTTGTTGGCTCATTGACACCCCATAGGGTGGGGAAACGTAGTGTTCAGGCATTTTAATCCACATCGGTGGACCGGCCCTGACGATCCAAAGGCTTGACTGAGTACTTGCCTGAGACACGGGCTAGAGCGTCTCGAATCGGTTGAGGACTATCTTTTGCCTCGGTTCATAGACGGAAATCCAATTTCCAAATACGTGACATTTGCGGTTTTAATTGTAGAACCTAGTATGGTGACATAGTGGGATGGGGCGCTCATGCCGCCTATGATTGATACTTATGATTTGAAGTTGTTATATACACTAAGCACTTAATATAGTATCAAATGATTTGTTTTAAAACGTATCAAGCATTCTTTGGCTGTTATAAGGGAAAACCCTATCCTCGACTGCGTTGCATTGTGTGATGGGACCTGGGTCTTATAACAGCTTCATTTTTCTTTATTTAGCATTGCGCTGTTTGTTTTATGCACTGGTATTCTTTGGAGGAAACCCGTTCCGTGTTATACGGCGTGGTCCCTTGATTTACCTAACTTTGAAAATAAAGATTAATAACTGTTTTTAGTTCTCACACCAGTCACATGACTGACCTGGAGTTTATTGTTTTAACCTAAACTCTGGGTGCCCCTATTTTGACACGGGAAGCTAGTAGTTTTGGTTTTGCAGATTTATATTCACAGGATCCTGGTTTACAGCTGGAATGATATCCGGAAAGCTTTGTATCCGTATATCTCTTCTAGTTGTGTATTGTATTACTTTCCGCTGCTATGTATTTAAATGTAATTTAAATCACTGATATTTCTGTGTAATATTTATTCATTAATACTTTGTATATTCTTGTAATCTGATGCATTGTTGTAATATACAATGAAATGTTCTTCTGTATGTGTTCTATTGTGGTTTGTTCTCGAACTATCCAACGCTTTCCTTTACGGGGAAGTTACGGGTTTTTACAGTAACTTAAACTAAGTGGAACATCATAAAAAATATTATTAACTATTTAAATATTATTAACTATTTACTTCTACAAATTGTGTTATAATATCATCTCCTTCAATTTGAAATCTCTTTATTTATTTCATTTAATAAGTAAACATTCATTAATCTCTTAATTCGTCAACTATTAAATATCCTTCCCTTTCCTTTTAAATTCTTATTTCAATAACATCATTTATGTAATAAACCGGAAATCCGAGCCAATTAAAAATTTTTATTTTGGCAATTTTAGTGAATTCTGAATATTTAAAATGGATTATTTTAAATAAAAACGACGAGAAATTTATTTTGAATAGAATTAGAACGTATATATTTATTTGAATCATCGTTAGAATATAAATATTTTATTTTAAATTATAAAAGGAATTGAAAATGGCGCGGTAGTTCGATAATTCGATTTCAAATTTCAAATGAATGTACCGGGTGCAAAATAAACCGGATTTTCGCAAAACCAAAAATATT
Organism: Allium sativum; assembly: GCA_030737875.1. Classification (NCBI taxonomy): domain Eukaryota; kingdom Viridiplantae; phylum Streptophyta; class Magnoliopsida; order Asparagales; family Amaryllidaceae; genus Allium; species Allium sativum. Next base: position 831,688,397 of record CM060912.1, on the reverse strand, counting down.
AGAATCTAATTGAGAATATATTTCCAACGAATCTGAAAAATCAAAATTTCATAGCGGGAATCAAAAGATACGTCCAGTTGAAAATTCAGAATAGTCGCTATGGAATTTCGGCCCTTAAAAATGGAAATTTTGCAAACGACCTTGTTTTTCGACGAAAACACTTTTGTTGGATCCGTGATGTCAAAATATTGCTAGGTTTCAAAATTCGTAATTTTTTGAATCAATATGTGAGTGTGGCAAAGGAAAACGAGTTTGACCAGTTTCAATTGATTTTAATCGACTGGAAAATGGCCATTTTTCAAACGGTCTCCGAATTCGAAGAAATTAGATTTGTTAGGACCGTATCGTCAATTCGAAGCTAGAAAATATTTTTCGAGAATTTTTAGAGTCCGTATGTGGCCCCGGTAAATTGAAATGCGCGTTCAAATTCAATATATAGAGTTATATTTTGATTTTGACAAAAACTGGTCGAAACAATAGAATCAGCTTACGGTACATATCCCATTGTGTTCGGAATGGGGGTAATTAGCTATGGACGACAGTCGGTGCGTTCGATTTTGAGTTCGAAATAAAAAGTAACTTTTTGAAATAAAAATAAATAAAAATATATATTATAATATAATGGAGCCCCCTTATACTCTCTTCCCTTTCCTCTTTTCTTTCAGAACCCGTGAAGATAAAAAAGGGGGGGGAAATCGCGTCGCCCCCCCAATCAGCCGCCGCCGCTTCTTCTTCTTCCTCCTCCACCGACACCCCGCTCCGCGCCACTGCGCGCAACCCCCCCTCCTCCATGCCCCTGCGCGTAAACCCCCCCCTCCTCCGCGCCCCTGCGTGTAAACCCCCCCTCCAGCCATCTCCTTTCCCCTCCCCCAACCCGTTTCCACCTAAATCCGCCGCCACATAAACCCCACGCCCCGAGCCTCTGACCACAGCGACAACCACTGACGATCTCCAGCCCCGACGTCCCTTTTGCTCCACCTCGTCGACCACTACAATGTAAGTAATTCAAATTGAATTTTTAGTTCAGTTTTAATTATATGTAACATGAAAAAAATGATTTTGTTTATATGAATAGCTTACAAAAGATTAGATTTTTATACAACATAAAGATATGATTTTTATACGTGAAGTTATACAATAAAAATTCGATCTTTATTATGTAGAAGAAGTAAAAATATGATTTTTATTATGTAGAAGATGTAAAAATATGATTTTTATATTACTACAAGATTAAAAATATGATTTTTATATTAGTAGAAGATTAAAAATATGATTTTTATATTATAGAAAGATTAAAAATATGATTTTTATATTATTGAAAGATTAAAAATATGATTTTTTATGTTATAGAAAGATTAAAAATACGATTTTTATTGTATATAACTAGTAAAAATTTGATCTTTATTAATGTAGTTAAATAAAAATTTGATTTTTATTATATATATGTTGAAATAAAAATGTGATTTTTATAGCGATGATATAAAAATTCGATCTTTATATTAGAAGTAGATATAAAAATATAATTTTTATATAGGAAGGAGCGTTATAAAAATATAATCTTTATTGGAAGAAGAGAGATATAAAAATATAATTTTTATATAGAGAATAGCGTGATAAAAATATAATCCTTATTATATGAACACCGTTGTAAAAAATAGAATTTTTATCTATATAGTAGCAGTGTAAATATATGATTTTTATATAGATAACAACAATATAAAAATGTGATTTTTATATATGTAGTGGCTACGGACAATGAAATTGACGAAAGGCGAGCACGACGAAGATTTCTACATATGAAGAGTCGTGGTGTTTGGTTTAGCTTGTCGGTGAGAACTCCTCACCTCTAATTTATTTCCATTTTGAAATATATACTATGACGCAGGCGATGTTTAGTAGCACCCGACACCTGCCATCCACAGACCATGGATGACTTGTTTGTTTGATTGCTGTGTTGTGAAATTTGATTGTGTGATGGTGAATGAAATGAAATATTTAATAGTGGAAAATATTTTATAGTTAAAAATATTATTTTTAACATGTATATAAAATAAATATTTATAAACAAATCGGGCGATTTGTTTATATACACTGATTTAACTGATATTGATTGGGACGATAAATTTTACACATCGCCCAACTGCACAAATAAAATCTGTGTTTGCTAATTTGAAACCCCCCACGGATATTGGGATGATATTTGACGTACACTAATCCCGATTGCTTAGTTATATGTCAATCGCTGTGTAAGCGTTAATTATTTATATTTAATGCTTATGCAGTTGTGTGGTGCACTCTAGATGATGGTTGATTATTTATCGTTGCTATTATATACATGTGTTGTAGAAAATCCATATAATTAACATTAAATGGTAATTGATTGGGCCTCATTCCAATTTAGAAAATACATTCATGTGTTGAATAGAAAATACATTCGTGTGTTAAATAGAAAATACATTCATGTGTTGAATAGAAAACAAATTCATGTGTTGAATAAAAAATAAATTCATGTGTTGAATTGAAAATAAATTCATGTGTTGAATTGAAAATACATTCATGTGTTGAATAGAAAAATAAATATTCATGTGTTGAATAGAATAAACCTTCATGTGTTGAATAAAATCCATGTTGATTAGATAGACGCCATTTTGACGTGAACGATATTTATATCAATTTTATTCATTTTTATAATGAATATAGAAAAGAATGTGATTTCAAAATTTAACGTTTTGAAAATATTATCATTTGTATATCGATGATGTGGAATGTTCAATTTGACTAGAAATTGAAATCGTTTCGAAAACGAATTTAAAATGATTTATAAAATACGTTTTGAAAGGAAATCGACGAAATATAATATATATATATATATATATATATATATATATATATATTATATAATGGCCTGAATAGAATGCGCCGCGGCAGTTCACGAATTTCGACCATTGACTTCGAATGGACGTTAAGGGAGATCCGTCCTTCGGATTCTCCTAAAACCGGAACCGTTGGGTTCCTATTGAGAAGATCTTTCTAACGAATATTAGAGATTTGAAATCTAACGGTTGGATTTGGAATTATGTCCAAATCAAATTTGGAAAAGGTCGCTGTAAGTGCAGTTCGATGGCCGTTTGTGGAAATCGACTGTACGGGCCTTGATAAATTTATTAAAAATAGTAATAATTTGTGTGAAATCATAAGAAATGATTTGTGAAGAATTGGAATGAAAAACTCCAAATTTGATAAGATAAAAATTGATTTTTATCGAAATGAACTAATTTTGAACTAGAATTATAATTCTATTTATTTTTAAAATAAATAAAGTGGATTTGAAATGGTTTTAAAAGTAACCAGAATTTCCAATAAGTGAATTGGAATGGATTTGAATCGAAATTGCCTTTGGAATATTTCGATGTTGGATTTCGTGATTATACAGATATCGTTATGGAAATTTGAAAGATATATTGATATCGTTATTTCCAATACGATATTTGTTGGTCGTAGAATTTGATATTGAATATAAATCAGAGCCTTGTATTTAATATCAAATGTGATTTGGGGTTGTCGTGAATGGTGTCTTCATTAACATTGTTCTTAAACCTAGTTGAGAACAAGATTAAATCTTTTTATTTAGATTTAATGAAGTGTACCAATTAAATGGAATTTAATTGGAATTGAATTTGAATTGAGATTTGGGTTTATCGTGAACGGTGTTTTAAATAACACTTGTTCTTTAACCCGATAATTAGTAGAATGTGATTTTGGGTTTATATTGAACCATGTATTAAATGACATTGGTTCTTTAACCCAGTTAAAGACAGGAGGTGATTTCCCAAGTTAAATAATCATTGATATTGATTTTTGGGAAGATTAAAACCAAGAGGAGTTTTAATGAATCTTTCATTAGATTGAAAAAATCGAGAATGGAGTATCACCAGTTTTTCTCCAGGCGATAGTTAAATCTTTAATTAGATTTGAATGTGAAATGGTAATTGAATTTACCGATAACACCGTGGTGTTAGATATGAAGTATGACCAGTTTTACTTCATGGGATGAATAGGCTGGGATTGGGAAATAAAATAAATGATTACTTCAGTGTGGTTCGCTAATCCCGACTAGTTTGAATTGATATTCAAAGGAAGATTAAAGAATAAATTTAAAAAATTTATCTTTTATAAAATTAATGGGAACCATTCCCAAAGTATAAGAATATTTGAATAAAAGAATATTCTGAATTGGAATAAGGCGTATGTTGTGTTTGTGTAACACTTATTTATTATATACACGCGTTATTCAGAAAGACCGGGTTTATCCCATTCTGAATAACTGATTCGACGTGGTGTCGAGGATGAAGACGGTGGTTGAAGACCGGAGGTTTTCACGTTGTTTGGGTGATAACTGATGATCCTGATTGGACCGTACGCCCAAGAGGTGGGAATCAGTTAGTGGTCGTCCATACGTACTTGGAGATCGATGGATATGCGAGATACAAGGTGCCTCCGGTTTCGTTCAGACCTAGAACGAACTTTTAAATGGACTGTGTGTCTGACATTGGATTTTATTCTGTGTGATTGATTTCTATTAAATATATATTTTTTTGGTGGCGGAGAATTTATTCTCTTGCTTAACGCCCTTCTCTGAGACGTACGAACTCAGAGGTTATATATTGATGGATATCAAACGCATGGAGTGAATTGCCTGTGTGGGATGCCTAAGTGGCAATATAATCAAGGCTTCTGTTGAAAAGCAAAGTCTTGTGGTTGATGATCAAAGCACGGCCTGTGTGGCATAGCTTTGTGTAGCGTTGATTCGCGAGCCTCACACCCCGGTTGTGAACCAGAAACGGGAGAGGACATCAGGGAGGGCATGTGTTTCCTTCTAGCTAGAAGTGGCGTCAGTGGTTTTACACGCCCTGACGAGTTTGACTTATGTGGTTGTTTCTGTTGCGAGGCGCCTCGGATATATCGGTCGATCTAGGACCGATGGAGTCATTAGACTCATTTACGCCCCAGAGGACAGGGAAACGCGGTGTTCAGGCATTTTAATCCACATCGGTGGACCAACCCTGACGATCCAAGGTGTAGTTGCGGCTATTCCTGAGGCTCGGGCTAGACAGTATCAAATCGGTGAGGACTATCTTTTGCCTCGGTTCACAGATGGAAATCCAACTTCCAATATGAGACTTTGCGGTTTTGATTATAGAGCCTATATATGGCGACATAGTGGGATGGGGCACTTATGCCGCCTATGATTTATACTTATGATTGAAATTGTTTTGACACTATACACTTATAGTAATAAAAGATGAAATTTAGCGTATCAAACATTCTTTGGCTATTATAAGGTAAAACCCTATCCTCCGGCTTGTGTTGCATTATGTGATGGGACCTGGGTCTTATAATAGCTTCATTTTTCTTTATTTAGCATTGCGTTGTTGTTTTATGCACTGGTGTTCTTGGGAGGAATCCCGTTCCGTGTTCTACGGCGTGGTCCCTTGATTTACCGAACTTTAAAATAAAGATTAATAACTGTTTTAGTTCTCACACCAGTCCCATGACTGACCTGGAGTTTATTGTTTTAACCTAAACTCGGGGTGCCCTTATTTTGACACGGACAGCTAGTAAGTTTGGTTTTGCAGATTTATATTCACAAGATCCTGATTTATAGCTGAAACGATATTCGGAAAGCTCTGTATCTGCGTATTACTTCTAGTTGTGTATTGTATTATTTTTCCGCTGCAGTAATGTATTGTAATCTCTGATATTTAGTGAATGTGTAATATTGATTTATACTCTGTATATTCTTGTATTCTGATGGAATTGTTGTAATAAACAATGAACTGTTCTTCTGTTTGCGTTCTGATGTGGCTTGTCCTCAATTCAATCCGGGCTTTCCTTACCGGGGAAGTTCGGGTCGTCTCAATTTAATTCACTTCTTAAGTGATCTTCAATCTTTAAAATTACCATATTGGTTTAAAAGCCTCTTTCCAAACCTTGTGTTTACGATTTGAATTAAATTTCAAATCCTGTTATGCTAATCTATTTTAGCATCTTAAAATAACCCAACTTGGATCTTAATTTAACAATCCATTTATTTAGCTTTTCAAAACTTCATTTAAACACTTAACTTATGCTTTAAGAATCATTTTCTGATTTTTATTGGCTTTGCCTAATTCCAATTTTGAATTAAACTTCTTACTTCAAATCTTTTTATAAATTGGTTTATATATTTGGGTCCCTTACGACAATCTATTATGATTTCCTTTAATGGGAAATCTCCTTTTGATTATATTACTTTACTTAATTAAGTAAATGCTTATTTTAAACATTGCCTCATCTCGAGATTCCTTCCAAACTCTTGTTTATAATATTTGGATTCGTTATCCAATTCATGTATAAAATTCTTTTCTAAGTTCAACTAAAACCTTATTACAACTCGATTACTTTTTAATCGAATTCCATTTAAAAGATTACTCCTTCTATTATTATTGATTAATAATAGCTAACTTCAACACTGACTACAATCAAGGTAGTTAACTTCTTAGTTAATTAAAATAGAATAGTTTACCCTTTTTAAAAGGTTATTAATAATAAAAATAAATAAATAAATAATCATTTTAAAATACTGTTATTTAAAGATTAATACACTTCTAATGACATTTGTTAAATTTAAATAATTATCGTTAAACCAACTCTATTTAATAACAAATTCAATAACACTTCCACTTTAAACAGTTGATTAAATCAACTTGAAAACATCGTTAACCGTTAACTAGTTTCTCTTAACCCTTCTTATTAAACTAATTAAAAATATAATTGGTTAAATATGAACTCGCTTAATTGTTTTCATTGGAAAAAATTATCACAGATTACTAACCTTTCAGTTAATTTCTATCTTTCTTATCTTTTATAAAAGAATAATCGTTTAATTACTTCTTTTGTAAAATACAATAAAAATATTTATAAAATTTCTATTTTAAATAACTTATATAAAGTAAACTTTAAATTTTGATTTAGTTATAAAAATAATTTTATAACCTCAAACACCGTCAATTCGCCTAACAGCTAAATGACGTTTTAAAAGTGATGGATTTTAGGTCATGCTTTGCCAATTACTTATTCAATACTATCTATTGATTAAAATACAACAATCGTTGAATTTAAATTCAATGACCAACATCCATTCAACAATCATTATCCAAATAGGTTATAATACCATTGGAGATAAATAATTCACATATACATACGATAGAGAAATAACAACTATTATTTGAGGAATCCGATTGGATCCCTCCAATCTGTTCTTCCCTGCATCACAGAAATTACATACGAAATGATTTGTCATTAATTTGCTATTTTTAATTAATAAAGTAAATAATGTCGATAAAGCAAACAATAAACAACCAGTAGCCAACCATATGTAACAACCCGAAAATCTGGGCCAGTTTAAAATTTTTATTTTGGCAATTTTAGCGAAATTTTGAATATTTAAAATGAATTATTTTAAATAATAACGATGAAAAATATATTTTTAATAGAATTCGAACGTATATATTATATAGATCGTCGTTAGAATATAAATATTTATTTTAAATTATAAAAGGAAATGAAAATGGCGTGGTAGTTCGATAATTCGATTTCAAAATTCAAATGAATGTACCGGGTGCAAAATAAACCGGATTTTAGTGAAACCAAAAATAATGGAATCTAATTGAGAATATCTTTCCAACGAATCCGAGAAATCGAAATTTCATAGCGGGAATCGAAAGATATGTCCAGTTGAAAATTCAGAATAGTCGCTATGGAATTCTGGCCCTTAAAAATGGAAAATTTGCAAATGACCTCGGATTTTGGCGAAACCACTTTTGTTGGATCCATGATGTCAAGTTATTGCTAAATTCCAAATTTCATAATTTTTCGGATCAATACGTGAGCGTGGCAAAGGAAAACACGTTTGACCAGTTTCAGTTGATTTTAATTGACTGGAAAATGGCCATTTTTCAAACGGTCTCAAAATTTGACGAAACTAGTTTTGTTAAGACCATACCGTCAATATCAAGCTAAAAAATATTTTTCAGGAATTTTTCAAGTTAGTATGTGACCCCAGTAAATTGAAATGCGCGTTCAAATTCAATATATAGAGTTATATTTTGATTTTGACGAAAACTGATAGAAACGATCGAATCAGCTTACGATACATATCCCATTGTGTTCGGAACAGGGGTAATTAGCTAGGGACGACAGTCGTTGGGTCTTGTTTTGAGTTCGAAATAAAAAGTTACATTTTGGTGGAAAATAAAATAATTAAATATTAATAAATGGGCCAAGCCCCTTTACCCTTTCTCTTGGTCAACGGAGCCCTCTCTCTCTCCTCATTTTCAGAATCGAACGATAAGAAGAAAAAAAAAGCTCGAAGAAGCCATCGCCGCCACATGAGGGGCGTGCGCCACCACCGCGCCGCCGTCCATGCTGCCCCACCTCTTCTTCTCCTCCTTCCTCGTTCGAGTCACCCAGCCCCCCCCCCCCCAAAAACCCCCATACTCCCCCACCCCACGCACCCAAATCGACTGACGCACCCCCCCTCTGCAGCCACGCTCTTCTTCTTTCTCCCCCCCCCTCTCCTGGCGCGCCGCGCCCAGTCAGCCCCCCCTTCCACCCTCTCGCGAGCCCCCCCTCCCGACTGTCAGACCGCCAATTCCAACCCCCTAAACCACTGTAAGCCCTTTTACTTTTATTTTTATTTTTACTTCTCTTATTTTATTTTGTTCATTTAATGTATTTGGTTATAGGAGAATATAAAATCGGATTTTATATTAAATCGATTTGAAAAAGATTTGATTTTTATCTACATGAACGACAAATGAAGATGAGATCTTTATATAGACAAAGATGCGATTTTTATTAGAGAAAGGTTTGATTTTTTTTATCGTATGGTAAATGTGAAGTTGAAACTATAAAAATCGGATTTTTAAATATGAAGTTATAAAAATACGATTTTTATATATGTAACAGAGTTATAGAAAAAATATGATTTTTAAATTGAAAGTTAACAAATAAAAATGTGATTTTTATTTTAAAGACAACAATAGAAAAATGTGATTTTTATATAGGTAGTGTTTACGGATGACGAAGATGACGAAAGAAGAAACGGCGGAGACTTCTACATTTGAAGAGTCGAGATGTTTGGATTAGCTAATCAGTGAGAACTTCTCACCTTTAATTTTATTTTTCTAGTTATAAGTATATACTAGGATGCAGACGGTGTTTAGTAGCACCCGACACCCATCGTCCACAGACCATGGACGACTTGTATGCTTGTTTGATTGATTTTGATGTGTGGTTGATTGTGTGATGTGTTGTGAAATGAAATAAAAATATTTATATAGTTAAAAATATTTTTATAGTTAAAAATAGAATTTTTAACGTGTATATGAAATGGAATAGATTAATGTAAACAAATCGAATGATTTGTTTATATACGCACACATTTGACTGATATTGGTTGGGACGATAAATTTTACACATCGCCCAACTGCACAAATAAAATCTGTGTTTGATTGTTTGAAACCCCACATGGGTATTGGGATGATATTTGATGTACACTAATCCTGATTGTTTAGTTGTATGTCGATCGATTGATTGACAAAGTGTTATAAGCGTTGAATATTTATATTTGATGCTTATACATTATAGAATGCACTTTGGATGATGGTTGATTATTCATCGTGGTTATTGTATACATGTGTTGAAGAAAATCCATATAATTAACATTATATGGTAATTGATTGGGCCTCATTCCAGTTTTGAAAAAGAAATATTTGAAATAGAATATTTGAAATAGAATATTTGAAATAGAAATATTTGAAAGGAAATTTTTGAAATAGAATATTTGAAAATAGAAATATATGAAGCCGTGTTGATTAGATTGACGCCATTTTGACGCGAATGAGATTTATATCGATTTTATTCATTTTTCAATGAATATTGAAAGAATTGAAATTCGAATTATATTGAAAAGAATTGAAATTCGAATTATATTGAAAAGAATTGAAATTCGAATTATATTGAATTGAATTGAATATAAAACGAATTCGAGTTGAATTGAATATAAAACGGATTCGAATTGAATTGAATTGAAAAGAAAATGAATTCAAATCGAATTAAAATCGATTCGAATTGAATTCAATTTAAAACGAATTTAAAACGAATTTAGATTGGAATATTCAATTTTGATTTGAAATTGAATATGAAGTTGAAACCGTTTTGAAAATGAATTTAAAACGATGTATAAAGCACGTTTTGAATTGAAATCGACGGAGGATATATTATATATATAATATAATGGCTTTAATAGAACGAGCCGCGCCGCGGCAGTTCGCGAATTTCGACCATTGACTTCGAATGGATATTACGGGTGATCTGACCGTCAGATTCTCCTAAAACCGGAACCGTTGGGTTCGTATCGAAAAGAGCTTTCTAACGAATATTAGAAATTTGAAATCTAACGGTTGGATTTGGAATTATGTCCAAATCAAATTTGGAAAAGGTCGTTGTAAGTGCAGTTCGATGGCCATTGATGGGAATCGACTGTACGGGCCTCGATAAAATTATTAAAAATAGTAATAATTTGTGTATGATCATAAGAAATGATTGGTGAAGAATTGGGATGAAAAACTCCATATTTGAAAAGATAAAAATAGATTTTTATCGAAATGAACTAGTTTTGAACTAGAATTATAATTCTATTTATTTCTAAAATAAATAAAGTGGATTTGAAATGGTTTTGAAAATAACCAGAATTTCCAATATATAAAGTGGGAATGGATTTGAATCGAAATTGTCTTTGGAATATTTCGATGCTAGATTTCGTGATTATACAGATATTGTTTGGGAAATTTGAAAGATATATTAATATCGTTATTTCCAATACGATATTTGTTGGTCGTAGAATTTGATATAGAATATAAGCCGATATATTTTCTATTCAGAGCCTTGTATTTAATATCAAATGTGATTTGGGTTTGTCGTGAATGGTATCTTCATTAACACTGTTCTTAAGCCCAATTGAGAAAAAGATTAATTCTTTTTATTTAGATTTAATGAAGTGTACCAATAATGTGATTTTGGTTTGTCGTGAATGGTGTCTTCACTAACACTGTTCTTAAGCCCAATTGAGAAAAAGATTAAATCTTTTTATTTAGATTTAATGAAGTGTACCAATTAAATAATATTTAATTGAAATTGAATTGGTATTGATTTTTGGGTTTATCGTGAATAGTGTTTTAAATAACACTTGTTCTTTAACCCGATAATTAATGAATGTGATTTTGGGTTTATTGTGGGCCGTGTTTTAAATGACACTGGTTCTTTAACCCAGTTAAAGACAGGATATTGATTTCTATGAAGATTAAAACTAAGTTGAGTTTTAATGAATCTTTAATTAGAATGAAATGATCGAGAATGGAGTATCACCAGTTTTACTCCAGGCGATAGTTAAATCTTTAATAAGATTTGAACGTGAAATGGTAATTTAATTTACCGATAACACCGTGGTATTAGATATGAAGTATTACCAGTTTTACTTCATGGGATGAATAGGTGGGGATTGGGAAATAAAATAAATGATTATTCCGGTGTGATTCGCTAATCCCGACTAGTTTGAATAGATATTCAAAGAAGATTAAAGAATTTAACTTTGATAAAATTAATGGGAACCTTTCCCAAAGAAGAAGAATATTTGAATAAACGAATATTCTGAATTGGAATGAGGCATATGTCATGGTTGTGTAACACATATTTACGCGAGTTATTCGTGAAGACCGGGTTTATCCTATTCTGAATAACTGATACGACGATAAGTCGAAGAAGAAGACGGTGGTCGAAGACCAAAGGTCTTCACGTCGTTTGGGTGATTACTGATGATCTTGATTGGGATGTACACCCAGGAAGATGGAAACAGTTGGTGATCGTCCAGACGTATTTGGAGATCGATGGATATGCAGGGTACTAGGTGCCTCCGGTTTCGTTCAGACCTAGGACGAACTTGTAAATGGACTGTGTGTCTGACATTGGATTTTAGTCTGTGTGATTGATTTCTATTAAATATATATCTGTTTGGCGGCGGAGAATTTATTCTCTTGCTTAACACCCTTCTCTGAGACGTACGAGCTCAGGGGTTATATATCAATGGATATCAAACGCATGGAGTGAATTGCCTGTGTGGCATGCTAAGATGCAAATGATCAAGGCTTATGTTTAAAAGCAGACTCTTGTGGTTGATGATCAAAGCACGACCTTTGTGGCATACCTTTGTGTAACGTTGAATCGCGAGCCTCACACCCCGGTGGTGAACCAAAAACGGGAGAAGGACCTCAGGGAGGACCTGCGTTTCTTTCTAGCTAGAAGTGGCGTCAGTGGTTTTACACGCCCTGACGAGTTTGACTTATGTGGTTGTTGCTGTTGCGAGGCGCCTCGGATATATCGGTCGATCCAGGACCGATGGAGTCATTTGTTGGCTCATTTGCGCCCCATAGGGCGGGGAGACGCAGTGTTCAGGATTTTGCCTAATCCACATCGGTGGACCGGCCCTGTCGCTCCAAGGGTCGATGCGTTCTGATCCTGAGACATGGTAGGCTAGATTGTCACAAATCGGTTGAGGACTATCTTTTGCCTCGGTTCACAGATGGAAACCCAACTTCCAAATACATGACATTTGCGGTTTTATTTGTAGAGCCTAGTATGGCGACATAGTGGGATGGGGCGCTCATGCCGCCTATGATTGATACTTATGATTTGAAGTCATTTTATATAATATGAACCTATAATAGTATCAAATGATTTATTTTTAAACGTATCAAACATTCTTGGCTATTATAAGGTAAAAACCCTATCCTCAGGCTTGCGTTGCATTGTGTGATGGGAACTGGGTCTTATAATAACTTCATTTTTTCTTTATTTAGCATTGCGTTGTTGTTTTATGCACTGGTGTTCTTGGGAGGAAACTCGTTCCGTGTTATACGGCGTGGTCCCTTGATTTACCTAACTTTAAATTAAAGATTAATAACTGTTTTAGTTCTCACACCAGTCCCATGACTGACCTGGAGTTTATTGTTTTAACCTAAACTCTGTGTGCCCTTATTTCGACATGGGCAGCTAGTAGTTTTGGTTTTGCAGATTTATATTCACAGGATCCTGGTTTACAGCTGGAATGATATCCGGAAAGCTTTGTATCCGTATATCTCCTTCTAGTTGTGTTTTGTATTATTTTCGCTGCGATGTATTTAAATGTAATTTAAATCTCGGATATTTCTGTGTGATATTTATTCATACTCTGTATATTCTTGTATTCTGATGGAATTGTTGTAATAAACAATGAAATGTTCTCCTGCCTGCGTTCTATTTTGTCGTGTTCTCGAAACAATCAGGCATTTCGAACGGTCTAGATCGGTTTAGCGACTAATTCGGATCGAGCGAAATTCCTTTTCGTTACAGTTGGTATCAGAGCTTTGGTTTACAAAGCTCAGAGAACAAGACACATTAGAACCATACGAAAGAATTCATCAGATATTGGATTAGTAATATCCAATGGGAATGACTTGTTAGAGATAGGATCGGTAGTATCCTAGAACGAGTGTGAAGAGTATATTTTTGAAAATGAAAACAAATTTTGTTTTAAAAATTTAAAATCAATTGTTCGTATTTGATTATTTATTTTATATTGATTTGGACTATCCAGTATATAAAGATTTTGTATATACATCTGATCCACGTGTATTTGAAGTTTTAATATATTGGGTTGATATAGAATCACACTCTAGTCGCCCGGGGATGTTTCTGATAATGCTGCAGCATTATCAGTATTTATGTTCGAGTTTCGAAGGTGGAATTTCTATATACTTCCTATTGACTGGTGTGAGAACCAAAATTAGATAGGGCCTATTGTTGTGATTTGGCACCAAAAATGTGATTTTTTGACTATATATCAAAGTTATGAATTTGAAATGATAATTCACTAATTGATTGCTGATTGTGTTGTTTGATTATAATTTGATTAATTAAATGTTGAACCTTTAGCCAAATTGACCAAAGAGTGAATTATATTGAAATTTGGTCACATTTGCTGGCATATACATGTACTTTCATTGAACAGGTCATAGCAAAGAGGCTAGAGCAGAAGAATAAAATTTGGTTGCCCGACAAATAGGTACATGTTTATCATAATTTACTGTTTTGTTTGGGTGATGATGATTTTATGAGCCGCTTGGCTTTTTCTTTTTCTTTTTGAGATCAGAAGGCCTGTGTGGCAATTTCGGGATTTTCCCGTGCTCCCGGTGCAGGGGAGGTTATGGCGAAATTTTTCGAAAATTTAGGGTGTTAGCCAAATTTTTGAAATTTTTGAAAAGTTCTTAGAAACTGAAAAGTTTAAGGACTTAAGCCATAATAAAAATAATGAAAGTTGGGTTGGTATTTAAAACAACTTTCGGCTTCATTCCTTTTCAGGGACGAAAAGTTTTAATTAGGGGAGATTGTAACAACGCAAAAATCTGGGCCAGTTTAAAATTTTTATTTTGGCAATTTTAGCAAAATTTTGAATTTTTAAAATGAATTATTTTAAATAATAATGATGAAAAATATATTTTGAATAGAATTCGAACGTATATATATATATAGATCATCGTTAGAATATAAATATTTATTTTTAATTATAAAAGGAATTGAAAATGGCGCGGTAGTTCGATAATTTGATTTCAAAATTCAAATGAATGTACCGGGTGCAAAATAAACTGGATTTTAGTGAAGCCAAAAATAATGGAATCTAATTGAGAATATATTTCCAACGAATCCGAGAAATCAAGATTTCATAGCGGGAATCGAAAGATATGTCCAGTTGAAAATTCAGAATAGTCGCTATGGAATTCTGGTCCTTAAAAATGGAAATTTTGCAAATGACCTCGGATTTTGACGAAACCACTTTTGTTGGATCCGTGATGTCAAGTTATTGCTAAATTCCAAATTTCATAATTTTTCGGATCAATACGTGAGCGTGGCAAATGAAAACACGTTTGACCAGTTTCAGTTGATTTTAATTGACTGGAAAATGGCCATTTTTCAAACGGTCTCAGAATTTGACGAAACTAGTTTTGTTAAGACCATACCGTCAATATGAAGCTAGAAAATATTTTTCAGGAATTTTTCAAGTTAGTATGTGACCCCAATAAATTGAAATGCGCGTTCAAATTCAATATATAGAGTTATATTTTGATTTTGACGAAAACTGATAGAAACGATCGAATCAGCTTACGATACATATCCCATTGTGTTCGGAACGGGGGTAATTAGCTAGGAACGACAGTCGTTGGGTCTCGTTTTGAGTTCGAAATAAAAAGTTACATTTTGGTGGAAAATAAAATAATAAAATATTAACAAATAGGCCAAGCCCTTTACCCTTTCTCTTGGTCAACGGAGCCCTCTCTCTCCTCATTTTCAGAATCGAACGATAAGAAGAAAAAAAGCTCGAAGGAGCCATCGCCGCCACACGAGGGGCGTGCGCCACCACCGCGCCGCCGTCCATGCTGCCCCCCTCTTCTTCTCCTCCTTCCTCGTTCGACTCACCCAGCCCCCCTCCCCCCCCCCCCCCCCCCGCTGAAACCCCCGTACTCCCCCACCTCACGCACCCAAATCAAACGCCGCACCCCCCCTCTGTAGCCCCCGCTCTTCTTCTTCCTCCCCTCTCTCGCCTGGCGCGCCGCGCCCAGTCAGCCCCCCTTCCACCCTCTCGCGAGCCCCCCCCCCTCCCGACTGTCAGACCGCCAATTCCACCCCCTAAACCAATGTAAGCCCTTTTATTTTTATTTTTATTTTTACTTCTCTTATTTTATTTTATTCATATAATGTATTTGGTTATAGGAGAATATAAAATCGGCTTTTATATGAAATCGATTTGAAAAGGATTTGATTTTTATCTACATGAACAAAAAATAAAGATGAGATCTTTATATAAACAAAGATGCGATTTTTATTAGAGAAAGGTTTGATTTTTTTAATCGTATGGTAAATGTGAAGTTGAAACTATAAAAATCGGATTTTTAAATATGAAGTTATAAAAATACGATTTTTATATATGTAACAGAGTTATAGAAAAAATATGATTTTTAAATTTAAAGTTAACAAATAAAAATGTAATTTTTATTTTAAAGACAGCAATATAAAAATGTGATTTTTATATAGGTAGTGAATACGGATGACGAAGGTGACGAAAGAAGAAACGGCGGAGACTTCTACATTTGAAGAGTCGAGATGTTTGGATTAACTAATCAGTGAGAACTTCTCACATTTTATTTTATTTTTCTAGTTATAAATATATACTAGGATGCAGACGGTGTTTAGTAGCACCCGACACCCGTCGTCCACAGACCATGGATGGCTTGTATGCTTGTTTGATTGATTTTGATGTGTGGTTGATTGTGTGATGTGTTGTGAAATGAAATAAAAATATTTATATAGTTAAAAATATTTTTATAGTTAAAAATAGAATTTTTAACGTGTATATGAAATGGAATAGATTAATATAAACAAATCGAATGATTTGTTTATATACACACACATTTGACTGATATTGATTGGGACGATAAATTTTACACATCTCCCAACTGCACAAATAAAATCTGTGTTTGATTGTTTGAAACCCCACACGGGCATTGGGATGATATTTGATGTACACTAATCTCGTTTGTTTAGTTGTATGTCGATCGATTGATTGACAAACTCTTAAAAGCATCGAATATTTATATTTGATGCTTATACAGTGTAGAATGCACTTTGGATGATGGTTGATTATTCATCGTGGTTATTGTATACATGTGTTGAAGAAAATCCATATAATTAACATTATATGGTAATTGATTGGACCTCATTCCAGTTTTGAAAAAGAAATATTTGAAATAGAATATTTGAAGTAGAATATTTGAAATAGAAATATTTGAAAGGAAATCTTTGAAATAGAATATTTGAAAATAGAAATATATGAAGCCGTGTTGATTAGATTGACGCCATTTTGACGCGAACGAGATTTATATCGATTTTATTCATTTTTCAATGAATATTGAAAGAGTTGAAATTTGAATTATATTGAAAAGAATTGAAATTCGAGTTATATTGAAAAGAATTGAAATTCAAATTATATAGAAAAGAATTGAAATTCGAATTAGATTGAATTGAATATAAAACGAATTCGAGTTGAATTGAATATAAAACGAATTCGAATTGAATTGAATTGAAAAGAAAATGAATTCAAATCGAATTAAAATCGATTCGAATTGAAATCAATTTGAAACAAATTTAAAACGAATTTAGATTGGAATAATCAATTTTGATTTGAAATTGAATATGAAGTTGAAACCGTTTTGAAAATGAATTTAAAACGATGTATAAAGCACGCTTTGAATTGAAATCGACGAAGGATATATTATATATATTATATATATTATATAATGGCCTGAATAGAACGCACCGCGCCGCGGCAGGTCGCGAATTTCGACCATTGAATTCGAACGGATATTACGGGAGATCCGACCGTCGGATTCTCCTAAAACTGGAACCGTTGGGTTCGTATCGAAAAGAGCTTTCTAACGAATATTAGAAGTTTGAAATCTAACGGTTGGATTTGGAATTATGTCCAAATCAAATTTGGAAACGGTTGTTGTAAGTGCAGTTCGATGGGCATTGATGGGAATCGACTGTACGGGCCTTGATAAAATTATTACAAATAGTAATAATTTGTGTATAATCATAAGAAATGATTGGTGAAGAACTGGGATGAAAAACTCCATATTTGAAAAGATAAAAATAGATTTTTATCGAAATGAACTAGTTTTGAACTAGAATTATAATTCTATTTATTTCTAAAATAAATAAAGTGGATTTGAAATGGTTTTGAAAATAACCAGAATTTCCAATATATAAAGTTGGAATGGATTTGAATCGAAATTGTCTTTGGAATATTTCGATGTTGGATTTCGTGATTATACAGATATTGTTTGGGAAATTTGAAAGATATATTAATATCGTTAATTCCAATACGATATTTGTTGGTCGTAGAATTTGATATTGAATATAAGCCGATATATTTTCTATTCAGAGCCTTGTATTTAATATCAAATGTGATTTGGGTTTGTCGTGAATGGTGTCTTCATTAACACTGTTCTTAAGCCCAATTGAGAAAAAGATTAAATCTTTTTATTTAGATTTAATGAAGTGTACCAATAATGTGATTTGGGTTTGTCGTGAACGGTGTCTTCATTAACACTGTTCTTAAGACCAATTGAGAAAAAGATTAAATCTTTTTATTTAGATTTAATGAAGTGTACCAATTAAATAATATTTAATTGAAATTGAATTGGTATTGATTTTTGGGTTTATCGTGAATAGTGTTTTAAATAACACTTGTTCTTTAACCCGATAATTAATGAATGTGATTTTGGGTTTAGTGTGGCCGTGTTTTAAATGACATTGGTTCTTTAACACAGTTAAAGACCGGATATTGATTTCTGTGAAGATTAAAACTAAGTGGAGTTTTAATGAATCTTTAATTAGATTGAAATGATCGAGAATGGAGTATCCCCAGTTTTACTCCAGGCGATAGTTAAATCTTTAATTAGATTTGAACGTGAAATGGTAATTGAATTTACCGATAACACCGTGGTGTTAGATATGAAGTATTACCAATTTTACTTCATGGGATGAATAGGTGGGGATTGGGAAATAAAATAAATGATTATTCCGGTGTGATTCGCTAATCCCGACTAGTTTGAATTGATATTCAAAGAAGATTAAAGAATAAATTTAAAGAATTTATCTTTGATAAAATTAATGGGAACCTTTCCCAAAGTAGAAGAATATTTGAATAAACGAATATTCTGAATTGGAATGAGGCGTATGTTATGGTTGTGTAACACATATTTATTATATACACGAGTTATTCGGGAAGATCGGGTTTATCCCATTCTGAATAACTGATACGACGATAAGTCGAAGATGAAGACGGTGGTCCAACACCAGAGGTCTTCACGTCGTTTGGGTGATTACGATGATCTGGATTGGGATGTACACCCAAGAAGATGGAAATAGTTGGTGATCGTCCAGACGTATTTGGAGATCGATAGATATGCGGGGTACTAGGTGCCTCCGGTTTCGTTCAGACCCAGGACGAACTTGTAAATGGACTGTGTGTCTGACATTGGATTTTAGTCTATGTGATTGATTTCTATTAAATATATATCTGTTTGGCGGCGGAGAATTTATTACCTTGCTTAACACCCTTCTCTAAGACGTACGAGCTCAGGGGTTATATATCAATGGATATCAAACGCATGGAGTGAATTGCCTTTGTGGCATGCTAAGATGCAAATGATCAAGGCTTCTGTTGAAAAGCAGAGTCTTGTGGTTAATGATCAAAGCACGGCCTTTGTGGCGTAGCTTTGTGTAACGTTGAATCGCGAGCCTCACACCCCGGTGGTGAACCAAAAACGGGAGAAGGACCTTAGGGAGGACCTGCGTTTCTTTCTAGCTAGAAGTGGCGTCAGTGGTTTTACATGCCCTGACGAGTTTGACTTATGTGGTTGTTGCTGTTGCTAGGCGCCTCGGATATATCGGTCGATCCGGGACCGATGGAGTCATTTGTTGGCTCATTTGCGTCCCATAGGTTGGGGAGACGCAGTGTTCAGGATTTCGTCTAATCCACATTGGTGGACCGGCCCTGTCGCTCCTAGGGTCGATGCGTTATGATCCTGAGACATGGTAGGCTAGATTGTCTCGAATCGGTTGAGGACTATCTTTTGCCTCGGTTCACAGATGGAAACCCAACTTCCAAATACGTGACATTTGCGGTTTTATTTGTAGAGCCTAGTATGGCGACATAGTGGGATGGGGCGCTCATGCCGCCTATGATTGATACTTATGATTTGAAGTCATTTTATATACTATGCATTTATAATATTATCAAATGATTTGTTTTTAACCGTATCAAGCATTCTTGGCTATTATAAGGTGGAAACCCTATCCTCCGGCTTGCGTTGCATTGTGTGATGAGAACTGGGTCTTATAATAGCTTCATTTTTCTTTATTTAGCATTGCGCTGTTGTTATATGCGATGGTATTCTTGGGAGGAAACCCGTTCCGTGTTATACGGTGTGGTCCCTTGATTTACCTAACTTTAAATTAAAGATTAATAACTGTTTTAGTTCTCACACCAGTCCCATGACTGACCTGGAGTTTATTGTTTTAACCTAAACTCTGGGTGCCCTTATTTTGACACGGGCAGCTAGTAGTTTTGGTTTTGCAGATTTATATTCACAGGATCCTGGTTTACAGCAGGAATGATATCCGGAAAGCTTTGTATCCGTATATCTCCTTCTAGTTGGGTTTTGTATTATTTTCGCTGCGATGTATTTAAATGTAATTTAAATCACTGATATTTATGTGTAATATTTATTCATACTCTGTATATTCTTGTATTCTGATGGAATTGTTGTAATAAACAATGAAATGTTCTCCCTCCTGCGTTCTATTTTGTCGTGTTCTCGAAACAATCAGGCGTTTCGAACTGTCTAGATAGGTTTAGCGACTGATTCGGATCAAGCAAAATTCCTTTTCGTTACACCATAACATTCAATCAACCAATTCTATTTTATCAACTATAATTTCTAATTATATGAATTTAGCACTCAAAGAATTTCAGAAGGTGTGAGAGTTAACTCACCATTTTGTTCGGTCGTTAGTTCAGGTTGTTTCAATTAATTTTTAACAGCCGTTTGAATGAAATCCGAATTTGCTTTCAGATCTTTTCCGGTCAGTTTGGCAATGTAGCCCTCTTCACTGCGACTCTGACAAACTCAGTTACGCGTAAATCTGTTCGTGGACGAATGATTTAACGCAATTACAAGTATGAGTGTGTATGCATGTATATACACTCAACATTATTAATTTTAAATATATCAATAATTAGCTTTAAATAAGTTCATTAATTTTCTTTACCTTAACATGTTAATCTTTCATCCTTGGCTCATGATATACGTTGTCTCATATCAGTCCTCTGCGTGAATATCTGTCAACTTCCCTTCCTTGCGAACGTAGGCTGCATGCATCACGCCCATCCCCATGCGTTTTGTTTCATACCAGGCAATTCGTTGCCACTTTCTCCCTTTTTCTTCTTCTTCTTCTTCTCTCTCTCTCTCTCTTTTTTAGTGTTCACGCATGGCGCAAGAAGGCCTACAATCCTCCCGTGCACTAAAACAAAATAGCAGCACCCTATTATTCTTCAATGCAGTAGCCTCATCCTTCACTTCCATGCACAGAATGTGACGATCCCAAAATCCTTATGACGATGTTAAGGATAATCATTGGAATATAACACATTAATCATCATAAGCAGAGTACAGATAATAGCAAAAACAATAAATAGAATAATTTTACATAGATATGACAGAGGAATCATAACATGTAACAACATCAGAATAGGCCAACGTAGGATATAACTTAGTAAATAAAGATGAATGATCAGTCACCATCGCCATAGGCGGAATATATACATACAGTCAGACATAATAAAGGTATCAGTCTACATCGCCTGAGGCGGTACATATACATAGGATAGTAAATACTGGAAGTAAACCAGTCTGCATCGCCATAGGCGGAATCATATACACAATCTAAGGATAGCGAAAAGTCAATAGCAAAAATACAAATTTAATCCATCGCCATCAAGCCAAAAGTGCACTCCGTACTGCAGTGCCAAGCCAAAAACAACCTGTCATCTGTCAACTAGGCTGCCCGTGTGAAAATAAGGGCACCCGAGTTTGCAAAGTGAAACAAACAACGAGTCAGTCATTAGACTGGTATGAGAAATCTACTTAACAGGTTAAACAACAGTAATAAGGCAAATCATAGCACCACGCCACTTTCGCGGAACGGGTTTACTCCAGTGATTGCCGGTGCATTGAGAATAAAGTAAATTCTTTAAAACAACGCAATGCTTTTTAAAAGAATGAAGCCGTTATAAGACTCAAGTCCCATCACACAATGTAATGCAAACTGGAGGATAGAGTTTTACCTTACAATGGCCAAATATGTTTAATACGTGCAAAGCAAAATCATTTGATATTATTACTAGTGCATATATGTTTCAAAAACAAATATCATCATAAATATCAATCATAGGTGGCATAGCTACCATATACTATGTTGCCATACTAGTTCTACAATCAAATCCGTTATCTCGTATTTGAAATTGGATTTCCGTCATGAGTCGAGGCAAGGGCAAGCTCCTCTCCGCTTCGAGACACTTTAGCAAATGCCTCAGGACTACACACTCTGGATAACCCTTGGATCTTCAGGGCCGGTCCTCTCTTACATTTGAGGATTGGCAATTCCTGAACACACGTTTCCCGGTCCTTACAGACCTAATATCAAGGCATATACATGATAGAAGTAATATTTTTATCATCAGAAATATTTATTCAAGCCATGTATGTTTTTAGCATTCCACATTCACAATAAAAATGTGATTTTTATTCCTAAATCAATTTATTTAAAATACGAACAACGTTCAACATATGAATTTCTATTCAACGAATGAATTTCAATTCAACACATGAATGTGCGCTATAGTTTGTATATAAAAATGTGATTTTTATTTCTAGAACTATTTATTTAAAACACGAATAACATTCAACACATGAATTTCTATTCAACCAATGAATTTCAACTCAACACATGAATGTTCGCTATAGTTTGTATATATATAAAAATGTGATTTTTATTTCTAGAACTATTTATTTAAAACACGAATAACATTCAACACATGAATTTATATTCAACGAATGAATTTCAATTCAACGCATGAATGTGCACTATAGCTTGTATATATATAAAAATGTGATTTTTATTTCTAAAGCTATTTATTTAAAACACGAATAACATTCAACACAGGAATTTCTATTCAATGAATGAATTTCAATTCAACACATGAATGTCTATTCAACATATGGAAATAAATTCAACAAGTGAAAATTATTCTAACACATAAATATTTCTGGAAATTTCGGCAGCATAACGGCAGGGTAGTTAAAACCGGGACCGTCCCTAGTACGGCTTCTCGCTCTATCTTAAAACCTCGCGGTTTTTGACAATGGGGATTCATGCATCTAGTTCGCACGCATGCGGCATGTTTTATTTTCATTTCTGTAACGACCTAGAAAATCTGAACCAATTTAAAAATTTTAAATTGGCTAAAATAATGAAGTTTAAATATTTAAAATAAATATTTTAAATAATGGAAATGGAAAGTGAGTTTGAATCCACAGTTGAAAGCAAATATAATTAATTATAATTATAAACAAGGCCTGAAATGGCGCTGCAGTCTCAAAAATTGAATTCAAACTTTTGTCGGACTGTAGCGGGTGCAAAACAAAATGGATTTTAGCGAAACCAAAAATATTTAAATCTGTTAGTGAATACCTTTCTGACGAATCTGAAAAATCGAATTTTCATAGCGGAAAGCAAAAGATATGGCCGAATGAATTTTCAGAAAGGTCGCTATGGAATTTATATAGCCCATGAAATTGGCCTTTTTGCATACGACCTCGGAATTCAACGAAATCACTTTTGTTGGATCCGGGATGTGAGGTTATCGCTAGGTTTAAAATTTCATAATTTTTGAAGCTAGTATGTGAGCGTGGCAAAGGAAAATGTGTTTTGGTCAATTAAAGTTAAATTGGATCGACCAGAAATGGGCCTTTTTGCGAACGGTCTCAGAATTTGACGAAACTTGTTTTGTTGGTACCGTATCGTCCAAACATAGCTAGATTTATTTTTCTGGAATTTTTCGAATAAGTTTGTGGCCCTGGCAAATTGAAATGTAAATTCAAATTAAATATTGAATGTATTATATTTTAATTTGAAAGGAAACTGACTGAAACAGTCGAATGGGCCTTCGAAATATATCCCATTGTGTTCGGAATGAGGGTAAAACGCTAGGGACGATAGTCGTTGGGTTTGATTTCGAGTTCGTCTAAGAAAACCCCAATTTTTGAATTTAATATAACCTTGGCCAATAGGAAAATTTCTTTATTAAAAAAAGAAAAGAAATATCATTTCTCTCTCCCCGCTGAAGCGATATACGGGGGAAGTGGATCGAAGCTTCCCCCTCCGATTTCGAGCGCCACCGTCCACGCCAGGCTTCGCCACCACCCACGTTCGAAAGCCCCTTCCCTCCTCTTCAAATCCGACCAAGTCCCACCACCTCCCATTGCCCCACCTGCGAGAACGAGCCCCGTGAAGTCAGCACCTTCCCTGATGTCGATCTCCCGCCTCCGACGACCGAACGGGCCGTGCCTACCACCGATCTGAGCGCCGTTCGTAGCTCTTCGACGCTGCAGCACCCGATCGTCCTCTAGCTTCACGGATTTCGCGATAATTCAAAACCTAGTTTTGAATCAAAAGGAAGGTATACGGCTGATTTTATTTAATTTGATTTTAACACCTTTAAACCATTGCAAACCTTTGAAAAATCATATCTTTTTCGTTCGTTAACGAAATTCGATGAAACATGAAACATCGTAACCGTGTTGACGCCTTCTACATTTTAGAAGAGACCACATATTTTTCTGAGCCTTCTGCTATTTTTGGTGGAGTGGAAGCCAATGTGAGATTTCTGATTTATAAACGATATGGAAAACGACGATGTATAAATTATATAGTCGATGTATGAGTTATATAAGCGTTGTACACCTCTTGTATAAGCGTTGTATAAGTTGTATGTTCGATGTATAAGTTATATATGCGTTGTAAAAATTATATATGTGTTGAAATAAAAGTGAATTGCTTTATATAAATTTATATATATATATACGCCCCTTATCCACAAATCATGGATGATATTTATTGATTGTGATTGGTGTGAAAATTGATTGATAGCGAATGGTTGTTTGGGATTGTTTGTGGTTGATATTGATTGATTGTGGTTGAAAAATACCCATTTGTGGTTGAGGAATATTTGGTTGAAACCACATAGGATTAGTTTGTGGAAATGAAATAAATATATACATGCCGCCTGCGTGCGAACTAGATGCATGATCCCCATTGTCATAACCACGAGGTTTTAATGTAGAGCGAGGAGCCGTACTAGGGACGAACCCGGTTTTAACTACCCAGCCGTTATGCTGCCAAAATTTTGACTAATATTCATGTGTTTGAATTATTTTCATTTGTTGAAACTATATTTATTCATTGAATAG
Source organism: Allium sativum (assembly GCA_030737875.1). Taxonomy (NCBI): domain Eukaryota; kingdom Viridiplantae; phylum Streptophyta; class Magnoliopsida; order Asparagales; family Amaryllidaceae; genus Allium; species Allium sativum. The sequence goes on along the minus strand of CM060912.1, from coordinate 831,663,111 downwards.
AAAACCTTCATGTGTCGAATCGATATTCATTCGTTGATTAGAAATTCATGTGTTGAAAGGTATTCGTGTTTTAAATATAAAAATCACATTTTTATCTATATATAGAAACTATAGAAAACCTTCATGTGTTGAATCGATATTCATTCGTTGATTAGAAATTCATGCGTTGAATGGTATTCATATTTTGAAATAAATTGTTTGATAATAAATATTACCTTTTATCGACTATATGAACTGTGTAAAATAATCTCGTTTTAAAAAAATTGTTTTATAATAAAAAAATCCTATTTTTATCACCTCTATAAACTATATAAAATAATAGTGTTTTGAAATGAATTGTTTTACAATAAAAAATCACACTTTTATTATTTACATGAATTGTTGAAATGTGAAGTGTTAAAGATAGCAACTCGTTCAAATAAATATGCGTGAGTTGAAATATTCATTAATTAGCTAATGATATGATTTTTGCCTATGCCTGCAACATTAGAATGAATGGTGTTTTTAAACCAAATGAAATCAAATATGAAGTTGAATGGAAAATGATAAGTGATAAGAACTGTATATATGTACATGCCTATTTATTGAACAGGTTATAGCAAAGGGGCTAGAGAGGAGGAATAAAATTTTGTGCCCGACAAATAGGTACACATTTACTGTTTTGTTTGGGTGATGATTTTATGAGCCTGTTGGCTAGCCGCTAGGCTTTTTCATTTTCTTCTCGACATGAGACGCCGGTGTGGCTATTTGGGAATTTTCCCAGCCCCTCCCTTACGAAGGAGGTTATGGCGAAATTTTCCGAAATTTAAAGGCGTTAGTGGAATATTTGAAGTGAAAACGATATTGAAATTGTTGAATGAACTATATTTATATATATATAAATATAAATAAAATTTAAACGAAACGTGGCCGTGCAGTTCGTGTTTTGAAACCGTGATTTCAAACAACTAGTGTGGGAAATCCGACCAATGGATTTTCCCGAAACCGCAACCGTTGGGTTCGCCTTGGAAATATCTTTCCAACAGCACCAACTTTGTAAAAATCCAACGGTTGGATTGTCTGTAATGTTTAATTCAAATCTGAAGAAAAACAGCGCCAGAAAAGATTATATTTAAATATATATATAAATATAATTATATTTAATCGAATAACGACGCTGTAGTTCGTATTTTGAAATCGAAACTTCAAACGATTGTACCGGGAGATCCGACCGTCGGATTTTCCCGAAACTGGAACCGTTGGATTCGTTTTTAAAATACCTTTCTAATGATGTAAATTTTGTGAAGATCCAACGGTTAGATTTTCAGATATGTGTAAATCAAATCTGAAGAAAAACAGCGCCACGGCCGCGTTATGGCCCGAAGCGTCATTTTGAATAAATTGGCTATTTTAAAATAAATAAAAATAGCAGTAAATCGTTACGAAATATCATAAATGATATGGAATGAAAATTAACTGAATTTGCTCGATTTATGTAGTATTTGATGGTTGAATGTGTATGGTGTGAAAATTACATTAAAGAACAAAATTGGTGTTGTCGAATGATTTAACCATTGAAATAAATTAATTTGAAATTCTAAATATACGTGAATTATTTGAAAAGGCTGAGTTAATTCTCATTTCAAATAATTGACCGACGATTGAAAGTCGAAGATGAAGACGATGGTCGAAGACCGGAGATCTTCACCTCTTTTGGATGGTAACCGAGGTCCTGATTGGGAGGCATCCCGAAATATGGATAATGAGTGGTGATCGTCCAGACGTACGTGGTGATCGATGGGTTTGTGAGGTATTTAGTGCCTCTGGTTTCGTTCAGACCAAGAACGGACTTGAAAATGGACTGTGTGTCTGACATTGGAGTTTATTCTGTGTTGATTGATTTCTGTTAAATATATATCTGTTTGGCGGCGAAGAATTTATTCTTTTGCTTAACGCCCTTCTCTGAGACGCACGAGCTCGGAGGTTGTATATCGATGGATATCAGTCACATGGCATGAATTGCCTATGTGGCATGCTAAGATGCAGTGATCAGGGCTTCTGTTGAAAAGCAAAGTCTTGTGGTGATGATCAAAGCACCGCCTATGTGGCGTAGCTTTGTGTATAACGTAAATTCGCGAGCCTCACACCCCGGTATGAACCAGAAACAGGAGAAGGACCTCAGGGAGGGCATGCGTTTCTTTCTAGCTAGGGTGGTGTCAGTGACCTACCAGCCCTGACATTTATATACTTTTCACCTATATGGTTGTTGCAGTTGCGAGGCGCCTCGGTTTGATCGGACGATCCGGGTCCGATGGTGTCATTCGTTGGCTCGTTTACGCCCCCAAAGGGCGGGGAAACGTATTGTTTGGGCATTTTAATCCACATCGGTGGACCGGCCCTGACGATCCAAGGGTCGATGCGCTCTGACCCTGTGGCTCGGGCTAGAGAGTCACGAAGACGGTAAGGACTATCTTTTGCCTTGGTTCATGACGGAAATCCAATTTCCAAATACGTGGCTGTGCGATTTTGATTGTATACCTATATATGGCGACATAGTGGTATGGGGCATTAATGCCGTCTATGATTGATAGTTATGATTTGAAATTGCTTTCAAAACATATAAACACTAGCAGTAATATCAAATGCATTTGTTTTATTCGTATCAAGCATATTTTGGCCGTTATAAGGTAAAAACTCTATCCTCCGGTTTGCGTTGCATTGTGTGATGGGAACTGAGTCTTATAATGGCTTCATTTTTATAAAAAGCATAGCGATGTTTAAAAGAAAGATTTGTTTTAACGCACTGGCAATCCAATGGAGTAAACCCGTTCCACGAAAGTGGCGTGGTCCTGTGATTGGCCATATTATATATGTGTTGAGTAGATTTCTCATACCAGTCCCATGACTGACTCGTAGTTTGTTTCACTTTCAAACTCGGGTGCCCCTTTTTCTACATGGGCAGCCTTGTATTCAGGTTTAGCCGGTTATTTCTGGATAGCTGGAGCTGAAGATGGATTCTATCATTTATCTCTTTTTATGCTATTCAGCTCCTATTGTACATATTTTGTTTGTTTCCGCTGTAGACATATATGTATAGTTGAACTGTATTTGTACTAAGTAAGATCCTATATACTGTGTAACTCTGATGATTATTTTATCCAGTATATTCTATTGTTCATTATCTGGTGTATTTATTTATTTCTGTTCTGCTATTATCTGTTTCTGTGTTATATTCCACGGATTACCCTTGCCACCGTCAGTACGGGGTTTGGGGTCGTCTCATTTGGTATCAGAGCTTTGGTTAAGCTTAGTTCTGGAATATAACATTTGAACGAACTCATCAGAAATAGAACCAGTAGTGTTCTAGGACGGGTAACTCTATACAGATAGGATCAGCAATATCCTAGTATGAGTAAAGCAGAATGGGATACACCCCGGTAGGCACATTTACATTGAAGTATTTGTCTCTATATTTTGAAATACCTTTTCTGTGACCTGACACTTGATCTGCCATTTGCAGAAGTACTAGAAAATGAGTGTCAGAAACAGGAGAAATACAGAACCCGATCTAGAGGCTCTATTAAAGAGATATTGAAATCTGAATGGAGCACAGTTCTCGGGAAATGAATCTATAATTCAAACTCAAGCTTGGGTGAGCTCTGTCGAAAGAATTTTTGAGCGTGTCTAGCTGAGAGATGACCAGAAACGGTTAGTAGCATCTTGGGCGCTCAAAGAAGAAGCTTTAATCTGGTGGGAAACAATCATCAAAGATAATCCAGAAGGTGATATCACCAGGGACAGATTCAAAGTGATTTTCCTGGAAAGATTTACTCCTCCTGAAGCGACGGAGCGATTATGTGATGAATTTTCTTATCTAATACAAGGTGATATGACCATCCCAGAATATCATAAGAAATTCAACGAACTTGCTCACTTTGCTCCTCATCTGATTCAAGATCCAAAGAGGAAAAATCTGGGATTTATTCATGGCCTGCAAAGGAGATATCATAATAGTGTAATGAGGAATGTGAAGCTTCCTTTTTCAGAAATGATATACACGGCTTATCAGTATGAAGATCTCCATATGAAAGGAATGTTACGCGACGAAGAAGAAGTCTGTTCTAGTGACAAAACAGAGTCGGAAACTGATATTGCTGAAGCCAGTACGAAGTCTGAGGTCAATGAGAAGCCCAGTGCTAAGAGAAATAGGGCTAAGTCTGGGAAAGAACTAGTAACAACTGCTATTTGCTCTAACTGCAATAAGAAAGGACATTTGTCGATAAGTTGCAGATCTTTAAAGAAACAAAGAAAAGAGGGATATAGAGCAAATCGAAAGCAAAAGAAGAAAAGGTTCAGAACTATCGGGGAGTTCCAAGAGAATAGAGAGTGCAAACAGTGCCACGAGGCTGGTCATCTTGCAAAGGATTGCCCGCAGTTAAACAAGCCTGAAATGGTTCAAGTAAATGAAGTAGCAGAAACTTCTGAGCCCTCAGCTAGTCAAGAAAGGGCCGATGTTTTAGAAGGCACGCTAACTGTCAAAAACATTCTAGTCAAAGTACTGTTTGACACAGGCGCGTCGCGAAGCTTCATTGCCAAAGATGCACCTAAGAAACTGGATTTGAATTTGAAAAAGCTGAAGGAACCAATGACTGTCCAGAATCCGGTTTGGGGTTCCATAGATCTCAGTTGGATTTGTGGAGTGCCGGTTTCTTTCTCTCGTTATCGGTTTCCTACCATCGCAGTCGTCATGAATTTTAAAGAGTTTGACCTTATCTTGGGGTTAGACTGGTTGAACAAATATGAAGCTGAAGTTAAATGCGTCGACAGGGTCGTAAAGGCCAAGATTAAATCAGGTGATTATATAACCATTCCCTGTGAAGGTCAGAATACTAATAGAAAAGACTTCTGGGCAGCTTTGAATGTTTCTCCAGCTCAAATAGAAAATGTCCCTGAAATCACAGAGAATATTTCCGACCTAGTGAAAGATATTCCTGTCGTCAAAAACTATGCGGATGTGTTTGAAGAAGTTGTTGGCTTACCTCCGCAGAGAGAAATAGATTTCAAGATTGCTTTGATTCCCAATGCAAGGCCGGTAGTTCATGCTATTCGAAGAATGTCCTTGAAAGAGAAGGAGGAATTAGACAATCAAACACGACAGCTAGTATGGAAGGGTCTGATCAGGCCTAGTTTCTCTGATTGGGGTGCAGTAGTGGTCTTTGTCCCGAAATCTGACGGTACTCTACGTCTATGTGTGGATTATCGAGATCTGAACAAACAGACGATAAAGAACAAATATCCATTGCCGCGGATTGATGATTTGTTGGATCGATTAAATGGAGCACAAGTATTTTCACGAATGGACCTAGCTACAGGCTTCCATTAACTTCGAATTGTCGAAGAGTGTGTTCCAATGACAACATTCAGAGGTCCCGACCTATTCTACGAGTGGTTAGTAATGCCGTTTGGTTTATGTAACGCTCCAGCCTACTTCGTCGATCTGATGAATAGAGTATTCAGAGTGGTTTTGAATAAATTTGTTCTGGTTTTCATTGACGATATTCTAATCTTCTCTAAATCAAAGACCGAACATGAAAAGCATTTGGAACAGGTTCTAGAAATTCTCAGAAAGAATGTGTTGAAAGCAAAGTTTTCCAAATGTATATTCTGGCAGGATGAAGTGAAATTTCTAGGCCATGTCGTATCGAAAGAAGGAATCGTTGTGGATCCAAGCAAAATCACGGCTATTCAGAATTGGAAACAGCCTAGTACCCCCACTGAAGTCCGCAGTTTTCTCGGATTGGCTAGCTATTACCGGAAGTTCATTAAAAACTTTTTGAAGATATCCGGTCATTTAACGAAGCTTACAAAGAAGCACTCTAAATTCAAATGGACTCCAGAAAGTAAGGAGGCTTTTGAAGAGCTAAAGTTAAGACTAACGACTGCTCCAGTGTTAACCATCATCGATGGCAACCTGGATTTAAAGGTCTGGACTGATGCTTCAAGAGAAGGCCTTGGCGCAGTGTTAATGCAAAGGGGCCAAGTGATTGCTTATGCTAGCCGTCAACTGAAGCCACACGAGAAGAACTATGTCACTCATGATCTTGAGTTATTGGCTATAGTATTCGCTTTGAAAATCTGGAGACACTATCTTCTGGGTGAGAGATTTGAACTGTTTACAGATCACCAGTCGCTAAAGTATCTGTTCACTCAGAAAGACCTGAATCTGAGGCAACAACGTTGGCTAGAGTTTCTTGCAGCATATGACTTTGAAATCATATACACTCCAGGGAAAGCCAATGTCATGGCCGATGCGCTGAGCCGAAAGAATGTGATGATCGCCAGCTTTATTATCACGACTTCCTTGATTGACAAAATATCTATTCTTCAGAAGGAGGATAATTTTATTAAGGATATGATCAAAAGGATTCAGAAAGGCGAACCCTCGTGCTTTCAAATAGATAACGACGAGACCTGGAGGTTGAAAGGAAGGATTTGTGTTCCTGACATCCCAGAGTTAAAAAGGGAAGTGTTAGACGAGTGTCACAAGTCCAAGCTGAGTATCCATCCTGGTGTGGCCAAAATGTATAACGGTCTCAAAAGAACATTCTGGTGGAAGGCTATGAAAAGAAACGTTTCAATATATGTTAGCCGATGCCCTACTTGCCAGCTAGTCAAAAGCGACCAACAGAAATTGGCTGGATTGTTACAACCGCTAGAAGTTCCTGGTTGGAAGTGGGAACATATTTCTATGGATTTCATTGATGGTCTGCCCAAAACCAGAAAAGGAAATGACAGTATTTGGGTGATCGTAGATCGCTTCACGAAGACCGCCCATTTCATACCTGTCAGATCAAACAGAACTGCTTAGAGTCTGGCGCAGATATACTTCAGGGAAATAGTTAGACTACATGGAGTGCCGCTCAGTATAGTCAGTGATAGAGATACAATATTCACTAGCAAATTCTAGGAAGCATTTCAAGTTGAACTGGGGACGAAGTTGAACTTGAGCACCGCTTATCATCCTCAGACAGACGGTCAGACTAAGAGGGTAAATCGTATCTTAGAAGATCTATTGCGGGCTTGTGTTATAGACTTCGGTGGATCATGGGAAAACCATCTGCATTTGGCTGAATTCTCTTATAACAACAGCTACCAGGCGAGTCTGACAATGTCGCCATTCAAAGCATTGTATGGTAGACCGTGCCGATCTCCTGCTTGTTGGGTCGAACCAGGTAATAGACTTGTGTTGGGTCCTGATATGATTCGAGAAGCTGCCGAGAAAGTCGATTTTATCAAAAAGCGATTACTCGCCGCTCACAGCCGACAAAAGAGCTATGCCGATAGGAGAAGAAGAGATATATCCTTTATTGTTGGCGACTATGTATATTTGAAAGTATCCCCGATGAGAGGAGTTATCCGGTTCGGTAAAACTGGAAAGTTGGCGCCCAAATTCATAGGTCTGTTTCCTATTCTGGAACGGATCGGGACTCTCGCTTATAGGGTCAAATTGCCTGATTGGTTGCCTGGAGTCCATGATGTATTTCATATATCTCAACTTCGAAAGAACGTTCATGATCCAGACTTGATCGTGGAAGAAGCAGCTCAGCAGGATGTTGAAATTACTCCATAATTAGCTGTGAGAAGAGAGCCGCTAAAGATTATCGGCAAAGAAACCAAAGAGCTGAGGAACAAGAAGGTTCACTTAGTCAAAGTGCAATGGAGTGGAGATCCACGGGATTGTACTTGGGAAACTGAGGAGAGCATTCAGAATGCTTATCCTAGATGCCGAGTAGATATCTCTGATTGACTCTGGTGCAAGGTACATTTACCCTACTTTGCATTACCATTTAATTCTCTACTCTGTTGTTATTTCCTTTCCATGTATGTGCACTTTTTAAATTCTATAGTCTGAATGATTTTAAAGGGAGTATAGAAATTGATAAGTATATTTTTTGAAAGGTTAAAACGATTTGATTGTTGGTTGTGTTATGTGATTGTAGATTTATCAAACCACTTTCAACTTTGTTCCTTTTCGGGGACGAAAAGTTTTAAGTGGGGGAGATAGTAACGACCCAGAAAATCTGAACCAAATTAAAAATTTTAAATTGGCCAAAATAATGGATTTTAAATATTTCAAATAAATATTTTAAATAATGGCAATGGAAAGTGAGTTTGAATCGACAATTGAAAGCGAATATAATTAATTATAATTGTAAACAAGGCCTGAAATGGCGCTGCAGTCTCAAAAATTGAATTCAAACTTTGTCGGACTGTACCGAGTGCAAAACAAAACGGATTTTAGTGAAACCAAAAATATTTAAATCTGTTAGTGAATACCTTTCTAACGAATCTGAAAAATCGAATTTTCATAGCGGAAAGAAAAAGTTATGGCCGAATGAATTTTCAGAAAGGTCGCTATGGAATTTATATAGCCCGTGAAATTGGCCATTTTGCATACGACCTCGGAATTCGACGAAATCACTTTTGTTGGATCCAGGATGTGAAGTTATCGCTAGGTTTCAAATTTCATAATTTTTGAAGCTAGTATGTGAGCGTGGAAAAGGAAAATGTGTTTTGGTCAATTACAGTTAAATTGGATCGACCAGAAATGGGCCTTTTTGCAAATGGTCTCAGAATTCGACGAAACTAGTTTTGTTGGGACCGTAATGTCAAAACATAGCTAGATTTATTTTTCTGGAATTTTTCGAATCAGTTTGTGGCCCTGGAAAATTGAAATGTATGTTCAAATTAAATATTGAATGTTTTATATTTTAATTTGAAAGGAAACCGACTGAAACAGTCGAATGGGTCTTCGAAACATATCCCATTGTGTTCGGAATGGGGGTAAAACGCTAGGGACGACAGTCGTTGGGTTTGATTTCGAGTTCGTCAAAGAAAACCCCAATTTTTGAATTTAATATAACCTTGAACAATAGGAAAATTTCTTTATAAAAAAAAAGAAATATCGTTTCTCTCTCCCCGCTGAAGCGATATACGGCGAAAGTGGATCGAAGCTTCCCCCTCCGATTTCGAGCGCCACCGTCCATGCCAGGCTTCGCCACCACCCTCGTTCGAAAGCCCCTTCCCCCCTCTTCAAATTCGACCAAGTCCCACCACCTCCCATCGCGCCACCTGCGAGAACGAGCCCCGTGAAGTCAGCACCTTCCCTGACGTCGATCTCCCGCCTCCGACCACCGAACTGGTCGTGCCTACCACCGATCTGAGCGCCGTTCGTAGCTCTTCGACGCTGCAGCACCCGATCGTCCTCTAGCTTCACGGATTTCGCGATAATTCAAAACCTAGTTTTGAATCAAAAGGAAGGTATACGGCTGATTTTATTTAATTTGATTTTAACACCTTTAAACAGTTGCAAACCTTTGAAAAATCATATCTTTTTCGTTCGTTAACGAAATTAGATGAAACAGGAAACATCGTGACCGTGTGGACGCCTTCTACATTTTAGAAGAGACCGCATATTTTTCTGAGCCTTTTGCTAATTTTGGTGGAGTGGAACCCAATGTGAGATTTCTGATTTATAAAGGATATGGAAAACGACGATGTATAAATTATATAGTCGATGTATGAGTTATATAAGCGTTGTACACCTCTTGTATAAGCGTTGTATAAGTTGTATGTTCGATGTATTAGTTATATATGCATTGTAAAAATTATATATGTGTTGAAATAAAAGTGAATTGCTATATATATATATATATATATATATATATATATATATATATATATATATATATATACACGCCCCTCATCCACAAACCATGGATGATATTTATTGATTATGATTGGTGTGAAAATTGATTGATAGCGAATGGTTGTTTGGGACTGTTTGTGGTTGATATTGATTGATTATGGTTGAAAAATACCCATTTGTGGTTGAGGAATATTTGGTTGAAACCACATAGGATTAGTTTGTGGAAATGAAATAAATATATACATGCCGTCTGCGTGCGAACTAGATGCATGATCCCCATTGTCAAAAACCGCGAGGTTATAAGGTAGAGCGAGGAGCCGTACTAGAGATGGTCCCGGTTTTAACTACCCTGCCGTTATGCTGCCGAAATTTTGAATAATATTCATGTGTTTGAATTATTTTCATTTGCTGAAACTATATTTATTCACTGAATAGAAAACCTTCATGTGTTGAATCGATATTCATTCATTGGTTAGAAATTCATGTGTTGAAAGGTATTCATGTTTTAAATATAAAAATCACATTTTTATCTATATATAGAAACTATAGAAAACCTTCATGTGTTGAATCGATATTCATTCGTTGATTAGAAATTCATGTGCTGAATGGTATTCATATTTTGAAATAAATTGTTTGATAATAAAAATCACCTTTTATCGACTATATGAACTGTGTAAAATAATCTTGTTTTAAAAAAAAATTGTTTTATAATAAAAAAATCCTATTTTTATCACCTCTACAAACTTTATAAAATAATAGTGTTTTGAAATGAATTGTTTTACAATAAAAAATCACACTTTTATCATATACATGAATTGTTGAAATGTGAAGTGTTAAAGATAGCAACTCGTTCAAATAAATATGCGTGAGTTGAAATATTCATTAATTAGCTAATGATATGATTTTTGCCTATGCCTGCAACATTAGAATGAATGGTGTTTTTAAACCAAATGAAATCAAATATGAAGTTGAATGGAAAATGATAAGAGATAAGAACTGTATATATGTACATGCATATTTATTGAACAGGTTATAGCAAAGGGGCTAGAGAGGAGGAATAAAATTTTGTGCCCGACAAATACGTACACATTTACTGTTTTGTTTGGGTGATGATTTTATGAGCCTGTTGGCTAGCCGCTTGGCTTTTTCTTTTTCTTCTCGACATGAGACGCCCGTGTGGCTATTTGGGAATTTTCCCAGCCCCTCCCGTACAAAGGAGGTTATGGCGAAATTTTCCGAAATTTAAAGGCGTTAGTGAAATATTTGAAGTGAAAACGATATTGAAATTGTTGAATGAACTATATATATATATATATATATATATATATAATTTAAATGAAACATGGCCGTGCAGTTCGTGTTTTGAAACCGTGATTTCAAACAACTAGTGCGGGAAATCCGACCATTGGATTTTCCCGAAACCGCAACCGTTGGATTCGCCTTGGAAATATCTTTCCAACGGCACCAACTTTGTAAAAATCCAACGGTTGGATTGTCTAGAATGTTTAATTCAAATCTGAAGAAAAACAGCGCCAGAAAAGATTATATATATATATATATACAATTATATTTAATCGAATAACGACGCTGCAGCTCGTATTTTGAAATCGAAACTTCAAACGATTGTACCGGGAGATCCGACCGTCGGATTTTCCCGAAACTGGAACCGTTGGATTCGTTTTGTAAAGACCTTTCTAATGATGTAAATTTTGTGAAGATCCAACGGTTAGATTTTCAGATATGCGTAAATCAAACCTGAAGAAAAACAGCGCCACGGCTGCGTTATGGCCCGAAGCATCGTTTTGAATAAATTGGCTATTTTAAAATAAATCAAAATAGCGGTAAATTTTTATGAAATATCATAAACGATATGGAATGGAAATAAACTGAATTTGCTCGATTTATGTAGTATTTGATGGTTGAATGTGTATGGTATGAAAATTACATTAAAGAACAAAATTGGTGTTGTCGAATGATTTAACCATTGAAATAAATAAATTTGAAATTCTAAATATACGTGAATTATTTGAAAAGGCCGAGTTAATTCTCATTTCAAATAATTGACCGACGATTGAAAGTCGAAGATGAAGACGATGGTCGAAGATCGGAGATCTTCACCTCGTTTGGATGGTAACTGAGGTCCTGATTGGGAGGCATCCCGAAATATGGATAATGAGTGGTGATCGTCCAGACGTACGTGGTGATCGATGGGTTTGCGAGGTATTTAGTGCCTCCGGTTTCGTTCAGACCCAGAACGGACTTGAAAATGGACTGTGTGTCTGACATTGGAGTTTATTCTGTGTTGATTGATTTCTATTAAATATACATCTGTTTGGCAGCGGAGAATTTATTCTTTTGCTTAACGCCCTTCTCTGAGACGCACGAGCTCAGAGGTTGTATATCGATGGTTATCAGTCGCATGGCATGAATTTCCTGTGTGGCATGCTAAGATGCAGTGATCAGGGCTTCTGCTGAAAAGCAAAGTCTTGTGGTGATGATCAAAGCACCGCCTGTGTGGCGTAGCTTTGTGTATACCGTAAATTCACGAGCCTCACACCCCGGTATGAACCAGAAACGGGAGAAGGACCTCAGGGAGGGAATGCGTTTCTTTCTAGCTAGGGTGGTGTCAATGACCTACCAGCCCTGACATTTATATACTTTTCACCTATGTGGTTGTTGCTATTGCGAGGCGCCTCGGTTTGATCGGACGATCCGGGTCCGATGGAGTCATTCGTTGGCTCGTTTACGCCCCAAAGGGCGGGAAAACGTATTGTTCAGGCATTTTAATCCACATCGGTGGACCGGCTCTGACGATCCAAGGGTCGATGCACTCTAACCCTGTGGCTCGGGCTAGAGAGTCACGAAGTCGGTAAGGACTATCTTTTGCCTTGGTTCATGACGGAAATCCAATTTCCAAATACGTGGCTGTGCGATTTTGATTGTATACCTATATAGGGCGACATAGTGGTATGGGGCATTAATGTCGTCTATGATTGATAGTTATGATTTGAAATTGCTTTCAAAACATATAAACACTAGCAATAATATCAAATGCCTTTGTTTTATTCATATTAAGCATATTTTGGCCGTTATAAGGTAAAAACTCTATCCTCTGGTTTGCGTTGCATTTTGTGATGGGAACTGAGTCTTATAATGGCTTCATTTTTATAAAAAGCATAGCGATGTTTAAAAGAAAGATTTGTTTTAAAGAACTGGCAATCCAATGGAGTAAACCCGTTCCATGAAAGTGGCGTGGTCCTGTGATTGGCCATATTATATATGTGTTGAGTAGATTACTCATACCAGTCCCATGACTGACTCGTAGTTTGTTTCACTTTCAAACTCGGGTGCCCCTTTTTCTACATGGGCAGCCTTGTATTAAGGTTTAGCCGGTTATTTCTGGATAGCTGGAGCTGAAGATGGATTCTATCATTTATCTCTTTTTATGCTGTTCAGCTCCTATTGTACATATTTTGTTTGTTTCCGCTGTAGACATATATGTATAGTTGAACTGTATTTGTACTAAGTAAGATCCTATATACTGTGTAACTCTGATGATTACTTTTATCCAGTATATTCTATTGTTCATTATCTGGTGTATTTATTTATTTCTGTTCTGCTATTATCTGTTTCTGTGTTATATTCCACGGATTACCCTTGCCACCGTCAGTACAGGGTTTGGGGTCGTCTCAATTTCCACAATTCTATTCTAATTTGTTTCAACCACAAGAGGGTATTTTTCAACCCAAATGTATTTTTCAACCACAATCCAACAATATCAACAACAAACAATTATTTTCAACCATTCGTCATATCACATAATTTCACGCCAATCACAAGAAATAAATATCGTCCATGGTTTGTGGACGAGGGGAGTATATATATATATATATATAAATGTAATTCTTATATTTCACTTGCATTTCAACACAATTCAAAGCATATTTGTTTCATACAACGCTTGTAGAATTTATACATCGCTCATATAACTTATACATGATGTATACAACGCTTGTAAATGATGTATACAATGCGTATATAATTTATACTTCGCTTATATAATTTATACAACATGATTTCATTCACACAAGTTAATTTAGATTCCTCACATTGGTTTTCGAAGTGCTAAAAATCGTAGGTAGCTCAGAAAAATCCGCGGTCTCTTCTAGATGGTAGAGAGCCTCCTTGCGGTCACGATGTTTCCTGTTTCAACGAATTTCGTTAAAACATGATAAAGATATGATTTTTCAAAGTTCGGATAAAATAAAGGTCTCACCTTTTCAAACCGTCGAAACTAGGTTTTAATTTCGCGTTCGATCCGTGAAGTATTGTCATGATCAGGTGCTGCAACGTCGAAGAGCTTCGAATAGGGTCTCCAGCGCTGGTGGTGGCACTCAACTCGGTGGTCCGAGTAGCGCACGGTGGAGCTCCAAAGACTGCGTCTTCCTCGAGGTAAATCGACGCAAATAACACACTATAACTGGCGAGGGTTGGATGGATTTATAGAGGAGGGAAAGATGAACAGAAAACTCAACCGAAGGGGGCGGTGAAAACGAACGTGGCGGCGGCGATCGGGACTGGAAGATCTGAGTGGTTTCCGTCGTTCGTGGGTAGAGGTTTGATCGAGATTGATTGGTCACGTGAAGTGAGAGAAAAGAGGGGTTTTGACCAATTATATTTAAATATTAAATTCCAAAATTGCCCTTTTGAACAAACGAACCCCAATTTCAACCCAACGACTGTCGCCCCTAGCTAAATACCCCTAGACCGGACACAATGAGATATGTTTCGTTGGCCAATTCGAATGTTACAGTCAGTTATTTTTCTAATTAAAGTATAAAACATTTAATATTCAATTGGAACGTACATTTCAATTTGCTAGGGCCATAAACTGAATCGAAAAATTCCAGAAAAAATAAATCTAGCTATGGTTTGACGATACGGTCCCAACAAAACCAGTTTCGTCGAATTCTGAGATCGTTTGCAAAATGGCTATTTTCTGGTCGACCCATTTTAATAGAAATTGACCAATCACATTTTCTTTTGCCCCGCTCACGTACTAGCTTCAAAAATTATGAAAATTGAAACCTAGTAATAGTTTGACATCCCGGATTCAACAAAAGTGGTTTCGTCGAATTCCGAGGTCGTTTGCAAAATGTCTATTTTCAAGGGCTATATATTTTATATAGCGACCTTTCTGAAAATTCATTCGGCCATAACTTTTGACTCCTGCTACGCAACTTCGATTTTTCAGATTCGTTAGAAAGGTATACCTAAACAGATTTAAATATTTTTGGTTTCACTAAAATCTGTCTTATTTTCCACCCAGTATAGTCGGTGAAAGTTTGAATTCAAATTTTCAAACTGCCTCATTATTACCAATTCATTACTTTATTGAAATATTCTATTTCAATTGTTCAAATTCTTTGAAAATAACCAATTTTAAAAATTTTAAATTGGTTTACGTTTTCCGGGTTGTTACACAGAAGCACTTCTCCTTCCTTATATTTATCTTCTTCCTTGTAAAAACAGCCCACCTTTAGTTGTGTCTTCAACTCTCCATGGATGCATACCCCTCCTCCATCATATAACTGTTTTAACAACCGTCTGAACCTATGAACTCCTCCTTACCAACACCTCAGCACCATGCTCGCACCAACCAACGAAATGCTTCGGCATCAGTACCATCACGGTGACTTGGACAAAGGCTTTACATGGCTAGAGAAGTCACGGTATTTTTTTTTTCATTTTTTCATTTTTTTTTTTGGTATAGAAGCTGGCTTCGTTTTTATATTTCAGGGTTTCGAAATGGAAGATGGATGTTGTATTTTAGTTAATACATACAAAGAGACTTGTATTAAAAGGAGAAGATAGATAAATATTTATATCATCTTATTATTCTTTGGTTTGCTGACAAATGCAGAGAACTGTGGTCCAATAAAATAAAAGAAACATAATTATGTAAGAAAGGGTTGTTTTCCAGGAAGACAAAAAATATGTTTGCCGAAATTTTTGACCAAGCATTGGTAGAAGACTATTAAGATAAGAGGAGGTAATATTGTGTTGTACATTTGCTGAGATTTTGAAAGCGACTTATACCAATTTGTGCAGTATGAATTTATCTGAATTGTTGACTTTGGTTCAAAGGTAACATGAAGAAAATTATTTAGAAGATTGGATAAGATTCTTCATTGAAAATAAATGAAGATATAAATAAAGATGTTGCTATCTGCCGAAACGTTTGAAATATTTATATGGTTGAATGCTATGGCATCAAGGAAAAATCTGAAACAAATAGCTCATATTTCATTTAGCCAATGAAGATACAAGAGAAGTAATTATATTATACATTCAATACAAGGTAAAAATAAATAATTAAGTTGGCAATTGTAACTTGAAAGATTAATACTATGAAACTACCACCAAGAAAATAAAACCATACAGCCTTATAAAAATGCATCTTGTTTTGTTTAGATTTGTACCAGACATTTTCAGATTTTGCGCCAGATTTTTGATATGATTTTGACACATGTTTTAGTTGATGGTTTTGCTAGGTACGATTTTGTTTTGTCAAGAATTCAAATGGTTTGGCAGAAGATAAGATAAGGATTTACCAGGAGTTTTCAGTGATTCGAAAACGATGTAAAGAACTTGGCCGAATTTTTAAAGCCAAGTGTAACTTTCAATAGTGTGACGGCCCGCCCCGCACCAGTCGACATTTCCAATGAAAGTGCACTATGTCAATGCCCAACTAGCACAGGACGATCGCCAAAGAAAGGAATTTGAACTAACAAGGAACCTGTAGAATGTCTCGCAGCACATGGAATAAAATATAATAATAACATACTTGACAAAAAATAGGCGAGACAGTGCATAAGCTGAAAACTAAACCATAATCATCATAGCAGCGGAAATCCAAAATATAGCTTATGATCCACAACCATTGTTACAACTTTAAAATACTGTCACTAAAGCAAAATAAAGGAAAGGTACACTACTAACGCCCAAAGTAGTGACCGTCAACAACACAGGGATAATATATGTAGATAATATGTAGAAGCCTCCTACTCGTTTTCGGACCAGCTACTCGTGCAGCTATTCATGCAAAACTAGCTAACCTGTCTCTAGTCTGCCCGTTTAAGAGCACCCAGAGTAATAAGAAGAGACATAAAACTCTGGGTCAGACAAAAGTTTGGTATGAGCGATGAGCAGCAAAATAGAACAATAAGAGGTATACTAAACCATACCTGAACCTAGACCTGCAAACAAAGAGTTAGCACAACATACCGTACAATAATCTAAGTTGCCACTAACATATGGTGTAAAGGATACGGGGGTGGGGGTGTGCATGTCATAGTGATGGCAAACAATCAAGCATAGCAACCATCCTCATATCTCTCACTCAGTGCGTAAAGCATACGATATCCACCGCTTTGATAACCCAATACTTTATTACGATCACTCAGCCCCATGGAGTCGTGACGGCTCCACTGCACTGATCTGTAACCACTAATAATTTGCTATGTCCACTTTGCCCCATGGAGTCATGATAACTCCACTGCACTGTCTCATTTCCATACTACGATCACTCTACCCCACGAAGTAATAACTACCCCACTACACTGATCCATAGCCTAACATTCGTCTTTCGGTGGTGAATCAAAGTTATGGACGTCGTTAACTCCTTAGCACATGTCCCGCAGCAAAGTCCAACCATGAATTTAACTCGTTGATTCCCAACTGGATCCTGAGTACAAACTTCCCATTTGGACTACCTTTGCTTCTCGGGTTTTGGTCTCTTCCTCTCTGGACCGGTCTTCTTCTTCTACACTTCTATTAACTTCAGGTTATACTTCCAGTTTGGTTCGTGGTTCACGTCTCCAGTCCATGCACCTTGGTTCGAATCGGTCGTGACCATCCCTGGCGGTTCGTGGACCTCTGGCGGCGGCGGCTCGTGGTGCCTCAGGTCGGATCGTGGCTCACTTGAGCGGTTCGGTTCATGGAAGATCATCCAGGTTGGCTCATCCATTCCAGTCAATTCATGCATGGCAACTCCCTCAAGTCGGTTCGTGAGCACCCATTGGGTTCGGGTCGTGACTTGCTTGGAGAGGTGGATCGATTCATGGCCTTCTGGAGTGGTTCGTGATTGAGAGTCACAAACGGGTCGGGTTCGGAGGCGGGTTCTTGGATCACGAGCGGGTTGAGTTGCAGTGGATATAACGATCGGGCCGGTTTGGAGAGGGAGCGAACCGATCTTGTTCATGCACAATTCCCTGCAACTCTTCCAGCGACTGTTTTACGCCATACGACGACGTTTTCGACCATTCTAACTTTTCTAATCAATCACAAAGCATACCATACAGTCATAGCAACATATGTAACCACCCACAAACATCAAAACAACAATATGACAAGGTTAGACGGATCAAACATACCCTAAACCTATGTTTTCCCCTTAATCATGTTTAACAATAACTAATGTTAGGATTAGCATAACTTAACCAAATCAACCCAAATTTCTAACAAAGGCCTCAAACAATATTTTGAAATTTATAAATATTTTTTCCAGAATTTTATCAAGCATAAATTCACTAATTATCACTATTTACCCTTAATTAACCTTAATTAGTGCAAGAACAAGGCTAATCACTCACCTTTATCACAATTAAAACTTTCAGAACTGAAACTCCTCTGATTGGGCGAATACCAATGTCTAACAACAGCTCTAACTCTAAAATGGTGCTATATCTCCTTCATTTGATTTTGTTTAGTTTAATCCTTGATTAGAGAGCGATTTGGGATGAAATTAGAAGGTGGAGGCCATTGTTAGGTTTTCTAAGAGGTAAATGGCGGCTAGAAAACTGAAACAGAATGAAAACCTAACTCGTTTCAGCCTCCCCATAACCCTGATCCTGAAATGGGTTATGGGCCCATTCACTAATTACCACATTTTGCCCGGTCAAGTAGTTTTTCATCTTCTAAACCTTATTTCGTCCATATCTCCCAAACGGTAAGTCCGTTTTTCACATATGACCACTCTACGAAAAGGTAAACCATCATCCGGATCTAACAGAAGTGGTTTTATGTCAAAATCCTTTCCGATCAAAATTTATGGCCGAAACAAGATTAGCTAGGTGCAAAACGGTCATTTAAAAATCGGTGAAAGTCATGAACATGGGAAATGGCCCCAATAGTCGTCTCCCAAAGTTACATGACCATACAACCCCTTACGAGAAAGAAATAAATATTCTACGATCCTCCGATGCGTAGAATGCGGGTCGTTACATTCTCCCTCCCCCCTCCCCCTTAAGAAATTTTGTCCTCGAAATTCCTTAACCCAAAGCATACAAAGGATTCTGCATGCCTACCAACCATTCACAACAATCAAACATACAAAACAACAAACAAGTCTATCCTAGCATGCGGAAAACTATGTCGCAATTAAAATCTTACCAGGCAAAGAGTTCTGGATACGTCCTTATCATATTCTCCTCTGTTTCCCTAGTACAGTCTTTCTCATTCTCGCCCCACTGAACTTTTACTAGATCCACCGCTTTCCTTCGTAGTTGCTTTGTATCATGCTCGACAATACAAATCGGCTTGCGGTTCCCAACCGCCTTGGGTTCTTCTTCGATATCATCCAACTGATCAGGTGAAATAGTCATATTGGGATCGTGCATGAATTTCCTTAACTGGAAAACATGAAATACGTTATGGACTCCTGCCATCTTTTCTGGTAATTCAACTTTATATGCCAAATTCCCAACTTGCTCGAGAACTGGGAATGGACCAACAAATCTTGATGTTAACTTGCCTCTCCTACCAAATCGTATTACGCTCTTTAACGCAGAAATTTTGACAAACACCAAGTCGCCAATGGAGAATTTTAAATCTCTTCTCTTCTTATCAGCATAACTCTTCTGCCTATCTTGGCAGCCTTCATTCGTTGTTGAATGATCTTAATCTTGTCTGAAGTTTCTCTTATCACATCTGGTCTGAGCACAAACTTCTCATCAGTTTCTAACCAACATGACGATGAGTTGCACGGTTTTCCGTACAAAGCTTCAAATGGAGCCATACCAATGCTGGACCGATAACTATTATTATATATAAACTCTACCCTATGCAAATGGTCATCCTATGAGCCACCAAAATCCATATGCAAGCTCTCAAGAGATATTCTAATATATGATTTACCCTCTCTGTTTGACAATCAGTTTGAGGATGATACGCGGTACTGAGATGTAATTCTAATCTTAATGCCTTTTGTAAGCTCTTCCAAAATCCACTAGTGAACAACGGATCTTGGTCACTCACAATGTGCTTAGGTACTCCATGAAATCTCACAACCCACTTCATATATAGTTCATCTAACTTAGCTGCCGTTCTGTTCGACTTGATGGGTATAAACCTTGCACTTTTGGTTAATCGGTCCACAATCACCCAAATGCTATTTTGGCCCGATCTAGTCCTTGGTAACCCATCAATGAAATCCATTGAGACTTGTTCCCATTTCCATTCTGGAATTTCTATTGGTTGTAACAAACCACTAAGCTTCTTTTGCTCAGCTTTAACTAGCTGGCAGTTCATGCATTTGGATATAAACTTACCAACGTCTCTTTTCATCCCTTCCCAGTAGTAGGTCTGCTTCATGTCTCGATACATTTTGTTACCACCGGGATGTATAGTCAGTTTTGAGTGATGACATTCTCTAAGCACTTCATCTCTTAATCCCTTGACATTAGGCATAACTAGTCTTCCATTCTTTCTAAGCCATCCATCTCGATCAAGCCCATACTTGTTCATCTCTTCGTCAATTCCCATCTCTAACTTTGAGATGATTTCCAATAGGTTAGGAAAGTCCCTCTGACTGGAACCAATACGCTCAATCAAAGTGGGTTTGATCGTCAAACTTGTAACATTTCTGGATCCAATTTGCACTTTGGTCTGAAATCATACCCAGCGATGTACTACAGTTACTTCCATTCTAGAAACATAGCCCCTAAACTGGCATGTCTTCTACTCAATGCATCAGCTACCACATTGCCCTTTCCTGGTGTATATGAGATATCGAAATCATAGGAAGCTAAGAATTCTAACCATCTTTCCTGTTAGAGATTTAGGTCCTTCTGAGAGAAAAGATACTTTAATGATTTATGATCGGTAAACAACTCGAATCTTTCCCCCAAGAGATAATGTCTCCACATCTTCAATGCGAATACGATCGCTGTCAATTCCAAATCATGGGAAGGATATCTTTTCTCATGCTTTTTCAGTTGCCAACTAGCATAAGCTACAACCCTACCTCCTTGCATTAGTACAACACCTAGTCCGGTACCACAGGCATCTGTGTATACCGTAGTCTCTTCATTCCCTTTAGGAATGACTGAGACTGGTTCACATGTCAACTTTTCCATTAGACTCTTAAATGCATTCTCGCACTTTTCGTCCCAGATGAAAGCTTGATTTTTCTGGGTCAACTAAGTCAACGATGCTGCTATCTTGGAGAAGTCTTGGATAAATTTACGATAATATCCAGCCAATCCCAAGAAACTTCTTACGTATTTTGCATTTTTGGATGTAGACCAATCCTGTACCGTAGCCACCTTCGCAGGGTCCATGACAATACCATTCTCTGAAACAATATGGCCCAAGAATCTCACTTCCCTTCTCCAGAAGTGACACTTAGAAAACTTTGCTTTCAATTGGTGTTTTCTCAACACCTCCATCACTATCCTCAAGTGTTCCTTGTGTTCTTCCTCTGTCCTCGAATAAACCAAGATATCATCTATGAAGACAAGAACAAACTTATTCAACTAATCTCTAAATACCCTTTTCATAAGATCCACAAAATATGCTGGTGCATTGGTCAACCCGAATGGCATGACCAACCACTCATAAAATCCAGACGGCGTCCGAAATGCCATTTTAGCTATACTCTCAGCTTCCACTCTAAGCTGATGAAAACCTGTCGCGAGATCCAACTGGGAGAACACTCTCGCGCCACTCAACTAATCAAACAAATCATCTATCCGCAGTAGAGGATACTTTTTCTTCCTCGTTACTTTATTCAATTTGCGGTAGTCCACACACAATCGAAGGGAACCATCTTCCTCGGTAGTAAACACAACTGGTGCTCCCCACTCAGAAACACTTCTTCTGATAAATCCCTTCTTCAAAAGAACATTTACTTGCACCCCGAGCTCTCGCTGCTTCCTTGGTGCCATACGACGAAGTGGCATAACTATATGTAACAACCCGTATTTTCAATAAACTGTTATAACATAAATCGAGGCAGAATTTAATTCAAAAATCTGAATCAGGGGAAACGGGCTATGCCATTGCGTTCGTCTCGGAAAAATACGCGAAATAGGGTCCGAGTTTTCGAAAATCGGAGTCCGTATGACCCGGTTAAGGACCATTGAAGTTTTCAGAAATTTCTATGCTAAAAACAGATTTAAATTTCAAATTAAAAACAAGGATTAGGGCTAATCGGGGTTAGGCGGGAAAATTCCCGCCAGGGGCCCCATGTCGACAGGCATGTCGAAAGGGCCCCCAGGGTGTCGACAGCCCTGTCGACAGCCCTGTCGACAGGGGGTGCCCAGGCAGTTTAGCCTGGTGCACCATTTCTGTTTTGGGTTGGGTCTTGTGGCTTGGTTCTAGAGAAATCCGAGATCTGACGGGCCAAAACAAACCTAGGGTTAATCCTAGGGCTAAAAACACTCTAATCTTCTATAAATATACCCCTAATCCTACCCTAAAGCCTCATTAATCAATCTAGCAACTAAACTATGTCAATTTGAATCCTCAAATGGCCTCCACCTAAAATCCCTAGCCTCCACCTTCCTCAAAGTTTAATCCTATGAAGATATGATGATCATACAACCTTTTCTATGTTGTATGAATGCTTAATAACTTGCATACTTCATTAAGTTGCAAGTTTGGTTTGCTAAGTTTGTGTTTTTGGGATTTTGCAAAAGGGTTTTCTTATTTGAGGCTTTGTTTTGGGTTTTAAAAGGGCTTCTTCATCTTATTTGGTGGATTTGTGAATTGTTTATATTTGTAAGCCCTCTTACCTTCACTTTACAAACTCTAAAGTTAATATGTGGTGAAAGTTGAGATTTATGTGAGTTTAGTTGATTATGCATGCTTATGCGAACTCACTAGGCCATGTTTGCATTCTGGATTTTGGTGGTGCTTGGGAAGACCATCTTCCTCTTGTTGAGTTTGCATATAACAACAGTTATCAGGCGAGCATAGGGATGGCACCATTTGAAGCTTTATATGGGAGGCCGTGCAAATCACCTACATGTTGGTGGGAGACTACGGATAAGCTTATACTTGGACCCGACATGATTAGGGATACATCCGAGAAGGTAGAGTTGATTAGAAGACGGATGAAAGCGGCCCAAGACCAGCAGAAATCCTATGCTGACAGGCGAAGGTCCGAATTGGAGTTTGAGGTTGGGGACAAGGTTTTCGTAAAGGTCTCTCCTTTACGGAATGTGGTCCGGTTTGGAGCTGTTGGGAAGTTAGCACCGAGATTCGTTGGACCCTTCCCCATCATAGAGAGAATTGGGAAGATGGCTTATAAAGTGCAATTGCCCGAGAAGTTGTCCGGAGTGCATAATGTCTTCCATGTCTCGCATCTCCGAAAGTGCCTGCATGAGTCCGCTGAGGTGGTTGAACCTAGCATGCTTGAAGACGTGGAAGTAGAGAAAGAAGCAACTTTAAGAAGAGCTCCGATTCGTATCTTGGGGACAGAGACCAAGAAGCTAAGGAATCGTGAGGTCAGGTTAGTGAAAGTTCAATGGGGTGAAGCCGAAGAAGACGCAACTTGGGAAACCGAGGAGAAGATGCGTGGGCTTTACCCATTCCTTTTTGAGGGTACACTCTCAATCCCTTTTCTTTGTTAGTATATCTTCTCTTTGCTATCCATGTTTATCTAGTTATCGTGCAAATCTTGTCATGAGAACCTTAGGTAGAAACCCTTTTGGATGAAACATGTGTTTGAAACATGTTATGTTTGATGGTTGCGAGTGGTTGCAAGTGTTTGCAAGTGGTTACTCGTGGATGCATGATACACAGTAGGCACTAGATCGGCTCACACACTCCTCATATTGCATGTGCATGAGTGTTTATGCTTATTCTTGGATGAAATTTGTATGCAGTCACATGGATGTTGCATATGGATGTATGATTGAGCACGCATGTAGATATTATACATTATGTTAGGGATTTGCATACATATGGATACATTTCACTAACATATTTTGCATTGATCATTGCATTAGATAAGTACATATACACACACTTTTGCATATGTTCATACAGCATCTAGAATCTTTTAAGGACAATGGTTGCTCGTGGATGATGTTTTGAGTAGATGGATGTTGGATGGTAGGATATGTTCTTCCTAACTTGAAGATTTCGGGGACGAAATCCTTTAAGGAGGGGAGAATGTAACAACCCGTATTTTCAATAAACTGTTATAACATAAATCGAGGCAGAATTTAATTCAAAAATCTGAATCAGGGGAAACGGGCTATGCCATTGCGTTCGTCTCGGAAAAATACGCGAAATAGAGTCCGAGTTTTCGAAAATCGGAGTCCGTATGACCCGGTTAAGGCCCATTGAAGTTTTCAGAAATTTCTATGCTAAAAACAGATTTAAATTTCAAATTAAAAACAAGGATTAGGGCTAATCGGGGTTAGGCGCGAAAATTCCCGCCAGGGGCCCCATGTCGACAGGCATGTCGACAGGGCCCCCAGGGTGTCGACAGCCCTGTCGACAGCCCTGTCGACAGGGGGTGCCCAGGCAGTTTAGCCTGGTGCACCATTTCTGATTTGGGTTGGGTCTTGTGGCTTGGTTCTAGAGAAATCCGAGATCTGACGGGCCAAAACTAACCTAGGGTTAATCCTAGGGCTAAAAACACTCTAATCTTCTATAAATATACCCCTAATCCTACCCTAAAGCCTCATTAATCAATCTATCAACTAAACTATGTCAATTTGAATCCTCAAATGGCCTCCACCTAAAATCCCTAGCCTCCACCTTCCTCAAAGTTTAATCCTATGAAGATATGATGATCATACAACCTTTTATATGTTGTATGAATGCTTAATAACTTGCATACTTCATTAAGTTGCAAGTTTGGTTTGCTAAGTTTGTGTTTTTGGGATTTTGCAAAAGGGTTTTCTTATTTGAGGCTTTGTTTTGGGTTTTAAAAGGGCTTCCTCATCTTATTTGGTGGATTTGTGAATTGTTTATATTTGTAAGCCCTCTTACCTTCACTTTACAAACTCTAAAGTTAATATGTGGTGAAAGTTGAGATTTATGTGAGTTTAGTTGATTATGCATGCTTATGCGAACTCACTAGGCCATGTTTTATATGTTTCATAAGTTATGCATGCTTATGCGGACTCACTATGTCATGTTTCATATGTTTCTTAAGTTATGCATGCTTATGCGAACTCACTATACCATGTTTTACATGTTTCATAAGTTATGCATGCATATGCGTGTCTACTATGCCATGTTCTACATGTTTAATGGATTATGCATGTTTATGCAAGTTCACCTTACCATGTTATGCAAGTTTAATGGGTTATGCATGACTATGCAAGTTCACCTTACTATGTTATGCATATTTAATAAGCTATGCATGTTTATGCGAGTTCACTATGACATGATTTGCAAGTTTAACATGTATGCATGTTTATTATGATATGTGAAGTTCATCATGTATGTTATGCTAAGTTACCTTTTATACCCTTATGCGTTATGACGAACATGTAAGCGTGAAAATGACGTTGGGAGGGTTTGGGTAAACTTAAAAATACATGAAACTAAAAGATTGGGAATTTACCTATTAAGTTAGGTCTACCTCTTGGGAATTTACCTATTAAGTTAGGTCTACCCAAGTATATGTTAACTTGTAAATGTGTTTAAAAGTGGACATGACATTAGATAACATGATATGGCCAACTCGAGGTTAGACCTAGTTGTGGTGTAAATCTTCCCAGGTAACCACAACGTGGGGTCTAATGTGGGTAGTTGGTCATGTTGCACCATAAGACCCGAGGTTAGACCTAGACGTGGTGTAAATCTTCCCAGGTAACCACGGATGTCTAATGTGAGAGGTTGGGTGCGTTAAGTAATTAATGCCTCATGATTAGGGTTAAGTCATGGCCCACTAATACTTAACCAATAATGGGGATGCGAGGATTAGATGGGGTTAAGTGGTTACACTTAACTAATTTAATCCATGATTAGTGAGGGGTTAAGACCACACTTAACCCTCTTAGAAACCCTAGCAACGTGGTCTGTTCCAGCAGTAATCCCAGTTTGGTATCACTACAACCCTACAGCTAGGTTAGGGCGGGGCACGATTACTGGACTGATGTAAGCGACCAAAGCGACGGCTGAGTGGTACAGCGGTGCGGGTCCGGCGGGCTACGGACGTGCACGTAGTCCGATGTTGGACAAACTCGAGGCACGGGTACCAGTAGGCTTAGACTGTGCATTATTGCTTAGGTGTCTGGTGTTGACACCCGAGGGCTTGATACACCCGAAGGTGGACCCAGCACAGTCTGACTACATCCATGTGGGCCGTATGGACACCAACACTTGACGTGTTAGGTTTATAGGGAGCCGATCGATTAGACCGTTGGGCTGGACCTTATACTAAGGTCACTTCATGTTATTGGGCCAAAGTTTGGGCGAAGGGATCAAGATCTGTTTTGTGGGTTTGCTAGTACACTACGGTGCAAAGTTAAATCTCATCTATGTGATGTCACCTTTATCTATTGCCAGTATGTTCATCTCAGTTTCCATCATGCTGTTAACTTTATTAGTTTATAGATTGATCGTAGTACGGCTTACCAGTCTTTTTGACTGACCTGTTTTCTTTCGCTTCTTTTCTTCCGTTTTCCCCCCCACAGGTTCTCAGGGAGGGGCTACATCTGCTTAGTGGATCTTTGGCTTGCTTGTTGGATAGCTCATGTATGGATCTGAGCTAGCTGTGGCTTATCTTTTATTTCTGGGGATTAGTACTGATGTTTTACCATGTATTTTGTTATCACGCATCTAGACTTATGTTGTACTTTGGATCATGACATTTTGATATTATGTACATGACTATGTCGGTTTTCTGAGATGATGATGATGTGTTTTGATCTGCTACCGCTGCTTTACTTATATTTATTTTTATATATTCTGTCTTGCGATATCTCTGTGCATGTTTACCTTCACAATAACGCCCCTCCAAAGCTAGTACATTCCAAGGAGTGATCCTAGTGGAGGTGAGGTGTTACATTTGGTATCAGAGCACAAGGTTAACAAGATTGAACAAAACTTTTGAAAAAAAAACCTTTTTGAAAAACTATTTTCAAAAACCTACTAAGTATTTTCCAAAATAAAGTCTAGATTATTTTAAGGCTAATCCCCAAAAGCCATCAGCGTTATCTCTCGTTCTCTTGACCTGATCTTATCTTTCGTTTTAGTATGGCTGAGAATCTTGACATCCCAGATGGAGTGAACGTACCACTCTGGTATAGGAGACTTCTAGAAGCTAGGGCGGCAGCTGGTCCCGCCAACCCTACTCCCACTCCTCCTCCTGTAGTTGAGAATCCTATCCCTAATATCCCTCCTCCGGTGATTCCTGTTCCCCCTCCCCAGCAGCTAATATTCCCCCTCCCGTTGCTAATGTTCCTCCCCCTCCCGTTGCTGAGGCTCCTCTTCCTCCTCCTCCCCCTCAGCATCCTCAGGTTGAATTTACAAAGGTTTGTAAAGACTTCAAGGCAATGGGAGGCAAGAATTTCCTAGGCACGGAATCTTTTGTTGAAGCTAGGAACTGGCTGAAAGACACGGAGGACTTGTTTGCTATCTTTGGGATTGATGACGAGAGGAAAATCCTATTGATAGTATGGCTCTTGAAGGATGAGGCGGCCTATTGGTGGGAGGTCACCAATGGGACGAGGCCCGTTGAGACTTGGGCCGATCTGAGGGCTAGATTTGTGACCAAGTTTCTATCTTCTGCTGAGGCGAATTTACAGATGGAGAAGTTCATTGCATTAAAGCAAGGTGATATGTCTGTCAAGGAGTATGTGAACAAGTTTAATCAGCTGGCCCGTTTTGGTTTGGATATGGTAAACACTCCGGAGAAGAAGGCTCTTCGATTTGCTAGAGGGTTGAATGAGCCGCTGCAGGGCTTGGCGATGTCACATATTCCGCATGGAGCTACTTTCGAGAGTTTGGTCAATATGGCTCTGCTTCAGGGAGATGGGAAGAAAGAAGTCAAGTCGAGCGATACCCAAGCAAAGAAGATTGATTCTCAAGGCAAAGGCAATCAAGGTGGTCAAAGCAGTCAGGGGAATCAGGGCAAGAACAAGAAGGGGAACAACAACAACAAAGGCAAGGGAAAGTGCAATTACTGTGGCATAGCTGGGCACTTTGCTAAGGATTGCAGGAAGAAGAAAAGGAAGCTTAGTGGTGGATGCTTTTCTTGTGGAGAGACTGGGCTCTTTAGCAAAGAATGCCCAAAGAAGAAAGGACAGGCTGGACCTTCAGGAGGGCAAGTTCATGCTCTCAACGCCGCTTCAGTTCCCGAGCGAGGTAGTGTTTCTGTTGAGAACCTTGTTTATATCTCTGATCTTCCAGTGCGTACCTTGTTTGATTCTGGTGCATCACATAGCTTTGTTTCATCTGACCTTGTTGATAGCTTGCACCTTAGTACTAGCTTAGTAGATGATCCCGTTTGTGTTTCGAATCCCATTGGGGGTTCTGCTCATCTATCTATGATATGTGAGGATCTGAGGATCTCTATACTCAGCGTAGAGTTCTTGTGTAGTGCGTATGTTCTGGGTTTCAGGGGATACGGATTGATCTTGGGCATGGATTGGCTGTCTAGATATGGAGCCATTCTGGATTGTGAGCATAGGGTTGTAAGGCTTGTGACTCGCCTGGGCAACACCTTAGAGATTTCATGCAATCCGAAGAATCCCGTCATGTTATGCTATCCAGAATCTCTCGACTCATCAGAGGAGGCCCTTCAGTCTGTAAGGGTGGTCCGAGATTATCCAGACGTTTTTGAAGAAGTTAAGGGGTTGCCCCCTAAACGAGAGATTGATTTCCGCATCTATCTGGTGGATAATGCTAAGCCCGTTTCTTTACCCGTTCGGCATATGGCTCCGCGTGAGAGACGGGAGCTGAGCAAGCAAGTGAAAGAATTGCTTGAGAAGAACTTCATCAGGAGCAGTATATCCGAATGGGGAGCGCCTGTGGTGTTTGCAACTAAGGCAGATGGCTCTCTTTGACTCTGTGTGGATTATAGAGAATTGAATAAGCTGACTAAGAAGAACAGACACCCGTTACCGAGGATCGATGATCTCTTTGATCAGCTTGTTGGTGCTTCTGTTTTCTCTCAGCTTGATCTTGCTACGGGTTTTCATCAGCTCAGAGTGGCTGAAGATAGTATAGACAAGACTGCATTCAGAACTCCAGACGGATTCTTTGAATGGCTTGTTATGTCGTTCGGTTTGCCGAACGCACCCGCGTATTTTGTGGACTTGATGAGTAGGGTGTTTCGGGAGTTCTTGAATAAGTTTGTCGTGGTCTTTGTGGATGATATTCTGGTCTTCTCCAAGGATGAGGAAGAGCATGCGAGGCACCTAGTAGAGGTGATGGATACGCTCAGAGCACACCAGTTAAAAGCCAAGTTCTCCAAGTGCCACTTTTGGAGAAAGGAAGTCAGATTTCTTGGGCATATCGTATCCAAGCAAGGCTTGGCGGTGGATCCCGCTAAGGTGGTTGCAGTTCAGGATTGGAAGACGCCAAGGAATGCAACCGAGGTGAGAAGCTTTCTGGGTCTTGCGGGTTTTTATCGGAAGTTTATCAAGGACTTCGCGAAGATATCCGCTCCTCTTACTAAGTTGACGAAGAAGAACTTAGTCTTTGCTTGGGATATGGATTGTGAGCTTGCTTTTCAGAGACTCAAAAGAGCCCTTACCTCAGCACCAGTTCTAGCCTTACCCGATGGTGGCAAGATATTTACCGTGTACACTGATGCTTGTGGCACGGGATTGGGCGCCGTTCTGATGCAAGAGGGCAGAGTTATATGTTTTGGTGGGAGGCAACTTAAGGTGCATGAGAGGAATTATCCCACTCATGATCTAGAGCTGGCAGCGATTGTATATGCACTCAAGGCTTGGCGCCATTATCTACTGGGAGAGAGATTTGAGCTATATATTGATCATAAGTCTTTGAAGTATCTCTTTTCGCAGAAGGATCTGAACTTAAGGCAGCAGAGATGGATGGAATTCTTGGCTTCCTATGATTTTGAGATATCCTATACCCCTGGCAAGGGGAATGTTGTAGCGGATGCGTTGAGTAGGAAAAGGTTGACACTAAGCCCTCTATTTGTTGAGATGAAGAATTTAGAGTTCTTGGCAACCTTTGATTTTTCTTTGACAGTTGAGACGATGACCGGCTCTTTGGCATCTCTAGAGCTCAGGCCTACCCTTCTGGATCAAGTCGGGGCTTCACAGAAGGAAGACCCCCAGATAATTGAGATCATGGACAAGCTAGTTCGAGGGGAGACATCTAGTCACCTTGCTCGATATTCTATAGACGATAAGGGTTGGCTGAGGAGAGACGGAAGGCTTTGTGTTCCGATGGTAGAAGACTTGGTGAGGAAAGTTCTCGAGGAAGCACATCGCTCCAAGATGACTATACATCCAGGTGGTGACAAGATGTATAAGGACATGAAGCGCATTTTCTTCTGGCCTGGAATGAAAAAGGATGTGGCGGAGTTTGTCTCGAGATGTGTTATTTGTCAGAGAGTAAAAGCTGAGTCGAAGAAGCCCGGTGGGCTATTACATCCGCTAGAGGTCCCGCTATGGAAGTGGGAGAGCATTTCTATGGACTTTATTGATGGGCTTCCAAGGTCCAGGAAGGGGAATACGAGCATATGGGTCATTGTGGATAGGCTCACGAAGAGTGCTCATTTTATCCCAGTAAAGAGCAAAAGGACCGCATCTGGACTAGCATCAGTATATCTTCGTGAGATAGTGCGACTACATGGAGTCCCTTCCAGCATAGTCAGTGACCGAGACCCCATCTTCACTAGTCAGTTCTGGAACAGTTTACAGGAAGCTATGGGCACGAGATTGAACCTGAGTACGGCCTATCACCCACAAACAGACGGGCAAACAGAAAGGGTGAATAGGGTACTTGAGGACTTGTTGAGGCTTTGCATTCTGGATTTTGGTGGTGCTTGGGAAGACCATCTTCCTCTTGTTGAGTTTGCATATAACAACAGTTATCAGGCGAGCATAGGGATGGCACCATTTGAAGCTTTATATGGGAGGCCGTGCAAATCACCTACATGTTGGTGGGAGACTACGGATAAGCTTATACTTGGACCCGACATGATTAGGGATACATCCGAGAAGGTAGAGTTGATTAGAAGACGGATGAAAGCGGCCCAAGACCGGCAGAAATCCTATGCTGACAGGCGAAGGTCCGAATTGGAGTTTGAGGTTGGGGACAAGGTTTTCGTAAAGGTCTCTCCTTTACGGAATGTGGTCCGGTTTGGAGCTGTTGGGAAGTTAGCACCGAGATTCGTTGGACCCTTCCCCATCATAGAGAGAATTGGGAAGATGGCTTATAAAGTGCAATTGCCCGAGAAGTTGTCCGGAGTGCATAATGTCTTCCATGTCTCGCATCTCCGAAAGTGCCTGCATGAGTCCGCTGAGGTGGTTGAACCTAGCATGCTTGAAGACGTGGAAGTAGAGAAAGAAGCAACTTTAAGAAGAGCTCCGATTCGTATCTTGGGGACAGAGACCAAGAAGCTAAGGAATCGTGAGGTCAGGTTAGTGAAAGTTCAATGCGGTGAAGCCGAAGAAGACGCAACTTGGGAAACCGAGGAGAAGATGCGTGGGCTTTACCCATTCCTTTTTGAGGGTACACTCTCAATCCCTTTTCTTTGTTAGTATATCTTCTCTTTGCTATCCATGTTTATCTAGTTATCGTGCAAATCTTGTCATGAGAACCTTAGGTAGAAACCCTTTTGGATGAAACATGTGTTTGAAACATGTTATGTTTGATGGTTGCGAGTGGTTGCAAGTGTTTGCAAGTGGTTACTCGTGGATGCATGATACACAGTAGGCACTAGATCGGCTCACACACTCCTCATATTGCATGTGCATGAGTGTTTATGCTTATTCTTGGATGAAATTTGTATGCAATCACATGGATGTTGCATATGGATGTATGATTGAGCACGCATGTAGATATTATACATTATGTTAGGGATTTGCATACATATGGATACATTTCACTAACATATTTTGCATTGATCATTGCATTAGATAAGTACATATACACACACTTTTGCATATGTTCATAAAGCATCTAGAATCTTTTAAGGACAATGGTTGCTCGTGGATGATGTTTTGAGTAGATGGATGTTGGATGGTAGGATATGTTCTTCCTAACTTGAAGATTTCGGGGACGAAATCCTTTAAGGAGGGGAGAATGTAACAACCCGTATTTTCAATAAACTGTTATAACATAAATCGAGGCAGAATTTAATTCAAAAATCTGAATCAGGGGAAACGGGCTATGCCATTGCGTTCGTCTCGGAAAAATACGCGAAATAGAGTCCGAGTTTTCGAAAATCGGAGTCCGTATGACCCGGTTAAGGCCCATTGAAGTTTTCAGAAATTTCTATGCTAAAAACAGATTTAAATTTCAAATTAAAAACAAGGATTAGGGCTAATCGGGGTTAGGCGCGAAAATTCCCGCCAGGGGCCCCATGTCGACAGGCATGTCGACAGGGCCCCCAGGGTGTCGACAGCCCTGTCGACAGCCCTGTCGACAGGGGGTGCCCAGGCAGTTTAGCCTGGTGCACCATTTCTGATTTGGGTTGGGTCTTGTGGCTTGGTTCTAGAGAAATCCGAGATCTGACGGGCCAAAACTAACCTAGGGTTAATCCTAGGGCTAAAAACACTCTAATCTTCTATAAATATACCCCTAATCCTACCCTAAAGCCTCATTAATCAATCTAGCAACTAAACTATGTCAATTTGAATCCTCAAATGGCCTCCACCTAAAATCCCTAGCCTCCTCCTTCCTCAAAGTTTAATCCTATGAAGATATGATGATCATACAACCTTTTCTATGTTGTATGAATGCTTAATAACTTGCATACTTCATTAAGTTGCAAGTTTGGTTTGCTAAGTTTGTGTTTTTGGGATTTTGCAAAAGGGTTTTCTTATTTGAGGCTTTGTTTTGGGTTTTAAAAGGGCTTCCTCATCTTATTTGGTGGATTTGTGAATTGTTTATATTTGTAAGCCCTCTTACCTTCACTTTACAAACTCTAAAGTTAATATGTGGTGAAAGTTGAGATTTATGTGAGTTTAGTTGATTATGCATGCTTATGCGAACTCACTAGGCCATGTTTTATATGTTTCATAAGTTATGCATGCTTATGCGGACTCACTATGTCATGTTTCATATGTTTCTTAAGTTATGCATGCTTATGCGAACTCACTATACCATGTTTTACATGTTTCATAAGTTATGCATGCATATGCGTGTCTACTATGCCATGTTCTACATGTTTAATGGATTATGCATGTTTATGCAAGTTCACCTTACCATGTTATGCAAGTTTAATGGGTTATGCATGACTATGCAAGTTCACCTTACTATGTTATGCATATTTAATAAGCTATGCATGTTTATGCGAGTTCACTATGACATGATTTGCAAGTTTAACATGTATGCATGTTTATTATGATATGTGAAGTTCATCATGTATGTTATGCTAAGTTACCTTTTATACCCTTATGCGTTATGACGAACATGTAAGCGAGAAAATGACGTTGGGAGGGTTTGGGTAAACTTAAAAATACATGAAACTAAAAGATTGGGAATTTACCTATTAAGTTAGGTCTACCCCTTGGGAATTTACCTATTAAGTTAGGTCTACCCAAGTATATGTTAACTTGTAAATGTGTTTAAAAGTGGACATGACATTAGATAACATGATATGGCCAACTCGAGGTTAGACCTAGTTGTGGTGTAAATCTTCCCAGGTAACCACAACGTGGGGTCTAATGTGGGTAGTTGGTCATGTTGCACCATAAGACCCGAGGTTAGACCTAGACGTGGTGTAAATCTTCCCAGGTAACCACGGATGTCTAATGTGAGAGGTTGGGTGCGTTAAGTAATTAATGCCTCATGATTAGGGTTAAGTCATGGCCCACTAATACTTAACCAATAATGGGGATGCGAGGATTAGATGGGGTTAAGTGGTTACACTTAACTAATTTAATCCATGATTAGTGAGGGGTTAAGACCACACTTAACCCTCTTAGAAACCCTAGCAACGTGGTCTGTTCCAGCAGTAATCCCAGTTTGTTATCACTACAACCCTACAGCTAGGTTAGGGCGGGGCACGATTACTGGACTGATGTAAGCGACCAAAGCGACGGCTGAGTGGTACAGCGGTGCGGGTCCGGCGGGCTACGGACGTGCACGTAGTCCGATGTTGGACGAACTCGAGGCACGGGTACCAGTAGGCTTAGACTGTGCATTATTGCTTAGGTGTCTGGGATTGACACCCGAGGGCTTGATACACCCGAAGGTGGACCCAGCACAGTCTGACTACATCCATGTGGGCCGTATGGACACCAACACTTGATGTGTTAGGTTTATAGGGAGCCGATCGATTAGACCGTTGGGCTGGATCTTATACTAAGGTCACTTCATGTTATTGGGCCAAAGTTTGGGCGAAGGGATCAAGATCTGTTTTGTGGGTTTGCTAGTACACTACGGTGCAAAGTTAAATCTCATCTATGTGATGTCACCTTTATCTATTGCCAGTATGTTCATCTCAGTTTCCATCATGCTGTTAACTTTATTAGTTTATAGATTGATCGTAGTAGGGCTTACCAGTCTTTTTGACTGACCTGTTTTCTTTCGCTTCTTTTCTTCCGTTTTCCCCCCCATAGGTTCTCAGGGAGGGGCTACATCTGCTTAGTGGATCTTTGGCTTGCTTGTTGGATAGCTCATGTATGGATCTGAGCTAGCTGTGGCTTATCTTTTATTTCTGGGGATTAGTACTGATGTTTTACCATGTATTTTGTTATCACGTATCTAGACTTATGTTGTACTTTGGATCATGACATTTTGATATTATGTACATGACTATGTCGGTTTTCTGAGATGATGATGATGGGTTTTGATCTGCTACCGCTGCTTTACTTATATTTATTTTTATATATTATGTCTTGCGATATCCCTGTGCATGTTTACCTTCACAATAACGCCCCTCCAAAGCTAGTACATTCCAAGGAGTGATCCTAGTGGAGGTGGGGTGTTACACTATAGGTCTGGCATCTTTAACTAAATTAATACAGAACTCAATTTCTTGGTGTAGTGGATGTCCGGTCACTTCCTCGAAGACGTCCGGATACTGACCAGCCACGGGCACATCTGATAACTCATCATGCGGGATGTCGAGGGAATTTATAAAACTAGCCATTACCTCATCACTAGGTAGACCATCAAACATTACACTCCGCCCATCATCCGCTCTAATTGTCACCAAAAAGCCCTCACAGTCTACCACCACCCCTTACCTTTGGTGCCAATCGACTCCCAAAATAATGCCAAACCCAGTAAAGCCCAGAAAAAGCAATCATAAGAAAACTTGCATCCACGACTCGATAAGACCACATTACGACAAATCATGCTAAGACTAGTTGAACCACCAATCAGGTATGTAACAACCCGGATAATCTGAGCCAGTTTAAAGTTTTTAATTTGGCTAATTTAGTGGATTTTAGATATTTAAAATAAATTACTTTTAATAATAACGATGAAAAGTATGTTTGAATCGATGTTTGAAAATAAATATAATTATTTTAAATTATAAACGAGGCCTGAAATGGCGCGGCAGTTTCAAATTTTCAATTCAAACTTTGACTGACTGTACCGGGTGTAAAATAAAACGGATTTTGGTGAAACCAAAAATAGTTAAATCTGTTAGTGAATATCTTTCTAACGAATCTAAAAAATTGAAGTTTCATAGTGGGAGTCAAAAGTTATGGCCAAATGAATTTTCAGAAAGGTCGCTATAGAGAATATATCGCCATTGAAAATAAACATTTTGCAAACGACCTCAGAATTCGACGAAACCACTTTTGTTGGATCCGGGATGTCAAATTATTGCTAGGTTTCAAATTCCATAATTTTTGAAGTTAATATGTGAGCATGGCAAAGTAAAATATGTTTGGTTGATTTCAGTTAAATTGGATCGACCAGAAAATGACCATTTTTCAAACGGTCTCAAAATTCGACGAAACTAGTTTCCTTGGGATCGTATCGTCAAAACATAGCCAGATTTATTTTTCCGGAATTTTTCGGATCAGTATGTGGCCCCGACAAATTGAAAGGTACGTTCAAATCGAATATTGAATGTGTTATATTTTAATTTGAAGGAAAACTGACTGAAACAGTCGAATGGGCCTACGAAACATATCCCATTGTGTTAGGAATGGGGGTATTTAGCTAGGGACGATAGTCGTTGGGTTTGGATTGGAGTTCGTATGTGAAGAGTGGTATTTTCAGATTTAAAATAAATTAAAAATATTTATAAAACCCTTGGACCAATCACGTTCTTCCACTCCACTCTCTCTCCCCGATCCTCTATACGGCGCACGATGGAAAAGGCTCACCGCCTTCTCTCCTCCATTCCTCCTCCTACACACAAAATTAGATATAGGTTCTTTTGAATTTTTTGTAGAGCTCGACAAGAGCTACAAATCCATACTAGATTTTCCCTCAACCGTGCTGTCTACATCGAGAATGAGGTCCCCAAAGTTGCCGCCTTTACAACGCCGCTGGAGCCGATTCTGACCACCGCAGTGGGCCCCACGACCGGCGAAGCTGCGTCTCTCCGCTCTCTTCGTCGCTGCGAAGGCCGATCATCGATCCGCTTCACCGTTTGATCGAAAAGTTCAAACCTAGTTATGAAGAATTTTGAAAGGTAACGGCTTTATATTATTTAAACTGTTCTATAACATTTTAAAGCGCTACGGTTTATGATTTCACTGTAAAAATCATATCTTTTTGCTATGTTGACGAAATCCAGTGAAACAAGAGACAGTGGACTCGTGCGGATGTCTTCTACATTCTAGAAGAGACCGCATGTTTTTCCGAGCCTTCTACAATTTTTGGTAGAGTGGAACCCAATGTGAGATTTCTAAATTATAAACGATATGGAAAACAACGATGTATAAATTATATAGTTGATGTATGAGTTATATAAGCGTTGTACAC
This sequence comes from Allium sativum, assembly GCA_030737875.1. Classification (NCBI taxonomy): domain Eukaryota; kingdom Viridiplantae; phylum Streptophyta; class Magnoliopsida; order Asparagales; family Amaryllidaceae; genus Allium; species Allium sativum. The sequence continues at coordinate 831,626,072 of CM060912.1, read as the reverse complement.
CACATGTATAAGCGTTGTATAAGTTGTATGTTTGATGTATAAGTTATATATGCGTTGTAAAAATTATATATGCATTGAAATAAATTGAATTAAATTATAAATATAGTTATATACGTATATCTATATATATATACTCCCCTCGTCTACAAACCATGGATGATATTTATTGGTTGTGATATTGCTTGGATTATTGGTTGATGTGAAATTTGGTGAATATCATGAATGGTTGATTTGAAATAATTGATTGTGTTTGAAATCCCAGTAGGATTAGTATATGGGAAAATTCGTCTGCGTAAGAACTAGATATTGAAAATCCCCATTGTCAAAAACCGCGAGGTTTTAAGGTAGAGCGAGGAGCCGTAATAGGGACGGTGCCGGTTTTAACTACCATGCCGTTATGTTGCCAAAATTTTCAATAATATTCATGTGTTAGAATTATTTTCATGTGTTGAAACTATATTCATGTGTTGAATAGAAATTCATGTGTTGAGTAGAAATTCATGTGTTGAATAAATTCATTGAAATATAAAAATAATATTTTTACCTCATATATGAACTATATAAAATAATCGTGTTTTGAAATAAATTGTTTTACAATAAAAATCACATTTTTATTATATATATAAACTATAGAAAATATTCATGTGTTGAATAGAAATTCATGTGTTGAATAGAAATTCATGTGTTGAATAGAAATTCATGTGTTAAATAGAAATTCATGTGTTGAATGAAGCTCATGTGTTGAATGAATTCTTTGAAAGATAAAAATAACATTTTTATTATATATATCAACTGTATAAAATATTCAAGTGTTGAATAAAGGACTAGAACGATAAAAATCATATTTCTATCGTATGTGTGAAGTCAAAAACATTCATGTGTTGAATATATAGATTGAACAATAAAATCTACATTTTTATTGTGAATATGAAGTGCTAAAAATATTCAATTGTTGAATAAATATTTTTGATGATAAAAATATCATCTTTATCAAATATATGAAATGAATGCATTTTTGAAATCGAAGAAAGAATTATATTTATATATAATTATATAAATATAATTAAAATAAATCGAATAACGAAGCGCTAGTTCGTGTTTTGAAACCGTGATTTCAAACGATTAGTGTAGGAGATCAGACATCGGATTTTCCCGAAACCGAAACCGTTGGGTTCGCTTTGGAAATATCTTTCCAACGACACCCACTTTGTGAAGATCTAACGGTTGGATTGTCTGGAATGTTTAATTCAAATCTGAAGAAAAGCAGCGCCAGAATCGATTATATATATATAAATATAATTAAAATAAATCGAATAACGACGCTGCAGTTCGAATTTTGAAATCGTATTTTCAAACGATTAGTGCGGGAGATCCGACCGTCGGATTTTCCCGAAACTGAAACCGTTGGATTCGTTTTGAAAAGATCTTTCTAATGATATAAAATTTGTGAAGATCCAACAGTTAGATTTTCAGATATGTGTAATTCAAATCTGAAGAAAAACAGCGCCACGGCCGCGTTATGGCCTGAAGCGTCGTTTGAGTAAATTGGCTATTTTTAAACAAGTAAAAATAGCGATAAATAGTGATAAAATATTATAAACGATATGGAATGGAAATAAACTGAATTTGCTCGGTTTATGTGATATTTGATGGTTGAATGTGTTTGGCGTGAAAATTACAATAAAGAACAGAATTAGTGATATCGAATAATTTAACCATTGAAATGAATTGATTTGAAATTCTAAATATACGTGAATTATTTGAAAAGGCCGAGTTGATTCTAATTTCAAATAATTGTTCGATGATTGAAAGTCGAAGATATGAATACGGTGCTAGACCGATGATCTACACGTCGAATGGAGGGGTGCTACTGATGCTCATGATAGAAGTAGCTACCTTTAAGGGGCTGAAGTAGTAGCCGTCGGGACGTACTTGTTGATTGTACGGATATGCGAGGTATTGAGTGCCTCCGGTTTCGTTCAGACCCAGAACGAACTTGTAAATGGACTATGTGTCTGACATTGGATTTTGTTCTGTGCTGATTGATCTTTATTAAATATATATCTGCTTGGCGGTGGAGAATTTATTCTCTTGCTTAACTCCCTTCTTTGAGACGTACAAGCTCAGAGGTTATATATCGATAGAAATCAGTGGCATGGAGTGAATTTCCTGTGTGGCATGCCTAAGTGGAAGATGATCAGGGCTTCTGTTGAAAAGTAAAGTCTTGAGGTGGATGATCAAAGCGCGGCCTGTGTGGCATAGCTTTGTGTATGACGTTGATTCGCGAGCCTCGCACCCCGGTATGGACCAGAAACGGGAGCAGGATCCAGGGAGGACATGCGTTTCTTTCTAGCTAGGGTGGTGTCGGTGACCTACCAGCCTTGACATTTACATTATTTTCACCTTTGTGGTTGTTGCTGTTGCGAGGCGCCTCAGATATATCGGTGACTATGTGGAGCTGATGGAGTCATAGGACTCATTTACGCCCCAAAGGGCGGGGAAACGCAGTGTTTAGGCATTTTTAATCCACATCGGTGGACCGGCCCTATGGCTCCAAAGGGTCGATGCGTTCTGATCCTGAGGCATGGGCTAGATTGTCTCGAATTCGGTAAAGACTATCTTTTGCCTTAGTTCATGACGGAAATCCAATTTCCAAGTACGACACCGTGCCGTTTTGATTGTATACCTATATATGGCTACATAGTGGTATGGGGCATTAATGCTATCTGTGATTGATACTTATGATTGAAATTTTTTTTGAAACATATAAACACTAGTAATAATATCAAATGCTTTTGTTTTATTCGTATCAAGCATATTTTGGCCATTATAAGGTAAAACTCTATCCTCCGGTTTGGGTTGCATTGTGTGATGGGAACTGAGTCTTATAATGGCTTCATTTTTATAAAAAGCATTGCAATGTTTAAAAGATTTAATTGTTTTAAAGCACTGGCAATCCAATGGAGTAAACCCGTTCCGCGAAAGTGGCGTGGTATGTGATTAGCCATATTGTAAAATGTGTTAAGTAGATTTCTCATACCAGTTCCATGATTGACTCGTAGTTTGTTTCACTTGCAAACTTGGGTGCCCTTTTTTCTACACGGGCAGCCTTGTATTCAGGTTTTAGCAGGCTCTTTCTGGATAGCTAGAGCTGAAGATGGATTCTATCATTTTTCTCTTTTTATGTTGTTCAGCTCCTATTGTACATATTATGTTTGTTTTCCGCTGTAGACATTTATGTATAGCTGAACTGTATTTGTACTAAGTATGATCCTGTATACTGTGTAACTCTGATGATTATGTTTATCCAGTGTATTCTATTGTACATTATATGGTTTATTTATTTATTTCTGTTCTGCTATTATCTGTTTATGTGTTATATTCCAAAGATTGCCCTCGCCATCGTCTTATCGGGGTTTGGGATCGTCACAAGGTTCGTCACCGCTAAAGGTCTATCGACTATCTCGGGTTCCAATCCCAACCTATCTACCAAGTCACTAGAAACAATACTCGAACAGGAACATCATAAATAGAAAGCATACCTTGAATGAAGACATTCTTTCCTTTCTCCTTCATGGTTGGGGCATTCAACAAAGAAGGAACAACATTAAGAGCATATGATTTCACAATCTGCTTTTCTTTAGGGGGTTGCGGACATTTATCCTTGTGATGTCCCACTTGTCCACAGTTGAAGCACTTCCTGTCCGCTGGCTTTGCTCGACATTCTTTAGCATAATGGCCCTTCTTGCCATAGTTAAAGCATTCAACATCTTTCTTATTCTACTTCTTCTGGCTCTCCTTAGTCTGATTCTGCTTTCTCTTATTCTAAGAACCATTCTTGCCTCCACCGCTTGCTTGCTGTTTTGGCTCCTCTGCATGATGCAACCTCAGTCTTCGACTTAGGGTAAAGACTCTCTGACCTCAATGCTTTCCCCATAATGGATTCAAACGTCTCATCGATGTGGTTAATAATCCTTTCCCCAATTATCCATCCAAACCAGTTATGAACTTCTCGTTCTTCTTCTCGACAGTATCGATAAGGGATAATCCATACTTCGATAAAGTATCAAACTCTGCAATGTACTCTGAGACCGCCCTACCATTCTGCTTAAGCTCCATAAATTTCCTAAATAACTATGATTTCTGAGAAGTTGGTATAAACTTACCACTGAATTGGGCCTTAAACTGATCTCATGTAACTTGATCCTCTAGAGTAGCCACCTTAATAGCATTCCACCAATTCATAGCCCGTCCTTGCAATTGATGGGATGCTAGCTTTCTCTTCGTCGCATCCTCGATACCCAAGTCTTCAAAGATGCGCTCACACCTATCCAACCAATCCTGAACTTCTATAGCCGATTCTGTTCTATGGAACGGCTTCCCACCAAGGCCAATGTAATCCTTGCATAGCTTGGTGAAATCGGCCCTAGGCACCTGCACTGCTGCACCACAACCATTTGCAGCATTGGGAACTACTCCTTGCACATTTCTAAGCATCTCTCTCATGAGGTCAGAGAACGTCGTCCTCATATCAGGAGCATTCCCATTGTTAGATCCTCTACCATTCATATATCGGCTCATCATTCAATTTGTAAGGAGAAAATGATTAACCATCTCTTCAGTAGTGCCAATCCAGTGCGACTTCATCCTTAAATATACTAATAGTATATACATATATAGATTTTGAAAACCAAAATATCACAAATACGCGCTCTCATATACGTACTATCTCTCTCTGGTGTCTTCCATAGGTTAACTACACAACCTAGAGCTCTGATATCAAGTGTGACGGTCCGCCCCGCACGAGCCGACATTTCCAATGAAAGTGCGTTGTGCCAATGCCCGACTAGCACAGGACGATCATCAAAGAAAGGAAAAGAAAGGAATTTGAACTACCAAGGAACCTATAAAATGTCTCGTAGCGCACGGAATAATATATAACAATAACATATTTGACATAAAACAGGCGAGACAGTGCATAAGCTGAAAACTAAACCATAATCATCATAGCAGAGGAAATCCGAAATACAGCATATGATCCACAACTATTATTACAACTTTAAAATACTTTCTCTAAAGCAAAAGAAAGGAAAGGTACACTACTAATGCCCAAAGCAGTGACCATCAACAACACAGGGAGAATATATGTAGATAATACGTAGGAGCCTCCTGCTCGTCTCCGTATCAGCTACTCGTGCACAACCAGCTAACCTGTCTCTAGTCTGCCCGTTTAAGGGCACCCAGAGTAATACGAAGAGACAAAAAAATATGGGTCAGACAAAAGTCTGGTATGAGCGATAAGCAGCAAAATAGAAACATAACAGGTATACTAAACCATACCTGAACCTACACCTACAACCAAAGAGTTAGCACAACATACCGTACAATACTCTAAGGTGCCACTAACATATGGTGTAAAGGATACAGGGGTGGGGGTATACATGTCATAGTGATGGAAAATAATTAAGCATAGATAACATCCTCACATCTCTCACTCAGTGCGTAAAGCATACGATATCCACCGCTTTGATCACCCAATACTTTGTTACGATCACTCTGCCCCATGGAGTCGTGACGGCTCCACTGCACTGATCCGTAACCACTAATACTTTGCTATGTCCACTCTGCGCCGTGGAGTCACGATAACTCCACTGCACTGGCTCATAGCCATGCTACGATCACCCTACCCCATGAAGTAATAACTACCCCACTACACTGATCCGTAGCTTAACATTCGTCTTTTGGTGGTGAATCAAAGTTATGGACGTCGATAAATCCTTAGCACATGTCCAGCAGCAAAGTCCAACCATGAAGTTAACTCGTTGGTTCCCAAATGGATCCTGAGTACAAACTTCCCATTTGGACTAACTTTGCATCTCGGATTTTGGTCTCTTCCTCTCTGGATCGGTCTTCTTCTTCTTCACTTCTCTTTACTTCAGGTTATACTTCAGTTCGGTTCGTGGTTCACGTCTCCAGTCCATGCACCTTAGTTCGGATCGGTCGTGACCATCCCTGGCGGTTCGTGGAGCACTGGCGGTGGCTCGTGGTACCCCTGGTCGGATCATGGCTCACTTGAGCGGTTCAGTTCGTGGAAGATCATCCAGGTCGGCTCATCTATTCCATTCAATTCATGCATGGCAACTCCCTCAAGTCAGTTCATGAGCACCCATTGGGTTTGGGTCGTTACTTGCTTGGAGAGGTGGACCGATTCGTGGCCTTCTGGAGCGGTCCGTGGTTGAGAGACACGAACAGGTTGTGTTCGGAGATTGGTTCCTAGATCACGAGCGGGGTTGAGTTGCAGTGGATATCACGATCAGGTTGGTTTGGAGAGGAGGCGATTCGATCTGGTTTCTGCACAATTTCCTGCAACTCTTCCAACGATAGTTTTACGCCATACGACGGCGTTTTCGACCATTCTAACTTTTCTAATCAATCACAAAGCATACCATGCAGTCATAGCAACAGATGTAACCACCCACAAACATCAAAACAACAATATGACAAGGTTAAACGGATCAAACATACCCAAAACCCATGTTTTCCCCATAATCATGTTTAACAATAACTAATGTTAGGATTAGCAAAACTTAACCAAATCAACCCAAATTTCTAACAGAGGCCTAAAACAATATTTCGAAATTTATAAATATATTTTTCAAGAATTTAATCATGTTTAAATTCACTAATTATCACTAATTACCCTTAATTAACCTTAATTAGTGTAAGAACAAGGCTAATCACTCACCTTTGTCGCAATTAAAACTTTCAAAACTGAAACTCGTATGATTTGGGCGAATACCAATGTCTAACAACAGCTCTAACTCTGAAATGGTTGTATTTCTCCTTAATTTGATGTTGCTAAGCTTAATCCTTGATTAGAGAGCGATTTGGGATTGAATTAGAAGGCGGAGGCCATTGTTAAGGTTTCTAAAAGGTAAATGGCGGCTAGAAAACTGAAATAGAATGAAAAACTAACTCATTTCAGCGTCCCCATAACCCTAATCCCGAAATGGGTTATGGGCCCATTCACTAATCACCTCATTTGGCCCGGTTAAGCAGTTTTTCACCTTCTAAACCTTATTTCGTCCATATCTCCCAAATGGTAAGTCCGTTTTCACATATGACCACTCCACAGAAGTTAAACCGTCATCCGGATCTAATGGAAGTGGTTTAAGGTCAAAACTCCTTTCTAATCAAAAGTTATGGCCGAAACAAGATCAACTAAGGGAAAAACGGTCATTTAAAAATTGGTAAAAATCATGAACATGGGAAATGACCCCAATAGTCGTCTCCCAAAGTTACATGACCATACAACTCCTTAAGAGAAAGATATAAATATTCTACGATCCTTCGATGCGTACAATGCGGGTTGTTACAAATAGTACAGGAAATAAATGACTGCACATGTTTCGCCTCGGTGAAGCATTCAGATAGGATTTGTTTCGATTATTTAAAACTATCGTTCGTTGTGTAAAGGTTTGCGCATATGCAAAGGGTTTGAATGGTGCAGCGTATGGAACAAATGGGAAAAGGAAATGCTTTGGATAAAATAAAATTAAGGGAACATGTTGATGTCAAAAGTGTTTGCTACAGTGTAGACACTATTTTCCCCTGCCAAAATCTTTAACTGGAGTGTAGGATTGATTGAATAGCACATGCCAAATATTAATAAAGGCATGAAAAACGATAGGCTAAGGGTTTTTCCAAGATTTGCACAATGCATGTTAGATGTATTTAGTTAGGATTTGTCCTGTTTTGTTTATTTAGTTTTAGTTTCGTTTTCACTCGGTCGAAATGGTTGACCACACACCCTGATGTTTATATTTGCAAAGATCTCAAAATATTTTATTGGCAGATGCAGGGGTTAGGACAAGATTTATTATAGACATCAAAATGATATGGGTGTATTTTTCAAAGGCACTGTACTGACTTGTCTATAGAGGATAGGGATTCATGCAAGAATTATTTCAAGGATTTGCCAGCGAAGATGGAGGTTGCATATGTTGATAATATAATATGGGTATATTTCTTTGAAAAGAATGATTTCCTGTTCAACGCGCAATTTACATAGTTACCGTTTGACTTTCTAAGTTGATTCTCCAAATCAACATTTAAAAACAATTTTAACATATCAACTTTAATGGTTAAAAATTTGGGCCGTTACATTCCTCCCCCCTTAAAGAATTTTGTCCCCGAAATTACTAAGGTAGGAACAATGCTACTAAGCCATTATCTTTGCAAAAATCACTTTGTTATAAACTTTAATTCCATTTTCTAAACTGATCCTATTAAATTTAATAGAAAACCCGATAAAATATATATTCTAACACCTTAAATTTTAGAAATTCTTTGGCAGAGTCTCCCCTGTACAGATAGACTTTTGAATCGATGCAGGAACAACAAATATATATTTATCGACCCAACTGGTTGGAAAATCCAATTCATAAACCAAAATTTATATTTTGCGTAAGCGTACCATTTTTCGAGCGTTAATACACGATACACAATGAGCTTGCTCAATTAATAACCGACTATAGCCAAACTGGATCCGATCAGTTTCAGAATTCCACCAATATATCCTTATGGAATGAACTAGGCTCTGCACCTGTTCTTAAACTCAGATGGACTTCATCAGTTTCATAAACATGCAAAATCGATTCAAATACTCAAGTTATCCATCCCAAATAATATTACATTCTATTATATGGGAATTCATTATTTTAACTTTCGGTTTATTCAACTTTTATTTTAACTGTTGATGAATTCTATTCAAATAATTCAACATACAACAAACAACAATGCACAACAATTCGACCAACTCATTTAAATCCAACATCAATATTTCTTTATTGCTTTTTATAACAATTGATTAATATTTGATTGACTTCCATTCAGTTATCATGCATTTGATTTCATAGGTGAAATCTCCTTTTATTATATTAAACCTTTCAGTTTATAATAGAATTTGATTTTTTTTAAATTCAAATCAACAAGCAAACCATGAAAACAATACTTATTATAAATTTAAGAAAATTATATCTATATAAAATTGGAAAAATAGTAAGAATAATTTTATAACCAATTGTAAATACGACCTCTCATATGTATATACTCAAACTCAATCTAGGGTATTACTAACCTAATCTCTATTGAGTCACGCCATAGAGCCAAGGTTATCACTAAACCTTAGGCTCTGATACCAATGTAACAACTCGGGCGAAATTGGACACTCAAATTTCGATAATAGAACATAAACCCGTATTGCTTACCAAAATTCAAGTATCGAGCAACACCAGATTGTTAATTGGAAGAAATTAGAGGGTGAGAAAAGAAAGAAAGAAATACTAGAATAGAAGAATAAGAAGAAGAACATCAGAATCTCATAGCGGAACGAATAAACTATAATATATCAAATCTCTTTACACAAAATGAAATTGTATATACATACCAATCATCAGAGTACATCATATATCAGACACAACAGAACAAACTCTAAATATAACGGTGAAGCCTCCTGCTTCCAGTTCCAGAAACTCCAAGCCAAACCTAACCTGGAAATATACTCGGTCTGATCCGAGCACATTTGAAGAAAAGCAAAATTAACCAGGATCAGTACGGAATACTTTCAGTGATAAATTCATAGCACAAATAACTTGTTTAACTTTGAAAAATCCTTTTTGGAAGAAAAGAATAATAGTAAGACCAGCCCACACATAAATATGGACAGTTTTTACATTACTATAACCCAAAACATTTTTGAAATTTATACCTTTTCTGAGATTATAACAATGTCTATCAAACCACAAACAAATAGAAATCTAGCAGAAAGCTTGCATCTCACGCTCTACATATATAATATACAATCAAAATCATGGGCTCTTATTGGAGAATGGATTTCCTGGCAAGGTATGGGATCACCTTTCTGACAATGTACCTCCAGAGATGAATACCTTGGGATTCAACAAGAATGTCTTACAACCCGGCTACACATGACCGGCCCCTCATTTCTCTTGAGAGTACCGAATATATCATTACCACGGTTGTGGGCCATCCAACCGAACCGATAGCATATATATGAAAATAAAAGGGACAACCGAAGGCATTTGATTTCTCCAGATCAGGTAATAATATACCCTTTTAATGGTTGCGACCCACATAGCCATGCTACCTACCCAATTTTGTGCCATTTCCCGGTTGATGAGGCTTGAGGTCGCGTTTATCTTTTAGCACATCTTCATTCACTTTGAATGCCATATCGTCAGATCCATCAAATCACTAATTGACATCCTTAAATACACTCTGTGTGTAGAGAATTTCTCGACCACCAAACTTGGTATATTTGTAAAAATCAACGTACATGATTCTTAAGGAAATATTCTGTCATACATTCATCCATATAAGTCATCCAGGAACAGGACGAACCAAAGGCACTCTCCTACTGCATCTTAGGAATCACCCTATAGATCAGTAGCGAGAAGTCCTTGCGATCCGGAGATTTCAGTCACGATAGAATGACAAGTCATCATTACTCTGGCGGACCAGACCAAAGAATTTTAACAAGTGGTTCCTCCGATCATGAAGATCAGCTATTTTCAATGCTCCATCTTCATACACCTGCAAGTTAGTCTCGTCCCACAGTTGGATCGAAGTGGTTTTGGGTCTAATTCCCATCTCGATCTCCTAAAAAAAAACTCGTCAAAAAGTCATAAGGAATATTGATTTGATAGCCGGTTATTTAACTGTCAAAACCCAATAGTATAGCTAAGTACATTGGCAATCTTGATCTTTTATATTGAAACATTTCATTTCAAAACATTTAATCGATTATATAACTTTTTTTGCCCAATCTCTCTTGTTTTGATTTCTTCGAAACAATAATCAATGTTTAAAATAAATATAATTACCAAACTCCTTTCATTATTCCCTTTATCCTAAAATATCGTTATCCTTTCCAAAACTCTTTATTTCCTTTATACATATTCACAAATCTCCTTTATATTACCTTTAACCATTACTAAACTAATATCATCTTTCAATAATAGTGAAGCCATTCAAGTTGGGGTATTCTAATTACCTCTCAGACCTTGATCGACAAAATTCTTGAAACAACTCGGAAAATCAGAACCAATTTAAAAAATTTATTTTTGCTATTTTATTGAATTTTGAATAGTTAAAATAATTTATTTTAAATAATAACGATTAAAAATTTATTTAAATAGAAGTTAGAACGAATATATTTATTTTAGTTTTTAAAAGGAGTTAGAAATAGCGCGGTAGTTTGAAAATTTGAATTCAAAATTTGACTAACCGTACAAGTTGCAAAATAAATCAGATTTTAGTGAAACTAAAAATATTTAAATCTGTTTAAGAGTATCTTTCCAATGAATCCGAAAAATTGAAATTTCATAGTGGGAATCAAAAGTTATGGTCTGTTGAATTTTCAGAATAGTCGCTATGGAATTTAATGGAATATATAGCCTGTATAAATAGCCATTTTACAAACGACCTCCGTTTTTGACGAAACCACTTTTGTTGGATCCATAATGTCAAATTATTGCAGGATTCCAATTTTCATAATTTTTGGAATCGATATGTGAGCATGGCGAAAGAAAATGTGTTTTGACAATTTCAGTCAATTTCGATCGACTTGAAAATGGACATTTTTCAAACGATCTCCAAATTTGACGAAATTAGTTTTGTTGGGACCGTATTGTCAAAACAAAGCTAGATATGTTTTTTTGGAATTTTTAGAGTCAATCTGTGGCCTCGGTAAATTAAAATGATCAATGAAATTAAATACTTAAATGTTTTATTATTTAATTTGAAGAATAACTAACTGAAACAGTCGAATGGGCCTACGAAACATATCCCATTGTGTCCGGAATAGGTGTATTTAGTTAGGGGCGCCACTCGTTGGGTTTGATTTGGGGTTAGGAGCGATTTAGAAATTTAAATGGAATTAAATAAAAATAAAATAAATAAAAATACAAATATCGGATAAAATACGCTGATACAGAAACCTTATACCATCATCATCATTCTGTACCCACCCTCGTTCATTTCAATGGCCGAAAAAGCACGGTCCATCCCTTCCTAATAACTTTCAATTCTCTTCACGAAATCAATCGGTGATTTAGGGAATTCTTTAGCAAATCTCGAGAGCTCCACATCCGTATCCACCCCATCGCACCTTACCGCCCATAGCTCGAGATAAGGGCCTCGAAACAGGCACCGTTCACTAGCGAATCGCACCCCCAGGTGGCGATCGAGTTAGACGAAAGGGGGTAGTTCGGGGGCGCCTTCCTGAGCCCGTCGGCGTGGTGTCATCGGATCGACGCGAAGTGTCAGGGATTGAACGCGAAGTTAAAACCTAGTTTTCAATCATTGGAAAATACTATCGGCCTGGGTTGAGAGTGTAGAAGAAGAAGGTTTATTTATTTATTTAATTAATTTATTCTATTCAAAATGGTTATTAATCTTTAGAAAATCATATCTCGGTCATACGATAACGAAATTCAATGAAACAGGAAGCGTTGGAATTACAACGACGAGATCTATATTTTAAAACAGACCGGAGGATTTTTAGAGCTTGTTACAACTTTGGCGTCGTCAAATCAAGGTGAGATATCTGAATTCAGAAATAAAATAAATAAAATTATATTACGATGCAAACGGAGTTTAGAAACTCCCGACACCCGTCGTCCACAGACCATGGACGACTTGATTGATTTGTGATTGGTGGAATTTTTGTGTTTGTTTGTTGTTGAAAAAAAAAAGAAATTGAAATTGATTGATATTGTGAAAACATTCGTATGGATACGAAATAGATTATTGAAATCCCCTTTATATAAAGTTGCGAGGCTTTAAGGTAGCGCGAGGAGCCATACATCGGGAAGGTGCCAGTTTTAATTACCCTGCCGTTATGCTACCGAAATTTTCTGAAATATTCATATATGAAAGAAATTTGTTTGAACATCCAAAATTCACAGTTTTATTGAGTACAGAAATAAGGAGAATATTCATTGTTTTGAAATGAAAATAAGTTAAACAATAAAAATTTACATTTTTATTGTATATGAAAATTGTTCATTGTTTTAAAACAAATCATGATTACGTTAAAAATACGAATTTTAATGCGAATATAGAAAATAGGAAAATTATTCATTGTTTTAAAACAAATCTTGATTACATTAAAAATACCATTTTTAATTTGAATATAGAATATAGGAAAATTGTTCATTGTTTTAAAACAAAACATAATTACATTAAAATACCATTTTTTAAGTGAATATAGAATGTAATGACCCGGGTTTTTGACGACTTTGGTTATCGACATAAACACGATGACGACTAACCAAACATCGAAAAATACCGGTCATTAATGAAAGAAATTAGAGGGTGAGGAAAGTTAAGATAGAAACTTAGAATAGAAGAAGATGAAGAACACAACATCAGAGTAACACGAACCTCACAGCGGAACGAATAACATATAATATATATAACATAACTTGAAATATACATCTGTACTTGAATATACATCATTATCAAAGTACAACACTTACAACACAGCGGAAATAACTATAGCTATAAAATCCTGAAGCCTCCTACTCCAAGCTCTTCCAGTATATCTGTAAATCCTAACTACTTGACTGCCTATACAAAATTGGGCACCCAAGAGTTTAGGGAAAACAAAACAAAAATAAACTCCGGGTTAGTCATGGGACTGGTATGAGTAAAACAGTTTAAAATAGTTCAAGCAGGTAAATGATATCTCATAAGACCACGCCGTATAACAGAATGGGTTTTTCCCTTATGAGAATCCAAAATATCTTTATATCACAAACCTTTTGATATTATAATAATGTCTATCAACCACAATATAATAATCATCTAGCAGAAACGCTTTCATCTCACGTTCTACATATATAGTATACAATCAAAACCGCAAGCACGTATTGGGTAATGGATTTCCAACTATGACAAGGTATGGAATCACCTTTCGCTAGTGTACCTCTAGAAAGGAATACACTGGGTTCAACAAGAACGTCTTGCAACCCGGCCACACATGACTGACCACTTATTTCGCTTGAGTGTATCGAATATATATCACCAATGGTTGGGATCAGCAACCGTTTCCCGAATGGGACAGCATCAACAATAGATTTTTAAAAGTAAATGAAACTCTAGATCAGGTGATTATACACCCTACTTCGGAGCGACCGACTTAGCCATGCTGCCTGCCCGATTTCTGTCATTTACCGGTTGATGAGGCTTGAGGTTACGCTTCATGATCACATCAGATTCACTTCGAATGCCACATTGTCAGATCCATCGAAAATCACTAATTGATGTCTACAACAGTACATTATGTGTTAGCTAAAGAAGTTTCCTTCTCCGCTTCCACTCTTGGTACGGATGAATAAATCAATGTACGTGATCTCTCTGTAAATACTATGTCAGACATTCATCCATACAAGTCACGCATGAACAGGATGAACCGAAGGCACTATTCAGTATATCCATCTTAGGCACTACTATCTAAGATTTATACAACAGCCCTTGCACTTTACCCCATCTTCAATTTTCTTCGGAATATATGATTCGCAACGCTTATGCTAATACAAAGTGGTACTTTGAATAATAATCCAACCGGTCTCTCCATATTAACAACATTAAAATGGTCAAAACTTCGATAGTCTGTGATTTAACCATCAAAGAAAAACAGGTGTGCAAACAACGATATTATTTCCAAATGGAAATTCTATCAATCAATCATCAATCATATATATATATATATATATATATATATATATATAAATATATTCATATTTCCTTATTTCCAATTTCAATATTTGATAATGTTTCTGATTCTATTTGGAAAACATTCTTTTCTTTCATTTCCAAATTATTATAAATATCAATTAATTCAGCGTTTGGATTATTGGAGTTATCGTGTTATTAGTTTAGGGTTTACCTTTTTAACCATAGGTATTCTTTCTGGAGCAATATAGGATAGTTTCAAAGAAGAATTTGGTACCAATTGATTGAACTAAGTTCGGGCTAGTCGCGAAACGGATTGCGTACCTAGTTTCCCAAGGGCCTTGGCTTAGTTTGCTCGCTTTTTTTCAATAGGGGCGAATCGATTCTTTTTAATGAATAGATCCAATCGCAACTTCGAATATGGAATTCAAAGGGATCAAACATTTCCAAATCTTCTTTACTTGGATTTAAACAGATGTTTTAATCAACATCGCGACGATAACTCGAACCACTATACTTATTTACTAAATTTACTTAACCACTTTCACTCTCGAACCTTAACCATTTCTAAATTAAAAACAAAGTAAATCAAGTTGGGGTATAACTACCTCTCAGACCTTAACTGAACAACATTTCAAATATCGAATTAGGGTAAGTTCGTCTTTTAACTCTTAAACACTTCCTTACGTAACTTTCGTTCGAATAAATCTCTATTCGATAACTCCTCCCTTCGAATAACTATAGTTGAAAATCTCTCTTACGCATAACTAGATCCGATTAACCTTTCTTCAACTAAACTAAATTCGGTTTACTCTATTTATCAAACCCTAATCGATTTACTATTTTTACTTAACTCCTTTCGAATAAATAATTCGATAACTCCTTTCGATTAAACTATAATCGATAACTCCTTTCGATTAAACTATAATCGATAACTCCTTTCGAATAACTAATTCAATAACTCTTATGTGTATAACTCTATTCGAATAACTAATTCGAATAACTCTTATTTATTTAACTCTATTGGAATAACTAATTCACATAACTAATTTGATTTTCTTACTTTCGAACACTATATTCGATTAGCTCCCTTCGAATAAACTATTCATTTATAAGATTTACTTTTAGTCATGGTTCTTCACTTTACAAATGATTTCCTTTTTAGTAACATTTTCCTTTTTATAACAGTTTCCTTTTTATAACGGTTTCCTTTTTATAATGGTTTCCATTTTATAAAGTCCTATTCAGTTATAAACAAATTTCCTTTTTATAACTCTATTTATTTTCTAAATATTCCCTTTTTAATTCTATTTGTAAATGGTTTTACAAATACCTGCTTTTCGATTTCATTTGTAAAGTTTTTACAAATATTCCTCTTTCAATTCCATTTGTAAATGGTTTACAAACATTTCTCTTTCTGATCTATTTGCAAATGGTTTGCAAATAATTCCTTTAGGGTTTCATTTCTAAGTATTTTCTATTTATAAATAATCCATTTATAAATAAATTTCTATTTATAAATATTCCATTTATAAATTATTCCTTTTATAAAATCTTCTTTGATTTTGTACATAAATCTATTTCAATATTCGTTTTGAAAATTTCCTTTTCCCCATTCCGGTATGTTATGGTATTTAACACATCAAATCACGATGACCAACATCGTTCAAACACATATAATCGACAACAGATTATGTATCACATCATATATTACAATATATGAATCACAGTAAAATAAATGTTGAGGAATCCTGTTGGATTCCTCCAAACTGTCTCCCTGCATCCACAGATGTTATACAATATAAAATCAACATCACTTTCAGTTCCATATGATATATTCTGTTAAACAGAATTCAATATAGAAATTCAACTAACTAACTAGCAGTTCAATCAAAAAGTTAACACACAGTCAATCGACCAATATTTAATAGTTCTAAAAATACAACATGAAATTACAAACTGTTCAGAGTTAGTGAGATTTACTCACTTTGGCAGTTCATTGTTAAAGAACGATAATCTGTTTGTTTGATTTGAATCAAACAATTCATTTCTCCATAAATTAATACGAGCTCCACTACACTTCCATTTAGTTCCATTGGGTAGTGTCCGTCCATACGATCCCAACGGATCTTGTTTTTCTGAATTCCGATATCGCATGCAATAGTTATGATATTTTAAAGTTAATACAATTATTTAAAATAAAATAACTTAAATAAATTATTAGTTGAGCTTTTACCCTTTATATCGGCCCATACACCCTGAAATACCCGACCCGCTCTCTTTGCCTTCTTCCCCCAAAAATACAGATCGTGTATTCACAGTAGCCGCTCACCATTACAGCACCTTCATTCGCCACAAACTCCTTCTCTACTTCACGGTTCTTCACGAAACCACCACCTTTGAACTCCTCGTTTGTATCTCCATCCTTCCATACCCAAATTGATGAACTCGCACCCCAATCAAAAACCCGTCGTCGAACTCCAGTAGAGGAAGTCGCGACTCCTTTTCTGGTGTCATTCTTCACCAAATTCACACCAACGCACCTCCTTAACACCATAAACACCAATCCAATCGGCTTTTATTCAATCGAAACCTTAATTTCACTAAACCGCAAAACCTAGATCTAGGAAACCCAACGCTGTACGATATCGCACACAAGAAACTAATGTCGAAATCAGTGAAACGCATCTCAGTTGGAAGAGGATGGTTTAACGAATCCATATATGTATCTAAAATGATTTATAGATTTTATTTGAATTTCCTTTGATTTTTATGAGGATTGAAATTTCTTTACTACTAAAAGAAACCAATAGCCGTGCTTTTTGACCAAAGGAAATTTGTCTAGGGTTAGAAAGTGTTAGGATCTATTTATAGGATAGATTTAATAATTTAATATTCGCTTATTATATTTAATTATAAGCAAACACTATTTTCTTTGTCCTCTAAAATTTCTGTAATCACATACAATACCCAAAAATCATGGAAATGGACATACAACTTCAGTTCGACATTACTGTCCCAACGAAACAGGTTTCGTCGAATTCCGACTCCATATTCTCACACAACGTATTTTTATCCGTTGAAATTGGAAATCTAACAACTATTTGACATTGCGGATCCAACAAAATTAGTTTCGTCGAATTCCGACTTCGTTTGCAAAAGTGGCTATTTTTAAAGCTCTGGATGACCCATTTAAATATATAAATATATTTAAATATAATTAAATTAAATATAAGTAAATTTATATTATCGTATATATTCACAATGGAATACCATACAGGTCCAGAATTATCCTGTATGGATTTCTAACTCGATATTTCAAATCTGGGTCAACCCGATATTCGATTTATATTGAAATTCCTTTTAAAAATATAAATAATTCCTTTATAAGTTATAAAGGAAATCCACAACGACTTTTCTAAAATTTGATTTGGACATAGATCAAAATCTACATGACGAAATCCCGATTTTTCTCTTCCACTAGAAAGATATACTCCACCACCTCCACACGTTTCTTGTTTCACAGAAATCCGGCTTAAAACGAATCCTGTACATTCAGTTAAAGTTCAAATCGCCAAATTACGAACTACAGCACCATTTCAAGCTCGATTTTAACTATAATATAATTATACGTTCAACTGTCATTCAAATAATATATTCGTTATTCAAATTCAATTCCAAGCTGAATTAAATATCACAGATGATATGGTTCACACCATATTGTCATTTCAGCCAATTCTGATTATTTCATAATTAAATATATTATTTAATATTTTATTTTAATTAAATATTCATCATTATTTAATTCCACGACCATTAAATTCTCTTGATCACCATTTAACAAATTAAATAAATTAATTATTATACCACTGAAAATGCGGGTCATTACATTCTTCCCCACTTAAAATAATTTCGTCCTCGAAATTGCTAAGGTAGAGGACGGCCCTATCGACTGGTTAGAACATTTTTGTTCACTTCTTAACTTCAGTTTCAACTGAACCAATTTAATTTCAATTAAATATTTATTTAATTCTTATCAACGAAAATTTCCAAAAATCCTGAAAATTTTCTAACGCCTTAACTCTTCGAAAAATTTCTCCAGCACCTCCTTTGTACTGGTCAACAATTCAAACTCCAACTCGCCTCTTTGGGCCATCTCCAACCCAAAAGAAAATCAAACAGCCAAGCGGCTTGCCAATTCGGCTCATAAATCTTATATCCAATAGAAATATAAACTTGTACCTTTTGTTGGCATATCATTTTATCCTTTCCACCTGTTATCAATTCAGCGGATACAAGGTTCATCCCAATCAAATTCCAATCTTCTTTTATCCACAACACAACCATTCGTTTATATCCGAGCCAAATATCATTTCAAGTGAGTTTCTTCTCGATTCCCAACTCTTAACTTGATTATCACATTACACTTCAAATTTGAATCTCACAATCCAATTTGTCTTGATATCATTCTAATTCAATCTAAGTTACCACTTTACTGGCACTTTAATTCAATTTTGCTTTCAAAAATTTCTATTAAATTTGTTTTTAATTCAAACAGTCTTTCCCTGAGAGTTTTTAAACAGTTTACTCTTTTCAAAAATCAAATTTTCCTTTTGAACATGTCACTGAGCCCTTAATTAATATTCCATTAGTTAAATCACTTCTCTATTTCTTTATCAATATTTGTTAACCAAATATTTTCAATAAACATATTGGCCTTTTATGTTATTTGGAAAACATTTCCGAATATCGCCTTCCTTTATTTTATAAACTTTAGAAAATATATGCTATTTATAATTGGAAAATATTCCAATTACTTATCTCTTTTCCGATCTCGTTTATTTCTATACTTAGGAAATATTCTTTATTATATTTCCAAGCTTACAATTATTTGGGTTAAAACGGATGTTGGGTAAAACATCGCTACGGCAACCCAAATACTATATTCAACTAACTCTTATTCAACATTGATCTTCGAGCCTGAAATCTTACTATTTATTTTCTAATAATGAAATCAATCAAGTCGGGGTATAACTACCTCTCAGACCTTGACTGAATAGCATTTATAACGTCAAAACAGATATGACTACTTACTCGAATAATCAATACCATACAACTACTTATTCACTTTTAAACACGTATACGCTTCCTCTTTCTATTCTTACTAGATTTTATTCTCGGTCTTCCTTTTTGATTTTACTATTCTATTTCTAAGTTCGTTTCCTTATCGACTTCTATATATATATATATATATCGATACGTTGATTTCTAACTATCAAATTATCTTAAAAATATTCTAACTCCTTAAATTCCCGGAAAAATTCGCCATAACCTCCTTTGTACCAGGAGCATCGGGATATTTCAAATAGCCTCCCATGGCCCTCACCAATCCAAAAGAAAAAGAAAAAGCCAAGCGGCTAGCCGATAGGGCACATAAAATCTCATATATGAATTAAATACATACCTTTTCATCGAGCATTCTATTTATATACCTTCATACCTTATCCATACCTATCTCATGTACATTTATACCTGCCCAATCTATTTTAATTATAGCTGATCGATTTAACTCAATTCGTTAATTAATTTGTTAATTAACTCTTTAGTCTATTTCATTTTTATATTTGAACATGACATGTTCAAATATATTTTAACTTGCTTATCAACTAATTTGAATCCAAATTTCAAATTTAAGTTCTATATTCGATTTCGAATATCCATTTACAAATCCAATTCACCTCTCAAAGTTCAACTTCAAATTCAAAACTCGATCAGCTAATTCCTCTTCGACTTAGTTAATTCTATTCAATTTCTATTCAAATTTTATATCACTTCTATTATTCAAATCTATATATCAAATTCTATTATTCAAATTCTATATATCAAATTCTATTCAAATTCTATATATTCAAATTCTATATATCAAATTCTATATTATAAATCCCATTTTGAAATTCAACACAACTTGTCTTTCCCAAAACAAATTCAAAAAAGTATCTCTGGTAGTAATTCGTCACTTGCAACCCGAAAATGAATACTGATGATGCAGCTGTCGTCATCGGAATCTATTTTCCAGCGATCAAAGTGATTTCAATACTATAAAACCATTTCTAACATTTCCACTTTGAAATTCAATTCAAAATATAATTCACACTGCTTATAAAGCAATTTAAAATCTCCCAGGATCTTAAATTTTCCTTACTTTTAATCCAAATCCATTTACAAACACTTATCCAATTTTTTCCGGAATTTTAATTCAATTCGTGGTTTAAAATTTCAGATTCAACTCATCTGATTTCACGTATTTCATTTATATGAATTCTGGTTGGTTATTTACATAACCATTTAATTTATAATCTTACTCGATTATAATAACAACCAATATATCCACTATATTATAATTTTGATATATATATATCTTCTCTATATCAAGATATACCTTGGGTAAACTTATTTTAATTTACCCTCTTTTCAAAACATATCGTGTCGACCCATCGTATTCGAGTGTTTATAAACTCCTACCGATACAGTGGATCAAACTGATCGACCAGAACCCATAAACAACTCAACCAATGACTCTCCACAATATAAAACCACTTTATATCAAATTACAAATACGCACTCGTATATATACACTCAAACTCAATCTAGGGTATTACTAACCCTATCTCTACCGAGTCATGCCACAGAGCCAAGGTAATTCACTTAACTTAAGCACTGATACCAACTGTAATGACCCGGGTTTTTGACGACTTTGGTTATTGACATAAACACGATGACGACTAACCAAACATCGAAAAATACCGGTCATTAATGAAAGAAATTAGAGGGTGAGGAAAGATAAGATAGAAACTTAGAACAAAAGAAGAACATGAACACAACATCAGAGTAACACGAACCTCACAGTGGAACGAATAACATATAAGATATATAACATAACTTGAAATATACATCTGTACTTGAATATACATCATTATCAAAGTACAACACTTACAACACAGCGGAAATAACTATAGCTATAAAATCCTGAAGCCTCTTGCTCCAAGCTCTTCCAGTATATCTGTAAATCCTAACTACTTGACTTCCCATACAAAATTGGGCACCCAAGAGTTTAGGGAAAACAAAACAAAACAAACTCCGGGTCAGTCATGAGACTGGTATGAGTAAAACAGTTTAAAATAGTTCAAGTAGGTAAATGATATCTCATAAGACCACGCCGTTTAACGGAACGGGTTTTTCCCTTATGAGAATCCAAAATATCTTTATATCACAAACCTTCTGATATTATAATAATGTCTATCAACCACAATATAATAATCATCTAGCAGAAATGCTTTCATCTCACGTTCTACATATATTGTATACAATCAAAACTACAAGCACGTATTGGGTAATGTATTTCCAACTATGACAAGGTATGGAACCACCTTTCGCTAGTGTACCTCTAGAAAGGAATACACTGGGTTAAACAAGAAAATCTTGCAACCCGGCCACACATGACCGACCACTCATTTCGCTTGAGTTTATCGAATATATATCACCAACAGTTCGGATCAGTAACCGTTTCCCGAATGGGACAGCATCAACCATAGAATTTTAGAAGTAAATAAAACTCTAGATCAGGTGATTATACTCCCTACTTCGGAGCGACCGACTTAGCCATGCTGCCTGCCCGATTTTTGTCATTTACCGGTTGATGAGGCTTGAGGTTATGCTTCATTATCACATCAGATTCACTTCGAATGCCACATTGTCAGATCCATCGAAAATCACTAATTGACGTCTACAATAGTACATTACGTGTTAGCTAAAGAAGTTTCCTTCTCCGCTTCCACACTTGGTATGGTTGAATAAATCAATGTACGTGACCTCTCTGGAAATGCTATGTCAGACATTCATCCATACAAGTCACCCAGGAATAGGATGAACCGAAGGCACTATTCAATATATCCATCCTAGGCACTGTTATCTAAGATTTATACAATAGCTCTTGCACTTTACCCCGTCTTCAATTTTCTTTGGCATATATGATTCACAACGCTTATGCCAATACAGAGTGGTTCTTTGAATAATAATCCAACCGGTCTCTCTATATTAACAACGTTAAAATGGTCAAAACTTCGATAGTCTGTTATTTAACCATGAAAGAAAAACAGGTGTGCAAACAACGATATTATTTCCAGATGGAAATTCTATCAATCAATCATCAATGATATATATATATCTATATATTTATATATTCATATTTCCTTATTTCCAATTTCAATATTTGATTACGTTTCTGATTCTATTTGGAAAACATTTCCAAATCTTCTTTACTTGGATTTAAACAGATGTTTAAATCAACATCGCGACGACAACTCGAACCACTACACTTATTTACTAAATTTACTTAACCATTTTCACTCTCAAGCCTTAACCAATTCTAAATTAAAAACGAAGTCAATCAAGTTGGGGTATAACTACCTCTCAGACCTTAACTGAACAACATTTCAAATCTAGAATTAGGGTAAGTTCATCTTTTAACTCTTAAACACTTCCTTACGAAACTTTCGTTCAAATAAATCTCTATTCGATAACTCCTCCCTTCGAATAACTATATTTGATAATCTCTCTTATGCATAACTAGATCCGATTAACCTTTCTTCAACTAAACTAAATTAGATTTACTCTATTTTTCTAACCCTAATCGATTAACTCTTTTTACTTAACTCCTTTCGAATAACTAATTCGATAACTCCTTTCGATTAAACTATAATCGATAACTCCTTTCGATTAAACTATAATCGATAACTCCTTTTGAATAACTAATTCAACAACTCTTATGTGTATAACTCTATTTGAATAACTAATTCGAATAACTCTTATTTATTTAAATCTATTCGAATAACTAATTCACATAACAAATTCGATTTGCTTACTTTCGAATACTATATTCGATTAACTCCCTTCGAATAAACTATTCATTTATAATGATTTAATTTTAGTAACGTTTCTTCACTTTACAAATGATTTCCTTTTTAGTAACAGTTTCCTTTTTATAACTGTTTCCTTTTTATAATGGTTTCCTTTTTATAACATCATATTCAGTTATAAACAAATTTCCTTTTTATAACTATGTTTATTTTCTAAATATTTCCTTTTTAATTCTATTTGTAAATGGTTTTACAAATACCTGCTTTTCGATTTCATTTGTAAAGGTTTTACAAATATTCCTCTTTCAATTCCATTTGTAAATGGTTTACAAACATTTCTCTTTCTGATCTATTTGCAACTGGTTTGCAAATAATTCCTTTAGGGTTTCATTTCTAAGTATTTTCTATTTATAAATAATCCATTTATAAATAAATTTCTATTTATAAATATTCCATTTATAAATAATTCCTTTTATAAAATCTTCTTTGATTTTGTACATAAATCTATTTCAATATTCATTTTGAAAATTTCCTTTTCACCATTCCGGTATGTAATGGTATTTAACACATCAAATCACGATGACCAATATCGTTCAAACACATATAATCGAAAACAGATTATATATCACAACATATATTACAATATATGAATCACAGTAAAATAAATGTTGAGGAATCCAGTTGGATTCCTCCAACCTGTCTCCCTGCATGCACAGATGTTATACAATATAAAATAAACACCACTTTCAGTTCCATATGATATATTCTGTTAAACAGAATTCAATATAGAAATTCAACTAACTGACTAGCAGTTCAATCAAATAGTCAACATGCAGTCAATCAGCCAATATTTAACAGTTCTAAAAATACAACATGAAATTATAAACTGTTCAGAGTTAGTGAGATTTACTCACTTCGGAAGTTCATCGTTAAAGAACGATAAACTGATTGTTTGATTTGAATCAAACAATTTATTTCGCCATAAATTCATACAAGCTCCACTCCACTCCAATTCAGTTCCATTGGGTAGTGTCCGTCCATACGATCCCAACAGATCTTGTTTTTTTGAATTCCGATATCGCGTGCAATATTTATGATATTTTAAAGTAAATACAATTATTTAAAATAAAATAACTTAACTAAATCATTAGTTGGGCTTTTCCCCTTTATATCGGCCCATACACCCTGAAATACCCGACCCGCTCTCTTTGCCTTCTTCCCCCAAAAACACAGATCGTGTATTCACAGTAGTCGCTCACCATTACAACACCTTCATTCGCCACAAAATCCTTCTCTACTTCACGGTTCTTCACGTAACCACCAAGTTTGAACTCCGTGTTTGAATCTCCATCCTTCCATACCCAAAGTGATGAACCCGCACCCCAATCAAAAACCCGTCGTCGAACTCCAGTAGAGGAAGTCGCGACTCCTTTTCTGGTGTCATTCTTCACCAAATTCACACCAACGCACCTCCTTAACACCACAAACACCAATCTAATCACCTTTTATTCAATCGAAACCTTAATTTCACTAAACCGCAAACCCTAGATCTAGGAAACCCAACGCTGTACGATATCGCACACCAGAAACTGACGTCGAACTCAGTGAAACGCATCTTAGTTGGAAGAGGACGGTTTAACGAATCCATATATGTATCTAAAATGATTTATAGATTTTATTTGAATTTCCTTTGATTTTTATGAGGATTGAAATTTCTTTACTGCTAAAAGAAACCAACGGCCGTGCTTTTTGACCAAAGGAAATTTGTCTAGGGTTAGAGAGTGTTAGGATCTATTTATAGGATAGATTTAATAATTTAATATTCGCTTATTTTATTTAATTATAAGCAAACGCTATTTTCTTTGTCCTCTAAAATTTCTGTAATCACATACAATACCCAAAAATCACGAAAATGGACATACACCTTCAGTTCGACATTACGGTCCCAACGAAACTGGTTTTGTCGAATTCCGACTCCGTATGTTCACACAACGTATTTTTAACCATCGAAATAATGATTGTTGCTCACTCTAAAAATCCGTACGACCACACAGTGACTCTAAAAATCATGAAATTGGAAATCTAACAAATATTTGACATGGCGGATCCAACAAAATTAGTTTCGTCGAATTCCGACTTCGTTTGCAAAAGTGGCTATTTTTAAAGCTCTGGATGACCCATTTAAATATATAAATATATTTAAATATAATTAAATTAAATATAAATAAATTTATATTATCATATATATTCACAGTGGAATACCATACAGCTCCAGAATTATCCTATATGGATTTCTGACTTGATATTTCAAATCTGGGTCAACCCGATATTCGATTTATATTGAAATTCCTTTTTAAAATATAAATAATTCCTTTATAAATTATAAAGGAATTCCACAGCGACTTTTCTAAAATTTGATTTGGACATAGATCAAAATCTACACGACAAAATCCCGATTTTTCTCTTCCAGTAGAAAGATATACTCCACCAGCTCCACACGTTTCTTGTTTCACAGAAATCCGGCTTAAAACGAATCCTGTACATTCAGTTGAAGTTTAAATCGCCAAATTACGAACTACGGCGCCATTTCAAGCTCGATTTTAATTATAATATAATTATACGTTTAACTATCATTCAAATAATATATTCGTTATTCAAATTTAGTTCCAAGCTGAATTAAATATCACAGATGATCCGGTTCACACCATATCATCATTTCAGCCGATTCTGATTATTTCAGAATTAAATATATTATTTAATATTTCATTTTAATTAAATATTCATCATTATTTAATTCCACGACCATTAAATTCTCTTGATCACCATTTAAATAATTAAATAAATTTATTATTATACCCCTGAAAATGCGGGTCATTACATATAATGTAGAAAATTTGTTCATATTTTTAAAAAATCATAATTACATTAAAATCCCATTTTTAATGTGAATGCAGAACATAGAAAAGTGTTCATGTTTGAAATCTAAAATATGTTAACATTAAAAAAATATTTTTAATGTAAATACAGAATATGTGAAAGGTGTTCATGTTTTCAAATAAAACATGTCTAACATTAAAATTTTCATTTTTAGTGTAACTATAGAATATGACAAATTTGTTTATGTTTTAAAATAAAAAACATGCTAACATTAAAAATCATATTTTAATGTCGTGAAGTAAAGCTAGAAAAATTGATCATATTTTGAAAGCAAAATATGTTTCCATTAAAATACTCATTTTAATGGAAAGTAGAATACTAGAAAAATGATCATGTTTTGAAAAGAAAAATAAGTTGACATTAAATATTTCATCTTTAATGTAAATGTAGAAAACTAGGAAAAATATTCATGTTTTATAAATGAAAACATGTTTGCATTGAAATTTACATTTTTAATGTTAATGAATATTATAAAATGATCATTGTAAAATAAAAATGTGTTTACATTTAATTTTACATTTTTATTGTCAATGAAACATTAAAAAGAATCATTGTTATATGAAAATGTTTTTACATTGGAATTCACATTTTCGATGAAAATGAATCATTAGTAAAAGGATAAAAAGATTACATTCTTTTTTAATAATAGGATAAAAAGGTTACATTTTTATAAAATTTGGTAAAAGAAGTTTAAAGATTACATTTTTATATAATGTAATAATAGAATAGAAAGGATTACATTTTTATATAATGCAATAAAAGAATAAAAGAAATAAAAATTACATTTTTATTATGTAATAAAGACTGAATGAAAAGTTTTCATGTTCTTTGTAACATAGAAAAGAATACATTTTCTATGCAACATAGAATGATTACATTTTTGTTGTAATATGGAAATGTTTACATTTTTGTGTGATATAGAAAAGATTGCAATCTTTGTACAAATGTAAAAAGGTTATGTTTTATATATATAACATGTTATCATTAAAAATCACATTTTTAATGAAGTGTAAAGAAATTAGAAGAATGTCGTGTTTTAGATATAATAACATGTTATCGTTAAAAACTACATTTTTAATGAAATGTTAGGACGTTGAAAAATGTTCATTGTTAGGAAATGGAAATAGTTTGAAATCGCCGAATGAATGAATTTATATATTTATATATAAATATAAATTAAAATAAAATGAATCGCGCTGCTGCAGTTCGCGTTTTGAAATCGTAACTTCAAACGATTATACCGAGAGATCCGACCGTCGGATTTTCCCAAAACTGGAACCGTTAGGTTCATTTTGGAAAGATCTTTACAAAGATATAAAATTTTCTAAGATCCAATAGCTAGATTTGGAGAAATGTGTAAATCAAATTTTGATAAAAACAGCGCCAGGGCTATGTAATGACCCGCAGCATCGTTTAATTATAAATGGCTTTTAAATAAATAAAAATTACGATAAATCATTATAAAAATATTATAGACAATATGGAATGAAAAGATTGATTTAAATTATAAATATTCGAGAATTATTTGAAAAGTCTGAGTTAAATCTCATTTCAAATAATTATACGACGATCGGAAGTCGAAGATTTGAAGAAGGTAATTGAAGATCGACGATCTTCACATCGAACGAATGACTACTGATGCCTTGGGTCGGTTAGCTCCCAGGAGGTGTTACAGTGCTAGTTGTCCGAACGTACTTGTTGATTGTATGGATATTATCAGTGTCTCCAGTTTCGTTCAGACCCGGAACGGACTTGCAATTGGATGTATGTCTAACATTTGATTTGATTCTGTGCTAATTGATTTCTAGTTAATATATATCTGTTGGGTGGCGGAAAATTTATTCTCTTGCTTAACACCCCTCTCTGAGACGTACGAACTCAGAGGTTATATATTGGTAGACATCAGTCGTATGGCGTGAATTGTCAGTGTGGCATGCAAAGATGCAAATGATCAAGGGTTATTGCTGAAAAGCAGAGCCTTGTTGTTGATGATCAAAGAATAGCTTTAAATAGCATAGCTTTGTGTATAGCGTTAATTCGCGAGTAGGGCCGGTCCTAGGACTTTTGGTGCCTAAAGCGAAGACCGAAAATGTGGCCCTTCCTCCGAGACTAATGTAATATATCAAAACAAAGTGTATTATTAAAAAATAACGAGAGAGAAAATAACTTTATTCATAATAATAATTAAGTCATACAACAACATAAATACTAACTACTTATGAACATTTTTCTAGCCTTCTGACTTGCGAAATTACTAATAATATTATCATGTTCAAGTTCATTGACCAAATCTTGCTCAATCGATAAAAGTGCCAAGCCATTTAATCTTTCTTGTGACATAGTGTACCGAAGATAAGACGTTACTAACTTAAGCTTTGAAAAACTTCTTTCAGCAGAGGCAACTGTAACTGGTATGGTCAAAATTATTCTATATGCAATCCAAACATTAGGAAAATTTAACTCTCTCGAACAAGAATTTATGAAATCCAACAATTCAATCGCTTTTGTTTTCTCCTTTGGCAAGATAACTTTCAACACTTTTAATTCTGAAAATAGCTCTCTTCCATCAATATCAGAGTGCAAATCATGTGTCAAGTATTCTTCAAGTTTTAAACAATGCTCTTTCAATTTCTCATCATCTACAGAAGTGAATTTCTTCAAATCAAATAAAAAGCCAAATCTACCATCATATTCTTTGAATTGCTCAAATCGAGTCATTAATGTAACACGAGCTTTATCCACAATTTGCAAAAAATAATTGATTCGGAAACATTCTTGTGGTGTTTGTATTAGTTCTTCAACATTCACATCTTCATCAAATTGTTTCTTTCTATGGATAATTCTTTTTCGAGTAAAAACTGGTTCAACATCCAACATTTGAGCAATCTCTTTAGCATCAACCATCGTAGAATCAAAACCTGTGTTTCTGAAATCTTCAAAAAAATCAATAAGCTCTTGTAATCTTGTGATTGCTACATCAATTTGCATATCTTCAGTTTGAAGAAGTTTGCTAACAGTGTTCACATTTTTCAAAATTTCATACCAAATGCACAAACCGAACAAAAACTCAAAATTTTCAATCTCATTTGTTACAAGACTTCTTGCTTCACTCTTCGCCATAGAATCTTTAGTGCTATTTGATAAAGAAATTAGAGCATCTCTTATCTCCACACTTTGATATCTTATAGATTTTACTGCTTCAATGTGACTTTCCCAACGTGTGTCTGATAACGGTTTAACCGTACAACCAGATACATGATCTTTAAATATTTGCCATCTTTGTGTGGACGAAGAAAAAATATTAAATATTCGTTGGATCACCCCAAAAAAGTTTGATGCTTTGGGACATGATTTAGCCATCACATAACACAAGATTAAGACTGTGACAACCACAAGGAGTGTAGAAAGCTCTCGGATTAATTTCTAATAGTCTCTGTTGCACCCCTATGTGTTTTCTTTTCATGTTTGATCCATTATCATAACCTTGTCCCCTGATATCATAGATATTAAGCTTAGTTTCTTCTAATACTTCTTTAAGCTTGTTAAAAATTCCAAGTCCGGTGGTGTCATCTACCTTTAGAAATTCAATAAAAAACTCTTCCGCCTTTGCGGGACTAGTTGAAACATTTACACATCTTATTACAAGAGACATCTGCTCGACATGACTAATATCTTGAGTAATCATATTAAAGGATTTGGGTGCGGTAATAGTTGCATTGAGTAGGAGACATGCTAGTTTAGGTGTTTTGTTTCTAGGATGGAAGCAACTAAAGTATATCACAGGATATGATTTTGGGCCCAAGAGTGAATTGGATTCAGAAACACTAGTAAGCTTGACGATTAGATCGATTTTGATTGAGTGGATTGGTTCCAGTTAGAAGGACGATCCCAATCTATTGGCAACCATTTCTAGGGTAGAGATGGGTATCGATGGAAAGAGAATGATCAGGTAAGGATTTGATCGAGAAGGGTGGCTTCAAAAGAATAAGGGACTAGTTGTACCTAACATAGATGGACTGAGAGGTGAAGTGCTTAGAGCATATCATCACCCGAAGTTGACTATACATCCCAGTGGTAACAAGATGTATTGAGACATGGAGCAGATCTACTACTGGGAAAGGATAAAGAAAGACGTTGGGAATTTAGCATATGAAGTAGAGCTACCTGGCAAGATGGCGGGAGTTCACAACGTATTTCATGTTTCCCAGTTAAGGAAGTTTGTGCAAGACCCTAATGTGGCTATTTCACCAGATCTGTTGAACGATAGCGAGGTTGAACCCGAGGCGGTTGAGAACCGCAAGCCTATGCGTATTGTTGGGAACGATACGAAGCAGCTTCGAAGGAAGGCGGTGAAACTAGTCAAAGTCCAATAGGGGTGAGAATGAAAAAGACTGTATTTGGGAAACAGAGGAGGATATAAGGAAGAAGTATCCAAAACTCTTTGCCTGGTAGGGTTTTGGTAGTGATAGTTTCTTCCCTTGTTAGTAAACCGCATGCTAGGATGGACTTGTTTTGCATGTTGATTGTTGTTTTATGGTTGATAGGCATGCGGGACCCTTTGTGTGTTTTGGTTAGGGAATTTCGGGGGCGAAATTTCTTATGAGGGGAGAATGTAACAACCCGCATTCTACGCATCGGAGGATCGTAGAATATTTATTTCTTTCCCATATGAAGTCGTATGGTCATGTAACTTTGGAAACAACCATTAGGTTCATTTCCCATGTTCATGATTTTTACCAATTTTAAATGACCATTTTACCCCTAGTTGGTACTGTTTTGGCCATAACTTTTGACTGGAAAGGAGTTTTGAACTAAAAACACTTCCATTAGCTCCGGATGAGGGTTTCTCTTTCCATAGAGTGGTCATAATAGCCAAACGGACTTACCGTTTGGGAGATATGGCTGAATTAAGGTTTAGAGGGTTAAAAACAGCTAATTGGGCTTAACCGGGTGATTACCAACTAGGCCCAATGGGGGATTTGGGGTATTTAAGGGCTGGTCGGGTTAGGATTTCGGTTTTAGACTCATTTTTCGAGCCGCCACTTACCTCCTTCAAGCTCTAGCAATGGCCTCCATCTTCTAAAACACTCCAAAACACCTCCAAATCACCTACAACTTGAAGATTGGGATTAGCAACATCAAATCAAGGGAGATCTTCACCAAATCAAAGTTGGAGCTGCCGGAACACATTATAATTCGACCCAAACAGAGAATCATTTCAGATCTATAGTTTACTTTGTGGCAAAGGTGAGTGATTTGCATAGTTCCTCAATAATTATGGCTAATTAAGGGTAATTAGTGTTAATTAGCGAACTTAAACATGATAAAATTTCGGAAAAATATTTATAAAATCCGAAATGCTGTTTTAGACCTCTGATATGAATTTGGGTTCATTTGGTTAAGTTTTGCTAATCACATCATTAGTTTCACCTAAACATGCTTAAGGGGAAATATAGGGTTTTGGGTATGTTTGATCCATATTAACCTATCATATTGATGTTTTGATGTTGTGGTTGATTCTCTATGTTCCTATGACTGTATGGTATGCTTTGTGACTGATTAGAAGTGTTAGATTGGTCGAAAACGCCGTCGAGAGGCAAAAATAGCTTGCTGAAAGTGTGCAGGTTTGAGGTCGAGATAACCGACCGGGGGGGGGGGGGGTTAGACCGACCGACCCTGACATCGAACGACCGACCAGAAATAGTGAAGGAGGTCCGACCGACCTTGACATCGAACGACCGACCAGAAACAGTGAAGGAGGACCGACCGACCCTCGCAATGACCGACCGGGATTGGTAAAATGTTCGACCGACCAGGGGGGGCAATATCGACCGACCAAGGACGATGAAAACCGACCAGGGATGATGAAAACCGACTAGGATGAAAGGTGCTTGACCGACCGACCCGATCCACATCAGAAGCCACGAACCGATGGTGCGACCCGATACGTATGGAACGACTCGATCTGATGGAGGGAGCACGACCGACCCGATCCACTTCAGAAGCCATGAACCGATGGTGCGACCCGATCCGTATGGAACGACTCGATCCAATGGAGGGAGCACGACCGACCCGATCCACTTCAGAAGCCACGAACTGATGGTGCGACCCGATCCGTATGGAACGACTCGATCCGATGGAGTGAGCACGACCGACCCGATCCGAGATGCTTGGACTTGAAGTGAAGACCACGATCCGACCCGAGCGAGGGTGATGACCACGATCCGAAGCAAGGTGAAGTGAAGACCGACCCGGTTGAAGATGATGACTAAAACCCGTGATGCAAAGGTAGTCCAAATGGAAGTTAGAGCTCAGGATCCAGAAGGGAACCAATGAGTTCACTTCATGATTGGGCTTTGCTGCGGGACGTGTGCAAAGGGGCTGTCGGTATTCATAACTTTGGTTCACCACTGAGAGATGGATAGTGGGCTTGTAGTAATAGTTACGCAGGATTGGATTCCGTCATGGCCCAAAGTATTAGCTGACCAAAGTAGTGGATATCGTATGCTTTACGCACTGAGTGAGGGATGTGAGGATGATTGCTATGCTTGATTGTTTGACACCACTATGACATGCACACCCCCACCCCCGTATCTCTTACACAGTATGTTAGTGGCACCTTAGAGTATTATACGGTATGTAGTGCTAACTCTTTGGTTGCAGGTCCAGGTTCAGGTATGATTGGATTATACCTGTTATTGTTCTGTTTTGTTGCTTATCGCTCATACCAGGCTTTATGTCTGACCCAGATTTTTATGTCTCCTCTTATTACTCTGGGTGCTCACACGAGCAGACTAGAGACAGGTTATGGTTAGCTGGTGATGCGCAGTAGCAGATTCGGAGGCGAGCAGGAGGTTTCCACGTATGATATATAGATATTCTCCCTATGTCGTTGGTGGTCGCTACTTAGGCATTAGTAGTGTACCTCCTTTATCTTGTTTTTGCTTTGAGACAGTTTGAAAAGTTTAATAATGTTTAACTTTGGATCATAAGCTGCACTTGGATTTTCCGCTGCTATGCTAGTTGTTTCAGCTTATGCACTATCTCACCTGTTTTATGTCAAATGCGCTGTGAGACATTCTACAGGTTCTTTGTTTGTTCATTTCCTTCTTTCCTTTCCTTCTGAAGATCCGTCCCGTG
Organism: Allium sativum; assembly: GCA_030737875.1. Lineage (NCBI taxonomy): Eukaryota > Viridiplantae > Streptophyta > Magnoliopsida > Asparagales > Amaryllidaceae > Allium > Allium sativum. Next base: position 831,592,320 of record CM060912.1, on the reverse strand, counting down.
CTGACTGGACTTGTGTACAGCGCACTTTTGGAGTAAATGTCGGTTTGTGCGGGGCGGGCCGTCACACTTGGTATCAGAGCTTTAGGTTGCGTAGTTAACCTAGGGAAAGACACCAGGGAGAGATAGTACGTATATGAGAGCGCGTATTTGTGATTATTTTGGTTTTCAAAAGCTATATATATACTATCAGTAGTATAAGAATGAAGTCGTACTGCACTAGCAACACTATGGGGTCGTTAATCGTTTTCTCTTTACAGATTGAACGATGAGCCGATACGTAAGAGGTGCTGGTAGAGGGACCAATACTGGAAATGCTCCTGACATGAGGACGATGTTCACTAACTTCATGAGGGAGATGCTTAGGGATGTTCAGGGAGCAGTTCCCAATCCCGGAAATGGTGGTGGTCCAGTAGTGCAGGCGCCTAGGGTCGACTTCGCCAAGTTGTGCAAGGATTACACTAACCTTGGTGTGAAGCGGTTCCATGGAACGGAGTCGGCCACAGATGTTCAGGATTGGTTGGATAGCTGTGATCGTATCTTCGACGACTTGGGTATCGAGGATGCGATGAAGAGAAGGCTAGCGTCTCGTCAACTGCAAGGGCGAGCGATTAATTGGTGGAATGCCATTAAGACAGCTACTCCAGAGGATCAAGTTACTTGGAATCAGTTTAAAACTCGCTTTTGTGATAAGTTTATTCCAGCTTCTCGTAAATCAGAATTGTTCAGAAAGTTCTTGGAGCTGAAGCAGAATGGTAGAGCAGTTTCGGAGTATATCGCCGAATTCGACACTTTATCGAAATATGGATGGTCCCTCATCGATACAGTCGAAAAGAAGAACGAGAAGTTCATAACTGTCTTGGATGGGTACTTGGGGGAAAGACTTATAAACCATATCGATGAGACGTTCGAGTCTATTGTAGGAAAGGCATTAAGGTCAGAGAGCCTTTTCCCTAAGTCGAAGACCGAAGTTGCTATTGCATCTACAGAGGAGCCAAAGCCGCAAGCAGGCGGTGAAGGCAAGAATAATTCTCAGAACAAGAGGAAGCAGAACCCGACCAAGGATGGTCAGAATAAGAAAAATAAGAAAGATGGCGAATGCTTTAGAGTTGGCAAGAAGGGCCACTATGCCAGAGATTTTCGAGAAAAGCCTGGGGAAAGGAAGTGCTTTAACTGCGGCCAGGCGGGACATCACAAGGATGATTGCCCATAACCTCCTAGGGAGAAGTAGATTGTGAAAGCGTATGCTATCAACGCTGTTCCTTCTTCGTCGAATGCCACAAGTGCAGCGCAGAAGGGAAAGGGTGTCGTTATAAAAGGTATGCTTTCTATTAAGATTTTTCTGTTCGGGTATTGTTTGACAAACCCGAGATAGTCGATAGACCTCTAGTTGTGAAGAACCCGATTGGTGGTTCGACTAATTTTGGCATGATTTGTTGTAATGTGGTCTTATCGAGTCATGGATGTATGTTTGTTTGTGATTGTTTTGTTTTGGGCTTTACTGGGTTTAGCATTATTTTGAGGAGTCGATCTACTACAAAGGAATAGGGTGGTATTAGGTGCCTACCTAGTGATGGCGATAGAAACTGGAGTTAAGGAAGCTAAGAGGTTATCGTTGTAATAAGTTCTAGTTGTCTCTGGGAGTCAAATGAGTACTCCAGTGCTAGATTGTTTTGCTAGTATCACCTCACGTGGGTTGTCCGAACTCGGAGGAGATGTTCCTCGGGTGCTTGTCTGATATTGATTTAGGCCTTTGGGGCTTGTGCTTGGGGAATGTCGACTTCGACTAGGATGGTTTGTGCAAGGGGTAAATAGTAGCTGTGATTTTTCATTGGATGATATCTTGGTTTACTCGAGGAGTGATGGGCAGACGGAACATGATAAGACTGTCCAATGGTATAGACTGCCTAGAGTTAGACTCGATAGGGTTATGAGATTGCTCGAGTGGGACTCGAGAACGATGCAAAGTAATGGATTGTTTAAGACCCTATGTTGATGTTCTCTATTGGATAGTAGAACTTTGAAGGAATAGGATGTGTTCGTTGATCATGGAAGATACAACGAAGATTAGGGCGATTCAAGATGGACTTGTACTCGTAAAAGAAAATGGGTGTTCGTTGATCTTGGAGATGCAACGAATAGGGAGACGACTCACGTTGGACTAGAGTTTTTCACTAACGGATACTCAAGACTGGGTCTGAGTTATAGATTGAATCGAGTTGGACTCGAGAAGGCTGCAAGGAATTGGATTGGGCTTGAGTTGGACTCGAGAGGGCATCAAGATAATGGATAGACTTGGGTTGGACTCAAGTATTTTAGGCGGACTAAAAGCAGGGGTATTTGGGGACGCCCGTTACCCTGGATCCGTTGGACGTGATCTAGTTATCCTTGGAGGATAAACGTACGTTGGACGTACGGTAGTCCGTAGGGAGGCGGGGCTTCCATAGGCCTGTGATTGGTTGGACCAGTCAAGTAGGCATTGGTGTACGTATGGAGGCTAGGCTTCCATTAGTTATTGATGTTGGTTGGACCAGACATACTAGAATTGACATATTGGGATTGGTTAGACCAATCATGTAGGTATCGACGTATGTATGGCTTTAGCAGGTGATAGATAGGACTTGTTTGATGGATGTAATGGTTGCTATGTTGTTCTTATTTTTCTTCCCTTGAGTAGACTATCACCTGTAGGGTTCCAGCGATGGGGAACAAAGTGATTGTAGTAGGACTATGAGCCAGTGCAGTAGAGTCGTCATGACTCGAGGGGCAAAGTGGACATAGTAAAGGAATAGTAAGGCTATGAGCCAGTGCAGTGGAGTTGTTATGACTTCATGGGGCAGAGTGGACATAGCAAAGGACTAGTGGCTATGGATCAGTGCAGTGGAGTCGCCATGACTCCATGGGGCAGAGTGATCATAGTAAAGGATTTGGGTGCGGTAATAGTTGCATTGAGTAGGAGACATGCCAGTTTAGGGGTTTTGTTTCTAGGATGGAAGCAACTAAAGTATATCACAGGATATGATTTTGGGCCCAAGAGTGAATTGGACTCAGAAACACTAGTAAGCTTGACGATTATATCGATTTTGATTGAGTGGATTGGTTCTAGTTAGAAGGACGATCCTAATCTATTGGAAACCATCTCTAGGGTAGAGATGGGTATCGATGGAAAGAGAATGATCATGTAAGGATTTGATCGAAAAGGGTGGCTTCGAAAGAATAAGGGACTAGTTGTACCCAACGTAGATGGACTAAGAGTTGAAGTGCTTAGAGCATATCATCACTCGAAATTGACTATACATCCCAGTGGTAACAAGATGTATTGAGACATGGAGCAGATCTACTACTAGAAAAGGATAAAGAAAGACATTGGGAATTTGGCTTATGAAGTAGAGCTACCTGGCAAGATGGCGGGTGTTCACAACGTATTTCATGTTTCCCAGTTAAGGAAGTTTGTGCAAGACCCTAATGTGGCTATTTCACCCGATCAGTTGGACGATAGCGAGGTTGAACCCGAGGAGGTTGAGAACCGCAAGCCTATGCGTATTGTTGGGAACGATATGAAGCAGCTTCGAAGGAAGGCGGTGAAACTAGTCAAAGTCCAGTGGGGTGAGAATGAAAAAGACTGTATTTGGGAAACAGAGGAGGATATAAGGAAGAAGTATCCAAAACTCTTTGCCTGGTAGGGTTTTGGTAGTGATAGTTTCTTCCCTTGTTAGTAAACTGCATGCTAGGATGGACTTGTTTCGCATGTTGATTGTTGTTTTATGGTTGATAGGCATGCGGGACCCTTTGTGTGTTTTGGTTAGGGAATTTCGGGGGCGAAATTTCTTAAGGGAGGGAGAATGTAACAACCCGCATTCTACGCATCAGAGGATCGTAGAATATTTATTTCTTTCCCATATTAAGTCGTATGGCCATGTAACTTTGGGAAACAACCATTAGATTCATTTCCCATGTTCATGATTTTTCCCGATTTTTAAATGACCATTTTACCCCTAGTTGGTACTGTTTTGGCCATAACTTTTGACTGGAAAGGAGTTTTGATTTGAAACCACTTACTTTAGCTCCGGATGATGGTTTCTCTTTCCGTAGAGTGGTCATAATAGCCAAACGGACTTACCGTTTGGGAGATATGGCTGAATTAAGGTTTAGAGGGTTAAAAACAGTTAATTGGGCTTAACCGGGTGATTAGCAACTAGGCCCAATGGGGGATTTCGGGATTTGGGGTATTTAAGGGCTGCTAGGGTTAGGATTTTGGTTTTAGACTCATTTTTCCAGCCGCCACTTACCTCCTTCAAGCTCTAGCAATGGCCTCCATCTTCTAAAACACTCCAAACACCTCCAAATCACCTACAACTTGAAGATTGGTATTAGCAACATCAAATCAAGGGAGATCTTCACCAAATCAAAGTTGGAGCTGCTAGAACACATTATAATTCGACCCAAATAGAGAATCATTTCAGATCTATAGTTTACTTTGTGGCAAAGGTGAGTGATTTGCATAGTTCCTCACTAATTATGGCTAATTAAGGGTAATTAGTGTTAATTAACGAATTATACATGAGACAATTCCGGAAAAATATTTATAAAATCCGAAATGATGTTTTAGACCTCTGATATGAATTTGGGTTAATTTGGTTAAGTTTTTCTAATCACATCATTAGTTTCACCTAAACATGCTTAAGGGGAAATATAGGGTTTTGGGTATGTTTGATCCATATTAACCTATCATATTGAAGTTTTGATGTTGTGGTTGATTCTCTATGTTCCTATGACTGTATGGCATGCTTTGTGACTGATTAGAAGTGTTAGTTTGGTCGAAAACGCCGTGGAGAGGCGAAAATAGCTTGCTGAAATGGTGTAGGTTTGGGGTCGAGATAACCGACCAGGGGGGGTTTTGACCGACCGACCCTGACATCGAACGATCGACCAGAAATAGTAAAGGAGGAACGACCGACCCTGACATCGAACGACCGACCAGAAATAGTGAAGGAGGACCGACCGACCCTGGCAACGACCAACCAGGATTGGTAAAGTGTTCGACCGACCGGGGGGGGGGGGGGGGCAATACCGACCGACCAGGGACGATGAAACCCGACCAGGGATGATGAAAACCGACCAGGATGAAAGGTGCTTGACTGACCGACCCGATCCACTTCAGAAGCCACGAAACGATGGTGCGACCCGATACGTATGGAACGACTCGATCCGATGGAGGGAGCACGACCGACCCGATCCACTTCAGAAGCCACGAACCGATGGTGCGACCCGATCCATATGGAACGACTCGATCCGATGGAGGGAGCACGACCGACCCGATCCACTTCAGAAGCCACGAACCGATGGTGCGACCCGATCCGTATGGAACGACTCGGTCCGATGGAGGGAGCACGACCGACCCGATCCGAGATGCTTGGACTTGAAGTGAAGACCACGATCCGACCCGAGCGAGGGTGATGACCACGATCCGAAGCAAGGTGAAGTGAAGACCGACCCGGATGAAGATGATGACTAAAACCCGAGATGCAAAGGTAGTCCAAATGGAAGTTAGAGCTCAAGATCCAGATGGGAACCAATGAGTTCACTTCATGATTGGGCTTTGCTGCGGGATGTGTGCAAAGGGGTTGTTGGTATTCATAACTTTGGTTCACCACTGAGAGATGGATAGTGGGCTTGTAGTGATAGTTACGCGGGATTGGATTCCGTCATGGCCCAAAGTATTAGGTGACCAAAGTAGTGGATATCGTATGCTTTACGCACTGAGTGAGGGATAAGAGGATGATTGCTATGCTTGATTGTTTGACACCACTATGACATGCATACTACCACCCCCGTATCTCTTACACAGTATGTTAGTGGCACCTTAGAGTATTGTACGGTATGTAGTGCTAACTCTTTGGTTGCAAATCCAGGTTCAGGTATGATTGGATTATACCTGTTATTGTTCTGTTTTGTTGCTTGCCGCTCATACCAGGCTTTATGTCTGACCCAGAGTTTTATGTCTCCTCTTATTACTCTGGGTGCTCACAAGAGCAGACTAGAGACAGGTTATGGTTAGCTGGTGATGCGCGAGTAGCTGATTCGGAGGCGAGCAGGAGGCTTCCACGTATGATATATAGATATTCTCCCTGTATCATTGGTGGTCTCTACTTGGGCATTAGTAGTGTACCTCCTTTATCTTGTTTTTGCTTTGAGACAGTTTGAAAAGTTGTAATAATGTTTAACTTTGGATCATAAGCTGCACTTGGATTTTCCGCTGCTATGCTAATTGTTTCAGCTTATGCACTGTCTCACCTGTTTTATGTCAAGTATGTTATTATTATATTTTATTCTATGCGCTGTGAGACATTCTACAGGTTCTTTGTTAGTTCATTTCCTTCTTTCCTTTCCTTCTGACGATCCGTCTCGTGCTGACTGGACATGTGTACAACGCACTTTTGGAGTAAATGTCGGTTGGTGCGGGGCGGGCCGTCACAAAAGTGATCAACAAAAACCCGCCGGCTTGTTACAACCACTACCCGTTCCAAGTTGGAAATGGGATCAAATTTCCATGGATTTTATAGATGGCTTACCCCGAACCAGAAAAGGCAATGACAGTATATGGGTGATTGTTGATCGTCTCACAAAAATCGCCCATTTTATTCATGTTAAATCGAATAGAACAGCACAAAGTTTGGTGAAGATTTATTTCAAAGAAATTGTCCGACTACATGGAGTCCCTAGTAGTATTGTTAGTGACTGTGACCCTATATTCGCTAGTAAATTCTGGAAAGCATTCCAAGAAGAGCTGGGGACAACATTAAATCTGAGCACCGCTTATCATCCTCAAGCGGATGGCCAGACTGAGATGGTGAACCGTATATTGGAAGAATTGTTGCGGGCTTGTATTCTGGACTTTGGCGGATCATGGGAAGATCACTTGCATTTGGTCAAGTTCTCTTATAATAACAGTTACCAAGCAAGCTTGGAGATGTCGCCATTCGAAGCATTGTATGGCAGGCCTTGTAGATCCCCCGCATGTTGGGTAGAACCAGGCAATCGATTGGTATTGGGTCCCAACATGATTCGAGAAGCTTCAGACAAAGTTGATTTTATTAAGAAGCGATTACTAACAGCTCAGAGCCGACAGAAAAGTTATGCAGATGCAAGAAGAAAGGATTTAGAATTTGTTGTTGGCGATTATGTGTACTTGAGAGTTTCTTCATTAAGAGGAGTAGTTCGCTTCGGGAAGAATGGGAAGTTGGAACCAAGGTTCATTGGTCCATTTCCTATTCTAGAAAGAATTGGAACTCTCGCTTACAGGGTTCAGCTGCCTGACTGGTTGCCAGGGGTACATGATGTATTCCATGTGTCTCAACTTCGGAAGCATGTACATGATCCAGACTTGATTGTGGAGGAAACTGCATAGCAAGATTTGGAAATTACCCCGAACTTAGCCGTAAGAAGGGAGCCAGTAAAGATCATTGGCAAAGAAACCCGAGTTCTGAGGAACAAAAGGATTCATCTATTTAAAGTGCAGTGGAGCGGAGATCCCAGAGACTGTACATGGGAAACCGAGGATAGCATCAAACAGGCTTATCCCCAGTGCAGAGTGGATATCTATGACTAGCTCTAGTGCAAGGTACATTTACCATATTTACATTTTCTGTTTTGTTTCCTACTTTACTATAGTTTCCTTTTCGGGGACAAAAAGCTTTTAAGTGGGGGAGATTGTAACAACCCGGAAAATCAGAACCAATTTAAAATTTTTATTTTTGCTATTTTATTGAATTTTGAATAGTTAAAATAATTTATTTTAAATAATAACGATTAAAAATTTATTTAAATCGAAGTTAGAACAAATATATTTATTTTAGTTTTTAAAATAGTTAGAAATAGCGCGGAAGTTTGAAAATTTGAATTCAAACTTTCACTGACCGTACAGGCTGCAAAATAAATCGGATTTTAGTGAAAACAAAAATATTTAAATCTGTTTAAGAATATATTTCCAACGAATCGGAAAAATTGAAATTTCATAGCGGGAATCAAAAGTTATGGTCAGTTGAATTTTCAGAATAGTCGCTATGGAATTTAATGGAATATAAAGCCCGTATAAATAGCCATTTTACAAATGACCTCCGTTTTCGATGAAACAACTTTTGTTGGATCCGAAATGTCAAATTATTGCAGGATTCCAATTTTCATATTTTTTGGAATCAATATGTGAGTGTGGCAAAAGAAAATGTGTTTTGACAATTCCAGTCAATTTCAATCGACTTGAAAATGACCATTTTTCAAACGATCTCCAAATTCGACGAAATTAGTTTTGTTGGGACCGTATCTTCGAAACAAAGCTAGATATGTTTTTTCTGGAATTTTTGAGGTCAGTCTGTGGCCGCAGTAAATTAAAATGATAGATCAAATTAAATAATTAAATTTTTTATTATTTAATTTGAAGAATAACTGACTGAAACAGTCGAACGGGCCTACGAAACATATCCCAATGTGTCCGGAATAGGGGTATTTAGCTAGTATCACCACTTGCTGGGTTTGATTTGGAGTTAGGAGCGATTTAGAAATTTAAATGGAATTAAATAAAAATAAAATAAATAAAAATACAAATATCGGATATAATACGCGTATACAGAAACCCTATACCATCATCATCGTTCTTTAGCCACCCTCGTTCATTTCAATGGCCGGAAAAGCACGATCCATCCCCTCCCAATAACTTTTGATTCTCTTCAAAAATTAAATTGGTGCTTTAGGGAATTCTGTAGCAAATCTACAGAGCTCCACATCCGTATCTGCCCCATAGCACCTTGCCGCTATAACACCCCGTATTTTTCTATGAACATAAAGTAATAAAACAAAGTATACTTAATTTTTAAGAAAGAATTAAGGGAAACGGGTTATGCCATTGCGTTCATCTCGGAATTCTGCTTGAGATAGAGTTCGAGTTTTCGTAAATCGGACTCCGTATGAAGAAGTTATGGCACTTAGAAGTTTCAGGAATTTAAAATAAAAACCAGCCCAAATTCAGATTCAAAGTTTCGAAATTCAAATCGCATACCCGGGCTGGGCGGGAAAATTCCCGCCCAGGACCCAGGTCGACCAAGGGGTCGACCTGGGGGTCGACCTAGGTAGAACAGTTCGACCATGGGGTCGGCCTCCCCCCCTCCTTTTCCAAATCCGTGGACATATTCGTTTTTCTGTATTTAGACGCCCGTTCTGACCAGATTCGTTGCTCCTAAGCTATTTAGACACCCACAAACCTCACTTTCTCTCAACAAATTTCATTATGCCTATACTCTATGCTAATTCATATTAATATAAATCAATGGCATCGTTACTCTACTGAAACCTAAGCTAAAACAAGTGCTCCTTCTTCTTCCAATCTGAATAGGATTAAAAGAGAACAACTACAACCCTTTTTCTTTTAGAATCCAACTAAGGTGAGTACAGTTATTTTCAGATATGAAATTTAATTATGATCTTGACATGGTTATAAATCTGAATTGGAGATTATGCATATTCTTGTTTATCAGATCTGTTTTCCTGTGAAGATCTATCTTATTCCTATTTATCAGATCTATTTTTCTGTATAGATCTATCTTATTGTTGTAACTATTCTGTATCTCTTCCATCCTTCTGTTCTATAGCCAGGCTACCACGAGCCTGAGCCAAATCTCATAAGAGATTGACGCACAAACGCTAAATTTAGGGAAAATAATGAATGATGCATAATTGGACATGACTGATTTGTGACTGATTTAAGAAAAGGGCATATGTTGTAATTTAAGATCTAGGCATACTATATATGACAGCTTATGATTTGGAAGAAGGAGAATTATTGTATGACAACATATGACTTGTAATTTGGGAACATAATATAATCCAAGATCGGATTTTGAGGACATAATATATGTTGTAATTTAAGATCTAGATTTGGGGGCATATTTTATATGACGATCTATGACATGGAAGAAAAAGGATACATGATTTAGGCGTAAAAGATCTATATCAAAATAGGATAACTATTAATTGTGAATACACCTAAATGGAGATTTTGGATATTTGAAATACGCTGAAATCGAAGGATATAATTTGGCATAATTCATATTGTATATCATGATTTGGGGTTTTTAAAGAATATTCTGTACTATGTAAGTTTAACTAGGAATTTGGGGCATATGTTCGACTATTATTTGAGCATGTAAAATTAGGCTTTATTTATGATTAAGCGAAGTATGTCAATGGAATTTTTAAGGGATGATTAAATTTGTTAAATTGCCTAATCTGCTAAATCTGTTGAAACTGAATACGGTAATTTGGGGTATGAAAATCTGTAGGCTCGATCTAAAATTGAGCAAAACTTGTTAATAGAACTTTGGATAATCTACTGTAACTTGTAAAGAAGTTAATTTGTTGAATTGGCATAATTAGTCTAATATTGGCATAATCTGTGAATGAATACTTTAGCTAAAATAAGAATGCTGAGACACGAGGTTAGACTATGTTTGCAGTAGAAGCCTGCCCGGACCCAACCGGCTTAACCAGCAACCGCAACTGTCAGTATAATGTGAGAGGTCGTAGGCATGAAGATGCTTAGACACGAGGTTAGGTCTGGCTTGTGGCAGAAGTCTGCCCGGAACCGCCCGGCCCATCCAGCGGCCACAAGCTACCGACCTAATGTGAGAGGTCTGTGCATTAATATTTAATTAATGCAAATCCAAGATAAATGTGATACCTAAAACGTGTTGGGTGGATAGGGTTAAAACAACTGGACTGATGAATCTAATAAACTCGTTTCGAAAATCTGTAGGCCCAATACAAGGTTAGGTGAAACAATCTGTAGGTCTGTTAATCTGTATATCTGATCCATTAAGTCTGAAAAATTGTTAAGCGGTATATCTGATCTATTAGTCTGTAAACTTGTTAACTTATATGTCTGATCTAAGAACTAGTAAATCTAAAATTTGTACATCTGAAATCTATAAGCAAGTTAATCTGAAATCTATTAGTCTGGGGACACAAGGTTAGGAGGGGAAATTGCTTGTGTCATCTGTTGTTTGGGACCCATATTAGTCAGTAACCCTTTCTGTTATCAAAACCATGACCCAACACTAGGTAGGGTTCTAGGGCATGCTTACTGAACTAATTGTAAGAGGTTCACTCTGATAATGGCGAGGGGCGTTGATGGCGCATTCCAACTGGGTCATGTGCATGCAAGGATCCGGTCTGCTCTGAGGATGTAAAACATCGTGACATATGTAAATAGGTCTGTGTCTATAGGTTGCCACTTTAGGGAGTGATACACCCTTCTGTGGGGCCGGCACAGGATATTTATGTATTAGGGAGCCGATCGCTTAGGGTAGAATTTAGGGTACACTTAGTTTTGTCTATTTCTGTTAGGGAACCGTCTGTTTCTGTTAGGGTGGTAACACCTGTCTGTTTCTGTGTGGTACCGTCTATTGGGGTGGTAAAGGCCAATTACTAGTGTACACCTAATTCTAACATTCTGTTTCCGTAGGGAAAATTCTGTTACCGTCTGTCTCTGTTTGGGTAGTAAAGGCCCATTACTAGCATTCTGTTTATGTAACCTTATGTCTCTGTTCGGGTGGTAAAGGCCCATTACTGGCATTCTGTTTCAGTACATCTGTCTCTGTTAGGGTGGTAAAGGCCCATTACTAGCATCGTGTTTCCGAAGAGATCGTTCTGTTTTCTATTTAGATATTAGGACAACACCTAATTCTGTTATACTAGTATTAGTGTAGAGAAGTGAAAACCAAGTAAGAAGCTTAGTTTAGCCTATATCATTTCGTCTCTTCTATTAGCCTGCTACTCCTATTATGGTTATCTCTCATCCAATTTTATTTACATGTCATGATACTGTTATCTATTTATATGCTGAAAGTCACTGGACTCACCAGACGTATGTCTGACCTAGTTTGTTTCGCCTCTTTTCTTCCGTCCCCCCCCCCCCCCAGGTTCTCAGGGTGGAAATATAGGAGCTTGATTCAGGTTCCAACTGCTTGAAGTGCTAGAAGTGATTGAAATATTGCTTGGCATTGATTCTACCTATTTATGGCATTCTCTGTTGGAGATTATGGCTTTAAAATTATGCATTCTGAAGGATTTTGTATAAGACTGATATTTGTGTACTTTGGTTTTGGTATTGTGATGTAACCAAACTTATTTCTGTTTCTGCTATAATTAAGTTATAAATTTTTCAAGTACTACTTTGCATATCTGTCTTGGAAATTTCTATTCTGTTTACTTATAACGTCCCACCGAAGTTAAGGCATTCCCTTTGTGAGTGACCTTAATGGAAGTGGGGTGTTACAACCTCCTATAGCTCGAGATAATGGCCTCGAAACAGGCGCCGTTCACTTGGGAATCGCACCCCCAGGCGGCGATCGAGTTGGACGAAAGGAGGTGGTTCGGGGACGCCTTCCTGAGCCTGTCGGCGTGGTGTCATCGGATCGACGCGAAGTGTCAGGGATTGAACGCGAAGTTAAAATCTAGTTTTTGATCATTGGAAAATACTGTCGGCTTGGGTTGAGAGTGTAGAAGAAGAAGGTTTTATTTATTTAATTAATTAATTATTTCTATTCAAAATGATTATCAATCTTTAGAAAATCATATCTCGGTCGTACGATAACGAAATTCAATGAAACAGGAAGCGTTTGAATCACAACAACGAGATCTATATTTTAAAAGAGACCGAATAATTTTTTAGAGCTTGTTACAATTTCGGAGTCGTCAAATCAAGGTGAGATATCTAAATTCAGAAATAAAATAAATAAAATTATATTAGGATGCAGATGAAGTTTAGAAACTCCCGACACCCATCGTCCACAGACCATGGACGACTTGATTGATTTGTGATTTGTGATTGATGGAATGTTTGTGTTTGTTTGTGGTTGAAAAAAAAGAAATTGAAATTGATTGATATTGGGAAAATATTCGTCTGCGTATGAAATAGATTATTGAAATCCGCTTTGTTAAAAGCTGCTAGGCTTTAAGGTAGCGCGAGGAGCCGTACATCGGGACGCTGCCGGTTTTAATTACCTTGCTGTTATGTTGCCGAAATTTTCTGAAATATTCATATACGAAAGGAAATTTGTTTGATAATCCAAAATTCACATTTTTATTGAATATATAAATAAGGAGAATATTCATTGTTTTGAAATGAAAATAAGTTAAAGAATAAAAATTTACATTTTTATTATATATGAAAATTGTTCATTGTTTTAAATCAAATCATGATTACGTTAAAAATACCATTTTCAACGTGAATATAGAATATAGGAAAATTGTTCATTGTTTTAAAACAAATCATGATTACATTAAAAATACAATTTTTAATGTGAATATAGAATATAGGAAAATTGTTGATTGTTTTAAAACAAAACATAATTACATTAAAAATACCATTTTTATAGTGAATATAGAATATAGAAAATTTGTTCATGCTTTTAAACAAATCATGATTACACAAAAATCCTATTTTTAATGTGAATGTAGAACATAGAAAAGTGTTCATGCTTGAAATCTAAAACATGTTATCATTAAAAAATTTATTTTTAATGTAAATACAGAATATGTGAAACGTGTTCATGTTTTGAAATAAAACATGTCTAACATTAAAATTTTTATTTTTAATGTAACTATAGAATATGAGAAAATTATTTATGTTTTAAAATAAAAAACTTGCTAACATTAAAAATCATATTTTAATGTCATGAAATAAAGCTAGAAAAATTGATCATATTTTGAAAGCAAAATTGTTTACATTAAAATCCTCATTTTAATGTAAAGTAGAAAACTAGAAAAATGGTCATGTTTTGAAAAGAAAAATAAGTTGACATTAAAAATTTCATCTTTAATGTAAATGTAGAAAACTAGGAAAAATATTCATGTTTTATAAATGAAAACATATTTGCATTGAAATTTACATTTTTACTGTTAATGAACAATATAAAATGACAATTGTAAAATAAAAATGTGTTTACATTTAATTTTACATTTTTAATGTCAATGAAACATTAAAATAAATTGTTATATGAAAATGTTTTTAAATTAGAATTCACATTTTCGATGTAAATGGATCATTAGTAAAAGGATAAAAAGATTACATTCTTTTTTTATAATAGGATAAAAAGGTTACATTTTTATATAATGTGGTAAAAGAAGTTTAAAGATTACATTTTTATATAATGTAATAACAGAGTAGAAAGTATTAATTTTTTATATAATGTAATAAAAGAATAAAAGAAATAAAAAATTACATTTTTATTATGTAATAAAGACTAAATGAAAAGATTTCATGTTATTTGAAACATAGAAAAGAATACATTTTCTATGCAACATAGAATGATTACATTTTTGTTGTAATATGGAAATGTTTACATTTTTGTTTGATATAGAAAAGATTGCAATCTTTGTAGAAATGTAAAAAGGTTATGTTCTATATATAAAACATGTTATCATTAAAATTCACATTTTTAATGAAGTGTAAAGAAATTAGAAGAATGCCGTGTTTTAGATATAAAAACATGTTATCGTTAAAACTACATTTTTAATGAAATGTAAGGACATTGAAAAATGTTCATTGTATTGAAATGGAAATAGTTTGAAATCGTCGAATGAATTAATTTATATATTTATATATAAATATAAATTAAAATATAACGAATCGCGCTGCTGTAGTTCGCGTTTTGAAATCGTAACTTCAAACGATTATACCGAGAGATCCGACCGTCGGATTTTCCCAAAACTGGAACCGTTGGGTTCATTTTGGAAAGATCTTTCCAATGATATAAAATTTGCTAAGATCCAACGGTTAGATTTGGACAAATGTGTAAATCGAATTTTGATGAAAACAGCGCCAGGGCCATGTAATGACCCGAAGCATCGTTTAATTATAAATGGCTATTTTTAAATAAATAAAAATAGCGACAAATCGTTATAAAATATTATAAACAATATGGAATGAAAATATTGATTTAAATTATAAATATTTGAGAATTATTTGAAAAGTCCGAGTTAAATCTCATTTCAAATAATTATATGATGATTGTAAGTCGATGATTTGAAGAAGGTGATTGAAGACCGGCGATCTTCACATCGAATGGATGACTACTAATGCCCTGGATCGGTTAGCTCCCAGGAGTGGTTACAGTGGTAGTTTTCCGGACGTACTTGTTGATTGTCCAGATATGCTCGGTGTCTACAGTTTCGTTCAGACCCAGAACGAACATGAGAGTGGATGTATGTCTAACATTGGATTTTATTCTGTGCTGATTGATTTCTAGTTAATATATATCTATTGGGTGGCAGAGAATTTATTCTCTTGCTTAACACCCCTCTCTGAGACGTATGAGCTCAAAGGTTATATATTTGTAGACATCAGTCGCATGGCATGAATTGTCAGTGTGGCATGCTAAGATGCAAATGATCAAAGCTTATTGTTGAAAAGTAGAGCCTTGTGGTTGATGATCAAAGCACATCTTTAAATAGCATGGCATTGTGTATAGCGTTACTTCGCGAGCCTCCCACCCCAGTATGAACCTGAAACGGGAGTAAGGACTGCAGGGTGGACATACGTTTCTTTCTAGCTAGAAATGGCGTCATGGTTTCTACAAGGCCTGACATTTTTACTTATGTGGATGATGGAATGAGGCGCCTCGGTTATTTGAGTCCCTAGTGGCTCTATTTATTCCCCGAAGGGCAGGGAAATGTATTGTTCAGGCATAACTAATCCATTAACATATTTGTGGACCGGCTCTAAAGATCCAAGGGCTCACCTGAGTCTGAGTCCTGAGGCACGGGCTAGAGTGTCTCGAAAATCGGTAAGGACTATCTTTTGAATTGGTTCATGATGGAAATCCAACTTCCAATATGAACCATGCGGTTTTGATTGTATAACTAATATGGCGACATAGTATATAGTAGCTATGCCATCTATGATTGATACATTATGACTGAAATGTTTTTGAAACATATATACAATAATAATAATATCAAATCCATTTTATCGTATCAAGCATATTTTGACCATTATATGGTAAAACTCCACCCTCTAGTTTGTGTTGCATTCTGTGATCGGACTTGAGTCTTATAATGGTTTTGTAACACCCCACGTCCATTAATGTCACTCACAAAGGTAATGCATTAACTTCCATGGAGGTTATAAGTGAATATAGAACAGAAAAATTACAACAAGATAAATAATAAATAGTACTTGAAAACTAAAGCTTCATTTTATTGCAGCGGAAACATGTTTATTACATCACAAAACCATTAATTCAGAGTCAAGTACATTTTCCATCTTCATAAAAACAAAATACATAATCCCATTACACAAATAGCCATTAAAGAAGATAACAAGCTGGACTTTACTTCAACTGTCCAAGCTTTCCAAAGAGAGAGGAGCAATCCAATCAAACTCCACTAGAACTGGGCCCAACCTGAGGACCTGGAGGGGGAAATAGGATAGAAATGGAGGGGGTCAGACATAAAGTCTAGCGAGTATGATAATTCTAACAATACTATTATCAAAATAACTAGACTAAGGCATAAGATGGAAGACAAGTAAATGTCTATGAACCATTAGGTAGATAAAGATAGCGTTTAAGATAATGTTAAAGATAACGGTAAAGGCATACCTAATTACTAACGAATAATTACTATACTGCAATGCACATTACTACACTGCACCGCGCCAATTACTACACTGCATCGAACATTACTACACTGCACCGCGCCAATTACTACACTGCACCGCACCAGTCACCCTAAAGGTTGATCCCGCATGCTTCACACAGAAACTATATAAATAGCCTTGCGTACCCCTAGCTGACTACATAGGTGCCGTCTGCCCCTGTCTCCACTAGGTGTACCCCACTACCCTCTTAGAAATTTTATAAGTAACTTCGTGTACTCCTAGTTGACTACATAGGTGCTTTCTGCCCCTATCTCCACTAGGTGTACCCCACTACCCACTTTTGATCGGCTCCCTACACGTAGATACCCGTGCTGGCCCCACAGTGGGGTGTATCACTCCTCTAAAGTGGCAACCCGATACAACTTGAGAATGCACGGCTCATACCTACACGATGCAACAACGTCTTACCTACCAGCCCGGGTCCGCACACGCATATGAAACCCGTTGGACTTGCGTTGCCACCGCTCCCCGTTTTGGCCTCTTATAGTCAAGCTCAGTATGCGTGTCCCGTCCTCGACTTGGGTCGAGCCCACAAAGATACGTTTCGGATACTGGTTGAAATGGACCCCCACAAGCTACCCACCTAAGCTTGTCATTAATATATCCCACTTAACCCTCTTAGTCATGTTCATTTACATGTGTGTTTGGTTAAGTCTTACTAATCGTACTTCACATGCCACTAAGGGCACCCCCTAGATTCCTCATGCCACCCAAGGCACCTACTTAACCCCAAGTCCTACCTTACATGTTTATCTGGTTAAGTATTTCTTAATTCATTCAGGCCATAACCTCATAAAGATCTCTCACATTAGATTGGCATTTATGGCAGCTGGATTTGCCGGGCGGGTCCGGGCAGTCTTACACCATAAAAGAGTCTAACCTCGTGTCTTTACAACCGTTATGCTTTAGTTTAGGCCTAGGACCTCTCACATTGGGCTGACATTTGTGACAACTGGATTTACCGGGCGGGTCCGGGCAGGTTTACGTCACAAACGAGTCCAACCTCGTGTCCTAAGCATTGATTAACAATTAAAATCTTTTACCCCAGTTTTAATAATTCCCTATTCAAATTATTAATTAAGTCAACTTTTAATGATGCCCATAATTGACTCAATTATGGCCATCCACCTATGGCATGCAAAATCATATCAATTGCACCCCAACTTTTTAATATTAAATCCTTAATATTACCCCTACTCCACGTTTATACATTCGCTTATTCAACGCATAATATAGGCTAGACTTGTATAGTCTAACACCTAGCACAAAGATAAATTATCACAACATATAGACAATTAAAATAAATCTAATCATAATAGGGGTGAAATTTGCATAAACTACACATGTTAAGGATCAAAAGGTGTCAACTTGTTAAATGTCACAATTTACATGATATGATCATAACCCAAATTTATGTATAATCTTGCATATGGGGTTTTTAGGCAACATAATGATGGTGTGAACTAGCATAGGATATCACATATGTCATAGCATAATTCTAGATGTCATAATAGATGTCTTGGCATATGTTCATAACTTTTCTAATCAATCTAACTTGCATATGTGACTTGTCATATAGATCAACATAACCCAAACATGATGATTTAATTAATATGAACTAACTAGCATAGATAATAACATCATGGCTTTTTATATGTATGATTCATCGCAACTTAGCATAGAAACTTTCAACATACATAACATCATCATAACATGATTTACAACATATAAGATATCATCATCACATAACATTGGATTTACAATATACATGATAGCAAAAGGGGTTTACAACAACATATATGATAATTCACATCATCTACTCATAATCCATTCATAATTCAACCTAATTAAAATGATAATAATCTTGTTAAGATCATCATACTCACAATTATAGAAGAAAGAGAGTCGAATTAGCGCTCTTTTGATGAAGAATCGCTGTTAGGTTTGGGTAGTTCTGATTTGGTTGCTGTTCTTTATCTTTAATTTGATGGCGGCTGCTCTAGGTCTCAAAATATAAGCATGACGGCCATGGTCTTTGTTTATTTTCTAATTTAGGGTTGTGTATAGGGGTCTTTTTATAGAGTTATAAATTAATTCAAGCCGTCGGATGTTCTTAGGGTTAATCAAAACCATTTAATTATGATAGGGTGATGAGTCAGCCCTAATGACTCAGCAAGGGGTCAGAATGGACTCAACAACACGGGTCAGCCTGAACCAGAAAGCTGTGCAGGCTCCAGCCTCGGCCTGGGCGCACTTGGCAGGGGCGCCAGTGTAAATATGTACTGGCGCACTTCCCAAGTGCGCCAGTGCATTTTTTTTCTTTCTTTGCCACCAAACTTCGTTCGTGCATAACTTTTTCATCCGGTACTCGTTTCCCGCAAACTCGGACTCTATCTCCAATAGAATTCCGAGACGAACACAATGGCGCAACCCATTTCCCACAATTCTCACGTCAGAGATTAGTTATTCTTTAATTTGGAAATATTAATATTAACAGAATTACAGGGTGTTACACGTTTCATTTTTATAAAAAGCATTGCGTTGTTTAACGATTTACTTTATTTATGCACAGGCAATCCAATGGAGTAAACCTGTTCCGCGTTAGCGGCGTGGTCCTGTGATTAGCCTTATTATCAAATAGGTTAAATAAGATTTCTCATACCAGTCCCATGACTGACTCGTAGTTTGTTCCCCTTTGCAAATTCAGATGCCCTCTTTTCCATACGGGCAGCCTTGTATATAGGTTTAGTATATTCATTCTGGATAGCTATGGAGATGAAGATGGATACTATCATTTCTATTATGTTGTTCAGACTTCACTTAGTATATTATGTTTTTATTCTGCTGTAGACATTTTATATTAAACTGAAACTGTGCTCTATGCTAAGTATGATCCAATTATGTTGCGTAAATCTGATGATGTATTATTTCGAGTGTAATTTGATGAACATTATCTGCTGTAATTCTCTATTTCTGTTCTGCTGTTATTGTTATGTATTATATTCCAATGATTATCCTTACTTTCGTACTGCGGGAGTTTGGGGTCATCACAATTCTTATCTTAAGATAAATAATAGCTCGTAACTTAAACTGAGTGGAACATCATAAAAAATATTTTTAACTATTTGCTTCTACAAATGGTGTTATAATATCATCTCCTTCAATTTGAAATCTCTTATTTAATTTATTTCCTAAGTAAATATTCATTAATCTCTTAATTCATAAACTATTAAATATCCTTCCCTTTCCTTTTAAATTCTTATTTCAATAAAATCGTTTAATTCACTTCCTAAGTGATATTCGATCTTTAAAATTACCATGCTGGTTTAAAAGCCTCTTTTCAAACCTTGTGTTTACGATTTGAAAATTTCAAATCCTGTTATGCTAATCTGTTTTAGCATCTTAAAATAGTCAAACTTGGATCTTAATTCAACAATCTATTTTTTTAGCTTTTCAAAACTTCATTTAAACACTTAACTTTACGCTTTAAGAATTCTTTTTCCGATTTTTATTGGCTTTGCCTAATTCCAATTTTTAAGTAAACTTCTTACTACAAATCTTTTTATAAATTGGTTTATATATTTGGGTCACTTACGGCAATCCTTTATGTTTTCCTTTATTTGGAAATCTCCTTTTGATTATATTACTTTACTTAATTAAGTAAATGCTTATTTTAAACATTGCCTCATATCGAGATTCCTTCCACACTCTTGTTTATCATATTTGGATTCGTTATCCAATTCATGTATAAAATTCTATTCTAAGTTCAACTAAAACCTTATTACAACTCAATTACTTTTTAATCGAATTCCATTTAAGAGATAATCCCTTCTATTATTAGTGATTAATAATAGCTAACTTTAACATTAACTACAATCAAGGTAGTTAACCTATTAGTTAATTAAAATAGAATAGTTTACCCCTTTTAAAAGGTTATTAATAATAAAAATAAATAAATAAATCAATAATCATTTTAAAATACCGTTAATTAAAGATTAATAAACTTCTAATGACATTTGTTATATTTAAATAATTATCGTTAAACCACCTCTATTTAATAACAAATTCAATAACACTTCCACTTTAAACGGTTGATTAAATCAACTTGAAAACATCGTTAACCGTTAACTTGTTTCCCTTAACCTTTCTTATTAAACTAATTAAAAGTATAATTGATTAAATATGAACTCGCTTAATTATTTTCATTGGAAACAATTATCTCATATTACTAAACTTTCAGTTAATTTCTGTCTTTCTTATCTTTTATAAAAGAATAATCGTTTAATAACTTTTTTGTAAAATACGATAAAAATATTTATAAAATTTCTATTTTAAATAACTTATGTAAGTAAGATTTAAATTTTGATTTAGTTATAAAAATAATTTTATAACCTCAAACACCATCAATTCGGCTAACAGCAAAATGACGTTTTAAAAGAGATGGATTTTAGGTCATTCACTGCCAATTACTTAATCAATACTGTCTATTGATTAAAATACAACAATCGTTGAATTTAAATTCAACGATCAACATCAATTCAACAATCATTATCCAAACCGGATATAATACTATTGAGGATAAATAATTCACATATACATATAATAAAGAAATAACCACAATTACTTGAGGAATCCGGTTGGATCCCTCCAACCTGTTCTTCCCTGCATCACAGAAATTACATATGAAATGATTTTTCATTTATTTGTTATTTTTAATTAATAAAGTAAATAATGTCGATCAAGCAAACAATAAACAATCATTAGCCAACCATAGCATTCAATCAACCAATTCTATATTACCAACTATAATTTCTAATTATATGAATTTATCACTCAAAGAATTTCATAAGGTGTGAGAGCTAACTCACCATTTTGTTCGGTCGTCAGTTCAGGTTGTTTCAATTAATTTTAAACAGCCGTTTGAATGAAATCCGAATTTGCTTTCAGATCTTTTCCAGTTAGTTTGCCAATGTAGCCCTCTTCACTGCGACTCCGACAAACTCAGTTACGTGTAAATCTGTTCATGGACGAATGCATTAATGCAATTACAAGTATGAGTATGTATACATGTATATATACTCAACGTTATTAATTTTAAATATATTAATAATTATCTTTAAATAAGTTAATTATTTATCTTTACCTTAACATGTTAATCATTCAACCTTGGGTCATGATTTACGTTGTCTCATATCATTCCTCTACGTTAATATCCATCAACTTCCCTTCCTTGCTCACGTACGCTACATGCAGCACGCCCATCCCTATGTGTTTTGTTTCATACCAGGCAATTCGTTGCCACTTTCTCCCTTCTTCTTCTTCTTTCTCTCTTTTTTTTAGTGTTCACGCATGGCCCATGAAGGCCCACAATCCTCCTGTGCACTAAAACAAAACAACAACATCCCATTGTTCTTCAACGCAGCAGCCTCATCCTTCACTTCCATGCACAGAAGTACTTCTCCTTCCTTATATTTCTCTTCTTCCTTGTAAAAACAGCCCAACTTTTGTTGTGTCTTCAACTCTCCATGGATGCATACCCCTCTTCCATCGCATAACTATTTTAACAACCGTCTGAACTCCTCCTTGCCAACACCTCAGCACCATGCTCGCACCCACCAACGAAATGCTTCGACATCGGTACCACCACGGTGACTTGGACAAAGCCTTTGCATGACTAGAGAAGTCACGGTATTTTTTTCTTCATTTTCATTTTTTTTGGGTATAGAAGCTGGCTTTGGTTTTATATTTCACGGTTTTGAAATGGAAGATGGACGTTGTATTTTAGTTAATACATACAAAGAGACTTGCGTTAAAAGGAGAAGACAGATAAATATTTATATCATCTTATTATTGTTTGTTTTGCTGACAAATGGAGAGAATCATTGTCCAATAAAATAAAAGAAACATGATTATGTCAGAAAGGGTTGTTTTCAAGGCAGACAAAAAAATATGTTTGCCGAAATTTTTGACCAAGCATTGGCAAAAGACTATTAAAATAAGAGGAGGTAATATTGTGTTGTACATTTGCTGAGATTTTGAAAGCGACTTATACCAATTTATGCAGTACGAATTTATCTGAATTTTTGACTTTGGTTCAAAGTTGACATGAAGAAATTTATTTAGAAGATTGGATAAGATCCTTCAGTGAAAATAAATGAAGATACAAATAAAGATGTTGCTATCCGCTGAAACATTTGAAATATTTATATGGTTGAATGCTGCGGCATCCAGGAAAAATCTAAAACAAATAGCTCATATTTCATTTTGCCAATGAAGATACATGAGAAGTAATTATATTATACGTTCAATACAAGGTACAAATAAATAATTAAGTTGGCAATTGTAACTTGAAAGATTAATACTTTGAAACTACCACCAAGAAAATAAAACCATACAACCTTATAAAAATGCATCTTGTTTTGTTTAGATTGTACCAAGCGTTTTCAGATTTTACGCCATATTTTGATATGATTTTGACACATGTTTTAGTTGATGTTTTTGCTATGTACGGTTTTGTTTTTCAAGAATTCATATGGTTTGGAAGAAGATAAGATAAGGAATTTCCAGGAGTTTTTAGTGATTCGAAAACGATGTAAAGAACTTGGCCGAAATTTTAAAGCAAAGTGTAACTTTCAATAGTACAGGAAAAATAAATGCTTGCACATGTTTAGCCTCGGTGAAGCATTCAGATAGGATTTGTTTTGATTATTTAAAACTATCGTTCGTTGTGTAAAGGTTTGCGCATGTGCAAAGGGTTTGAATGGTGCAGCATCTGGAACAAATGGGAAAAGGAAATGCTTTGGATCAAATAAAATTAAGGGAACATGTTGATGTCAGAAGTGTTTGCTACAGTGTAGACATGATTTTCCCCTACCGAAATCTTTAATTGGAGTGTAGGATTGATTGAATAGTACGTGCCAAATATTAATAAAGGCAAGAAAAATGATAGGCCAAGTGTTTTTCCATGATTTGCACAATGCATGTAAGATGTATTTATATAGGATTTGTCCTGTTTTATTTAATTAGTTTTAGTGTCATTTTCACTTGGTCGAAATGGTTGACCACACACCCTAATGTTCACATTTGCAAAGATCTCAAAATATTTTATTGGCTGATGCAGGGGTTAGGACAAGATTTATTGCAGACATCAAGACGATATAGGTGTATTGTGATGACCCCAAAACCCGTACTGACAGTGTTAAGGGTAATCTTTGGAATATAACACAGAAACAGATAATAGCAGAACAGAAATAAATAAACACACCAGATAATGAACAAATAATCACTGGATAAACATAATCATCATAATTACACAGTATACAAGATCATACTTAGTACAAATACAGTTCAGCTATACATAAATGTCTACAGCGGAAAACAAACATAATATGTAAAATAGGAGCTGAACAACATAAAAAGAGATAAATGATAGAATCCATCTTCAGCTCCAGCTATCCAGAACAAGCCTGCTAAAAACCTGAACACAAGGCTGCCCGTGTAGAAAAAGGGGCACCCGGGTTTGAAAGTGAAACAAACTACGAGTCAGTCATGGGACTGGTATGAGAAATCTACTTAACACATTTAAAATATGGCTAATCACAGGACCACGCCACTTTCGTGGAACGGGTTTACTCCATTGGATTGCCAATGCTTTAAAACAAATCATTCTTTTAAACATCGCAATGCTTTTTATAAAAATGAAGCCATTATAAGACTCAGTTCTCAGTACACAATGCAATGCAAGCCGGAGGATAGAGTTTTTACCTTATAACGGCCAAAATATGCTTGATACGAATAAAACAAAAGCATTTGATATTATTACTAGTTTTTATATGTTTCAAAAACAATTTCAAATCATAAGTATCAATCATAGACGGCACTAATGCCCGATACCACTATGTCGCCATATATAGGTATACAATCAAAACCGTATAGTCACCTATTTGGAAATTGGATTTCCGTCATGAACCAAGGCAAAAGATAGTCCTTACCGATTTCGAGACAATCTAGCCCATGTCTCAGGACCCAGACTCAGGTGGGCCCTTGGATCGTCAGGGTCGGTTCACCGATGTGGATTAAAATACCTGAACACTACGTTTCCCCGCCCTATGGGGCGTTAATGAGCCGACGAATGACTCCATCGGTCCCGGATCGACCGATATAACCGAGGCGCCTCGCAACAGCAACAATCACATAAGTCAAACTCGTCAGGGCGTGTAAAACCCCTGACGCCACTTCTAACTAGAAGGAAACTCGTTAGGGCATGTAAAAATTCCAGAAAAATAAATCTGGCTATGTTTTGACGATACGGTCCCAACAAAACTAGTTTCGTCGAATTCTGAGACCATTTGTAAAATGGCCCTTTTCTGGTCGATCCAATTTAACTATAATTGACCAAAACACATTTTCCTTTGCCACGCTCACATACTAGCTTCAAAAATTATGAAATTTGAAACCTAGCAATAACTTCACATCTCGGATCCAACAAAAGTGGTTTCGTCGAATTCCGAGGTCGTATGCAAAATGGCCATTTTCACGGGCTATATAATTTCTACAACGACCTTTCAGAAAATTCATTTGGCCATAACTTTTGCTTCCTACTATGAAACTTCGATTTTTTAGATACGTTAGAAAGGTATTCACTAACAAATTTAAATATTTCTGGTTTCACTCAAATCCATTTTGTTTTGCACCCGGTACAGTCAGTCAAAGTTTGAATTCAAATTTTGAAACTACCACGCCATTTCAGGCCTTGTTTATAATTCAAAGGGATTATATTCAATTTCAAATATCGATTCAAACATACATTTCGTCGCTATTAGTTAAAATATTTATTTAAATATTTAAAATCCACTAAAATAGACAATTTAAAAAATTTAAATTGGTTCAAATTTTCCGGGTCGTTACAATCTCCCCCACTTATAACTTTTCGTCCCCGAAAAGGAACAAAGTCGAAAGCGGTTTGATTAATCAACTCTACGTTCAATCTGGCTTCCATTCTCCAACTATTAAGTTTCTGAGAATTTTCAAATTCTTCAAAAATTTGGCTAACACCCGGAATTTTCGAAAAATTTCGCCATAACCTCCTTTGTACGGGGAGGGGTTTGGAAATTTATTGGGCCGTATTAGGTACCCAATAAATCCTATAAAGAACACACATATTTATAGTGATATATTCTGGTGTTTACAGGGGAGCGCGTATAGATAATAACTCCAGAGAATAAATTCTCGTCACCTTGTCAAAGCCTGAGGGAGTGTGTATTTTAATTGCTCCAGAGGATAAATCTTCGTCACCTCGTCCCGTGTGGGAAATAAATAGTCCATGTGCCGTTTCTAATAACTAGAGAGATGTGATTATTGTCAACTCCAGACCCGTGTGGTTTTTTTTATTAATCTGGCAATTTACCGTTATAAATTAAATAGTCCATATCAGTCACCAGTTCAACCTGTAAAATATAGTCATCGCCATACAAGCCTCTCGCTCATATGGTAAATCTTCCACCTCGTCACACAAGCTCCAAATGCTTATGTGGTATATGATGAAGTATGCCTATCTTCAAGAAGTATGCCATGTAGCATAGTTCAAAATTAATTGTTACTATCCTATGGGGACATTTATTATTATACACAGAACAACCAGCACTCCGCATCCAGTGGCACTCACAGGAGTTGATATAATAATAAAATTGCGCATCCAACTCATTAAGATTTACCTATTTGTCGGGCACGCAAATAAATTCTTTACTCAGCGGCTAATCCATTTACCTGTTCAAACATATATAATGCACATGTATACATTTCTACCTATTTTTAAATCAGTCCAATGTGTGATTTAATTAAATATCATTATAATAATTTAATTAATCAAATTCATCATCACACAAAACAAACAACAAAAAAATTGCTTTTAACTTTTCAAATATATATCTTTTATATATGTACAAAAATCATATTTCTAAAACCAGAATATAATCACAAATACGTTATTTATAAACATATAACTCTCGACTCGTTCTGGGGCACTTCTGACCCCATCTCTAACGAGTTATTCTGATTCTGCTTTACTCATACTAGGATATTACTGATCCGATCTGCAATGAGTTACTCGTCCTAGAAAACTACTGGTTCTATCTCTGACGAGTTCGTTAATGTGTTATATACCAGAGCTAAGCTTAACCAAAGCTCTGATACCACGTTGTGACAACCCCAAAACCCGTACTGACGGTGTTAAGGGTAATCTTTGGAATATAACACAGAAACAGATAATAGCAGAACACAAATAAATAAACACACCAGATAATGAACAAATAATCACTGGATAAACATAATCATCAGAGTTACACAGTATACAGGATCATACTTAGTACAAATACAGTTCAGCTATACATAAATGTCTACAGTGGAAAGCAAACATAATATGTACAATAGGAGCTGAACAACATAAAAAGAGATAAATGATAGAATCCATCTTCAGCTCTAGCTATCCAGAACAAGCTTGCTAAAAACCTGAACACAAGGCTGCCCATGTAGGAAAAGGGGCACCCGAGTTTGAAAGTGAAACAAACTACGAGTCAGTCATGGAACTGGTATGAGAAATCTACTTAACACATTTAAAATATGGCTAATCACAGGTACACGCCACTTTCGTGGAACGGGTTTACTCCATTAGATTGCCAGTGCTTTAAAACAAATCATTCGTTTAAACTTCGCAATGCTTTTTATAAAAATGAAGCCATTATAAGACTCAATTCCCATCACACAATGCAACGCAAACCGGAGGATAGAGTTTTTACCTTATAATGGCCAAAATATGCTTGGTACAAAAAAAACAAAAGTATTTGATATTATTACTAGTGTTTATATGTTTCAAAAACAATTTCAAATCATAAGTATCAATCATAGACGGCATTAATGCCCCATACCACTATGTCGCCATATATAGATATAAAATAAAAACCATACAGTCACGTGTTTGGAAATTGGATTTCCGTTATGAACCAAGGCAAAAGATAGTCCTTACCGACTTCGAGACAATCTAGCCCATGTCTCAGGACCCAGACTCAGGTGGGCCCTTGGATCGTCAGGGCCGGTCCACCGATGTGGATTAAAATTCCTGAACACTGCTTTTTCCCGCCCTGTGGGGCGTAAATGAGTCAACGAATGACTCCATCGGTCCCGGATCGACCGATATAACCGAGGCACCTCGCAACAGCATCAACCACATAAATCAAACTCGTCAGGGCGTGTAAAACCACTGACGCCACTTCTAACTAGAAGGAAACGCATGCCCTCCCTGATGTCCTCTCCCGTTTCTAGTTCATACCGGGGTGTGAGCTCGCGAATTCACGTTATACACAAAGCTACGCCACACAGGCGGTGCTTTGATCCTCAACCACAAGACTTTGCTTTTCAACAGAAGCGCTGATCACTGCATCTTAGCATGCCACACAGGCAATTCACACCGTGCAACTGATGGCTATCGATCACACAGAATAAATTCCAATGTCAGACACACCATCCATTTGCAAGTATGTTATGGGTTTGAACGAAACCGGAGGCACTATATACCACCAAACCCATCGATTTCCACGTACGTCTGAACGATCACCACACATTATTCATATTTCAGGATGCCTCCCAATCAGGACATCAGTTACCATCCAAACGAGGTGAAGATCTCCGGTCTTCGACCGCTGTCTTCATCGTCAACTTCTTATCGTCGATTCAGTTATTCGGAATGGGATAAACCCGGTCGTTCTGAGCAACTCGCGTATATAATAAACAAGTGCTACACAAACACAACATACGCCTTATTCTAATTCATTAGTCACTAACCGTAAATCAGTAAGAGAACGATTTCCCGAATATTAACCCCGAAGGTCGAAACCAACATCAGATCAATACCCAAGAAACCATTCGACTTAGCCAACCTTCAGTTAGTTCCTAAATTTCACATCCATATCGTTTATAATATTTTATAATGATTTATCGCTATTTTTATTTATTTTAAAATAGCCAATTTATTCAAACGACGCTTCGGGCCATAACGCGGTTGTGGCGCTATTTTTCTTCAGATTTGATTTACACATATCTGAAATTCTAACCGTTGGTTCTTCACAAAATTTACATCATTAGAAAGAGCTTTTCAAAACGAATCAAACGGTTCCAGTTTCGGGAAAATCCGACGGTCGGATCTCCCAGTATAATCGTTTGAAGTTTCGATTTCTAAATACGAACTGCAGCGTCGTTATTCGATTTAATATAATTATACTTATATATATATATATATAATCGATTATGGCGCTGTTTTTCTTCAGATTTGAATTAAACATTCCAGACAATCCAACCGTTGGATTTTTACAAAGTTGGTGCCGTTGGAAAGATATTTCCAAAGCGAACCCAACGGTTGCGTTTTCGGGAAAATCCGATGGTCGGATCTCCCGTACTAAACATTTGAAATCACGGTTTCAAAATACGAACTGCGGCTTCGTTATTCGATATATATTAATTATATATATATATATATATAAATATAATTGATCCTTCGATTTCAAAACCAATTCCTTATTCATACATTTGATAAAAATGATATTTTTATCCAATTGACTTCTATTTCAACACTTCACTATTTTTAACTATTCATGTATATGATAGAAAGGTGATTTTTATTATAAAACAATTTATTTCAAAACAAGAGTATTTTATATAGTTCATATTGATGATAAAAATAGGATTTTTATTATAAAATAATTTCTTTTAAAAATATGAATACCATTCAACACATGAATTCTATTCAACGAATGAATTTCAATTCAACACATGAAGGTTTTCTATAGTTTATATATATATATATATATATATATATAGATAAAAAAGGTGATTTTTATATTTAAAATACGAATACCATTCAATACATGAATTCTATTCAACGAATGTATTTCAATTCAACACATGAAGGTTTTCTATAGTTTATATATATAGATAAAAAGGTGATTTTTATATTTAAAACACGAATACCATTCAATACATGAATTCTATTCAACGAGCGAATTTTAATTCAACACATGAAGTTTTTCTATAGTTTATATATATATATATATATATATATATATAGAAAGGTGATTTTTATATTGCAAAACAATTTATTTAAAACACGAATACCTTTCGACACATGAATTCTATTCAACGAATGAATTTTAATTCAACATATGAAGGTTTTCTGTAGTTTTTATATATATAGATAAAAAGGCGATTTTTATTGCAAAACAATTTATTTAAAACACGAATACCTTTCAACACATGAATTCTATTCAACGAATGAATTTCAATTCAACACATGAAGGTTTTCTATACAACACATGAATATAGTTTCAACACAGGAAAATAATTCTGACACATGAATATTGTTCAAAATTTCGGCAGCATAACGGCAGGGTAGTTAAAACCGGGGCCGTCCCTAGTACGGCTCCTCGCTCTACCTTAAAGCCTCGCAGCTTTTGACAATGGGGAATCATGCATCTAGTTCGCATGCAGGCGGCATGTATATATTTTTCATTTCCACAAACTAATCCTATGTGGTTTCAACCAAATATTTCTCAACCACAAACGGGTATTTTTCAACCATAATCAATCAATTTCAACCACAAACAATTATAATCAACCATTCGCTATCAACCAATTTTCACACCAATCACAACCAATAAATATCGTCCGTGGTTTGTGGACGAGGGGCGTATATATATATATATATATATATATATATATATATATATATGTATATATATATATATATAAGCATTTCACTTCTATTTCAACACGTATATAATTTTTACAACGCATATATAACTTATACATCGAACGTACGACCTATACAACGCTTATACATGAGGTGTACAACGCCTATACAAGTCATACATCGACTATATAATTTATACATCGTCCTTTTCCACATCGTTTATAAATTAGAAATTTCACATTGGGTTCCACTCCACCAAAAATAGCAGAAGGCTCAGAAAAATATGCGGTCTCTTCTAAAATGTAGAAGACGCCCACACGAGTCCACTGTCTCTTGTTTCATTGAATTTCGTCAAGAAACGAAAAAGATATGATTTTTACAGTGAAATCAAAAATGGTAGCTCTTTAAACTGGTATAATATAGTTTATATAATTTTCAGTCGTTACCTCACTGAAGGGTTCGAAACTAGGTTTCGATTTTCCTTCGAATCCGTGTAGCTATTCGACGATCGGCCTTTGCAGCGTCAGAGGGGGAGGAGCAGCGCACCTGCGCCTAGATGGGGGAGGCGTTCGATCGCCTGAGGCAGGCGGGGCGGCGGCGAAAACGGCCGGACTTCGTGAGCTCGATTCGAGCTCTACAGGTCACGAGTAAATCCAAACTTCATATGGATTTAAAGATCTCGCCGAGCTCTTCAAAATCTTCAACTGTGTCGAGGTCTGAAACGAAGCGGTTTGGAAGAGATCGACCTGGTAAGTTTTGAAGCTATTTCCGTCGTTCGTCGATAATATATCGAGAGAGAGAACGATGAAATGGCGAGATGTGATTGGCCCAGGAATTTTTTTTATATTTATAAATTTTAAAAATCCAAATATACCCTCTTTCACACACGAACCCCAATCCAAACCCAACGACGGTCATCCCTAGCATTTTATCCTCATTCCGAACACAATGGGACATGTTTCGAGGGCCCATTCGACTGTTTGAGTCAGTTTTCCTTCGAATTAAAATATAAAACATTCAATATTCGATTTGAACGTACATTTCAATTTGCTAGGGCCACAAACTGATTCGAAAAATTCCAGAAAAATAAATCTGGCTATGTTTTGATGATACGGTCCCAACAAAACTAGCTTCGTCGAATTCTGAGACCGTTTGTAAAATGGCCCTTTTCTGGTCGATCCAATTTAACTGTAATTGACCAACACACATTTTTCTTTGCCACGCTCACATACTAGCTTCAAAAATTATAAAATTTGAAACCTAGCAATAACTTAACATCCCGGATCCAACAAAAGTGGTTTCGTCGAATTCCGAGGTCGTATGCAAAAAGGCCATTTTCACGGGCTATATAATTTCTACAACGACCTTTCAGAAAATTCATTTGGCCATAACTTTTGCTTCCTACTATGAAACTTTGATTTTTCAGATTCGTTAGAAAGGTATTCACTAACAGATTTAAATATTTTTGGTTTCACTCAAATCCGTTTTGTTTTGCACCCGATACAGTTTGTCAAAGTTTGAATTCAAATTTTGAAACTACCGCGCCATTTCAGGCCCTGTTTATAATTCAAAGTGATTATATTCAATTTCAAATATCGATTCAAACATACATTTCATCGCTATTATTTAAAATATTTATTTAAAATATATAAAATCCACTAAAATAGCCAATTTAAAATTTTTAAATTGGTTCAGATTTTCCGGGTCGTTACATGTATTTTTCAATGGCACTGTACTGACTTGTCTATACCGGACAAGGATTCATGCAGGAATTATCTCAAGGATTTGCCAGTGAAGATGCAGGTTGCATATGTTGATAATATAATATGGGTATATTTCTTTGAAAAGAACCGTTTCCTGTTCAATGCGCAATTTACATAGTTAACATTTGACTTTCTAAGTTGATTCTCCAAATCAACATTTAAAAACAATTTTAACATGTCAACTTTAATAGTTACAAATCTAGGCCATTACATGTTTAGGCATATGCATTACTAATTAGTCAGTTCCAAAATTATACCCAGGTATATTAGTCACTGTGCATCTTCTTCCTGCTGCTACGTATGCAACCACACATCGTCATTCCATTACCCTCGCACACCGTCCCACGACCGCCACCAAGCCACATATGTTTACACCACAGGCATCCTCCCTTTGTCCATGTTGTATATATTTTTCTTCTTTCTTCTTGCTATTTCAAATGCAAGTTTCCCCTTATCAACCCATGAACACTTGTTCACATTCACACAGAAACACCCCATGCCCCATCTCCTTTTCGAAAGCTTCTTATTCCCCCTTTCACTTCGTTCCATGTTTCTCCATTCACGCAAACACCATGCACCGCACACCCTTATCAACATGCTGCGCTCCCATCGAACCCTTGGAGCACCATACATTACTGACAAATTTAGCTCTATAGCCTCCTCTCTATGCGCCCTGAGCCTTGCCTCGCCAGACTCCTCCGTTCATCCCCAGTCTGTCCCCAACCGCTGCGAATATTGGGCTTGCTTCCAGCTACCATGCTTCGTTCAAACCCATCACCGCTGGTCAGGTTAAAGCTCTTGAGGAGCTGATCATTTTTGTAGTTGATCAACGATCAAATAAATGAAAGAAATTTGGGTTATTGGAGGAGGAACATGGATGATTTCTGGCGGTTCATTTTGATTGAGGAGTGTGTTTCATTTTTCTTTGCTACGAAGATAAAATAGAGAAAGATGCCGCATATATATATATATATATATATATAATAAGGAATTGAACGGATAAGAAGAATGTTATTATTCACATGGTACAACGTAGGTAGGTCTACGCATTGTTTTCAAAATTGGGGAGGTCTGCGAGTTGTTTTCAATTTGGGTAGGTCTGCGCGTTGTTTCCTTTCGTGGCATGAAAAGTGCAATGGCATGTGCTTGTCTAAATAATGTAGGCTCCGTTTTGTAGGTAGGGTTTCACGTTTTTTAATACAACATATAGGGCAGGACGGCTAAAATGAGAGTTTTAAGTAGGCATGGGAAGACTAGTCATGTCCTTTTACTTAGGAGTTAAGTTCAGGGTAAGTTTATATAAGGTAGTTTTATTTTATTCGGTATTACTATTTAACGTTGTACGCTCTATATTTGTACCAATATACACGAACTCCAAACATAACAAAAATGAGCGCACTATTATTTCTTGATGTTATGAACCCAAACAAACTCGTTTCATCGAAATCCGACTCCATTTGCAAAAACGGCCTTAATTTATATTCAATTTATTTATCAATTCACATTTAAATTTCGTCTACTGACAAAACAACTCTTATTGGCTCCAAACTGGAAATCTAGCAACAATTAGCTATATGTATTTCAATTAAATTCGTTTCGTCGTAAACGGAGGTCGTTTGAAAAAGTGCTATTTCTAAGGCTTATTGTAATAAACCGGAAATCTGAGCCAATTTAAAAATTTTATTTTGGCGATTTGAGTGAATTTTGAATATTTAAAATGAATTATTTTAAATAATAACGACGATAAATTTATTTTGAATAGAATTAGAACATATATATTTATTTGAATCGTCGTTAGAATATAATTATTTATTTTTAATTATAAAAGAATTGAAAATGGCGCGGTAGTTCAAAAATTCGATTTCAAAGTTCAAATGAATGTCCAAGATTCAAAATAAACCGGATTTTAGCGAAACCAAAAACGTTTGAATCTATTTGAGAATATCTTTCCAACAAGTTCGAAAAATTGAAATTTCATAGCGGGAATAAAAAGATATGCCCAGTTGAAAATTGGGAATAGTCGCTGTGGAGTTCTGGCCCTAAAAAAATGGAGATTTTGCAAATGACCACTGTTTTCGACGAAACCACTTTTGTTGGATCGTGATGTCAAGTTATTGCTAGGTTTCAAAATTAGTAATTTTCTAAATCAATATGTGAGCGTGGCAAAGGAAAATGCGTTTGACCAGTTTCAGTTGATTTTAATCGACAAGAAAATGGCCATTTTTCAAACGGTCTTAGAATCTGACGAAATTAGTTTCGTTAGGACCGTATCGTCAATACGAAGCTAGAAATATTTTTTTCTAGAATTTTTATAGTCAGTATGTGGCCCTGGTAAATTAAAATGTACGTTTTAATTTAAAATATAATGATTTATATTTTAAATTTAGTGAAAACTGATCGTAACAGCCGAATTGGGTTACGATACATATCCCATTGTGTTCGGAATGGAGGTATTATGATAGGGGCGACATTCGTTGGATTCGAATTGGAGATCAATTGAAAAGGGAACTTTTCTGGGTGAATAAATTAATTTAATTTAAATAAATATATATATATTATAAAACCCCCTACTCCCTCATTCTTCAATTAGAAAATCGAAATCGGAAATAAAAACCGATCCCCAATTCCCACATTGACCTCGTCGCCTAGTCCCTCCTTGCACCACCACAACCGCCTCCAGGGCACCCCCACCTCCGGCGAAACCCCCCAACCATCCTCCACTCCGTTACTTCCTCCTCCATCGCGATGGAATCCCCTCAGGCCTCGCGAGCTTCGTTGACGCGATGACCACCGAACCTCCCGCCGCCACCCTCCGACGCGCAGACGCCACCCTCCTCTGCTTTAAGACCGCCGGCCTCCACCTCCGAATAAAG
This sequence comes from Allium sativum, assembly GCA_030737875.1. Taxonomy (NCBI): domain Eukaryota; kingdom Viridiplantae; phylum Streptophyta; class Magnoliopsida; order Asparagales; family Amaryllidaceae; genus Allium; species Allium sativum. The sequence continues at coordinate 831,557,241 of CM060912.1, read as the reverse complement.
ACAATGAGCATTTACTTTTTTTTATTCCAGTTTTTATAAAAAGTAGTTTACTCAATATCATGAATAGAAATATGATTTCTGAAAATAAACAACATGGGTTTATTTTCAGATTTTAATATAAATTGACCTTGTATTTATTTTCGATTTTTAATGCCATAAAAATCTGATCTTCTATGCCAAAAAGATGATAGTTTTTATATGAACAAAGATAGGATTTTTTATAATGTAAAGGCAAGATTTTTATAATATAAAGGCAAGATTTTTATAATATAAAGGCAGGATTATAATAATGTAAAGGCGGGATTTTTATAATGTAAAGGCGAGATTTTTAATAGCGCAAAGATGAGATTTTTAATAGCGCAAAGATTAGATTTTTAAAGTAGAAAGATTTGATTTTTTAACAATATAAAGTTATGGTTTTTATTGAAATAAAAATATGATGTTTATTTATATAGTAGTGTCATAAAAATATGACTTTTCTGATGTTTTAGCGAAATAAAAATTTGATCTTTGTATATGAAATAGAGACAATAAAAATATGATTTTTATATTATATAGATAATAAAAATATGATTTTTATATCAGTTGTTTGAATGGCGATGTAAAAATATAATTTTTATTATATATAAAGCGCTATAAAAATATACATTTTCTAAAGTGGTGGCGAAGAAAAATATAATTTTTATATAGAAGGAATCGTCGTAAAAATATATGATTTTTTTTATATGAAGGGCCATTATAAAAATGTGATTTTTAAAATTAAACATAATATTAAAAATGTGATTTTTAATATGAACAGCGGGAAAGGAGTGCGATGGAATGGCCTGACTGAACCGTTCAGAAATGAAAGGGCGGAATGGAACCCAAAGGTGAGAACTTCTCACTTTTAATTTAATTTCTAGTTGAAATATATACTAGGATGCAGACGGTACTAAGTAGCACCCGACACCCGTCGTCCACAGACCATGGATGACTTGTTTGTTTGATTGATGTGTTGTGAAAAATGATTGTGTGTAGTGGAATGAAATAAATTATTTTATGGTTAAAAATATAATTTTTAACGTGTATATAAAATAAATAGTTATAAACAAATCGGACGATTTGTTTATACACACACATTTGAATTATATGGATTAGGACGATAAATTTTACACATCGCCCAACTGCACAAATAAAATCTGTGTTTGATTGTTTGAAAACCCTACACGGGTGTTGGGATGAAATTGGCCATATACTAGTCCCAATAATTAGCTGTATGTCGATCGATTGATTGACAGGCTGTTATAAGCGTTAAATATTTATATTTGATGCTTATGCAGTGTAGAATGCATTTTAGGTGATGGTTGACTGTGTTTGATTGTTATAGTGTATGTGGGTGTATGAAATCCATATCAATCACATTGTATGGTAATTGATTGGGCCTCATTCCAAGTTGGAAAATAAAGAAAATTCATGTGTTGAATAAAAAGAAAATTCATGTGTTGAATAAAAGAATATTCATGTGTTGAATGAAAGAAAATTCATATGTTGAATAAAATATATATTCATGTGTTGAATAAAAGAAAATTCATGTGTTGAAGAAAATATTCATTTGTTGAATAGAATAACGAAGTTATTGAAATATATAAAGCCGTGTTGATTAGATATGCGCCATTTTGACGTGAATGATATTTATATCAATTTTATTCATTTTTATAATGAATATCGAAAAGGAATTGATTTCAAAATATAATATTTTGAAAATACTATCATTTATATATCGATGATATGGAATATTCAATTTTGATTTGAAATTGAATATGAAGTTGAAATTGTTTTGATAACGAAACGGTTTTTAAAATACGTTTTGAAAGGAAATCGATGAAATATGTTTAATATATATATATATTATATAATGGCCTGAATATTATGCGCCGTGCTGCGGCAGTTCGTGAATTTCGACCATTGACTTCGAATGGATAATACGGGAGATCCGACCTTCGGATTCTCCTAAAATCGAAACCGTTGAGTTCGTATCGAAAAGATCTTTCTAACGAATATTAGAGATTTAAAATCTAGAGGTTGGATTTGGAATTATGTCCAAATCAAATTTAGAAAAGGTCGCTGTAAGTGCAGTTCGATGGCCGTTTATGGAAATCGACTGTACGGGCCTTGATAAAATTGTTAAAAATAGTAATAATTTGTGTTAAATCATAAGAAATGATTTGGAAAGAATTGGAATGAAAAATTCCATATTTGGAAAGATAAAAATAGATTTTTATCGAAATGAACTAGTTTTGAACTAGAATTGTAATCCATTTATTTTTGAAATAAATAAATAGGATTTGAAAGGGGTTTAAAAGTAACCAGAATTTCCAATAATTGAATTGGAATGGATTTGAATCGAAATTGTCTTTGGAATATTTCGATGTTGGATTTCGTGATTAAACAGATATTGTTATGGAAATTTGAAAGATATATTTATATCGTTATTTCCAATACGATATTTATTGGTCGTAGAATTTGATATTGAATATAAGCCGATATATTTTCTATTCAGTGCCTTGTATTTAATATCAAATGGGATTTGGGTTTATCGTGAATGGTGTCTTCATTAACACTGTTCTTAAACCGAGTAGAGAAAAAGATTAAATCTTTTTATTTATATTTAATGAAGTATACCAAAAAAATGGTATTTAATTGGAATTGAATTTAAATTGATTTTTGGGTTTATCGTGAACAGTGTTTTAAATAACACTTGTTCTTTAATCCGATAATTAATGGAATGTGAATTGGGTTTATCGTGAACTATGTTTTAACGACATTCGTTCTTTAACCCGATTTACAGTGAAATGTGATTTGGAATTTATATATCTTTTGTTAAGATTTAAAGTAGATTTCCAAAGTAAAGTTTTCCGATTTAATAAAATAAATTGGAATGGAATGGAATTCGATATAATAATAATCGAAGTGAATTTCTGTGGAGGAAGACTGCTAATATATCTGGAATTTAAAAGGCTTAGTTGTTATTCCATTTATATTATTGGTCGGATATGGAAGTTTATATCGATTATATATATCGATTTGTTTTCCATGAATACTCCATTGTAAATGGAAGGTGATTCTGGGTTTATCGTGAACCGTGTTTTAAATGACATTGGTTCTTTAACCCCGTTAAAGACATGATATGATTTCCTAAGTTAAATAATCATTGATAGTGATTTTTGGGAAGATTTAAACCAAGTGGAGTTTTAATGAATCTTTAATTAGATTGAAATGATCGAGAATGGAGTATCACCAGTTTTGCTCCAGGTGATAGTTAAATCTTTAATTAGATTTGAACGTGAAATGGTAATTGAATTAACCGATAACACCGTGGTGTTAGATATGAAGTATTAACAGTTTTACTTCATGGGATGAATAGGTTGGGGTTGGGAAATTAAAACAAATGATTACTTCGGTAAGGTTCGCTAATCCCGACTAGTGTGGATAAACCATAATTTGGTTTGAATTGATATTCGAAAGAAGATTAAAGAATAAATTTAAAGAATTTATCTTTGTCAAAATTAATGGGATCCTTTCCCAAAGTATAAGAATATTTGAATAAAAGAATGTTCTAAATTGGAATAAGGCGTATGTTGTGTTTGTGTAACACTTGTTTATTATATACGCGAGTTATTCAGAAAACCGGGTTTATCCCATTCTGAGTAACTGATTCGACGGTGTGTCGAGGATGAAGAAGGTGGTCGAAGACCGGAGGTCTTCATATAGTTTGGATAATTACTGATGATCTTGATTGGGCTGTAAACCCAAGAGGAGGGAATCGGTTGGTCATCGTCCAGACGTACTTGGAGATCGATGGATATGCGGGGTACAAGGTGCCTCCGTTTTTGTTCAGACCCAGAACGGACTTGCAAATGGACTGTGTATATGACATTGGATTTCATTCTGTGTATATGACTTGTTAATGGACTGTGTATATCCATCGATCTCCAAGTACGTCTGGACGATCACCAACTGTTTCTCTCCTCTTGGGTGTACAGCCCAATCGAGATCATCAGCAATCACCCAAACGATGTGAAGATTTCCGGTCTTCGACCACCGTCTTCATCTTCGACACCACGTCGAATCAGTTATTCAGAATAAGATAAACCCGGTCTTTCTGAATAACTCATGTATATAACAAACAAGTGTTACACAAACACAACATACGCCTCCTTCCAATTCAGAATATTCTTTTATTCAAATATTCTTATACTTTGGGAAAGATTCCCATTAATTTCATCAAAGATAAATTCTTTAAATTTATTCTTTAATCTTCTCTGAATATCAATTCAAACTAGTCGGGATTAGCGAACCACACCGAAGTAATCATTTATTTTATTTCCCAATCCCAACCTATTCACCCCATGAAGTAAAACTGGTAATACTTCATATCTAACACCACGGTGTTATCGGTAAATTCAATTACCATTTCACGTTCAAATCTAATTAAAGATTTTACTATCGCCTGGAGTAAAACTGGTGATAGTCCATTCTCGATCTTTTCAATCTAATTAAAGATTCATTAAAACTTCACTTAGTTTTAATCCTTAACTGGGTTAAAGAATTAGTGTCATTTAAAACACGGTTCAAGATAAATCCAAAATCACATTCCGTTAATTATCGGGTTAAAGAACAAGTGTTATTTAAAACACTGTTCACGATGAACCCAAATCACATTTGATATTAAACACAAGGCTCTGAATAGAAAATATATCGGCTTATATTCAATATCAAATTCTACGACCAACGAATATCGTATTGGAAATAACGATATGTATATATATATCTTTCAAATTTCCATAACAACGTCTGTATAATCACTAAATCCAACATCGAAATATTCCAAAGACAATTTCGATTCAAATCCATTCCAATTCAATTATTGGAAATTCTGGTTACTTTTAAAACCCTTTTCAAATTTAATTTATTTATTTCAAAAATAAATAAATTATTATTCTAGTTCAAAACTAGTTCACTTCGATAAAAATCTATTTTTATCTTTTCAAATATGGAGTTTTTCATCCTAATTCTTCACAAATCATTTCTTATGACTTTACACAAACTATTACTATTTGTAATAATTTTATCAAGGCCCGTACAACCGATTTCCATCAACGGCCATCGAACTGCACTTACAACGACCTTTTCCAAATTTGATTTGGACATAATTCCAAATCCAACCATTAGATTTCTAATTTCTTATATTCGTTAGAAAGCTCTTTCGATACGAACCCAACGGTTCCGGTTTTAGGAGAATCCGATGGTCGGATCTCCCGTAATCTCCGCTCGAAGTCAATGGTCGAAATTCACGAACTACCGCAGCGCGGCGTGTTCTATTCAGGCCATTATATTATATATGTAATATATAATATATACTTCATCGATTTCTATTTAAAACGAATTTTATAAATCATTTTAAATTCATTTTCAAAACGATTTCAACTTCATATTCAATTTCAAATCAAAATTGAATATTCCACTATAAATTCGTTTTAAATTCATTTCGAATCAATTTCAATTTAATTCGAATTTCAATTCAATTCTATTTAATTTCAATTCGAATTCAATTCTATTTCAAAGTATCAGATTTTGAATTCACTTTCGATATTCATTGTAAAATGAATAAAATCGACAAAATTCCCATTCGTGTTAAAATAACGTTTAACTACTTAACACGGCTTCACATTTCAATATTCACTAAATATTATTTTAAAATATTTATTAATTCTAAAATGGAATCAGACACAGTCAAGTACCATATAATGTGGATTATATGGATTTCATCCAATTCGAATACACGACAATGACGATAAACAATCAACCATCATCCAAAGTGCATTCTACACTGTATAAGCATCAAATATAAATATTTAACACTTATGACAGTCTGTCAATCAATCGATCGACATACAACTAATTATTGGGATTAGTGTATGTCATATATCATCCCAATACCCGTGTGGGGTTTCAAAAAATCAAACACTGTAATAACCCGCAAAATCCGAACCAGTTTAAAATTTTTATTTTGGCAATTTTAGCGAATTTCGAATATTTAAAATAGATTATTTTAAATAAAATCGACGAGAAAATTCATTTTGAATATAATTCGAACGTATATATTATATACGTCGTCGTTATAATATAAATATTTATATATAATTATAAATAGAATTGAAAATGGCGCGGTAGTTCGATAATTCGATTTCAAACTTCAATTGAATGTACCGGGTGCAAAACAATCCGGATTTTAGTGAAACCAAAAACATTAGGATCTAATTGATAATACCTTTCCAACGAATATGAAAAATCAAAATTTCATAGCGGGAATCAAAAGATATGTCCAGTTGAAATTTCTGAATAGTCGCTAAGGAATTCAGGCCCTTAAAAATGGACATTTTGCAAATGACCTCGGATTTCGACGAAACCAGTTTTGTTGGGTCCGTGGTGTCAAGTTATTGCTAGGTTTCAAATTTCATAATTTTTCGATTCAGTATGTGAGCGTGGCAAAGGAAAACGCGTTTGACCAGTTTCAGTTGATTTTAATCGACTGGAAAATGGCCATTTTTCAAACGATCTCAGAATTCGACGAAACTAGTTTTGTTAGGACCGTATCGTCAATACGAAGCTAGAAAATATTTTTCGAGAATTTTTAGGGTTAGTATGTGACCCCGGTAATTTGAAATGTACGTTTAAAATTCAATATAGTGATTTAAATGTAAATTAAATGGAAACTGATTCAAACGATTAAATCAGCCTACGATACATATCCCATTGTGCTCGGAATGGGGGTGAAACGCTATAGACGACAGGCGGTGGGCCTCGTTTCGAGGTCGTATGTGAAAGTCAACTTTTTGAAAAATAAAATAATTTAATTAATTAAAAAATTAAACCTCTCCTTTATCTTTCTCTGCCCCCCCCCCCCCCCGTTCAAGAATCATTTTTCAGAAAAAAAAAAAGAAAGGAGGGGCGCAGCAGCGGCCGCCGCGCCCAGGGGGCCGCCGCCCTCACCGCGCCACCACCCAGAGGAGCCGCCGCCTCCCTTACAACGTGCCGCGCCGCCGCCTTCTTCTTCTCCTCCTCCTTCTTCCTCCACCTCGCCACCCCCAGTTCGATCGACGCACGAGAACCGAAGCCCCCCCCCCCCACTCCCTTCTTCTTCCTCCTCCTCCCCTTCCCTTCGCCTGCGACGCCCGACCCCACCCAGACCCGAACCCGCAAAACCCCCCCTTCTTCGGCAAATTGACTGTAAGTTTTTCATGTTAATTTTGTTTTTATTTATATACTTTATTTACTTTATTATTTATTTTTCAGATTAGGATTTTTAAAAGAAAGTATAGAAAAGTTTGATTTTAAGGCAAGATTTGATTTTTGTTTGGTAAAAGGTATGATCTTTATATTTTTAAAGTAATGAAAATATGATTTTTATATTTTTAAAGTATTAAAAATATAGTCTTTACTATATAGCGATTATAAAAATATGATTTATATATTTTTAAAGTAGTAAAAATATAATCTTTTATATTGTAGAAAGATAAAAATATGATCTTTGCATAGTAGGAACTATAAAAATATCATCTTTATATAGGTAGCATAATAAAAATGTGATTTTTATAGTGATGAAATAGAAAGGACGACATTTTGAGATGAGTAGTGAAGTAAAAATATGATTTTTACTTCGGGAAAAATATAGATTTTTGCAGCAAGGAAGTTATAATTTTTATTATCCATAACGAGTTATAAAGAATTGATTTTGAAGGGAAAAAGAAGAAAGGCGAAATCTATATTTTTAAAATGGAATTTTTATCTATATGATAGCATAGTAAAAATTCGATTTTTATATATTGAATAGCGAAGTAAAAATTCAATTTTTAAAGGTATGAAGCAATTATAAAAATATGATTTTTAAATTGAAAGTGAATAAATAAAAATGTGATTTTTATTTTAAAGACATCAAAATATAAGATGACGAAGATGCGATAGCAATGAAGATTTCTATCAATGAAGTGCCGTGGAGCTGGGATAGCTATTAGTGAGAACTTCTCACTCTTTAATTTAATTTTCTAGTTATATATATATACTAGGATGCAGACGGTGCTTAGTAGCACCCGACACAATCGTCCACAGACCATGGACTTGTTTGTTTGGTTGCATAAATTAGTTAGATGCTTTGGTTTGAATTGAATTGTTTGGTGAAATGAAATTGATTTGATTGATGTGTGAATGGCGTAGGCCTTCACTAGACCGGGGATTAGGTTAGGCCTTGTCCCGTTTCTAGTATCGTGCCGTTATGCCGCCGAAATTTTCTAAAAATAAGTTAGAAAAATAAAGATAACATTTTATTTAATAAATGAACCGAATAGAATATTCATAGGTTGAATAAAATAGTTTGATCGTTAAAAATATAATTTTTAACGTGAATGTGAATAAATAAATATTCATTTACAAACCGGACGGTTTGTTTATGTACACTGATTTGACTGACATTGATTGGGTCGATAAATTTTACACATCGCCTAACTGCACAAATAAAATCTGTATTTGATTGTTTGAAACCCCACACGGGTGTTGGGATGAAATTTGAAGTTCACTCATCCTGATTGATTAAATATGTCGATCGATTGATTGACAGGCTGTTATAAGTATTGAATATCTATATTTGATGCTTATACAGTGTAGTGCACTTTGGTTGATGGTTGATTATTTTCAATGCTATTATATACATGTGTTGTGAGAAAATCCATATAATTAATTTTATATGGTAATTGATTGGGTCTCATTCCAATTTGAAAAATAAAGAATAATATAAAATAAAGGTTCATGTGTTGACAGTACTCATCCATTGAGATTGGTCATGTGTTGAACGAAATATTTTAGTAATAAAATTTACATCTTTATCAATATAAAATAAAGGTTCATGTGTTGACAGTACTCATCCATTGAGATTGGTCATGTGTTGAACGAAATATTTTGATAAAAACAACTATTTTGAAAAAGAAATATTTGAAATAGAATATTTGAAAATAGAAATTTATGAAGCCGTGTTGATTAGATTGACGCCATTTTGACGTGAACGATATTTATATCGATTTTATTCATTTTGAAATGAATTGAATTGAAAACGATTTCGAAATGAATTGAATTGAAAACGATTTCGAAATGAATTGAACTGAAAACGATTTCGAAATGAATTGAATTGAAAACGATTTCGAAATGAAATAAATTGAAAACGATTTCGAAATGAATTGAATTGAAAACGATTTCGAAATGAATTGAATTGAAAACGATTTCGAAATGAAATAAATTGAAAACGATTTCGAAATGAAATGAATTGAAAACGACTTCGAATTCGAATTGAATTTAAAATGAATTGAAATGAATTCAAATGGAATTGAAATTTGAATTGAATAGAAATGAATTTTAAAACGAATTTATAAAGAAGAATTCAATTTTGATTTGAATTGAAATGGAAGTTAAAATTGCTTTTGAAACGAATTTAAAACTATTTATCTAATTCGTTTTAATAGAAATCGACGAAATATATAATATATATATATATATATATATATATATATATATATATATATATTATATATAATGGCCTGAATAGAACGCGCCGCGCCGCGGCAGTTCGTGAATTTCGACCATTTATTTCAAACGGACAAAACGGGAGATCCGACCGTCGGATTCTCCTAAAACCTGAACCGTTGGGTTCGTATCGAAAAGAGCTTTCTAATGAATATTAGAAATTTGAAATCTAACGGTTGGATTTGGAATTATGTCCAAATCAAATTTGAAAAAGGTCGCTGTAAGTGCAGTTCGATGGCCATTGGTGGAAATCGACTGTACGGGCCTTGATAAAATTATTAAAAATAGTAATAATTTGTGTAAAATCAGAAGAAATGATTTAGAAAGAATTGGGATGAAATATTCCATATTTATAAAGATAAAAATAGATTTTTATCGAAATGAACTAGTTTTGAACTTGAATTAGAATTCTATTTATTTTTAAATAAATAAATTGAATTTTAAATGGTTTTGAAAATGACCAGAATTTCCATTGATCGCGTTGGAATGGATTTGAATCGAAATTGTCTTCGGAATATTTCGATGTTGGAATTCGTGATTATACAGATGTTGTTATGGAAATTTGAAAGATATATTTATATCGTTATCTCCAATACGACATTTGTTAATCGTAGGATTTGATATTGAATATAAGCCGATATATTTTCTATTCGGAGCCTTGTTTTGAATATCAAATGTGATTTGGGTTTGTCGTGAATGGTGTCTTCATTAACACTGTTCTTGAACCCAGTTGAGAAAAGATTAAATCTTTTTATTTAGATTTAATGAAGTGTACCAATTAAATAATATTTAATTGGAATTGAATTGATATTGATTTTTGGGTTTATCGTGAACAGTGTTTTAAATAACACTTGTTCTTTAACCCGATAATTAATGAATGTGACTTTGGGTTTATCGTGAACCGTTTTTTAAATGACACGGATTCTTTAACCCAGTCGAAGATTAAAACTAAGTGGAGTTTTAATGAATCTTTAATTAGATTGAAATGATCGAAAATGGAGTATCACCAGTTTTGCTCCAGGCGATAGTTAAATCTTTAATTAGATTTGAACATGAAATGGTAATTGAATTTACCGATAACACCGTGGTGTTAGATATGAAGTATCACCAGTTTTACTTCATGGGATGAATAGGTTGGGATTGGGAAATTAAAATAAATGATTACTTCGGTAAGGTCCGCTAATCCCGACTAGTTTGAATTGATATTCAAAAACAGATTAAAGAATAAATTCAAGAAATTTATCTTGGATAAAATTAATGGGAACCCTTCCCTATGAATGTGAAATTTAGAAACTAATTGTCGGTTAGCCAAGCAGAATGGTTTTCTGGATATTGATCTGATGTTGGTTTCGGCCTTCGGGGTTAATATTTGGGGAATTATTCTCTTGATTAATTTACGGTTAGTGACTGATGAATTGGAATGAGGCGTATGTTGTATTTGTGTAACACTTATTTAAAATATACGCGAGTTATTCGGAAAGACCGGGTTTATCCTGAATAACTGATACGACGATAAGTCGAAGATGAAGACGATGGTCGAAGACCGGAGGTCTTCACGTCGTTTGGGTGATTACTGATGATCTTGATTGGGCTGTACACCCAAGAAGATGGAAACAGTTGGTGATCGTCCAGACGTACTTGGAGATCGATGGATATGCGGGGTACTAGGTGCCTCCGGTTTCGTTCAGACCCAGAACGGACTTGTAAATGGAGTGTGTGTCTGACATTGGATTTTAGTCCGTGTGATTGATCTCTATTAAATATATATCTGTTTGGCGGCGGAGAATTTATTCTCTTGCTTAACGCCCTTCTCTGAGACGTACAAGCTCAGGGGTTATATATTGATGGATATCAAACGCATGGAGTGAATTGCCTGTGTGGCATGCATAAGTGGCAATCGATCGAGGCTTTTGTTGAAAAGCAAAGTCTTGTGGTGATGATCAAAGCACGGCCTTTGTGGCGTAGCTTTGTGTAACGTTTACTTCGCGAGTTTCACACCCGGTATGAACCAAAAACGGGAGACGGACCTCAGGGAGGGCCTGCGTTTCCTCCTAGCTAGAAGTGACGTCAGTGGTTTTACATGCGCTGACGAGTTTGGCTTATGTGGTTGTTGCTGTTGCGAGGCGCCTCGGTTAGATCGGACGATCCGGGTCCGATGGAGTCATTCGTTGGCTCGCTTACGCCCCAAAGGGCGACGAAACGCAGTGTTCAAGATTTAAGTTTAATCCACATCGGTGGACCGGCCCTGACGATCCAAGGGTGGATGCGTTCTGATCCTGAGACTCGGGCTAGGCAGTCTCGAATCGGTAGAGGACTATCTTTTGCCTCGGTTCATAGACGGAAATCCAATTTCCAAATACGTGACATTTGCGGTTTTATTTGTAGAGCCTAGTATGGCGACATAGTGGGATGGGGCGCTCATGCCGCCTACGATTGATACTTATGATTTGAAGTTGTTTTATACACTATGCACTTATAATAGTATCAAACGATTTGTTTTAACCGTATCAAGCATTCTTTGGCTGTTATAAGGGAAAACCCTATCCTCGGCTGCGTTGCATTGTGTGATGGGACCTGGGTCTTATAACAGCTTCATTTTTCTTTATTTAGCATTGCGCTGTTTGTTTCATGTACTGGTATTCTTGGGAGGAAACCCGTTCCGTGTTATACGGCGTGGTCCCTTGATTTACCTAACTTTAAAAATAAAGATTATTAACTGTTTTAGTTCTCACACCAGTCCCATGACTGACCTGGAGTTTATTGTTTTAACCTAAACTCTGGGTGCCCTTATTTTGACGCGGGCAACTAGTAGTTTTGGTTTTGCAGATTTATATCCACAGGATCCTGGTTTACAGCTGGAATGATATCCGGGAAGCTTTGTATCCGTATATCTCTTCTAGTTGTGTATTGTATTATTTTCCGCTGCTATGTATTTAAATGTAATTTAAATCTCTGATATTTCTGTGTAATATTCATTTATACTCTGTATATTCTTGAAATCTGATGTATTGTTGTAATATACAATGAAATGTTCTTGTGTATGCCTTCTGTTGTGGCTTGTTCTCGAACTATCCGACACTTTCCTTTACGGGGAAGTTACGGGTTTTCACAGTTGGTATCAGAGCTTTGGTTTACAAAGCTAGAGAACAAGACACATTAGAACCGTACGAAAGAATTCATCAGATATTGGATTAGTAATATCCAATTAGAATGACTCGTTAGAGATAGGATCAGTAGTATCCTAGAACGAGTGTGAAGAGTATATTTTTAAAATGAAAATAAATTTTGCTTTGAAAATTTAAATCAATTATTCGTAGTTGATTATTTATTGGTATTGATTTTGGACAATTCAGTATATAAAGAATTTGCATATACGCCTTGCAAACGTATATTCAAAGTTTTAATATATTGGATAGATATAGAATCACACTCTAGTCGCCCGGAGATAATTCTGGTAATGCGGCCGCATTATCAAAATTTATGTTCGTGTTTCGAAAGTGTGATATTTATATATTTCCATTAGACTGGTGTGAGAACCAAAACTTATATAGCTAGAACACATTGTTGTGAATTGGCATCAAAAACAAGATTTTCTATATATATATCAAATTATGAATTTGAAAACTCTAATCCACTAATTGATTGATGTTTGTGTTGTTTGTTTATTTGTTTGCTAATTTTGAACCATTATGCCTAATAGAATCAAATATTGAATTGTATTGAAAATTGGTTGCATTTGCTTGCATATACATATACTTACATTGAACAGGTCATAGCAAGGAGGCTAGAGCTGAGAATAAAATTTGTTTGCCCGACAAATAGGTACATGTTTACTACATAATTTACTGTTTTGTTAGGGTGATGATGATTTTATGAGCCTATTGGCTAGCCTCTTGGCTTTTTCTTTTTCTTTTTGAGATTAGAAGGACCGGGGAAGCTATTTGAAATTCCCCGATGCTCCCGGTGCAGGGGAGGTTATGGCGAAATTTTTCAAAAAATTTAGGGTGTTAGCCAAATTTTTGAAAATTTGAAAATTCTCAGAAACTGAAAATTTGGAGAATGGAAGCTGGATCGAACGTAGAGCTGATTAATCAAACCACTTTCGACTTTGTTCCTTTTCGGGGACGAAAAGTTTTAAGTGGGGGAGATTGTAATAACCCGCAAAATCCGAACCAGTTTAAAATTTTTATTTTGGCAATTTTAGCGAATTTCGAATATTTAAAATAGATTATTTTAAATAAAATCGACGAGAAAATTCATTTTGAATATAATTCGAACGTATATATTATACACGTCGTCGTTAGAATATAAATATTTATATATAATTATAAATAGAATTGAAAATGGCGCGGTAGTTCGATAATTCGATTTCAAACTTCAATTGAATGTACCGGGTGCAAAACAATCCGTATTTTAGTGAAACCAAAAACATTAGGATCTAATTGATAATACCTTTCCAACGAATCCGAAAAATCAAAATTTCATAGCGGGAATCAAAAGATATGTCTAGTTGAAATTTCTGAATAGTCGCTATGGAATTCAGGCCCTTAAAAATGGACATTTTGCAAATGACCTCGGATTTCGACGAAACCAGTTTTGTTGGGTCCGTGGTGTCAAGTTATTGCTAGATTTCAAATTTCATAATTTTTCGATTCAGTATGTGAGCATAGCAAAGGAAAACGCGTTTGACCAGTTTTAGTTGATTTTAATCGACTAGAAAATGGCCATTTTTCAAACGGTCTCAGAATTCGACGAAACTAGTTTTGTTAGGACCGTATCGTCAATACGAAGCTAGAAAATATTTTTCGAGAATTTTTAGGGTTAGTATGTGACCCCGGTAATTTGAAATGTACGTTTAAAATTCAATATAGTGATTTAAATGTAAATTAAACGGAAACTGATTCAAACGATTAAATCAGCCTACGATACATATCCCATTGTGTTCGGAATGGGGGTGAAACGCTATGGACGACAGGCGGTGGGCCTCGTTTCGAGGTCGTATGTGAAAGTCAACTTTTTGAAAAATAAAATAATTTAATTAATTAAAAAATTAAACCTCTCCTTTATCTTTCTCTGCCCCCCCCCCCGGTTCAAGAATCATTTTTCAGAAAAAAAAAAGAAAAAGAAAGGAGGGGCGAAGCAGCCGCCGCCGCCCTCACCGCGCCACCACCCAGAGGAACCGCCGCCTCCCCTACAACGTGCCGCGCCGCCGCCTTCTTCTTCTCCTCCTCCTTCTTCCTCCACCTCGCCACCCCCAGTTCGATCGACGCACGAGAACCGAAGCCCCCCCCACTCCCTTCTTCTTCCTCCTCCTCCCCTTCCCTTCGCCTGCGACGCCCGACCCCACCCAGACCCGAACCCGCAAACCCCCCTTCTTCGGCAAATTGACTGTAAGTTTTTCATGTTAATTTTGTTTTATTTATATACTTTATTTACTTTATTATTTATTTTTCAGATTAGGATTTTTAAAAGAAAGTATAGAAAAGTTTGATTTTAAGGCAAGATTTGATTTTTGTTTGGTAAAAGGTATGATCTTTATATTTTTAAAGTAATAAAAATATGATTTTTATATTTTTAAAGTATTAAAAATATAGTCTTTACTATATAGCGATTATAAATATATGATTTATATATTTTTAAAGTAGTAAAAATATAATCTTTTATATTGTAGAAAGATAAAAATATGATCTTTGCATAGTAGGAACTATAAAAATATCATCTTTATATAGGTAGCATAATAAAAATGTGATTTTTATAGTGATGAAATAGAAAGGACGACATTTTGAGATGAGTAGTGAAGTAAAAATATGATTTTTACTTCGGGAAAAATATAGATTTTTGCAGCAAGGAAGTTATAATTTTTATTATCCATAACGAGTTATAAAGAATTGATTTTGAAGGGAAAAAGAAGAAAGGCGAAATCTATATTTTTAAAATGGAATTTTTATCTACATGATAGCATAGTAAAAATTCGATTTTTATATATTGAATAGCGAAGTAAAAATTCAATTTTTAAAGGTATGAAGCAATTATAAAAATATGATTTTTAAATTGAAAGTGAATAAATAAAAATGTGATTTTTATTTTAAAGACATCAAAATATAAAAATGAGTGATTTTTATATATGTAGTGGCTACGGGCAACGAAGATGACGAAGATGCGATAGCAATGAAGATTTCTATCAATGAAGTGCCGTGGAGCTGGGATAGCTATTAGTGAGAACTTCTCACTCTTTAATTTAATTTTCTAGTTATATATATATACTAGGATGCAGAAGGTGCTTAGTAGCACCCGACACAATCGTCCATAGACCATTGACTTGTTTGTTTGGTTGCATAAATTAGTTAGATGCTTTGGTTTGAATTGAATTGTTTGGTGAAATGAAATTGATTTGATTGATGTGTGAATGGCGTGGGCCTTCACTAGACCGGGGATTAGGCTAGGCCTTGTCCCGTTTCTAGTATCGTGCCGTTATGCCACCGAAATTTTCTAAAAATAAGTTAGAAAAATAAAGATAACATTTTATTTAATAAATGAACCGAATAGAATATCCATAGGTTGAATAAAATAGTTTGATCGTTAAAAATATAATTTTTAACGTGAATGTGAATAAATAAATATTCATTTACAAACCAGACGGTTTGTTTATGTACACTGATTTGACTGACATTGATTGGGTCGATAAATTTTACACATCGCCCAACTGCACAAATAAAATCTGTGTTTGATTGTTTGAAACCCCACACGGGTGTTGGGATGAAATTTGAAGTTCACTCATCCTGATTGATTAAATATGTTGATCGATTGATTGACAGGCTGTTATAAGCATTGAATATCTATATTTGATGCTTATACAGTGTAGTGCACTTTGGTTGATGGTTGATTATTTTCAATGCTATTATATACACGTGTTGTGAGAAAATCCATATAATTAATTTTATAAGGTAATTGATTGGGCCTCATTCCAATTTGAAAAATAAAGAATAATATAAAATAAAGGTTCATGTGTTGACAATACTCATCCATTGAGATTGGTCATGTGTTGAACGAAATATATTAGTAATAAAATTTACATCTTTATCAATATAAAATAAAGGTTCATGTGTTGACAGTACTCATCCATTGAGATTGGTCATGTGTTGAACGAAATATTTTGATAATAACAACTATTTTGAAAAAGAAATATTTGAAATAGAATATTTGAAAATAGAAATTTATGAAGCCGTGTTGATTAGATTGACGCCATTTTGACGTGAACGATATTTATATCGATTTTATTCATTTTAAAATGAATTGAATTGAAAACGATTTCGAAATGAATTGAATTGAAAACAATTTCGAAATGAATTGAATTGAAAAAGATTTCGAAATGAATTGAATTGAAAACGATTTCGAAATGAAATAAATTGAAAACGATTTCGAAATGAATTGAATTGAAAACGATTTCGAAATGAATTGAATTGAAAACGATTTCGAAATGAAATAAATTGAAAACGATTTCAAAATGAAATGAATTGAAAACGACTTTGAATTCGAATTGAATTTAAAACGAATTGAAATGAATTCAAATTGAATTGAAATTTGAATTGAATAGAAATGAATTTTAAAACGAATTTATAAAGAAGAATTCAATTTTGATTTGAATTGAAATGGAAGTTAAAATTGCTTTTGAAACGAATTTAAAACTATTTATATAATTCGTTTTAAATAGAAATCGACGAAATATATATAGTATATATATATTATATATATATAATGGCCTGAATAGAACGCGCCGCGCCGCGGCAGTTCGTGAATTTCGACCATTTATTTCAAACGGACAAAACGGGAGATCCGACCGTCGGATTCTCCTAAAACCGGAACCGTTGGGTTCGTATCGAAAAGAGCTTTCTAATGAACATTAGAAATTTGAAATCTAACGGTTGGATTTGGAATTATGTCCAAATCAAATTTGAAAAAGGTCGTTGTAAGTGCAGTTCGATGGCCATTGGTGGAAATCGACTGTACGGGCCTTGATAAAATTATTAAAAATAGTAATAATTTGTGTAAAATCATAAGAAATGATTTAGAAAGAATTGGGATGAAATATTCCATATTTATAAAGATAAAAATAGATTTTTATCGAAATGAACTAGTTTTGAACTAGACTTAGAATCCTATTTATTTTTAAATAAATAAATTGAATTTGAAATTGTTTTGAAAATGACCAGAATTTCAAATGATCGCGTTGGAATGGATTTGAATCGAAATTGTCTTCGGAATATTTCGATGTTGGAATTCGTGATTATACAGATGTTGTTATGGAAATTTGAAAGATATATTTATATCGTTATCTCCAATACGACATTTGTTAATCGTAAGATTTGATATTGAATATAAGCCGATATATTTTCTATTCGGAGCCTTGTTTTGAATATCAAATGTGATTTGGGTTTGTCGTGAATGGTGTCTTCATTAACACTGTTCTTGAACCCAGTTGAGAAAAGATTAAGTCTTTTTATTTAGATTTAATGAAGTGTACCAATTAAATAATATTTAATTGGAATTGAATTGATATTGATTTTTGGGTTTATCGTGAACAGTGTTTTAAATAACACTTGTTCTTTAACCCGATAATTAATGAATGTGACTTTTTGGTTTATCGTGAACCGTGTTTTAAAAGACACGGATTCTTTAACCCAGTCGAAGATTAAAACTAAGTGGAGTTTTAATGAATCTTTAATTAGATTGAAATGATCGAAAATGGAGTATCACCAGTTTTGCTCCAGGCGATAGTTAAATCTTTAATTAGATTTGAAAGTGAAATGGTAATTGAATTTACCGATAACACCGTGGTGTTAGATATGAAGTATTACCTGTTTTACTTCATGGGATGAATAGGTTGGGATTGGGAAATTAAAATAAATGATTACTTCGGTAAGGTCCGCTAATCCCGACTAGTTTGAATTGATATTCAAAAATAGATTAAAGAATAAATTCAAGAAATTTATCTTGGATAAAATTAATGGGAACCCTTCCCTATGAATGTGAAATTTAGAAACTAACTGTCGGTTAGCCAAGCAGAATGGTTTTCTGGATGTTGATCTGGTGTTGGTTTCGGCCTTCGGGGTTAACATTTGGGGAATTATTCTCTTGATTAATTTACGGTTAGTGACTGATGAATTGGAATGAGGCGTATGTTGTATTTGTGTAACACTTATTTAAAATATACGCGAGTTATTCGGAAAGACCGGGTTTATCCCATTCTGAATAACTGATACGACGATAAGTCGAAGATGAAGACGATGGTCGAAGACCGGAGGTCTTCACGTCGTTTGGGTGATTACTGATGATCTTGATTGGGCTGTACACCCAAGAAGATGGAAACAGTTGGTGATCGTCCAGACGTACTTGGAGATCGATGGATATGCGGGGTACTAGGTGCCTCCGATTTCGTTCAGACCCAGAACGGACTTGTAAATGGACTATGTGTCTGACATTGGATTATAGTCCGTGTGATTGATCTCTATTAAATATATATCTGTTTGGCGGCGGAGAATTTATTCTCTTGCTTAACGCCCTTCTCTGAGACGTACAAGCTTAGGGGTTATATATTGATGGATATCAAACGCATGGAGTGAATTGACTGTGTGGCATGCCTAAGTGGCAATCGATCGAGGCTTCTGTTGAAAAGCAAAGTCTTGTGGTGATGATCAAAGCACGGCCTTTGTGGAGTAGCTTTGTGTAACGTTTACTTCGCGAGTTTCACACCCGGTATGAACCAAAAACGGGAGACGGACCTCAGGGAGGGCCTGCGTTTCCTCCTAGCTAGAAGTGGCGTCAGTGGTTATACACGCCCTGAAGAGTTTGACTTATGTGGCTGTTGCTGTTGCGAGGCGCCTCGGTTAGATCGGACGATACGGATCCGATGGAGTCAATCGTTGGCACGCTTACGCCCCAAAGGGCGGCGAAACGCAGTGTTTAGGATTTAAGTTTAATCCACATCGGTGGACCGGCCCTGACGATCCAAGGGTCGATGCGTTCTGATCCTGAGACTCGGGCTAGGCAGTCTCGAATTGGTAGAGGACTATCTTTTGCCTCGGTTCATAGACGGAAATCCAATTTCCAAATACGTGACATTTGCGGTTTTATTTGTAGAGCCTAGTATGGCGACATAGTGGGATGGGGCGCTCATGCCGTCTATGAGTGATACTTATGATTTGAAGTTGTTTTATACACTATGCACTTATAATAGTATCAAACGATTTGTTTTAACCGTATCAAGCATTCTTTGGCTGTTATAAGGGAAAACCCTATCCTCGGCTGCGTTGCATTGTGTGATGGGACCTGGGTCTTATAACAGCTTCATTTTTCTTTATTTAGCATTGCGCTGTTTGTTTCATGCACTGGTATTCTTGGGAGGAAACCCGTTCCGTGTTATACGGCGTGGTCCCTTGATTTACCTAACTTTAAAAATAAAGATTATTAACTGTTTTAGTTCTCACACCAATCCCATGACTGACCTGGAGTTTATTGTTTTAACCTAAACTCTGGGTGCCCTTATTTTGACGCGGGCAGCTAGTAGTTTTGGTTTTGCAGATTTATATCCACAGGATCCTGGTTTACAGCTGGAGTGATATCCGGGAAGCTTTGTATCCGTATATCTCTTCTAGTTGTGTATTGTATTATTTTCCGCTGCTATGTATTTAAATGTAATTTAAATCTCTGATATTTCTGTGTAATATTCATTTATACTATGTATATTCTTGAAATCTGATGTATTGTTGTAATATACAATGAAATGTTCTTGTGTATGCCTTCTGTTGTGGCTTGTTCTCGAACTATCCGACACTTTCCTTTACGGGGAAGTTACAGGTTTTCACAAACACAGATTTTATTTGTGCAGTTGGGCGATGTGTAAAATTTATCGTCCCAATCAATATCAGTCAAATGTGTGTATATAAACAAATCGTTCGATTTATTTATATTAATTTATTTCATTTCATATGCACGTTAAAAATTCTATTTTTAACTATATAATATTTTTAACTGTATAAATATTTTATTTCATTTCACATCACATCACACAATCAACTACACATCAAAATCAAACAAACAAGCATACAAGCCGTCCATGGTCTGTGGACGACGGGTGCTACTAAACACCGTCTGCATCCTAGTATATATTTTAACTAGAAAATTAAACTAGTGGTGAGAAGTTCTCACCAACTAGCTAAACCAAACGCCACGACTCTTCATATGTAGGAAATCTTCGTCGTGCTCGCCTTTTGTCACTTTCGTTGTCTGTAGCCACTACATATATAAAAATTCACATTTTTATATTGTTGTTATGTATATAAAAATCATATTTTTATAATCACTCGATATGGATAAAAATTCTATTTTTACATCGCTACTATATAGATAAAAATTCTATTTTTACCTCGCTACTATATAGATAAAAATTCTATTTTTATCTTGCTAGCAATATAATAAAAATTATATTTTTATTACTCTACATGAATAAAAATCATATTTTTATATCTACTACATAATAAAGATCGAATTTTTATCACGCTATTCTCTATATAAATATTTTGCCTTTTCAAATATAAAGATCGAATTTTTATTTCATCACTATAAAAATTACATATATAATAAAAATCATATCTTTATTATCTACATTATATAAAAATCATATTTTTATCTATCCAGCTTCGCTAAAATCCACATCTTCTTCTAACAAAAATTCTACCTTTCTTTATATAAAAATCAAATCTTTCTATATATAAAAATTTGGTCTTCCCGTAAATATAAAAATTTGGTCTTTAATTCAAATCATACACATAAAAATCGAACTTTTATTTGTCATATATATATATAATCATTTTTATCTTTAACAGCATTGAATAAATAAAACTAAAGAAATAAAAAGCTTACAGTGTTCATTCGAGGCAAAAAGGGGCTCAGTTGGTGGTTGCGTTCGTTGTTTCGGGGGTTTTGGTGGCTGTGGGTCTTCAAATCAGAGGAGGAAGGGGCTTGGTGGCACAGCTTCGAGGGGGGGGGGTGGCAGGTCGCCAATCGGGGTCGGTGTGGGCCCATTTGGTTAGAGGCAGCAGGTCTAAGGGGTTAGGGTTCGCAGTGGACGAGGTTTTAAACGCCGGAGGAGGAGGAGGAAGAGGAGGGAGGGCGCGTGCGTCGATCATGGGTGGAGGCGGCGCCTGGGTGACGGCGGTGGCTCCTCTGGAGGGCGACGACGGTGGCTCATTCTTTATTTTTTCCAGAAACCAATGGGAGGGAGAGAGTGTATAGAGTTGACCAAGTATATATTATTATATTTTTATATTATTTTAAACTTCAAAAAGTAGCTTTTAAATTCGAACTCAAAATTGAACCCACAGACAGTTGTCCATAGCTAATTACCCCCATTCCGAACACAATAGGATATGTATCGTAAGCAGATTTGATCGTTTCGACATGTTTCCATCCAAATCAAAATATAACTCTATATATTGAATTTGAACGCACATTTAAATTTACCGGGGCCACATACTAACTCTAAAAATTCCCGAAAAATATTTTCTAGCTTCGCATTGACGATACGGTCCTAACAAAACTAGTTTCATCGAATTCTGAGACCGTTGGAAAAATGGCCATTTTCCAGTCGATTAAAATTAATTGCAACTTGTCAAACGCGTTTTCCTATGCCACGCTCACATATTGAATCGAAAAATTACGAAATTTGAAACCCAACAATAATTTGACATCACGGATCCAACAAAAGTAGTTTCGTCGAAAACCGAGGTCGTTTGCAAAATGGCTATTTTCAAGGGCCGAAATTCCATAGCGACCATTCTGAAATTTCAACTGGACATATTTTTTTATCCCCGCTATGAAATTTTGATTTTTCGGATTCGTTGGAAAGATATTCTCAATTAGATTCAAATATTTTTGGTTTCGCTAAAATTCGGTTTATTTTGAATCCTGTACATTCATTTGAAGTTTGAAATCGAATTATCGAACTACCACGCCATTTTCAATTCCTTTTATATATATAAATAAATATTTATATTCTAACGACGATTCGAATAAATATATACGTTCGAATTTAATTCAAAATATATTTCTCGTTATTATTATTTAAAATAATCCATTTTAAATGATCAAAATTCACTAAAATTGCCAAAATAAAAATTTTTAATTGGCTTCGATTTCCGGGTTATTACAGAGCGCACAGTTGGTTCGAAGTGGTTTTCGGTCTAGTTCCCTTCCCGGTCTCTTCGAACTAACTCGTCAAAAGGTCCAAATAATATTCATCGGTGGTAGGGGGTTTAACTACCAATTCAAATAGTGTAGATTAGTATTTGGCTTCCCAGGTCCCTTTTACTTAAAATTATTCCTTAAAAACCATTCTTTTATTGATTTTACATCAATACTATAATTTATCTTACAAATCTCTTTGTTTTACATCATTCGAAACAAAATCGACCCTTTCTTTTTAACATTCTTCAAAACTCGTTTCTTTAATTCCATTTACCTTAAATTTTTTTATAATCACCCTATACCATTTTACTATCAAAACCCTTTTATATTTCCTTATTTTGGAAATATCATTATATATATTTTCAAATCTTTTTTATTTCTTTTAATTCCAAAATGTTATTTTAAAATATTCAAAAAAATCTCCTTTCTACTTCTTATACTTTTACAAACTAATACCGTCTCTTGATAATAATGAAATCGTTCACGTTGGGGTATTTTAATTATTGCTGAGACCTTGATTAACAATGTTCTTATCTTAAAATAAGTAAAAGTTTGAAATCTCAAAACTAAAATCTTATTTACTACTCGGTTTCTGACATGGTTTAATAACACATATCTTGGACTTGAAAATTTATTCCCAATGCTAATCACTATAATTCGTCCATTTACTTACCAAAACAAGATTCTTAGCTTTAAGTCTCTTTGATATAATTTAATTCAACATGGATTTAAAAAAATCAATTTATCAAATTTCATTAAGCATCTTGGCTATTTCAAAAATCTTCTCTCAATTACAAGTCATTTACTTACTAAAATAGTAAACATTTGTTTAAATTTATCTCATTAGCTCTAAATCTCTTTAATAATTTTATTTATAAAGCTTATATTTATACCTAAAATCCCTTACCAGATTTAGTTACAACTTATTTTCTTCTTAGGTAATTTCAGTTTAAAAGGATATTTCTTTAATCGTTAATAATTAAAATAATACTTAATTTCAATATTTAACGAAGAACTTACTTCAATATTAACTAAAAATAGGATAATTAATCACTTTACCAAAGTTTATTACTTTTTAAAAACACTTTTATATAATAAATGAATTCGATGAATATTTTAATACAGTTAATTAAAAAATTAATTAACTTTTTAGCAAACTTATCAAGTAAAACAATTATTTGTTAAAACCTATCCCTACTAAGCAAGAGGTAAAATTAATTAATTTATATGACTTATTTAAATCAACAGTTGACTCGGTTAACTTAAAAACATTTGTTAACTTGTTAATCAATTTTCCTTGATCCCCTATCCTAAATTAATTAATAATATAATTAATTTTAAAATCATCGCTCAATTGTTTTTTCTAAAACAATTTTCCAAATTATTAACCCGTAGGTTTATTTCTTATAAACTTAGTAAATTGTCAAAACAAACCATTTATACAAATTTTATCAATAAAACCTTTGCTTAAGTTATAATTTTTTTTTATCTAAATTGCGTTAATTTGCCTGACGTCAATCAACGTATAAAAATACGGGTTTTATGCCATTTACTGCCAACCACTTAATTAATATTATCTATTGATTAAAAATACAACGACCAATATCCAATCCATTATCAACATCCAATTATGATATAACATTATTTTGTTAAATAATTCATATATATAAGATCAAACAATAACATACAATATATTTGAGGAATCCAGTTGGATCCCTCTAATATGTTATTCCCTACATCTAAATAGGTTACCTCAAAGTAATCATTCCAATTCAATTTATTGATATAATTCCAACAATCAACCAATAATAACAATCCAAGCTTCCATCGTTAATTTTAATACGTTTATATTACTATAAACATAACCAAACAGGTAAGTTACCTCAATTAGAAATAATCATTAAAACAATGATTGGTTTTCAATTAAATTAAACAAACGTTTAATTTAATTAGTTCAGTTAATATATAAATAAATATTCAGTAATCATCCAACAATAAACATCCATAGCACATAAAAATTAAACTCGACTTAAATAAAATGTAAGTGGGACAAACTGAGTGAGTAAACTCACCTTAATTTCCGTTTGTCGTTGAAGTGATTCGGTTTAATTCAATCAAGCACGTGTTTAATTTATTTAAAATTCCCATCTGTCTCCAGTTCTACTGTAGCGACCCAAGGAATTCAACACCCGAATTTCAGCAATAATACATAAATCTGCATTACCTACCAAAACATTAAATATCGAAAACACCAGATAATTAATAGAATTTTTTTTAGAGATTGAGACAAGAAAGAAAGAAATATTAGAATAGAAGAAAAAGAAGAAGAAATAAACACAACACTACACAGAGTCTCACATCGCAGCGAAACAAAATGTAATATAGAAATAAATCTTTATTGAGAGCTTGAAATAAACTAATAATCATCAGAGTACATCAATACATCTGGATAGGTATAACAATCTATCCTCATATACAATACACAGCAGAATAAATACAATACGTCTGAACTCCTCCATTATATCTCTGAACTTCACTACATCTGGTAACCTGAACCTATAAAACTCGGTCTGACCCGAGCATTGCAAACGCCAGGACCAGTCTGGTGAACTAGAGTGAGAAAACTCACTAAGTTTATAGGTATCTTCCGACTTGATTTTAAAGTCAAAAACATTTCTTTTCGAAATAAAAAGATAATCGTAAGATCAATCCACATATAAACACGGTCTGTTTTTACTTTACGATAACCCAAAACATTTTGAAATCATATCTATTCTGATATTATAATAGTGTCTAAATCAAATAAATAGCAATCTAGCAGAATGCTTGCATCAACGCTCCATATACATAATATACAATTAAACTGCAGGCTCTTATTGGAGATTGGATTCTGACCATGACAAGGTATGGAATCACCTTCCGATAGTGTATCTCTAGAGGGGAATGCACTAAGTTCGACAAAAACATCTTGTAACCCGACCACACATGACCGACCACTCATTCCACTTGGGTATATCAAATATATATCACTAACGGTTGATATCTGCAATCGCTTCCTGAAAGGGACAACATCGAATAGAATAAACAAGGAAATGGATTTTCTCTAGGTAGGTGATTATACACCCTAATTGGGAGCGATCAATTTAGACATGCTGCCTACCCTATTTTTGTCATTTCCTGGTTGTAGAGGCTTGAGGTTTGAATTACCTTTTGAATAGCATAGTACCATTCACTTCGAATGCCATATTGTCAATCCGCCAAATTACTAAATGATATCCACAAAAATATTCTGGGTGTTAATGCCACCAACAGAAGTAAGTTTGTAAAAATCAATGTATGTGACTCTTAAGAAATATTTTTTCAGACATTTGTCCATACAAGTTCATTCTAGGACTGAACGAGACCGAAGGCACCCTACTACAGCCTCCTAGGAATCACACTACAAATCGGTAGCGAGTAGTCCTTGCAAATACATAGATTTCAATCACATCAAAATTTTAAATCAAATAACTATAATTACATTCCAGAGAAATTCGATAAGTAGTCCTTCTGCTTATGAAGATCCACGGTCTTCGATTGCTCCATCTTTAATCAGTATCCTTGATGATTTCTTATTTGCTGGTTCAGAATGATTTTCGATTATAAATTCGGTCCCGGTCTTTCCGTACCAGCAATCGTATAGTTCAGATTTGATAGTCGGTTATTTAACTATCAAACAAATAGTCACTAAAACATAGAAATAAATATGAGTTCACTGATTCAGTACTCAGCATCACTTGGCCTTTTAAATTTAAAATAATAAACAAAGGTGAATTAAAAAAATATAAATCTTCTTTCACCTCTTATTTTAATTTAAGAACATTTTCAAAATCATTTAAATACTTTTGAATTAAATCATACACATATATTCCCAACATTGGTTTTACAAATTTCACGTAAAAACATGGTTATGAAATCTCTTTTGTTTTATTTCTCGAAAAGAATAACTAACACTTCCCCTTTGAATAAACTTATTCAAACTCATCTCATTAATTCTTTAAATCTTGAAAATATCATTATATTTTCACAAAATCTTTTTTTATTTCAGTTAGTTTGGAAATACTATTTTATATTCTCGAATCCCTTTTTATTACCATTACTTCTACATTCATTAGTCTCTGACAATAAATTGGTAAGCAAATAACTATCTAAGTATCAACCCCAAAGGCCGAAATCAACATCAGATTAACACTCAGAAAATCGCTCAACTCAACCAATCTTCTGTTAGGTTCCAATTCTTTAATTTCTTATCTTAACTTCTTATGAACCTATATTATTCCATTTCTAATTCATTTACTCATTTCCTCTTTGAAAACCTTGCTTCGATTCCATTCATTTCACTTAATTTCATTTATTAAGTATGGTTAATTTTAAACCAATTCTTTAACTCACACCCTTTTTATAAACCTCATTTATAAACTCAAGTTTAATATAAACCCTTTTTTATCTCAACTTCTCTTAATCTTAATTCAAATACTGAGTAACCATTTAATTTAAGGGGTCGTATTCACTTAAAATCTCTTTTATAACTTCGTTATAAAACTCAGGTCTAATATTAAATCCGTTCATAAACTTCCTTCAAAATTTGACTATATTTCATTACCAACTTCGATTTACTTTCATAAATGAATATCATTTGAATAGTATTCTCTTAAATTATTATTAATTAAAATAATAATTTACTTCATCATTAACTACCGTAGAAGTAGTTAACTTCTTTGTTAACTAAATAAATAGTAAATTCCTTTTTAAAATCTTATTAAAATTAAAACAAATATTCATTAAATCTTTTCATTAGATCAATTAACAATAACTAATTAAATAATCAATCCTGATGAAAATGGTTGACTTAGTCAACTCAATACATGATTATTTCGTTAACCAATTACAATTAGTTCTTCCTTTTAATTAAGTAATAATATAATTAATTTAAATAAATCTATTTAATTATTTCTTAAAAATAATTAATACAACTCTTAACCGTTAGGTAAATTTCTGCTCGTTTTGCTTTTAAATCTTATTAACGTAAGCATTTATTTTGTAAAATCATTTAATAATTACTTAAAAACTTAAATAATAAATAATACATATTAATTTTCTTTTATTAAACCTTTATTCAAATATATAAATATCAAAATCTATCTTCAGTTATAAAATAAATTTTATATCTTCAGTTATAAAATAAATTTTATAACTTCATTACATTAAATCACATTTATGAAACAATTTATTTTTAGGCTAACTATTGCCAATTACTCAACCAATATTGTCCATTAGTTAAAACAAAAACAAAAGTTGAATTACGATTCGACAATTAACAAACAAATAAATCATTCAACCATAACAGTTCATAAAATGATAATACAAAAGCAAATAACATTTAATATATTTGAGGACTCCTGTTGGATCACTCAAACCTATTTTTTCCCTGCATCCAAATAGGTTACCTCAAATATAATGTTTTAATTCATTATTCAGATGTAATTTCAATAATCAGCGAATAACAAAAAAAAATTAACATCCAAATATTTATTTTATACGTTTAGATTATTATAAACATGACCAATAAGGTAAGTTACCTCAATTGGTTACAATTGTTAAAAATAACGACTGATTTAATTTATAATTAAATTAAACGAACGTTTAGTTTGATCAGTTTAGTCAATATTAGTAATATATCCAATAAACATCCATAGCACACAAATATTAAACTCGAGTTATATAAAATATAAGTGGGACAAAAACCGAGTGAGTTGTACTCACCTTGGTTATTAATTGTTAAATAATGATTTATTTAATCAACCGTTATATTTTGTGATAAATCCTAACGAGCTCCAAATTGCTCCAAACTTGTTCCATTACGTTGCTCTTGCCGATATTATTCTAGCATATCCAACAGCGTTCAATTCTGTTCAAGTGTGAGCGAGATATAATATTTATAAATTTTACATATATATTAAAATTAAAACTAAACTTAATATAATAAAAATCAGGCCACTTAAATTCCATGGTCCAAAAATGTAACCATCCATGTCCCCATTATTCATCTTCTTCCTTTAATTATATTCGAAACTTGCTATTTGCAAATTTCCCCACTTTATATCTTACTAGTGTGTAACCCGTGCGTTGTACACGATAATATTATTAAAATATTACTTATTATTTTAATGTTAAATTGAAAATTTTGTTATGCAATATATGTTAAATTTTGATGTTAAATACGTAAACTATTAATTAAAATTATTATTATTGTTTGTGTGTAATTTATGTTCTATAGCTTACACAAATAATATTTATGTGTGTGTATTTGAGAATTTTTTAATCATTTTTTTAATATAGTTATACATGTTGAAATTGGTGTATATTAGTAATTTATTCGATAAATTAGAAAATTTTATTTAGTAGAATTTGTTTAAATAAGTTTTGTTAAATCTGTTATAAAAACGTGGTTCAAAAGTAATGTGTGTTGCACCGGTTAATTATGGATCGTTTGTGCTTGCCAAATGATAGACCGGGCAGTTTTCGGTTCTATGGACCAGACAATTCCTAAAGCTGTGTACAATCATGGAACTTACTGAAAATACAAAGCTAACATGGCAAATATATAATACGTGTAATGACCAGATTTTTTGTCGACTAATTTTAAATATTTAATATTTTTTTTGATAATATAAATGAATTTTTATATTAGGTTATCGATTTAATAATCAAATACAATTTAATTTTGATTACATCGAATAATCGTAATACGAAACCGACGAATAATTGAATTCGAAATTAAATCTGAGCCAAAACAATTCAGATAATTAATATGAATCCTATTTGAATATAAACAATAATAACAATAATTTATTATCAAGGAATTTATTTGTTTTGAACTTAAGTTATATTATATCGATTTAATTTGATATCTTCTCCACACAATCAAATAGGGCTTCAAAACATGTTCCAATGAGTTAAGAATAGTGGTATAACCTTGGGGATGCCGGTTGTTGCATTTAAATAGGAGTTTGACAATGCGCGATATTTCAAAAGGGTTAAAATCGCCTTAGTTCAAAATAAAATAAAATATTTTTTTTATAAAATAAATTCCTTTGTTCCTAAGTATCGTACCTAAACATTGAAATTTTATCACCTAGTTGTACTGTAGGAGCCTATTCCTTCTACTCAAAGATTACTTTCTTCTATTACATAAACATATCCAGCTCCTATTTTCATTTGTTCTTACAAATGTATTTCCTTCAAGAAGAAAATATATGGCCGCTTCATTCCTCAAATCTAAATCAAAACTGTGCTTCCCATTTCTATTTACTAAGCTAATCCTCCTCATCTATTAGTTGCAACCCCTCCCCCTTTATATTTTCTCTCTTCAAATTCATGAAAAAAATCCTGCGTTAAAAAAAAATCTCCATTAAGAACCAAGAGAAGCTCGACATCCGTGGAGCTAAGGTTATCGAGTAGCGTTGAAAGTGTGGTGAAGAAGCACGCATCGCGTGTTCAGTATAAGGTGCTCCTATTAATAAAGTTTGGTAGGCATCGATGTCAACAGTGATTGCATGGTTCCTGTAGAAGTCATGGAGAGATTCCAGTCGCGATTTCTTAAGTAAGCTCAAACTTCATTCTACGGTGATGAATGGGGATGCGATAGCCAGTAGAATTCAACAGTGTTTTCAATTCATGGAAGCGTGAAATATGAAGGACGTTGGGTGATTTCAATGATTTGTAGTGTAGGGGATGACTAGTTGGGACTGTGGTAGTGGGCTGACGATTGGATTGGCGAAGGTTGAACTGTCACGAGGCAAGGTTGCGTGGCGAGTCTGGCCTTTTCCAAGGGCAGTTAGGTTCGGATTTTAGGAAAAAAAAGAAGACGATGGAGTGTGGAGATCTTGGGTTTCGCGGTGGCATTGGGTTTGAAATAAGGAAGGCAACATTAAATGGATTAAGATATATGTTATTTTGAGATTTAAATAATTTATTTCTTATATTAGTTCAGTTTAATTAATAGTAGTTTAACCAATAAATAAAATCAAATTGATTTAATCTCGCTCAGATTTGGTTAATTAATAACTTTTAAATGTTTAAAAATAATTATTTGTTGAAATACATCATCGAAATATTTTATAGGTACCATTAATCTAACCATGGAAAAATATTATCTCAATATGAATATATTAGATCAATAAAAATATTTTTTTATTAGTTAAATAAAAATATATAATTATATATTAATTGAATTAATTGAGTAGGGATTGTCACATTGGATTGCGAAATATACAAGCTGGAATTGGCTAGAGATTTTTCTAAGTCAACTTGGGATTTAGATAATTTCAGGAAGTTGGATATGCGATAAATAATAAAAATCAGGTGAATAAACTCACTCTCTGGATCGTTATAATTTATTATAACAAATACTTATTTAATATGATATTATATGTTATTGGTTGATTGTTTGGATGCATTGAAATATTATTGTGGTTATCATATATATTAGTTATTTAGGCTTGGTGTTTGTGGCTATTATATATATATATATATATACATATACATATATATATATATATATATATATTGGTGGCTGGATATTTCCCGCAGCACCGTTAGCGGATGCCAACGTTATCATTAGCGGATGACCCTATGCACCCCACAATATGATAGTGGATGACCTTCTATACCACTATATCCTGCCTTGAAGCAGGATGGGTATTATTTATTTTGGCTAACATCTGTAGATGCAGGAAAACTGGTTGGAGGGATCCAACTAGATTCCTCAAAAATATTATTATTTGTTTGTTTTCATATATATTATCATATATGATGTGTTAGAAAACCTACGATTGATAATTGAGTGTTTTTGAATGTTTAAATATCACTGGGCCTAAATGTTGATTTATAAAAATATCGTGAAAAGTGAACTTTGAGATTTAAACGGAAAAAACTATTTTTCTAAAATACAATTTGAATTTAGAACGGGATACACTACAACAAATTCACCATATTACAACGGTGGAAAAAAGTTGTAAAAGGCTTTTTACAATGGTGGAGCCACCGTCATCTATTAAGAAGTTGTAATAGACTAAAATCTTTTACAACTTTTTTGAACCGTTGTGACACCGTTGTAATATGTATATTTTACAACTAGTTTTCACCGTTGTAATAAACTATATTACAACTGTTATGCACCGTTGTTGTTATAATTTTTACAACTGTTTATAACAGTTGTGATATGTTTTATTACAGTTGTAATTGACAATTGCATTTTAAATTCCAAAACGTAACACATGACCAGTTATTCATATATAACAATAATAAAAATATAATTCATATATCAATGCAACAAATATAACTAACTTGGATTCATTCATATATATTAATAAACATAGTATTCGATCAAAATACAATACATACCCAATAAAACAATCTAAAGTAGTGATTAACATCACCAACTAATCAAAACTTGGTGATCTGCTCCTCTATTTCATGCCTAAGTTTTCACACTGTAGATGCAGCTAATCAAAACTTGAAGATCTTCTCCATCTCTCTCTCAAGTAATCATCCAAAGAGTTTAGTTAGTTTTGTTCGAAGCTAATTTCAAAAGCACAGTCTTCTTCAACATCAAGCAGTGCTAGCCCCAAATCTGATCTGATGCTCAAGCTAGGATATGCTTCTTCGTCTTGGCATTCCATGATTGATTTTTAGTTTAGCCATGTCTGATCCTCCTCCTCCTCTTCCCCTTTTAAAAGGATGAGTACCTGACTCATCTGTGGTCTAATTCGTGTTGTACGTGTAACGCACGGAGTTGAAACCTTTATCATTATTCTTACTTGCTTCTCTTCAAAAATACCATTAATATTTGGATCCAAACACTCGCTCAGATCTCCTCTTTCTAGACTTTGTATGGCCTGACATTAACAACATGCACAAAATTAACTCTACTCAGACTTACAATACCAAGAAATATAATTAACAATGAAACATATATCATACCCACATAACTCAACTCTCTTGGCCTAGGACTGTCATCGGAAATTGGTTTTCTATCAGTCAATATTTCAAGCAAAACAACACCATATGCGAAGACGTCGTTCTTACGGCTGACTTTACCATACATGAAATATTCAGGCACTAGATATCTATCAAAAAATTAAAAATATATTGTCAATGAGGTAGTAGGTCAAAATGCATGCTAATATAATGATAAAATCAATAAAATGACATACCCAAAAGTCGCTACAATTTCATTTTGAGTCTCAGACAAAGAATTCTTTGGTGCCCATACACCCAGTCCAAAATCAGACAACTACACACATGTTAAATTCCTCATTTAATATGTATGAGGTAGTTTGAAAA
This sequence comes from Allium sativum, assembly GCA_030737875.1. Classification (NCBI taxonomy): domain Eukaryota; kingdom Viridiplantae; phylum Streptophyta; class Magnoliopsida; order Asparagales; family Amaryllidaceae; genus Allium; species Allium sativum. The sequence goes on along the minus strand of CM060912.1, from coordinate 831,524,004 downwards.
AAAACTGGCAATTGATTAGAATGTAATTTAACCTACAATTTAGCTAGACAACCTCTGTAAACTCAACTATTTCCACCTTCTCCAATCAAATAATCTATTCAAAATATCACAGAAACTATTATAACAACAAAAAAAAGATTTTAAAAAACACATGCCAAAATCGAAATTTGTAGAGAAGGACCTTTCAAAAAGTAGTTGGCAGACAAGCTGTAACTCCTCGTACTGAAACCATTTGCAAGTGGAGGAATTTTTACTGAGAATGATTTCAAACTTGTTAATTAAATCTGAAGTGGGGGATTTAACAAACAACGATGAACGATCTGGTAAGTTCATGACCTACTGAACTACTTACATTTTTCGAGCTTCGATTTCTTTTGTCGTTTCCATGTTTGCAGTTATGGGTTCCATTTGGCAAAGCTGTATATAATAAGGAAAAAGGCCAAGAAACAAATCGCGTTTCAAGACTATAATTTTATACAGTAGCATCACCTGAAAACAAGCAAACCTGCATCTGAAATAAGGAATTCAAAATCAGGAAAGAAAAACAGTAACATCACTTGAAAGAAAAAATAGTAGAAGAATTATCCTTGACGAAATGAGGAAAGCAAAATAGTAGCATCACTTGAAAGCAAATCTACATCCGAAACCTAGAATTCAAACTGAGGAAAGGAAAACAGTAGCATCACCTGAAAGCATTGTTATCAAGACCGGACTGAGCCTCCGATTCAACCTCAAGAACCGTCGACCGATGATCAGTCCGGTCCGGAGGTGCTGGCATCCGCAATTTTCTCAAAGCCATTGTCGAAGCCTAAAAACCATTAGCAAAGTCTCTAAAATCGCAAAGTAACGCTGCAGTTCCATCTCCTTCCTTGTTCACTTCTCCACCATCATCAGAATATAACCCTAATTTCGCACCCAATTTAATCAGCAATACTTGATTTAGCCTATAATTTCAGTTGCCGCATCAAATTACAAGCTATTCGACTAAATAATCTTCAAATAACCTGATTCAACCTTCGATTTCATCTGTCAAGGACCAACGGTCCGGCCGACCAGACCACCGGAGCCGGTGGCTGTGCGCCACCACGGCTGAGATCGATGACGGTCCGGTATTCATAACCGTGCTTGAAAGCAAAAATCGAAGTTTTTTTTCTTTTTTCGTGAATTCAAAATGAGGAATTTGTGGGTTCTGTTTCTTCGTTGCCGATGGAAGAGGAAACGAGATGGCAAGAAAGAGAATTCTAGGGACAGTTGAAATGGAAAACCTTGGGAAGAAACGAAAAGTTGAAGCCAAATTTTTTGATTTGGAGGGAATTTTTTGCATTTGGAGCCAAAAATTCCAATGTAGAGCCAAACGCACATAACTTATTTTGTTTTTATGTTTTGCCATATGATGGTATTCACGATCAAAGAAAAAATCAAATAAGCGAGAAATACAGATCATCAAGAAATAACGTGTAAAATAAGAGAAATTATCTTGCTAACCATTCAAAATAACATATAATTGAAGCTGTTGTGATACCCAAAAATATTAAATATTTCTATGACCATTCGATTATTAAGTATTAATTTCTAATAGTAATTAATTATAATTAGTATTAATTTGTAAAGTTATTATTGAATATTAATTATCAATTATTCTTAAATGTAAATTTTATTAATCATTAAATATTAGTTGTTATTAAATTTAATAAGTCTCTATTACAATAAATAGAAAAAAGAACTACTGAAAGTAAGTTTAAACAACTTTTTGATTAAATTATTAATTATCAATAATTAATTACTAGATATTAGTTACTTCTTGATTTTTAATACAAATGACTAATTCTTAATCATTAATTGTTAAAATTTTATTTTTTAATAATAATATTATTATTATTATTTATTATACGAATTATTAATATTGATTATTAACATTAGTTATTACATACTTTTATTAATATAGTGAAATGAAATTATTAATATTATATAGCGAAAAGAAATTAATTATTATATAGCGAAAAGAAATTATTAATATTAGTCATTACATATTTTCAAATTAACTATTTATTATTATTATTAAACATTAGTTATTGAGTATTAATATTTTTACTAATTATCGAATTTTTATTAATTATTAATATCGTATTTTTGTTGTAGTGTAGTCATATATTACAACAATCAAAAAATAAAAGTTGTGATAGGCTTTTATTACAACTGTCAAAATAACACAGTTGTTAAAAATAAGTTTACTACAACTTTTCTGGAAAAAAGTTGTAAAAAAAAAAATTATTACAACGGTGATTTTACCACCGTTGTAAAATTAAAGTCGTAATATGGTGTTTTTGTTGTAGTGATAGAAATATTATTAAATTGTTTTAAATATATAAAACGAGTATTGAATTTATAAACGATGTTTGTAATTAAATAATTTTCATTGGATAATGGAGAATTGACATAAATTTATAGACGGTGTTTATAAATGAAGGAAATTTAATTATCGTTGGATAATAGGAATACTTAAATTCAAAAGTGAATTAAAAATTACAATTGAGAACTATTTCAAATAGAAAACGATGAAATCTATTTCAATGTTCGGAATGCAAAATTTAATTGGATAATTAAATTAGATTCTGCCGAATTTATAAAATAAATTATATCCAAAAGGATATTGGAATTGCATTAATTAGAAACTAAGATTTGAAATTTAATATTAAATTTGATTCTATGTTATATATAGATAAGTTATATTAATAAAATAGTCCAAGATAGAAATTTGGTTTCAAATGAATATTTGAAAAGGGAAGCTTGGTTTAATTTTTAAAATAAGGGAATTAATTTATAAACGAGGCTTACAAACGTAGTGAATTAATTGTCGTGTGATAATTCGAAAATATTAAATTCAAGTACGAATTTAAAAATAGAATTTAAAATCATTTCAAAAAGAAATGACGGTTTTTATTTCGGAATTCGGAATATAAACTGAAGCGAAATAAATCCAACGGATTTATAATTGAAATTCAATTGTATCGAATTTAAAAAAATAATTTATTGAAAAGGAAATTTGAGTTATGTATAGAAGATTAGATTATAACTAAATTTATAACTGAACTATGAAATAATCAACGATTAAGGAAAATAATAACTTTTAAGATAAATTGGGAAAATTGATTTAATATATGTTAATATATATTAGAACGAGATTGAAATTTAAATTTACGAAGTTTAACGTTTATATTTAAATATAATTAAAACGAACTTCTCGCGGTGTGGTAGTTCGTAAATTGGTGTTTCGAACTTCAATTGAGTATATAGAACTCAATTTAAGTCACAATTCTTTGAAATAAGAATCCTCAAGACCGATTTGATAATAGTTTTCTAATGGAATGGAAAATTTTGAATTTCGTCTTATAGATTTTGAGTTACGTTAAAATCAAATTTCCAAAAAAAACAGCACTATAATCGTTTAAAAACAATAACGGTTTATACAAAATTGATATAAGGATTTTAAGTAAATAAAATTTGAATTTCCATTAGAAAAATACATATTTGAGTTATAAAAATAATTATGAACTCAAGGGAAGTAAAGGAATTGATTTTTGAAAGAAAAATCATATTTTTAATTATTGAATAGAATTGAATAATTTAAATAATAATTAGTTAATGAATTTTGATACGAAATTCGTCTTTGGATAAGTGAATGAGATATGAGAACTAATCTTTGAAATCGAAAAGGAAACGTGAATTGAAAATGGAATTTAATTAGTTTATAAGCAAGTTAAAATTTCATTTGAACGTGTTATGTTCAAACAAAATGTGAAATAGGCAAAATATTTAATTAGAGAATAAATTAGCGATTTGAGTTAAGATGATTGGATTGAGATTAAACAAAATGGAAATATTTGGATATGTGTTAAGCAGGTTTGGGATGAAGTATATGAAGAGACATAAATTGAAATGCTCGATAAAAGGTACATATTTAATTCCAAGTGAGTTTTTATGCGCCGAATCGGCAACCCACTTGGCTTTTTGATATTCTTTTTGAATGGAAAGGGCCTAGAGAGGCGAGTTGGAGTTTGAGCTATTTACTGGTACAAAGGAGGTGCTGGTGAAATTTTCTGGAAATTTAAGGAGTTAGAATATTTCTAAGAAAATTTGATAAACAGAAAATCAATATATCAATATATATATAGAATTCAATAAGGAAGCGAATTTAAAATAGAATATTATAAACAAAAAGGAAATCTATAAATGAATTAGGTAAAAATTGAAATGTATACACGTTTTTAAAATGAATAATTGGTTTTTATGGTGCTGATTATTCGAGGTAAGTAGTCTTGTCCGTTTTGAAGTTAAAAATGTTATTCAGTCAAGGTCTGAGATGTAATTATACCTCAACTTGATTGATTTAATTATTAACCAATAAATAGCAAGATTTAGTTTCAAAGATCAATGTTTGAATAAGATTTAGTTGAACGCAGTAATTTAGGTTGTTGTAACGATGTTTTATACAACATTCGTATTAACCCAAGTAAGTGAAATTTTGGAAATATAATAATAAATATTTTCTGAGTATAGAAATGAATGGTCATGAAAGAGATAAATAATTGGAATGTTTTCCAATTATAAATATTTTCTAAGTACAGAAAATAAAAGAAGATGATATATGAAATATTTTCCCAATAGTGTAAGAGGCCAAGATAATTATTGAAAATATTGGGTTTACCAATATTGATAAGTAAACGGATAAGTGATTTAATAAATGAAATATTAATTAAGGGGCCCAGTTATTGTTTGATGCTTTGGAAGAATGTTTTTTTTCTTCGATAGTTAAATAACCGACTATCGAAGTATTTGCCAATCTCGGTGTCAATATGGAGAGACCAGTTGGATGATTATCCGAGAACCACTCCGTATTGGCAGTAGCGTTGCGAATCAGATTATATGATGATAAATCGAAGACGGAGTAAAGTGTAAGGGCTTTTTCTATTAATTATAGGTAGAAATTACCTAAGATGGATTAATAGAATTTTTGCCTTTGGTTTCGTTAAATCCTGGAACGAACGTGTATGGACGAATGTTTGACAGAGTATTTCCAATGATCGCATATGTTGGTCTGTACAAATATACATTTGGTGGCAGAGAATTTATTCTCTTAGCATAATATCCAGAATATATTTGTGCAAATTAATTAGTGATTAATGAATCTGATAATGTGGCATTCAAAGTGATTGTGCTACCAATGAAAGGTAGGTAATCCTAACCTCAAGCCTCGCAACCGGGAAATGGTATAAAATCGGGTAAGTCGAACGGCTAAGTGGGTCACACCCAAGTAGGGTGTATTATCACCTGATCTAGAGAAAATCCATCTGCTTCTTTATTCTATTGCGATTGTTGTTTCGGAACGGTTGCTGATCCCAACCGTTGGTGATAATACATTCGATACTCTCAAGCGAAGTGGGGGGACAATCATGTTTAACCTAGGTTGCAAGATGTTCTTGTTGAACCCGGTGTATTCCTCTTAAGATATACACTGTCAGAAGTTGGTCCAATACCTTGCTAGTTGGAATCCATTATCCAATAAGAGCCCGCGGTTTTGATTGTATACTATATATGTAGAGCATGAGATGCTAGTGTTCTCCTAGATTGATATGGACTTGTTTTAGACACTATTTCAATATCAGAAAAGTATTGATTTCAAAAAATATTTTGGTTATCGTAAGGTAAAAACCATCCGTATTTATGTATGGATCAGTCTTACGATTATCTTTTATTTCGAAAAGGTTTTTTTTAATTGTTAAACCAAGTGGTTGGAGATTACTCACACCAGTTCCTTGACTAACCCAGAGTTTTATTTTGTTTGTTTTACCCTAAACTCTTGGGTGCCCAAATTTGTACGAGCAGTCAAGTAGTTAAGGTATTTATAGATATCCGTGGAGGATCTTGGAGCAGGACGCCTCAGAGTTAGATATTTACTGTTATTTCCGCTATGTTGTAAGTGTTGTATTCTGATCATTCTATTGTATACATATTGTAATGTCCCGCATTTTTTATTGGTTTGTATGTGGATATTTAAATCAGTTTAAATATTGAATTCGTAATATAAGTGAATTTATATATTAATTAAAACAGAGTTGAACATATAAAAATATATATTAAATGTAAACGAGGCCATAATATTGCGGTAGTTCGTAATTTAACGTTCTCAACTTTGTTTGAGTGTACATGACTCGTTTTAAATCGGATTTCTACGAAACAAGAAGTGTTGGAATCTGTTGAACTGAATCTTTCTAATAGAAGTGAAAAACCAAGATTTCGTATTATAAATGGGAAATTATGTCCAAATTAAATAATCAGAAAAGCAGCGGCATATTCGTTTTTGACCATAACAGTTTATTTGATATAACTAGATACTGGTTGCGAAATTGGACAAGGTTCTTTTAAGATATAGTGATAATTTAATTTTTAGAATTTTACTGAAATTTTTATTTCAAAAAATATGCAACTTTTTATTTGGAGTATTTTGCACCCTATATCAATATTTTGAGGTTTCAAAATATGAGTCAACCTACCGATATTATTATAATTTTGGGATTGTGGCGCCTCGTTGGACACGACTGTATTTTTATTTCTGTCCGTAGCAGCTCGTTCATTAACGAAACCCTATGTCATGCGATACACTAAAAGTAGAGAATAGAAAATAAATAAAAATGCGCAATGTCAACCCAAATACATCTTTGCTGAGATGTCCATAATTTGAAGTGACCGATCGAAGAAGGGGACAAGCTTTGTTTGAAAATCTCAGCTAATCTAACATAGATGTACTCCCTACCAAAGTGTACAACCTATTTAGTCTTAATCATATAAATGAAGCACAAGCAGCTAATCTGCTACCCACTCCCTAAAAGAAACAATTCAACTCCTACCCCATAATTCGCACATGGCTAAAGGTATGGCAGCAGTACCTAATTGAAGAAAATATCTCTGCCTACGTTGGATTTTGCAGTCCATTTCGTTTGCTTACATATGCTTCTGAACCCCTCCATCCATGCTTCTTTTATATAAACACGGTGTATTATTCCCTTCCCATTTAGACAACTTCCATCTTCTATTTTAAACCCGCTATTCATACCTACCTGAATGACCAAATCTCCCATGAATGATCAAATCGCAAAGATAAGATAAATATTCAACGCCTAACCTACCTATAAATATATATATACATGAAACTTAAAGATAAATCAATCAAATATTAAAGTTCCTTCAGCCTGAAGTCTCGTACGCCCTCTTCTATCCACTTCAGGCCTATGTCTTCAAACTTTCCTAGCTAAGGAAAAAGGATTCATTAAAGTCTGCAGCGAAGTGACAAAACGTGACAGCCTATGCAACACCTTGCATACAAAGGCATTTGATACGTGAGTGCCAAGGTAACTACCTTATAAATATGGGATTCGCCTCTTCATTTTTTTTAAAACAGAACGCATCCTCTGTTTAAACGCAAACCACCTGTGACGGCCCGCCCCGCACCAACCGACATTTACTCCAAAGGTGCGCTGTACACATGTCCAGTTAGCATGGAACGGGTCGTCAGAAGGAAAAGGAAGAAGGAAATGAACTAGCAAGGAACCTGTAGAATGTCTCACAGCACATAGAACAAAATATAATAATAAAAAATTTGACATAAAACAGGAGAGATAGTGCATAAGCTGAAAACCAAAACTAAACATCATAGCAGCGGAAACCCAAAAATACAGCTTATTACAACTTTCAAACTGTCTCAAAGCAAAAGCAAGATAAAGGAGGTACACTACTAATGCCCAAGTAACGACCACCAACGACACAGGGAGAATGTGTGTGTGTATATATATATATATATATATATATATATATATATATATATATATATATATATCATACGTGGAAGCCTCCTGCCCGCCTCCGAATCAGCTACTCGTGCACCACCAGCTAACCTGTCTCTAATCTGCTCGTGTGAGCACCCAGAGTAATAAGAGGAGACATAAAACTCTGGGTCATACATAATGCCTGGTATGAGCGATAAGCATCTAAAGTGAACAATAACAGGTAGACAAAACATACCTGAACCTGGACCTGCAACCAAAGAGTTAGCACTACATACTGTACAACACTCTAAGGTGTCAGATCAAACGGTATAAAGATACGGAGGTGGAGGTGTGCATGTCATAGTGATGGCAAACAATCAACCATAGCAACCATCCTCACATCTCTCACTCAGTGCGTAAAGCATACGATATTCACCACTTCGATTACCCACCCTTGCTACGATCACTTTGCCCCATGAAGTTATAAAATGGCTTCACTGCACTGATAACGTAGCCACTAATCCTTCGCTATGTCCACTTGCCCCATAGAGTTATTCACCCCATTTATGCTGGCTCATAGCCTTACCAATCCTTACTATGTCCACTTGCCCCATGGAGTTATTCACCCCATCTGCGCTGGCTCATAGTCTTACTACGCATCACCTTGCCTCTCAAGTCATAATGACTCTACTGCACTGATAACGTAGTCCATCATCCATTTTTAGTGGTGAATCGAAGTTATGAACGTCGACAACTCCTTGGCACACGTCCCGCAGCAAAGTCTAACCATGAAGTGAACTCATCGATTCCCAACTGGATCCTGAGCTCTAACTTCCCATATTGGACTACCTTTGCATCTCGGGTTATTGGTCAATACTGGGTCGGGTTCCTCCTCAAGCCGTCGGTTCGGGTCGGGTGTCCTCCATCGAGTCGGGTCGGGTCTTCTTCTGGTACGGTTCGGGTCGGGTGTTTCTCCTCGGGTCGGGTCGGATGTCTCACTTCGGGTTGGGTCGGGTTCCATCCCCCTCCAGTTCGTGCTTCCGCTCCGATCTGCCTCCTCATCCTTCACGTGCTCCAATCCGATCCCTCCTCCTCTATCCGCTCTGATCCCTCCTCCTTAATCCGATCTGATCCCAGTTCAGTTAGCGTGGCCTTCCTTTTTGCCAATTTTCTCAAGTGTCAGGTTCCGATCCGATCGAATCCCTTGCCCAATTCAACATATCCGATCTGAAACCTGCACTGTTTTCTGAAACTGTTCCAGCAAGTGTTTACGCCATTCGACGACGTTTTCGACCATTCTAACTATTGATATCAATCACAAAGCATATCATACAGTCATAGCAACATGCATAATCAACCACAAACATCAAAACATCAATATGGTAGGTTAAAATGGATCAAACATACCCAAAATCCCATATTTCCCCTTAAGCATGTTCAGGTGAAAATAATGATAGGATTAGCTAAACTTAACCAAATTAACCCAAATTCATATCAGAGGTCTAAAACATCATTTAGGAATTTATGAACATTTTTCCAGAATTTTATCATGCTTAAATTCACTAATTAACACTAATTACCCTTAACTAGCCATAATTAGTGTAAAACTATGCAAATCACTCACCTAAGCTACAAATAACTAAGATCTGAAATAAATCTCTGATTTGATGTGAATTCCAATGCTAAACAGCAACTCCAATGTTGCTTTGTTGTAGATCTTCCTTGATTAGAGGTTGCTAAGCTTAATCCTTGACCAAAAGATGATTTGGAGGTGATTTAGAGGTTGGAGGCCATTTTTAGGGTTCCTTGGTGATAAGTGGAGGCTAGAAAATTGAAATGGAATGATTCTCTATCTCATTTCAGCCTTCCCATAACCCTAATGCCGAAATGGGTTATGGGCCTACTCACTAATCACCCGATTTGGCCCGGTTAAGCAGTTTTTCACCCTCTAAACATTATTTCAGCCATATCTCCCAAACGGTAAGTCTGTTTGGCTATTATGACCACTCTACGGAAAGGTAAACCATCAAACAAATCCAATGGAAGTGGTTTCAAGTCAAAATTCCTTTCCAATCAAAAGTTATGGCCAAAACAAGATCAACTAGGGGAAAAATGGTCATTTAAAAATCGACAAAAGTCATAAGCATGGGAAATGACTCTAATGGATGTTTCCCAAAGTTACATGACCATACGACTTCATACGGAAAGGAAATAAATATTCTATGATCCCCCGATGCGTAGAATGCGGGTTGTTACATCACCCCTAAAGAAAAACAGAAAACAAAAATATGTGTGTGTTCATAGGGTTAAGTTGAGCTCGTTTAAACTATGAAGGTGGCGTATGCTGTTCAGGCTTTGGTTAAGTGGGTCGGTGGGTGATGCAAAGTCTCGAAATGGAGTTTACTGGTAGCGAGTGAAGGTTGCAAGAGTATGGGTCTGGCGTCAGTGGAATGGGACTATATGGATGCGACAAATGATGGACGTGAGCGTATAAGGTTTGGGTAACTGGAGTTTATGGGTTTCAAAGTTTTACTGGAGTTTTGTTTCGAACTGATGGCAGAAAGAGGAGCATGCTGATTTAAAAATACTAAAGCGTGGAATAATTCACAGAAGAAGAAAGAAGGGGAGCACAAAGAAGCTGAGCTGTGCGGTTGCGGGGGAGTATTCGGCATTGAAGTGTGTACCAAGTTAGGTACAAGGGTTTTGGGGAAGAAAATGCATGGATGGTGATTCCTGTTTGAAAAATGCGTGAAGACCTACTGAAAAGATACTGCATACTGAGGATAGAGTGGATTAGAAGATGGAGTATGCATGGTCATGCGGTGTAGGCTTACATTATGGAAATGGGCCGGTTTAATAACAGGAAGCCCAAAAAGAAAAAGGGGCAATTGGACGTGAATTAGAAGGTTGGAGGGAGGCATTGAAACATGCATATTAGAGGGAGTATGTACAGACGCACTGTTCATCAGGGCCAGTTGAATTTAAATGGACCAAGAAAAGTCAAAACGAAATTCGAATAGTCTGATTCGTTGGAATCACTGGGACGTAGGCTACTTACTGAAGTTGATCCGCAGTGATTTGAAGCATGTTGAATTTATGGCAAAATTGAACGCCTGGTTGAATCAACTGACATAAATCGTTATTTAACGGTTAACGCGCAAAGGTGAGTAAATTCACTAACTCTGTTCTATTTTAAAATGTTATAATTATATTTTAAATATTGGTTGAACGTTATGTGACGGTCGCTTCGGTAGATTACAATTAAATTAGTTGAATTATATATCGTTGCATATATACACATCATTGGTTGGACTGATTCCATAGATTATAATATTTCCTGGTATGGAATCAGTGTTAATTGTTGACTAACATCGGTGGATGCGGGAAACCGGTTGGAGGAATCCAACCGAATTCCTCAATATTTATATGTACTGTTTGTTTTTTATAGATGCACTGTTTGAACCCAAATGACTTTTGAAACCTTGTGTTGATATTAGCGTTGAATGGAAATTCAAACATTATTTTGATTTAATCAATAAATGATATCGATTAAGAAAATGGCAACAACCAACCATAAATGTATCATTTGTTTTAACCGCTATTGTTTTACCAAAATCCTACCGTGTGCGAAGCACGTGCTTCACCATACTTACTAAATGATTTGGTAAAGTGGAATTTTATATTAATAAGATTAATAAGTAAGTAGGCGGAGATTAACTTGATGAATAATAACAAGAATTTATTGTTTTAAGAACAATTAAATGAGATATTTACAAATAGATTATGGTTGATTTCATATTAAGTAAGATTAGTTAGAATCGATTATTTTTTATTTAATAGTAAATGAGATTATTTTGAAATAAATTATTATTTTTATAGTAATCGATACAAGTGAAATTATTTGGATTAATAAATGTTATTTATTCAAAATGAAAAGATTTGTTAGAATTGATTAGTGGGTTAATCATGGCTAAATATTTACCAAGCAAACTGTTTGGATCAATAATTGGTTATTTAATTATATTAGATTGGGCTGATTAATCTAATGTAATAAATTAACGAATAGTTGATTTAGTTTAAATAAGATTTTAAAGTATAAGGGTTTTGTCTAAAGAAGAAAAAAGCGAAGAGGAATGTTTAATAAAGGATTTGTCTAAGAAAGACGAAGCGGAGAGAAATGTTTAAAAATGGATTCGTATAAGCTAATGTAAATAACCGAGTTTTCAAAATAAGGATATGGCGTCATAAAACCATATTTAAAATATAGCAAGAAGAACGATTACGGATTTTAAAGTATAAGGGGTTAGAGTTACGAACTTATATCTATTCTAAGATAAGAATGTTGTTGATCAAGGTCTGAGAGGTAATTAAAACACCCCAACTTGAACGATTTCACTATTATCGAAGGATGGTATTTTTTTTAACGGAAAGAGATGTCAAGATTTTTGTAACGGAAAGAGATGTCAAGATTTTTGTAGTGGAAAGAGATGTCAAGATTTTTGTAACGGAAAGGGATGTCAAGATTTGTTATAAAGAGAATATTACAGCGTATGACAAGTGTAATGACCTGCATTTTCTACGGTATATAATTAATTAATTTAATTATATAAATGGTGGTTTAGAGAATTCAAATGGTCGTTAATTAAATAATGGTGAATATTTAATTAAAATAATAAATTAAATAATATATTTAATTCTGAAATTTATCAGAATTGGCTGAAATGGCGATATGGTGTGAACTGGATGATCTGTGATAATTAATTCAGTTTAGAATTGAATTTGAATAACGAATATATTATATAAACGACAGTTTGAACGTATAATTATAATATAATTATAATCGAGCTTGAAATGGCGCTGCAGTTCGCTATTTGGCGATTTGAACTTCAACTGAATGTACAGGATTCGTTTTAAGCCGGATTTCTGTGAAACAAGAAACGTGTGGAGCTGATGGAGTATATCTTTCTAGTTGAGAAGAAAAATCGGGATTTCGTCGTATAGATTTTGAGTTACATCCAAATCAAATTTCAGAAAAAGTCGCTATGGAATTCGTATATAATTCGTAACGCTTTATATACGTTATAAAATGGAATTTCAATATAAATTGAAATTCGATTCAATCTGAACTTGGAATTTCAAACATATAATTTTTCTGGAGTTGTATGGTATTCCACTATGAATATATACGGTAATATAAATTTATTTATATTTAATTTAATTTATTTAAATATATTAATATATTTAAATGGATTATCCAAGGGTCTAAAAATAACCACTTTTGCAAACGAAGTCGGAATTCGACGAAACCAGTTTTGTTGGATCCGCAATATCAAATAGTTGTTAGATTTCTAGTTTCGTGATTTTTAGAGTCACTGTGTGGCCGTACGGATTTTTAGAGTGAGAAACAGTCAGTATTTTGACAGTTTAAAATACGCTGTGTGAGCATACGGAGTTGGAATTCGACGAAACCAGTTTCGTTGGGACCGTAATGTCGAACTGTAGCTGCATGTCCAGTTTCGTGATTTTTGGGTATCATATGTGGTGATACAGATTTTTAGAAGACGTTTACAAATAACATTTGATTATTTTGGAATAAAATAATAAAATATGAGTTTATATAAATACCACCCCTTCCCTAAGACCTAAAATAACTTTCTCTGTCAAACGAATGTAGCCGCCCCATTTGTTCTCTTCACAGTAAACCAAACAAATCTTCAAAAATAAAAATCAATTAGGACAAAATCCTATAAATCATGGAAGTTAGATATTCGAAATCCTGTTGTGTTTCTCGTGAGATCTATACCCAATGGGATGGGTTCGACATCCATTTTGTACTTGGGGTTTTTAACAGTATGATTTAGGGTTCCAATTCTTGGGTCATTGAGGAAGCGTTGGTGCGAATAGATGGCGCAGAAGTACTCAGGGGTGGTAGTCGAAGCTTTTGAGCGGGGGTTGAGGAAGTTCGATGGTAGTCTATGGGGTGCAATACACTGTACAGTGCCAGAACTGCTGTCGACGAGTTGAGATAGACTGGTGCGAGTTATATCTTTTGGGTATGGAGGGGTAGGGTTTTCGAAGAGGAAGACGATGGATGTTCTTGTAGGAATTTCCGTGAACTGATGGTGTAATTCGGTGATAGTGTAAATGAAGGAGTGCAAAAAATTATTGATTTGGGGAAGAAGGGAGCAAGAGTAAACGGGCCAAGGGAGTAAGAAATTGGATGGGCCAAGGAATATTAGTGAGCCCAATGTGGTAATGTAATGAAATTTATTAAAAATCAATACCCGTTTAAACTTGAAAATATTATAACTCGTCCATATATAATCAGAATCACGAACCGTAAGTTGGATTGGGACCTTATGGACGAGAGCTTCACAATGAAGCTGACTGGAAGTGGGTTCGATCTCGTTTGAATTTATGGCGAATAAAACTGTTTGATTCAGATCAAACAACAGTTTATCGTTCTTTAACGATGAACTGCAAATGTGAGTAAAACTCACCAACTCTGAACAGTTTATATTTTTATGTTGTATTTTTAGAACTGTTAGAAATTGTCTGATTTACTACGTGTTGACTATTTGATTGAACTGCTAGTCAGTTAGTTGAATTTCTATATTGATTCTGTTTAACAGAATATATCATATGGAATTGAAAGTGATGTTATCTATATTGTTTAACATCTGTGATGCAGGGAAACAGGTTGGAGGAATCCGACTGGATTCCTCAACAGTTATTTTTATTGTTTTTCATATATGGTTATATGATGTGATATAAAATCTGTGGGCGATTATATGTGCTTGGACGATATTGAACATCGTGATTTGATATAATTGAATACCATAACATACCGAAATAGAATTGAAAGGGGATTTTCAAAGTGATATTGTAAACAGAATATTTATAAATTGGAATATTTATAAATAAGAGATATTTATAAATTTAAATATTTATAAATAAGGAATATTTATAAATTGGGATATTTATAAATAGGAGATATTTTAAAAAGGAAAATAAATTCAAAACATTTCTTTTTGAATGGAAAGGCCTGTGTGGCGAGTTTCGGGATTTTCCCGATGCTCCCGATACAAAGGAGGTTATGACGAATTTTCCCGGGAATTTAAGGAGTTAGAATATTTCAAGAATAAATTTGAAAAGGAAATATTTGTAAACCATTTACAAATAGAATTGGAAAGGGAACATTATAAAAAGGAAATCATTTTTAAAGTGTAGAACCATTATTTAAATGTAAATCTTTTCAAATGAATAAAACGTTGTTAAAAAGGAAATCTTTATAAAGTGAATAAAGTAAATCGAATATGGTATTCGAAGTTAGTTAATCAAATATAGACATTCGAAAGGAGTTAATCGAATATGGTATTCGAAGTTAGTTAATCGAATATAGACATTCGAAAGGAGTTAATCGAATATGGTATTCAAAGTTAGTTAATATTCGAAAGGAGTTAATCGAATATGGTATTCAAAGTTAGTTAATCGAATATAGACATTCGAAAGGAGTTAATCGAATATGGTATTCGAAGTTAGTTAATCGAATATAGACATTCGAAAGGAGTTAATCGAATATGGTATTCGAAGTTAGTTAATTGAATATGGTATTCGAAAGTTTGTTTATCGAATATGTTATTTGAAAGGGGTTAGTCAAGTCGAGTTAGTCAAATAGAGTTAACCAGTAGAGTTAATCAGTTAGAGTTAACCAGTGGAGTTAATTAGTTAGAGTTAATCGATTAGAGTTAAAACGAACTAGAGTTAATCAAATACAGTTATTTGATACAGAGTTAGTCAAACATAGTATTGAGGATAAGTTGCCATCTCGTACGACTGCTAGCGTAATTCGCAGGGCTGCAGATAGCCTAAGGCGGTCGGATGTTTCCTGAGGGAATCAGGCGTAACCACTGTGATCTCTGCGATCTAGAGTCAAGCGAATGGAGTTAAATCGAATATTAGTTATTCGATATGAGTTATCAAGTTATGATAATCAAGTTAAGATAATCGTGTTAAGTTAGCAAGTTAAGTTATCAAGTCAAGATGATTGAGTCAAGTGATTAAGTTAAGATAATCGAGTTAAGATAATCGAGTTAAGTTAGCAAGTTAAGTTATCAAGTCAAGAAGACCGAGTTAAGTAAATAAGTGCAGTTCGTCGAGTTAAATTAATCGATGTTAGTTTCATCGAAAGGAGTTATCGATGTTAGTTTCATCGAAAGGAGTTACTAATGTTAGTTTCATCGAAAGGAGTTATCGATGTTAGTTTCAT
The DNA here is from genome assembly GCA_030737875.1 of Allium sativum. Classification (NCBI taxonomy): domain Eukaryota; kingdom Viridiplantae; phylum Streptophyta; class Magnoliopsida; order Asparagales; family Amaryllidaceae; genus Allium; species Allium sativum. The sequence goes on along the minus strand of CM060912.1, from coordinate 831,507,915 downwards.
CTAAAGGAGTTAATCGATGTTAGTTTCATCGAAAGGAGTTATCGATGTTTGTTTCATCGAAAGGAGTTATCGATGTTAGTTCATCGAAAGGAGTTATCGATGTTAGTTTCATCGAAGGGAGTTATCGATTATAGTTTAATCGAAGTGAGATTTTCAAATAGGAGATTTTTGAAAAGGAAGAGTTATCGAATGTTCGTTATTCGAAGAGAGATTATCGAATATGGTTTATTCGAGAAGAAGTTAATCGAATATAGGTTATTCGAAGAAGAGTTAATCAAATAGAGATTTCTCGAAGAGAGTTAATCGGCGAATTCGATTATATCGAATTCGGGAAAGTACTTATACTTTCCAGTGTTTAAATAGAGATTTATTTATTTATAAATAAATAAGTGTTAGGTTAATTATTCACTAATAGGAATAGAAGTTATAATTAAAGTTAGATAATTCGAAAGGAGGAATTATAACGTTATCGTTATAACCAATGTTTTAAATATAGAAGTGGATTAGTAAAATTGAATTCGATAAAGGCGTAAAGAAGTTGTTAAAGATTAAAAGATAAACTTTGACCATTTCGAAGTTATAACGTTGTTCCGTTAAGGTCTGAGAGGTAATTATACCCCAACTTGAGTGACTTCCTTCTTAACTAAGAAATGGTAAGGTTTGATCGTAAAGGAGTTTTGGAAATGTTTTCCAAACGAGAATCAGAAATGTTTTCTGATAAAAGAAAATAAGAATATTGAATATAGGGAAACAGCAGATAAGTAAATAAATGAACTGAAGAGATTAATGTTAAATGATGGTTGTTCGATATAATTTCCATTTGGAAATAATATCGTTGTTTGCACACTTGTTTTTCTTTGATAGTTAACTCACCGACTATCGAAGTTTTGACCATTTTAACGTTGTTAATATGGAGAGACCGATTGGATTATTATCCATAGAACCACTCTATATTGGCATAAGCGTCGCGAATCATATATGCCAAAGATAATTGAAGACGGAGTAAAATGCAAGGGCTATTGTATAAGTCTTAGATAACAACGACTAAGATGGATATACGGAATAGTGCCTTCGGTTTGTCCAGTCCCAGGACAACTTGTATGGACAAAGGTCTGACAGAGTATATCAAATGGATCGCGTAAGTTGATCTGTTCAAACATATTCACGTTTGGTGGCGGAGGAATTCGTTTCTCTTAGCTGTATACCTGTGTTATTTTTGGATAAGTCAATTTGTGATTTGGCGGGTATGACGATGTGACATTTCTAAGTGAATGAAGATGGATGTCTGACATAGTATTTCCAGACGGTCACGTACATTGATTTCTTCAACTATACCAAGAGTGAAAGCGGAGAAGGAAACTTCTTTTAGCTGACACGTAATGTATGGTTGTAGACGTCAATTAGTGATTCTGATGGATCTGACAATGTGGCATTCGAAGTGAATCTGATGTGATGATAAAGCGTAGCTTCTAGCCTCATCAACCGGTAAATGACAGAAATCGGGCAGGCAACATGGCTAAGTCGGTCGCACCGAAGTAGGGTGTATAATCACCTATCTAGTGAATATTCATTTGTTTCTTAAATCTATCAATGCTGTCCCATATATATACGGGAACGGTTGCTGATCCCAACCGTTGGTGATGTACATTCGATACACTCAAGCGAAATGAGTGGTCGGTCATGTGTGGCTGAGTTGCAAGATGTTCTTGTTGAACTCCAGTGTATCGTTCCTAGAGTACACTGATCGGAAGGTGGTTCCATACCTTGTCATAGTTGGAAATCCATTATCCAATACTTGCTTGCGATTTTGATTGTATACTATATATGTAGAACGTGAGATGAAAGCGTTTCTGCTAGTTGATATCTATTGGTACATAGACATTATTATAATATCAAAAGGTTTTTGATATAAAGATATTTTGGATTCTCATAAGGGAAAAACCCATTCCGTTCTGCGGCGTGGTCTTATGAGATATCGTTTACTTGTTCATATACCTGTTTAAACTGTTTTACTCATACCAGTCCCATGACTAACCCGGAGTTTATTTGTTTTGTTTTCCCTAAACTCTTGGGTGCCTAAATTTGTACGGGCAGACAAGTAGTCAGGATTTTACAAATATATTTGGAGAGCTTGGAGCAGGAGGTTTCAAGATCACATAGCTATAGTTATTTCCGCTGTGTTGTAAGTGCTGTACTCTGATAAGTGCTATTGTATACATAACTGTTATATTTCAAAGTTATGTTATCTATTATATGTTATTCGTTCCGCTGTGAGGTTCGTGTTACTCTGATGTTGTGTTCTTCTTCTTCTTCTATTCTAAATTTCTATCTTATCTATTCTCACCCTCTAATTTCTTTCATTAATTACCGGGATTTTTCGATGTTTTGGTTATCGACATCGTGCTTATGTCGATAACCAAAGTCACTCAAAATCAGGGTCGTTACAGTTGGTATCAGAGCTTAAGTTAAGAATTACTTGGCTCTGTGGCGTGACTCGGTAGAGATAGGGTTAGTAATACCCTAGATTGAGTTGAGTGTATATATACGAGTGCGTATTTGTATTTGATATAAAAATGGTTTTATATTGTGGAGATTCAGTGACTGAGTTGTTTATGAGTTCTGGTCGATCAGTTTGATCCACTGTATCGGTAGGAGTAAATAAACACTTGAATACGATGGACCGACACAGTATGGATATGTGATATATTATCATATATAGGTTGTGATTATAATCAAGTAAGATTATAACATGTGAAATGGTTATATATAACCAATCAGAATCATATAAGTAAAGTATATGAAACAGATGAAGTAAATCTGAATTTAAATCAGATTGGAATTAAAATAAGGAAATTTTAAGTTCTTGGGAGATTTTGGAAAACGTTTTTCAAACTGAAAGTGATATAGTATTGAACTCACTTCGAAAGCTGGAAAATAGATTATGATGATGAATCGCGACATCATCAGTGTTCATTTTTGAGTTCTAAGTGACGGATTACTACCAAAGGTTTTGTTTTGAATTATTTTGAGAAAACAAGTTGTTAGGAATTCAAATGTTTTGAATTGGTATTATGATTTCAAATTGATTTGAAATAAACCCAGGAATTTAAAATTATGTAATTAAAATTTAACTAATGAAGTTAAATAAAATGAGATGGTAAAAATAAATTGAAATTTAACTTAAACTGAGTTAAATAGAATTAAATTGGATTAGAGAATAATCTGTTATGGATTTGGGTTAATGAGGTAAGAATTTGAAGTTTGATATTAGGGTACGAATGAAATTCGATATGTATTTGAGGATATGAAATGATTGGAATTTGATTGAGATAACACTGGTATATGCTGAGTTGATTGCATATGGAAGTGATAGGGTTGATATGCCCGACAAAAAGGTACCAGTTTATATTATATATGGATATGAGATTTATGAGCCGAATTGGCAAGCCGCTTGGCTGTTTGATTTTCTTTGGGTTGGAGAGGGCCTGTGTGGCAAGGTTTGAATTTTTCCGGTAACCCCGTACAAAGGAAACGATGGCGAAATTTTCCAAAAATTTAAAGTGTTAGAAAATTTTCAGAATTTTCGAAAATTTTAGTTAGTCGGAATGAATAAATATTTTAGTCGATATTAGTTGGTTCAGTTGAAATCAGAAATAAGGGGTAAACAAATCTTAGGAATTCCAATAGATAGGGTCGTCCTCTAACTTAGCAATTTCGAGGACGAAATTATTTTAAGTGGGGAAGAATGTAATGACCCGCATTTTCTGCGGTATATAATTAATTAATTTAATTATATAAATGGTGGTTTAGAGAATTCAAATGGTCGTTAATTAGATAATGGTGAATATTTAATTAAAATAATAAATTAAATAATATATTTAATTCTGAAATTTATCAGAATTGGTGTAATAACCCGAAAATCTGGGCCAGTTTAAAATTTTTATTTTGGCGATTTTAGCGAATTTCGATTATTTAAAATGAATTATTTTAAATAAAAGCGACGAGAAATTTATTTTGAATATAATTAGAACGTATATATTATATACGTCCTCGTTAGAATATAAATAATTATATATAATTATAAAAGGAATTGAAAATGGCGCGGTAGTTCGATAATTCAATTTCAAACTTCAATTGAACATACTAGGTGCAAAACAATCAGGATTTTAGTGAAACCAAAAACATTAGGATCTATTTGATGATATCTTTCCAAAGAATCCAGAAAATCAAAATTTCATAGCGGGAATCAAAAGATATGTCCAGTTGAAAATTCTGAATAGTCGCTATGGAATTCAGGCCCTTAAAAATGGACATTTTGCAAATGACCTCGGATTTTGACGAAACCACTTTTGTTGGATCCGCGATGTCAAGTTATTGCTAGATTCCAAATTTCATAATTTTTAGAATCAATATGTGAGCATGGCAAAGGAAAACGGGTTTGACTAGTTTCAGTTGATTTCAATCGACTGGAAAATGGCCATTTTTCTAACGGTCTCAGAATTCGACGAAACTAGTTTTGTTAGGACCGTATCGTCAATACGAAGGTAGAAAATATTTTGCTGGAATTTTTAAAGTTCGTATGCGACCCCGGTAATTTGAAATGTACATTTAAAATTCTATATAGCGATTTAAATGTAAATTCAATGGAAGCTGATCAAAACAGTCGAATCAGCCTACGATACATATCCCATTGTGTTCGGAATGGGGGTGAAACGCTATGGACGACAGGCGGTGGACCTCGTTTCGAGGTCGTATGTAAAAGTCAACTTTTTGAAAATTAATTAAATAAAAAAATAAAAAAAAGGGGAAAGAAAAACCCCCCTCCTCCTTAAAATCGTTCTGGCCCCCCCTCTATTCCCAAACCCGATTTCATCTTTTAGAAAGAAAAAAAGAATCAAAGTCGCGCCCTAGCGCGACTGGAGCCCCACAGCCGCCAAGGCGGCGCACCCACCTTCGCCATGTCCCAGCTCCAGCTATCGCGCCCAGCGTCGGAAGCTCAGGCGAGCCCCACCGTTCGAAGACCCCCCCCCCCCTGAGGCGAACGCCACCGCCTTCCCCCTCCAATCAGACCCCCACCACCGCGCCAAAACCCTCCTCGCCACCTCCGAAGCCCTGCGTCGCCCCTTATCCGCCACGTCAGAGCCGCAGCACCCCCCCCCCCCCCACCCCCCCCCCCCCCGCTGTAATTTCTTGACCCTTTTTATCTTTATTTTATTCTGATTTTTAGTTTATTTAGTTTGTTTAAATCCTAAACTGTAAAGATATTATTTTAAAAAAAAACCGTAAAGATATTATTTTTAAAACTGTAAAGTTAGGATTTTTAAAAAGTAAGTATAAATTTAATTTATTTACTTAATTCCGATATGATAGCTTTGCAAATGAAAAGGAAAATCAGTTTAGTTTCTATAGAAGCATATAGAAAAAGATTTGATTTTTCGTATAGAAAGGATTTGATTTTTCGTATGTAAAAGAAAAGATTTGATTTTTCGTATGTAAAAGAAAAGATTTTTAAAGTATTAAAATTATGATTTTTATATTTTTAAAGTGTTAAAAATATAATCTTTACTATATAGAAGATGTAAAAATATGATTTTTGTTTATGTAAAGGATTAAAAATATAATTTTTATATGATAGGAATATTAAAAATATCATCTTTATATGTGTAGAAAAATAAAAATGTGATTTTTAATAATGTTATTTTAGAAATGGCGAAAACTTCATATGTAAAAAGGCGAAATCTTTATATGAACATCGATGTGAAATTATAATTTTTATCTATATAGTAGCGGTATAAAAATTCGATTTTCATATATTGAGTTGCAAAATAAAAATTCGATTTTTATATATTGAATAGCATAATAAAAATTCGATTTTTATACATTGAATTGCAAAATAAAAATTCGATTTTTATATATTGAATAACGAAGTAAAAATTCGATTTTACATATGTAGTGAATATGAGCAGCAAAAGTGACAAAAGGCGAGAACGACAAGGTTTCCTGCATTAGAAGTGCCGAGATGATTGGATAGCTATCTGTGAGAACTTCTCACCTTTCAATGTCTTTTCTAGTTATATATATATATACTAGGATGCAGACGGTGTTTAGTAGCACCCGACACAATCGTTCACAGACCATGGACTTGTTTGTTTGATTGCAAAAATTAGTTAGATTATTTGATTGAAATTTGATTGTTTGGTGAAATGAAATTGATTTGATTGATGCGTGAATGGCGTGGGCCTTCACTAGACAGGGGATAAGGCTAGGCCTCGTCCCGTTTCTAGTATCGTGCCGTTATGCCGCCGAAATTTTCTAAAATAAGTTAGAAAAATAGAAATATCGTTTTATTTAAAAAATGAACTGAATAGAAATTCATATGTTAAAATAAAATGTTTTATCGTTAAAAATATAATTTTTAACGTGAATATGAATATAGTGAATGTGAATAAATAAATATTCATTTACAAACCGGACGGTTTGTTTATGTACACCTATTTGAAGGACGTTGATTGGGTCGATAAATTTTACACATCGCCCAACTGCACAAATAAAATCTGTGTTTGATTGTTTGAAACCCCACACGGATGTTGGGATGAAATTTGAAGTTCACTCATCCTGATTGATTAATTATGTCGATCGATTGATTGGCAGGCTGTTATAAGCGTTAGATATCTATATTTGATGCTTATACAGTGTAGTGCACTTTGGTTGATGGTTGATTATTTTTCAATGCTATTATATACATGTGTTGTATGAAAATCCATATAATTAACGTTATATGGTGATTGATTGGGTCTCATTCCAATTTAGAAGATAAAGAAAATATAAAATAAAGGTTCATGTGTTGACTGTACTCATCCGTTGAGATTAGTCATGTGTTGAACGAAATATTTTTATAATAAAATTTACATCTTTATCAAAATATAAAATAAAGGTTCATGTGTTGACTGTACTCATCCGTTGAGATTAGTCATGTGTTGAACGAAATATTTTTATAATAAAATTTACATCTTTATCAAAATATAAAATAAAGGTTCATGTGTTGACTGTACTCATCCGTTGAGATTAGTCATGTGTTGAACGAAATATTTTTATAATAAAATTTACATCTTTATCAATATAAAATAAAGGTTCATGTGTTGACTGTACTCATCCGTTGAGATTAGTCATGTGTTGAACGAAATAATTTAACAAAAATAGTCACACGTGGACGGTACTCATTCATTGAGATTAGTCATGTGTTGAACGAATTATTTTAATACTAAAATTTACATCTTTATCAATATAATATAATGGTTCATGTGTTGACTGTACTCATTCGTTGAGATTAGTCATGTGTTGAACGAATTATTTTAATAATAAAATTTACATCTTTATCAATATAATATAATGGTTCATGTGTTGACTGTACTCATTCATTGAGATTAGTCATGTGTTGAACGAATTATTTTAATAATAAAATTTACATCTTTATCAATATAATATAATGGTTCATGTGTTGACTGTACTCATCCGTTGAGATTAGTCATGTGTTGAACGAAATATTTTTATAATAAAATTTACATCTTTATCAATATAATATAATGGTTCATGTGTTGACTGTACTCATTCGTTGAGATTAGTCATGTGTTGAACGAATTATTTTAATAATAAAATTTACATCTTTATCAATATAATATAAAGGTTCATGTGTTGACTGTACTCATCCATTGAGATTAGTCATGTGTTGAACGAAATAATTTAACAAAAATAGTCACACGTGGACGGTACTCATTCATTGAGATTAGTCGTGTGTTGACGAATAGAAATATTTGAAAAAAGAAATATTTGAAATAGAAATATTTGAAAAAGAAATATTTGGAATAAAAATATTTTGAAATAGAATATTTGAAAATAGAAATATATGAAGCCGTGTTGATTAGATTGACGCCATTTTGGACGTGAACGATATTTATATCGATTTTAATCATTTTAAAATGATGTTGAAAAGTGATTTCGAAATCGAATATTTTGAAATGAAATTTGAATCGAATTGAATAGAAAACGATTTCGAAATGAATTGAATAGAAAACGATTTCGAAATGAATTGAATAGAAAACGATTTCGAAATGAATTGAATATATAACGATCTCGAAATGAATTGAATAGAAAACGATTTCGAAATGAATTGAATAGAAAACGATTTTGAATTGAATGGAATAGAAAACCAATTTTATTTCAATTGAATATATAACGATTTCGAAATGAATTGAATAGAAAACGATTTCGAAATGAATTGAATAGAAAACGATTTTGAAATGAATTGAAAAAAAAAACGATTTCGAATTGAATGGAAAACGAATTTGATTTCAATTGAATATATAACGAATTTGATTCGAATAGAAAACCAATTTGAATTGAATCGAATAGAAAACCAATTTGAATTGAATCTAATAGAAAACCAATTTGAATTGAATCGAATGGAAAACCAATTTGATTTGAATCGAATAGAAAACGACTTTGGAATTGAATTGAATTGAAACGAATTCAAATTGAATTGAAAGCGAATTGAAATGAATTCAAATTGAATTGAAATTTGAATTGAATAGAAATGAATTTTAAAACGAATTTATAAAGAAGAATTCAATTTTGATTTGAATTGAAATGGAAGTTGAAATTGCTTTTAAAACGAATTTAAAACTATTTATATAATTCGTTTTAAATAGAAATCGACGAAATATATATTATATATATATAATATAATGCCTAAATAGAACGCGCCGCGCCGCGGCAGTTCGTGAATTTCGACCATTTATTTCAAACGGACATTACGGGAGATCCGAATGTTGGATTCTCCTAAAAACGGAACCGTTGGGTTTGTATCGAAAAGAGCTTTCTAACGAATATTAGAGATTCAAAATCTAACGATTGGATTTGGAGATACGTCCAAATCAAATTTGAAAAAGGTCGCTATAATTGCAGTTCGATGGCCGTTGATGGAAATCGACTGTACGGGCCTTGATAAAATTATTAAAAATAGTAATAATTTGTGTAAAATCATAAGAAGTGATTTGAGAAAAATTGGGGTGAAAAACTCCATATTTAAAAGGATAAAAATAGGTTTTTATCGAAATGAACTAGTTTTGAACTAAATTTAAAACCCAATTATTTTTAAATAAATAAATTACATTTAAAAAGGGGTTTTAAATAATCGGAATTTCAAATATATTTGATTGGGTTTGAAATGGGTTTAACGTGAACTGTGTTTTAAATAACACTAGTTCTTTAACCGGATAACAAATAGAATGTGATTTGGGTTTGTCGTGAACTGTGTTTTAAATAACACCTAGTTCTTTAACCCAATAAAAGGAGTTTTAACGAATCCGCAATTAGATTGAAATGTAAATCTATAATCTAAATTATCAAATTTAGAAATGAGCGAGAATGGAGTATCGCCAGTTTTGCTCCAACGCGATAGTTAAATCTTTAATTAGATTTGAACGTGAAATGGTAATTAATCTTACCGATAACACCATAGTATTAGATATGGAGTATTATCAGTTTTGCTTCATGGGATGAATAAGTTGGGGTTGGGAAATAAAATAAATAAATAATTACTTCGTTACGGTTCGCTAATCTCGACTAGTTTAGAAAACCATAATTTGGTTTGATAGATCATCCAAAGGAAGATTAAAGGATAAATTTTAAAGAATTTATCTTGGATAAAATTAATGGGAACCTTTCCCTAAGAATGTGATTTTGCGAATAAAAGAATATTCTGAATTGGAATGAGGCGTATGTTGTGTTCTTATAACATTTGTTTTTAATATACGCGGGTTGTTCGGAAAGGCCGGGTTTACACCCATTCTGAATAACCGATTTGATGATAAGTCGAAAATGAAGACGGTGGTCGAAGACCGGAAGTCTTCACATCGTTTGGATAATTACTGACGATCCTGATTGGGCTGTACACCCAAGAGGATGGAAATAGTTGGTGGTCGTCCAGACGTACCTGGAGATGGATGGATATGCGAGGAAAGTGCCTCCGGTTTCGTTCAGACCCAGAACGGACTTGTAAATGGAATGTGTGTCTGACACTGGATTTTATTCTGTGTTGATTGATTTGTATTAAATATACATCTGTTTGGCGGCGGAGAATTTATTCTTTTGCTTAACGCCCTTCTCTGAGACGTACGAGCTCAGAGGTTGTATATCAATGGACATCAGTCGCATGGCATGAATTGCCTGTGTGGCATGCTAAGATGCAATGAGCAAGGCTTCTGTTGAAAAGCAAAGTCTTGTGGTAGATGATCAAAGCACGGCCTTTGTGGCGTAGCTTTGTGTATAACGTGAATTCGCGAGCCTCACACCTCGGTATGAGTTAAAAACGGGATATGGACTGCAGGGAGAGCACGACGTTTCTTTCTAGCTTTGTTGGTGTCAGTGACTTACCAGCCCTGACATATATATACTTTTCGCCTATGTGGTTGTTGGAATGCGAGGCGCCTCGATTATAGGTCTGTAAGGACCGGGAAACGTGTGTTCAGGAATTTCCAATCCTCTGACGTAAGTGAGGACCGGCCCTGAAGATCCAAGGGTTGCCCAGAGTGCGTAACCCTGAGGCATTTGCTAGAGTGTCTCGAACGCGGAGAGGAGCTTGCCCCTTGCCTCGACTCATGACGGAATCCAATTTCCAATACGTGTAATTCGTCTTTAATTGTAGAACTAGTATGGCGACATAGTAGATGGTAGCTATGCCGCCTATGATTGATATTTATGATTGAAATGTTTTGACACTATACACTTATTATAGTATCAAATGATTTGTTTTAAATGTATCAAGCATGCTTTGGCTGTTATAAGGGAAAACCCTATCCCCCGGCTTGCGTTGCATTGTGTGATAGGACCTGGGTCTTATAACAGCTTCATTTTTCTTTATTTAGCATTGCGCTGTTGTTTTATGCACTGGTATTCTTGGGAGGAAACCCGTTCCGTGTTATACGGCGAGGTCCCTTGATTTACCTAACTTTACAACCAATATTAATAACTGTTTTAGTTCTCACACCAGTCACATGACTGACCTGGAGTTTATTATTTTAACCTAAACTCTGGGTGCCCCTATTTTTCGCACGGGCAGCTAGTAGGTTTGGTTTTGCAGATTTATATTCACAGGATCCTGGTTTACAGCTGGAATGATATCCGGAAAGCTCTGTATCCGTATATCACCTTCAGTTGTGCTTTGTATTATTTTCCGCTACTATGTAATTTATTGTAATCTCTGATATTTGTCGAATGTAATTTATTCATTTATACTCTGTATATTCTTGTATCTGATGCATTGTTGTAATAGCAATGAAATGTTCTTCCGTCTGCATTCTGATTTGTCCTGTTCTCAAACGATCAGGGGTTTCGAACGGTCTAGATCGGTTTAACGACTGATTCGGATCGAGCGAAATTCCAGGCCGTCACATTTGGTATCAGAGCTTTGGTTTACAGAGCTCGAGAACAAGACACATTAGAACCATACGAAAGAATTCATCAGATATTGGATCATTAATATCCAATTAGAATGACTCGTTAGAGATAGGATCAGTAGTATCCTAGAACGAGTGTGAAGAGTATATTTTTCAAATGAAAACAATTTTGTTTAGAAAATTTAATCGTTCTAAACGTATTTGACTATTTATTTATATAGAATATGGACAATCAAGTATATAAAGATTTTGCATATACGCGTCATGAACGTATATTCGAGGTTTTAATGTACTGGATAGATATAGAATCATACTCTAGTGGCCCGAAGATGATTCTGATGGTTGAGTACTCATCATCAGAATTTATCTTCGAGTAATGAAAGTGTGATATTTATATATTTCCATTAGACTGGTGTGAGAACCAAAACTTATATAGCTAGAACACATTCTTGTGAATTGGCATCAAAAACAGGATTTTTGTATATATGTATCAAATTATGAATTTGAAACTCTAATTCACTAATTGATTGATGTTTGTGTTGGTTGTTCATTTGTTTGATAATTTTGAACCATTATGCCTAATTGAACCAAATATTGAATTGTATTGAAAATTGGTCGCATTTGCTTGCATATACATGTACTTACATTGAACAGGTCATAGCAAGGAGGCTAGAGCCAGAGAATAAAATTTGTTTGCCCGACAAATAGGTACATGTTTACTACATAATTTACTGTTTTGTTTGGGTGATGATGATTTTATGAGCCTATTGGCTAGCCGCTTGGCTTTTTCTTTTTCTTTTTGAGATCTGAAGGACCGGGGAAGCTATTTGAAATTCCCCGATGCTCCCGGTGCAGGGGAGGTTATGGCGAAATTTTTCAGAAATTTAGGGTGTTAGCCAAATTTTTGAAAATTTGAAAATTCTCAGAAACTGAAAAGTTGGAGAATGAAAACCAGACCGAACGTAGAGCGGAATAATCAAACCACTTTCGACTTTGTTCCTTTTCGGGGACTAAAAGTTTTAAGTGGGGGGAGATTGTAATAACCCGAAAATTTGGGCCAGTTTAAAATTTTTATTTTGGCGATTTTACCGAATTTCGATTATTTAAAATGAATCATTTTAAATAAAAGCGACGAGAAATTTATTTTGAATATAATTAGAACGTATATATTATATACGTCGTCGTTAGAATATAAATAATTATATATAATTATAAAAGGAATTGAAAATGGCGCGGTAGTTCGATAATTCAATTTCAAACTTCAATTGAACATACCAGGTGCAAAACAATCAGGATTTTAGTGAAACCAAAAACATTAGGATCTATTTGATGATATCTTTCCAACGAATCCAGAAAATCAAAATTTCATAGCGGGAATCAAAAGATATGTCCAGTTGAAAATTCTGAATAGTCGCTATGGAATTCAGGCCCTTAAAAATGGACATTTTGCAAATTACCTCGGATTTCGACGAAACCACTTTTGTTGGATCCGCGATGTCAAGTTATTGCTAGATTCCAAATTTCATAATTTTTAGAATCAATATGTGAGCGTGGCAAAGGAAAACGCGTTTGACCAGTTTCAGTTGATTTTAATCGACTGGAAAATGGCCATTTTTCTAACGGTCTCAGAATTCGACGAAACTAGTTTTGTTAGGACCGTATCGTCAATACGAAGCTAGAAAATATTTTGCTGGAATTTTTAAAGTTCGTATGCGACCCCGGTAATTTGAAATGTACGTTTAAAATTCAATATAGCGATTTAAATGTAAATTCAACGGAAGCTGATCAAAACAATCGAATCAGCCTACGATACATATCCCATTATGTTCGGAATGGGGGTGAAACGCTATGAACGACAGGCGGTGGACCTCGTTTCGAGGTCGTATGTAAAAGTCAACTTTTTGAAAATTAATTAAATAAAAAAAAAAGGAAAGAAAAACCCCCCTCCTGCTTAAAATCGTTCTGGCCCCCCCTCTATTCCCAAACCCGATTTCATCTTTCAGAAAAAAAAAGAATCAAAGTCGCACCCTAGCGCGACTGGAGCCCCACCGCCGCCAAGGCGGCGCACCCACCTTCGCCATGTCCTAGCTCCAGCTATCGCGCCCAGCGTCGGAAGCTCAGGCGAGCCCCACCGTTCGAAGAACCCCCCCCCCCCCCCCCGAGGCGAACGCCACCGCCTTCCCCCTCCAATCAGACCCCCACCACCGCGCCAAAACCCTCCTCGCCACCTCCGAAGCCCTGCGTCGCCCCTTATCCGCCACGTCAGAGCCGCAGCACCCCCCCCCCCCCCCCGCTGTAAGTTCTTGACCTTTTTTATCTTTATTTTATTCTGATTTTTAGTTTATTTAGTTTGTTTAAATCCTAAACTGTAAAGATATTATTTTTAAAAAAACCGTAAAGATATTATTTTTAAAACTGTAAAGTTAGGATTTTTAAAAAGTAAGTGTAAATTTAATTTATTTACTTAATTCCGATATGATGGCTTTGCAAATGAAAAGGAAAATCAGTTTTGTTTCTATAGAAGCGTATAGAAAAAGATTTGATTTTTCGTATAGAAAGGATTTGATTTTTCGTATGTAAAAGAAAAGATTCGATTTTTCGTATGTAAAAGAAAAGATTTTTAAAGTATTAAAAATATGATTTTTATATTTTTAAAGTGTTAAAAATATAATCTTTACTATATAGAAGATGTAAAAATATGATTTTTGTTTATGTAAAGGATTAAAAATATAATTTTTATATGATAGGAATATTAGAAATATCATCTTTATATGTGTAGAAAAATAAAAATGTGATTTTTAATAATGTTATTTTAGAAAAGGCGAAAACTTCATATGTAAAAAGGCGAAATCTTTATATGAACATCAATGTGAAATTATAATTTTTATCTATATAGTAGCGGTATAAAAATTCGATTTTCATATATTGAGTTGCAAAATAAAAATTCGATTTTTATATATTGAATAGCATAATAAAAATTCGATTTTTATACATTGAATTGCAAAATAAAAATTCGATTTTTATATATTGAATAACGAAGTAAAAATTCGATTTTACATATGTAGTGAATATGAGCAGCAAAAGTGACAAAAGGCGAGAACGACAAGGTTTCCTGCATTAGAAGTGCCGAGATGATTGGATAGCTAACTGTGAGAACTTCTCACCTTTCAATTTCTTTTCTAGTTATATATATATACTAGGATGCAGACGGTGTTTAGTAGCACCCGACACAATCGTCCACAGACCATGGACTTGTTTGTTTGATTGCAAAAATTAGTTAGATTATTTGATTGAAATTTGATTGTTTGGTGAAATGAAATTGATTTGATTGATGCGTGAATGGCGTGGGCCTTCACTAGACCGGGGATAAGGCTAGGCCTCGTCCCGTTTCAAGTATCGTGCCGTTATGCCGCCGAAATTTTCTAAAATAAGTTAGAAAAATAGAAATATCATTTTATTTAAAGAATGAACTGAATAGAAATTCATATGTTAAAATAAAATGTTTTATCGTTAAAAATATAATTTTTAACGTGAATATGAATATAATGAATGTGAATAAATAAATATTCATTTAAAAACCGGACAGTTTGTTTATGTACACCTATTTGAAGGACATTGATTGGGTCGATAAATTTTACACATCGCCCAACTGCACAAATAAAATCTGTGTTTGATTGTTTGAAACCCCACACGGGTGTTAGGATGAAATTTGAAGTTCACTCATCCTGATTGATTAATTATGTCGATCGATTGATTGGCAGGCTGTTATAAGCGTTAGATATCTATATTTGATGCTTATACAGTGTAGTGCACTTTGGTTGATGGTTGATTATTTTTCAATGCTATTATATACATGTGTTGTATGAAAATCCATATAATTAACGTTATATGGTGATTGATTGGGTCTCATTCCAATTTAGAAGATAAAGAAAATATAAAATAAAGGTTCATGTGTTGACTGTACTCATCCGTTGAGATTAGTCATGTGTTGAACGAAATATTTTTATAATAAAATTTACATCTTTATCAAAATATAAAATAAAGGTTCATGTGTTGACTGTACTCATCCGTTGAGATTAGTCATGTGTTGAACGAAATATTTTTATAATAAAATTTAAATCTTTATCAAAATATAAAATAAAGGTTCATGTGTTGACTGTACTCATCCGTTGAGATTAGTCATGTGTTGAACGAAATATTTTTATAATAAAATTTACATCTTTATCAATATAAAATAAAGGTTCATGTGTTGACTGTACTCATCCGTTGAGATTAGTCATGTGTTGAACGAAATAATTTAACAAAAATAGTCACACATGGACGGTACTCATTCATTGAGATTAGTCATGTGTTGAACGAATTATTTTAATAATAAAATTTACATCTTTATCAATATAATATAATGGTTCATGTGTTGACTGTACTCATTCGTTGAGATTAGTCATGTGTTGAACGAATTATTTTAATAATAAAATTTACATCTTTATCAATATAATATAATGGTTCATGTGTTGACTGTACTCATTCATTGAGATTAGTCATGTGTTGAACGAATTATTTTAATAATAAAATTTACATCTTTATCAATATAATATAATGGTTCATGTGTTGACTGTACTCATTCGTTGAGATTACTCATGTGTTGAACGAAATATTTTTATAATAAAATTTACATCTTTATCAATATAATATAATGGTTCATGTGTTGACTGTACTCATTCGTTGAGATTAGTCATGTGTTGAATGAATTATTTTAATAATAAAATTTACATCTTTATCAATATAATATAAAGGTTCATGTGTTGACTGTACTCATCCGTTGAGATTAGTCATGTGTTGAATGAAATAATTTAACAAAAATAGTCACACGTGGACGGTACTCATTCATTGAGATTAGTCGTGTGTTGACGAATAGAAATATTTGAAAAAAGAAATATTTGAAATAGAAATATTTGAAAAAGAAATATTTGGAATAAAAATATTTTGAAATAGAATATTTGAAAATAGAAATATATGAAGCCGTGTTGATTAGATTGACGCCATTTTGGACGTGAACGATATTTATATCGATTTTAATCATTTTAAAATGATGTTGAAAAGTGATTTCGAAATCGAATATTTTGAAATGAAATTTGAATCGAATTGAATAGAAAACGATTTCGAAATGAATTGAATAGAAAACGATTTCGAAATGAATTGAATAGAAAACGATTTCGAAATGAATTGAATATATAACGATTTCGAAATGAATTTAATAGAAAACGATTTCGAAATGAATTGAATAGAAAACGATTTTGAATTGAATGGAATAGAAAACCAATTTGATTTCAATTGAATATATAACGATTTCGAAATGAATTGAATAGAAAACGATTTCGAAATGAATTGAATAGAAAACGATTTCGAAATGAATTGAAAAAAAAAAACGATTTCAAATTGAATGGAAAATGAATTTGATTTCAATTGAATATATAACGAATTTGATTCGAATAGAAAACCAATTTGAATTGAATCGAATAGAAAACCAATTTGAATTGAATTGAATAGAAAACCAATTTGAATTGAATCGAATGGAAAACCAAATTGAATTGAATCGAATAGAAAACGACTTTGGAATTGAATTGAATTGAAACGAATTCAAATTGAATTGAAAGCGAATTGAAATGAATTCAAATTGAATTGAAATTTGAATTGAATAGAAATGAATTTTAAAACGAATTTATAAAGAAGAATTCAATTTTGATTTGAATTGAAATTGAAGTTGAAATTGCTTTTAAAACGAATTTAAAACTATTTATATAATTCGTTTTAAATAGAAATCGACGAAATATATATTATATATATAATATAATGGCCTGAATAGAACGCGCCGCGCCGCGGCAGTTCGTGAATTTCGACCATTTATTTCAAACGGACATTACGGGAGATCCGACCGTTGGATTCTCCTAAAACCGGAATTGTTGGGTTCGTATCGAAAAGAGCATTCTAACGAATATTAGAGATTCAAAATCTAACGATTGGATTTGGAGATAAGTCCAAATCAAATTTGAAAATGGTCGTTATAAGTGCAGTTCGATGGCCGTTGATGGAAATCGGCTGTATGGGCCTTGATAAAATTATTAAAAATAGTAATAATTTGTGTAAAATCATAAGAAGTGATTTGAGAAAAATTGGGGTGAAAAACTCCATATTTGAAAGGAAAAAAATAGGTTTTTATTGAAATGAACTAGTTTTGAACTAAATTTAAAACCCAATTATTTTTAAATAAATAAATTAGATTTAAAAAGGGGTTTTAAATAATCGGAATTTCTAATATATTTGATTGGGTTTGAAATGGGTTTATCGTGAACTGTGTTTTAAATAACACTAGTTCTTTAACCCGATAACAAATAGAATGTGATTTGGGTTTGTCGTGAACTGTGTTTTAAATAACACCTAGTTCTTTAACCCAATAAAAGGAGTTTTAACGAATCCGCAATTAGATTGAAATGTAAATCTATAATCTAAATTATCAAATTTAGAAATGAGCGAGAATGGAGTATTGCCAGTTTTGCTCCAACGCGATAGTTAAATCTTTAATTAGATTTGAACGTGAAATGGTAATTAATCTTACCGATAAAACCATAGTATTAGATATGGAGTATTACCAGTTTTGCTTCATGGGATGAATAAGTTGGGGTTGGGAAATAAAATAAATAAATAATTACTTCGTTACGGTTCGCTAATCTCGACTAGTTTAGAAAACCATAATTTGGTTTGATAGATCATCCAAAGGAAGATTAAAGGATAAATTTTAAAGAATTTATCTTGGATAAAATTAATGGGAACCTTTCCCTAAGAATGTGATTTTGCGAATAAAAGAATATTCTGAATTGGAATGAGGCGTATGTTGTGTTCTTATAACATTTGTTTTTAATATACGCGGGTTGTTCGGAAAGGCCGGGTTTACACCCATTCTGAATAACCGATTCGACGATAAGTCGAAAATGAAGACGGTGGTCGAAGACCGGAAGTCTTCACATCGTTTGGATAATTACTGACGATCCTGATTGGGCTGTACACCCAAGAGGATGGAAATAGTTGGTGGTCGTCCAGACGTACCTGGAGATGGATGGATATGCGAGGAAAGTGCCTCCGGTTTCGTTCAGACCCAGAACGGACTTGTAAATGGATTGTGTGTCTGACACTGGATTTTATTCTTTGTTGATTGATTTCTATTAAATATACATCTGTTTGGCGGCGGAGAATTTATTCTTTTGCTTAACGCCCTTCTCTGAGACGTACGAGCTCAGAGGTTGTATATCAATGGACATCAGTCGCATGGCATGAATTGCCTGTGTGGCACGCTAAGATGCAATGGTCAAGGCTTCTGTTGAAAAGCAAAGTCTTGTGGTAGATGATAAAAGCACGGCCTTTGTGGCGTAGCTTTGTGTATAACGTGAATTCGCGAGCCTCACACCTCGGTATGAGTTAAAAACGGGATACGGACTGCAGGGAGAGCACGACGTTTCTTTCTAGCTTTGGTGGTGTCAGTGACTTACCAGCCCTGACATATATATACTTTTCACCTATGTGGTTGTTGGAATGCGAGGCGCCTCGATTATAGGTCTGTAAGGACCGGGAAACGTGTGTTCAGGAATTTCCAATCCTCTAACGTAAGTGAGGACCGGCCCTGAAGATCCAAGGGTTGCCCAGAGTGCGTAACCCTGAGGCATTTGCTAGAGTGTCTCGAACGCGGAGAGGAGCTTGCCCCTTGCCTCGACTCATGACGGAATCCAATTTCCTATACGTGTAATTCGTCTTTAATTGTAGAACTCGTATGGCAACATAGTAGATGGTAGCTATGCCGCCTATGATTGATATTTATGATTGAAATGTTTTGACACTATACACTTATTATAGTATCAAATGATTTGTTTTAAACGTATCAAGCATGCTTTGACTGTTATAAGGGAAAACCCTATCCCCCGGCTTGCGTTGCATTGTGTGATAGGACCTGGGTCTTATAACAGCTTCATTTTTCTTTATTTAGCATTGCGCTGTTGTTTTATGCACTGGTATTCTTGGGAGGAAACCCGTTCCGTGTTATACGGCGTGGTCCCTTGATTTACCTAACTTTACAACCAATATTAATAACTGTTTTAGTTCTCACACCAGTCACATGACTGACCTGGAGTTTATTGTTTTAACCTAAACTCTGGGTGCCCCTATTTTCCGCACGGGCAGCTAGTAGTTTTGGTTTTGCAGATTTATATTCACAAGATCCTGGTTTACAGCTGGAATGATATCCGGAAAGCTCTGTATCCGTATATCACCTTCAGTTGTGCTTTGTATTATTTTCCGCTGCTATGTAATTTATTGTAATCTCTGATATTTGTCGAATGTAATTTATTCATTTATACTCTGTATATTCTTGTATCTGATGCATTATTGTAATAGCAATGAAATGTTCTTCCGTCTGCGTTCTGATTTGTCCTGTTCTCAAACGATCAGGGGTTTCGAACGGTCTAGATCGGTTTAACGACTGATTCAGATCGAGCGAAATTCCAGGCCGTCACAATTGGCTGAAATGGCGATATGGTGTGAACTGGATGATCTGTGATATTTAATTCAGTTTAGAATTGAATTTGAATAACGAATATATTATATAAACGACAGTTTGAACCTATAATTATAATATAATTATAATCGAGCTTGAAATGGCGTTGCAGTTCGCTATTTGGCGATTTGAACTTCAACTGAATGTACAGGATTCGTTTTAAGCCGGATTTCTGTGAAATAAGAAACGTGTGGAGCTGATGGATTATATCTTTCTAGTGGAGAAGAAAAATCGGGATTTCGTCGTATAGATTTTGAGTTACATCCAAATCAAATTTCAGAAAAAGTCGCTATGGAATTCGTACATAATTCGTAACGCTTTATATACGTTATAAAAGGGAATTTCAATATAAATTGAAATTCGATTCAATCTGAACTTGGAATATCAAACATATAATTTTTCTGGAGTTGTATGGTATTCCACTATGAATATATACGGTAATATAAATTTATTTATATTTAATTTAATTTATTTAAATATATTTATATATTTAAATGGATTATCCAAAGGTCTAAAAATAGCCACTTTTGCAAACGAAGTCGGAATTCGACGAAACCAGTTTTGTTGGATCCGCAATATCAAATAGTTGTTAGATTTCCAGTTTCGTGATTTTTAGAGTCACTGTGTGGCCGTACGGATTTTTAGAGTGAGAAACACTCAGTATTTTGACAGTTAAAAATACGCTGTGTGAGCATACGGAGTCGGAATTCGACGAAACCAGTTTCGTTGGGACCATAATGTCGAAGTGTAGCTGCATGTCCAGTTTCATGATTTTTGGGTATCATATGTGGTGATACAGATTTTTAGAAGACGTTTACAAATAACATTTGATTATTTCGGAATAAAATAATAAAATATGAGCCTATATAAATACCTCCCCTTCCCTAAGACCTAAAATAACTTTCTCTGTCAAATGAATGTAGCCGCCGCATTTGTTCTCTTCACAGTAAACCAAACAAATCTTCAAAAATCAAAATCAATTAGGACAAAATCCTATAAATCATGGAAGTTAGATATTCGAAATCCTGTTGAGTTTCTCGTGAGGTCTATACCCATTGGGATGGGTTCGACATCCATTTCGTACTTGGGGTTTTTAACAGTATGATTTATGGTTCCAATTCTTGGGTCATTGAGGAAGCGTTGGTGCGAATAGATGGCGCGGAAGTACTCAGGGGTGGTAGTCGAAGCTTTTGAGCGGGGGTTGAGGAAGTTCGATGGTAGTCTATGGGGTGCGATACACTGTACAGTGCCAGAACTGCTGTCGACGAGTTGAGATAGACTTGTGCGAGTTATATCTTTTGGGTATGGAGGGGTAGGGTTTTCGAAGAGGAAGACGATGGATGTTCTTGTAGGAATTTCCGTGAACTGATGGTGTAATTCGGTGATAGTGTAAATGAAGGAGCGCAACAAATTATTGATTTGGGGAAGAAGGGAGCAAGAGTAAACGGGCCAAGGGAGTAAGAAATTGGATGGGCCAAGGAATATTAGTGAGCCCAATGTGGTAATGTAATGAAATTTATTAAAAATCAATACCCGTTTAAACTTGAAAATATTATAACTCGTTCATATATAATCAGAACCACGAACCGTAAGTTGCATTGGGACCGTATGGACGAGAGCTTCACAATGAAGCTGACTGGATGTGGGTTCGATCTCGTTTGAATTTATGGCGAATAAAACTGTTTGATTCAGATCAAACAACAGTTTATCGTTCTTTAACGATGAACTGCAAATGTGAGTAAAACTCACCAACTCTGAACAGTTTATATTTTCATGTTGTATTTTTAGAACTGTTAGAAATTGTCTGATTTACTACGTGTTGACTGTTTGATTAAACTGCTAGTCAGTTAGTTGAATTTCTATATTGATTCTGTTTAACAGAATATATCATATGGAATTGAAAGTGATGTTATCTATATTGTTTAACATCTGTGATGCAGGGAAACAGGTTGGAGGAATCCGACTGGATTCCTCAACAGTTATTTTTATTGTTTTTCATATATGGTTATATGATGTGATATAAAATCTGTGGGCGATTATATGTGCTTGGACGATATTGAACATCCTAATTTGATATGATTGAATACCATAACATACCGAAATAGAATTGAATGGGGATTTTCAAAGTAATATTGTAAACAGAATATTTATAAGTTGGAATATTTATAAATAAGAGATATTTATAAATTTAAATATTTATAAATAAGGAATATTTATAAATTGGGATATTTATAAATAGGAGATATTTTAAAAAGGAAAATAAATTCAAAACATTTCTTTTTGAATGGAAAGGCCTGTGTGGCGAGTTTGGGGATTTTCCCGATGCTCCCGATACAAAGGAGGTTATGACGAATTTTCCCGGGAATTTAAGGAGTTAGAATATTTCAAGAATAAATTTGAAAAGGAAATATTTTTAAACCATTTACAAATAGAATTGGAAAGGGAACATTATAAAAAGGAAATCATTTTTAAAGTGTAGAACCATTATTTAAAAGTAAATCTTTTCAAATGAATAAAACGTTGTTAAAAAGGAAATCTTTATAAAGTGAATAAAGTAAATCGAATATGGTATTCGAAGTTAGTTAATCGAATATAGACATTCGAAAGGAGTTAATCGAATATGGTATTCGAAGTTAGTTAATCGAATATAGACATTCGAAAGGAGTTAATCGAATATGGTATTCGAAGTTAGTTAATCGAATATAGACATTCGAAAGGAGTTAATCGAATATGGTATTCGAAGATAGTTAATCGAATATAGACATTCGAAAGGAGTTAATCGAATATGGTATTCGAAGTTAGTTAATCGAATATAGACATTCGAAAGGAGTTAATCGAATATGGTATTCGAAGTTAGTTAATCGAATATGGTATTCGAAAGTTAGTTAATCGAATATGTTATTCGAAAGGGGTTAGTCAAGTCGAGTTAGTCAAATAGAGTTAACCAGTAGAGTTAATCAGTTAGAGTTAACCAGTTGGAGTTAATTAGTTAGAGTTAATCGATTAGAGTTAAAACGAACTAGAGTTAATCAAATACAGTTATTTGAGACAGAGTTAGTCAAACATAGTATTCAGGATAAGTTGCCATCTCGTACGACTGCTAGCGTAATTCGCAGGGCTGCAGATAGCCTAAGGCGGTCGGATGTTTCCTGAGGGAATCAGGCGTAACCATTGTGATCGCTGCGATCTAGAGTCAAGCGAATGGAGTTAAATCGAATATTAGTTATTCGATATGAGTTATCTAGTTGAGATAATCAAGTTAAGATATTCAAGTTAAGATAATCGAGTTAAGTTAGCAAGTTAAGTTATCAAGTCAAGATGATTGAGTCAAGTGATTAAGTTAAGATAATCGAGTTAAGATAATCGAGTTAAGTTAGCAAGTTAAGTTATCAAGTCAAGATGATCAAGTTAAGTAAATAAGTTCAGTTCGTCGAGTTAAATTAATCGATGTTAGTTTCATCGAAAGGAGTTATCGATGTTAGTTTCAACGAAAGGAGTTACTGATGCTAGTTTCATCGAAAGGAGTTATCGATGTTAGTTTCATCGAAAGGAGTTAATCGATGTTAGTTTCATCGAAAGGAGTTATCGATGTTAGTTTCATCGAAAGGATTTATCGATGTTAGTTCATCGAAAGGAGTTATCGATGTTAGTTTCATCGAAGGGAGTTATCGATTATAGTTTAATCGAAGTGAGATTTTCAAATAGGAGATATTTGAAAAGGAAGAGTTATCGAATGTTAGTTATTCGAAGAGAGATTATCGAATATCGTTTATTCGAGAAGAAGTTAATCGAATATAGGTTATTCGAAGAAGAGTTAATCAAATAGAGATTTCTCGAAGAGAGTTAATCGGCGAATTCGATTATATCGAATTCCGGAAAGTACTTATACTTTCCAGTGTTTAAATAGAGATTTATTTATTTATAAATAAATAAGCGTTAGGTTAATTATTCACTAATAGGAATAGAAGTTATAATTAAAGTTACATAATTCGAAAGGAGGAATTATAATGTTATCGTTATAAACAATGTTTTAAATATAGAAGTGGATTAGTAAAATTGAATCCGAGAAAGGAGTAAAGAAGTTGTTAAAGATTAAAAGATAAACTTCGACCATTTCGAAGTTATAACGTTGTTCAGTTAAGGTCTGAGAGGTAATTATATCCCAACTTGAGTGACTTCCTTCTTAACTAAGAAATGGTAAGGTTTGATCTTAAAGGAGTTTTGGAAATGTTTTCCAAACGAGAATCAAAAATGTTTTATGATAAAAGAAAATAAGAATATTGAATATAGGGAAACATGAGATAAGTAAATAAATGAACTGAAGAGATTAATGTTAAATGATGGTTGTTCGATATAATTTCCATTTGGAAATAATATCATTGTTTGCACACTTGTTTTTCTTTGATAGTTAACTCACCGACTATCGAAGTTTTGACCATTTTAACGTTGTTAATATGGAGAGACCGGTTGGATTATTATCCATAGAACCACTCTGTATTGGCATAAGCGTCGCGAATCATATATGCCAAAGATAATTGAAGACGGAGTAAAATGCAAGGGCTATTGTATAAGTCTTAGATAACAGCGACTAAGATGGATATACAGAATAGTGCCTTCGGTTTGTCCAGTCCCAGGACAACTTGTATGGACGAAGGTCTGACAGAGTATATCAAATGGATCACGTAAGTTGTTATGTTCAAACGTATTCACGTTTGGTGGCGGAGGAATTCGTTTCTCTTAGCTGTATACCCGTGTTATTTTTGGATAAGTCAATTTGTGATTTGGCGGGTATGACGATGTGACATTTCTAAGTGAATAAAGATGGATGTCTGACATAGTATTTCCAGACGGTCACGTACATTGAATTCTTCAACTATACTAAGAGTGAAAGCTGAGAAGGAAACTTCTTTTAGCTGACACGTAATGTATGGTTGTAGACGTCAATTAGTGATTCTGATGGATCTGACAATGTGGCATTCGAAGTGAATCTGATGTGATGATAAAGCGTAGCTTCTAGCCTCATCAACCGGTAAATGACAGAAATCGGGCAGGCAGCATGGCTAAGTCGGTCGCACCGAAGTAGGGTGTATAATCACCTATCTAGTGAATATTCATTTGTTTCTTAAATCTATCAATGTTGTCCCATATATATACGGGAACGGTTGCTGATCCCAACCGTTGGTGATGTACATTCGATACACTCAAGCGAAATGAGTGGTCGGTCATGTGTGGCAGAGTTGCAAGATGTTCTTGTTGAACTCCAGTGTATCGTTCCTAGAGTACACTGATCGGAAGGTGGTTCCATACCTTGTCATAGTTGGAAATCCATTATCCAATACGTGCTTGCGATTTTGATTGTATACTATATATGTAGAACGTGAGATGAAAGCGTTTCTGCTAGTTGATATCTATTTGTACATAGACATTATTATAATATCAAAAGGTTTTTGATATAAAGATATTTTGGATTCTCATAAGGGAAAAACCTGTTCCGTTCTGTGGCGTGGTCTTATGAGATATCGTTTACTTGTTCATATACCTGTTTAAACTGTTTTACTCATACCAGTCCCATGACTGACCCGGAGTTTATTTGTTTTGTTTTCCCTAAACTCTTGGGTGCCTAAATTTGTACGGGCAGACAAGTAGTCGGGATTTTACAGATATATTTGGAGAGCTTGGAGCAGGAGGTTTCAAGATCACATAGCTATAGTTATTTCCGCTGTGTTGTAAGTGTTGTACTCTGATAAGTGCTATTGTATACATAACTGTTATATTTCAAAGTTATGTTATCTATTATATGTTATTCGTTTCGCTGTGAGGTTCGTGTTACTCTGATGTTGTGTTCTTCTTCTTCTTCTATTCTATGTTTCTATCTTATCTATTCTCACCCTCTAATTTCTTTCATTAATTACCGGGATTTTTCGATGTTTTGGTTATCGACATCGTGCTTATGTCGATAACCAAAGTCACTCAAAATCCGGGTCGTTACAACAAGTCCTAGAACTATAGCGATAAAATAACATTGTTGACTAAACTTAAGCATGACTGTTATGTCGAGATTAGTTATAAGGGGAATATTACGGCGTATGACAAGTTTTGAACTATAACGTTAAATTAACGTTGTTGGCCAAGCTTATGCGTGACGTTAATATATAGCACTACTCCCTAGGGAATGAAAACAATCTGGTTTGAAATCCACTTATTCTAAAGTGATAAGTAACGATGTTGTCCAAAGAAAAATAAGAGTAAGGGTTTATAATAACTGAGAATGTTTTCCAAGAAGTGTGAAAGTGCTAAGACGGGGTTGAGAAATATCTGGTAAGATACGAGAATTCGAACAA
This sequence comes from Allium sativum, assembly GCA_030737875.1. Lineage (NCBI taxonomy): Eukaryota > Viridiplantae > Streptophyta > Magnoliopsida > Asparagales > Amaryllidaceae > Allium > Allium sativum. The sequence continues at coordinate 831,481,522 of CM060912.1, read as the reverse complement.
TAGAAACAAATGTTAAATAAAAGTGCCCGTGGTTGTGTGATGTTTATTTGTACATTTGAATGAATGTTTGGTTTACTTCGACAGTTAAATAACTGACTATCGAAGTGTTTTGACCATCGTTGTCAATACGGAGAAACCGGTTGGATATATTATCTGAAACCACTCCGTATGGGCATAAGCATTGCTAATTTGATTATTCTGAAGATAATTGAAGATGGAGTGAAATGCAAGGGTCATCTTGTTCCAGAATGGTGCTTTTTGTTTGTCCAGTCCCAGGACAACTTGTATGGACGAATGTCTGACAAAGTATTCCTAACGGTCGTATAAGACGATCCTTTTAAGGTATTATGTCTGGTGGCGGAGAAATTCGTTTCTCTTAGCTTTATACCCGTAATATTCTTGGGAAGATCAACTAGTGATTTGACGGGCTTGACGATGTGACATTCAAAGTGTATGGTGGCCATATGTTCTAAAAGATAGACGTAGCCTCAAGATTCACAACCAGGAAATGACAAAAATCGGGCAGGCAGCATGGCTATGTGGGTCGCTCCCATTAGGGTGTATAATCACCTATCTAGAGAAATTCCTTTTACTTCTGTAATCTATTTCGATGCTGTCCCTTTTTCGGGGAACGGTGGTTTGAGTCCAACCGTTGGTGATATACATTCGATACACTCAAGCGAAATGAGTGTTCGGTCATGTGTGGGTCGGGTTGCAAGACGTTCTTGTTGAACCCAGGTGTATTCGCCTCTAGAGATACATCATCGGAAGGTGGTCCCATACCTTGTCATAGTTGGAATCCAATCTCCAATAAGCGCCCTACGGTTTTTGATTTTATAATATGTATGTAGAGCGTAAGATGCAAGCGTTCTGCTATTTGGTTATTTACTTGATTAGACATTATTATAATATCACTGGATTTTGATATCAAAATATTTTGGGTTATAGTAAGGTAAAAACCGTCCATGTTTATGTGTGGGTTGGTCTTACTATTATTCTTTTGTTTCAAAAAGGATTTTCAAAGTTAAACCGTATGGTTGGAATTTACTCACACCAGTTCCATGACTAACCCAGAGTTTATTTTGTTTGTTTTCCCTAAACTCTTGGGTGCCCAAATTTGTACGGGCAGACAAGTGTTCAGGCTTTACAGATCCACTTGGAGGAGCTGGAAGCAGAAGGCTTCACCGTTAGTATTTAGAGATTATTTCCGCTGTGATATGATGTACTGTACTCTGGTAGTGGTATGGATATACAAAACAGATTTTTATTTCAAAGTTATGTTATATAATATATTTTATTCGTTCCGCTGTGAGATTCCTTACTCTGATTCTGCTCAGTTGTGTTCTTCTTCTTCTTCTATTCTATTAGTTCTATCTTATCTTTCTCACCCTCTAACTTCTTTCTATTAATGATCCGGTATTTTCGATGTTTGAACAGTCGACACTGGGTTTTGTGTCGATTTACGGGGTCGAAAATTCCAGTTCGTTACAGTGGTATCAGAGCTGAAGGTTAAGTGATTACCTTGGCTCTGTGGCGAAACTCAATAGAGATGAGGTTAGTAATACCCTAGATTGAGTTTGAGTGTATAGATATGAGCGCATATTTGTAAATTGATATAAAAACTATTTTATATTGTTTTGATTGGTTTGGTGAGTGGTTTATGAATTCTGTTCGATAATGGATTGCAAATTGTATCGATAGATGTTTCTAAAACCTTGAACAAAGTTATTCGACACAATATTGTATATAAAGGCTGGGTAAATGAAATATTTTACCCAAAAATATATTTTGATAAAAAGAAAGTATATATTATTGGATATATTGGATATGTTTGTTATTATTATAATCGAATAACATTATGGTTAAGATGGGTACGTAAATAACCCATCAGAACTTGTATAATGTAATTTGTGAAATTTAATGGATTAAATCCAAATTTAAAACCAGAATTGAAATAAACCCCGAAAACTTGGAAAAGGATTAAATATATAGAAATTTAAAATCCTAGGGAGATTTGAGATTGTTTTCCAAGCATTCTGAAAGATATTTGAAATGGAAGTGTTTACAAATGAGTTTGAAAAGTAATATAATATTGAACTCACTTTGATGGCTGGAAAATAAATCCGATAATGAAGTCGACCATCATCGGTGTTCATTTTCGAGTCTCTAAGTGATGGAGTACTACCAATGATTTTGTTTTGAAATGAGTTGTTCGGGAATTCAAAGGTTTTGAATTGCTTTGTTATGAATATATGTGTATTATTTCAAACTGATTTGAAATAAAACCTCAGGAATTTGAATTCTGAAATTTAAAATTTACTTATGAAGTAAATAAACAGCGAATTTAAATAAGTCAAATAAAATTTGAGTTGAATTGAAGCCAAGTAAGTGGAAATCGTACTGGAATAAGGATTTGACTTGGCAAAGTAGTTGAGTTGTGAATTGAGATTGGGAATGGAACCAAACTTGGTTGGGAAATTTGATTATTTGGAATTGGAATTGAACTAGAGTTTGAAAAAGAATTTTGAGTTGGGATTATTAATTGAGAATAAACTGACTGGAGATCAGTTGGAGATGCATTTGGGTATGCTGAATGCATTGCAAATGGAAGAGAGAAAGTTGGATGCCCAATAAAGGGAGAAGGCTAGAGTGGCGTGTTGTAGTAGTACCAATGAACCGTGCAGCGGAGATGTTGACGAAATTCTCCAAAAAATTAAAATGTTAGAAAATTTTCAGAATTTTGAAAATTTTCGTTACAAAGAAGGAAATTAAAATTTTGATCAGTTCAGTTGAAAACTGAAATTATGAAGTAAACCAAAAAGATTTTTAACCTGTTTGCAACAGAGATTGTAGCATTTTCCCATCTTAGCAATTTCGAGGACGAAATTATTTTAAGGGGGAAGGAATGTAATGTCCCGCATTTTTATTGGTTTGTATGTGGATATTTAAATCAGTTTAAATATTGAATTCGTAATATAAGTGAATTTATATATTAATTAAAACAGAGTTGAACATATAAAAATATATATTAAATATAATCGAGGCCATAATATCGTGGCAGTTCATAATTTAACGTTCTGAACAATGTTTGAGTGTACAGGACTCGTTTTAAATCGGATTTCTACGAAACAAGAAGTGTTGGAATCTGTTGAACTGTATCTTTCTAACAGAAGCGAAAAACCAAGATTTCGTATTATAAATGGGAAGTTATGTCCAAATTAAATGTTCAGAAAAGCAACGGCATATTCGTTTTTGACCATAACAGTTTATTTGATATAACTAGATACTGGTTGTGAAATTGGACAAGGTTCTTTTGAGATATAGTGATAATTTAATTTTTAGAATTTTACTGAAATTTTTATTTCACAAAATATGCAACTTTTTATTTGGAGTATTTTGTACCCTGTATCAATATTTTGAGGTTTCAAAATACGAGTCAACCTATCGATATTATTATATTTTTTGGATCGTGGCGCCTCGTTGGACACGACTGTATTTTTATTTCTGTCCGTAGCGGCTCGGACATTAACTAAACCCTATGTCATGCGATACACTAAAAGTTGAGAATAGAAAATAAATAAAAATGCACAATGTCAACCCAAATTCATCTTTGCTAAGATGTCCATAATTGGAAGTGACCGATCGAAGAAGGGGACAAGCTTTGTTTGAAAATCTCAGCTAATCTAACATAGATGTACTCCCTACCAAAGTGTACAACCTATTTAGTCTTAATCATATAAATGAAGCACAAGCAGCTAATCTGCTACCCACTCCCTAAAAGGAACAATTCAACCCCTACCCCATAATTCGCACATGGCTAAAGGTATGGCAGCAGTACCTAATTGAAGAAAATATCTCTGCCTACGTTGGATTTTGCAGTCCATTTCATTTGCTTACATATGCTTCTGAACCCCTCCATCCATGCTTCTTTTATATAAACACGGTGTATTATTCCCTTCCCATTTAGACAACTTCCATCTTCTATTTTAGACCCGCCATTCATACCTACCCGAATGACCAAATCTCCCCTGAATGATCAAATCGCAAAGATAAGATAAATATTCAACGCCTAACCTACCTATATATATATATATATATACATGAAACTTAAAGATAAATCAATCTAATATTAAAGTTCCTTCAGCCTGAAGTCTCGTACGCCCTCTTCTATCCACTTCAGCCCTATGTCTTGAAACTTTCCCACCTAAGGGAAAAGGATTCATTAAAGTCTGCAGCGAAGTGACAAAACGTGACAACCTATCCTACTCCTTGCATACCAAGGCATTTGATACGTGAGTGCCAAGGTAACTACCTTATAAATATGGGATTCGCCTCTTCATTTTTTTTTTAAAAACAGAACACCTCCTCTGTTTAAACGTAAACCACCCCTAAAGAAAAACAAAAAACAAAAATATATGAGTGTTCATAGGGTCCAGTTGAGCTCGTTTTAACTATGAAGGTGGCGTATGTTGTTCAGGCTTTGGTTAAGTAGGTCGGTGGGTGATGCAAAGTCTCGAAATGGAGTTTACTGATTGCGAGTGAAGGTGGCAAGAGTAAGGGTCTGGCGTCAGTGGAATGGGACTATATGGATGCGGCAAATGATGGACGTGAGCGTATAAGGTTTGGGTAACTGGAGTTTATGGGTTTCAAAGTTTTACTGGAGTTTTGTTTCGAACTGATGGCAGAAATAGGAGCACGCTGATTTAAAAATACTAAAGCGTGGAATGATTCACTGAAGAAGAAGGAAGGGGAGCACAGAGAAGCTGAGCTGTGCGGTTGCGGGGGAGTATTCGGCAATGAAGTGTATACCAAGTTAGGTATAAGGGTTTTGGGGAAGAAAATGCATGGATGGTGATTCCTGTTTGAAAAATGCATGAAGACCTGCTGAAAAGAGACTGCATACTGAGGATAGAAAGGATTAGAAGATGTAATATGCAGGGTCATGCGGTGTAGGCTTACATTATGGAAGTGGGCCGGTTTAATAACGGGAAGCCCAAAAAGAAAAAGGGGGCAATTGGACGTGAATTAGAAGGTTGGAGGGAGGCATTGAAATATGCATATTAGAGGGAGTATGTACAGACGCACTGTTCATCAGGGCCAGTTGAATTTAAATGAACCAAGAAAAATCAAAATGAAATTCGATCAGTCTGATTCGTTGGAATCACTGGGACGCAGGCTACTTACTGAAGTTGATCCGGAGTGATTTGAAGCATGTTGAATTTATGGCAAAATTGAAAGCTTGGTTGAATCAACTGACTTAAATCGTTATTTAATGGTTAACACGCAAAGGAGAGTAAATTCACTAACTCTGTTCTAATTTAAAATATTATAATTATATTTTAAATATTGGTTGAACGTTGTGTGATTGTCGCTTCGGTAGATTACAATTAAATTAGTTGAATTATGTATCATTGCATATATACACATCATTGGTTGGACTGATTCCATCGATTATATTATTTCCTGGTATGAAATCAGTGTTAATTATTGACTAACATCAGTGGATGCAGGAAACCGGTTGGAGGAATCCAACCGGATTCCTCAATATTTATATGTACTGTTTGTTTTATATAGATGCACTGTTTGAAACCAAATGACTTTTGAAACCTTGTGTTGATATTATTTTTGAATGGAAATTCAAACGTTATTTTGATTTAATCAATAGATGATATCGATTAAGAAAGTGGCAACAACCAACCATAAATGTATCATTTGTTTTAACCGCTATTGTTTTACCAAAATCCCACCATGTGCGAAGCACGTGTTTCATCATACTTACTAAATGATTTGGTAAAGTGGATTCTTATATTAATAAGATTAATAAGTAAGTAGGCGGAGATTAACTTGATGATTAATAACAAGAATTTATTGTTTTAAGAACAATTAAATAAGATATTTACAAATAGATTATGGTTGATTTCATATTAAGTAAGATTAGTTAGAATCGATTATTGTTTATTTAATAGTAAATAGGATTATTTAGAAATAAATTATTATTTTTATAGTAATCGATACAAGTGAAATTATTTGGATTAATAAATGTTATTTATTCAAAATGAAAAGATTTGTTAGAATTGATTAGTGGGTTAATCATGGCTAAATATTTGCCAAGCAAACTGTTTGGATCAATAATTAGTTATTTAATTATATTAGATTGGGCTGATTAATCTAATGTAATAAATTAACGAATAGTTGATTTAGTTTAAATAAGATTTTAAAGTATAAGGGATTTGTCTAAAGAAGACAAAAGCGAAGAGGAATGTTTAATAAGGGATTTTTCTAAGAAAGACTAAGCGGAGAGAAATGTTTAAAAATTGATTTGTATAAGCTAATGTAAATAACCAAGTTTTCAAAATAAGGATATGGAGTCATAAAACCATATTTAAAATATAGCAAGAAGCACGATTACGGATTTTAGAGTATAAGGGGTTAGAGTTACAAACTTATATCTATTCTAAGATAAGAATGTTGTTGATCAAGGTCTGGAAGGTAATTAAAATACCCCAACTTGAACGACTTCACTATTATCGAAGGATGGTATTTTTGTAACGGAAAGAGATGTCAAGATTTTTGTAACGGAAAGAGATGTCAAGATTTTTGTAACGGAAAGGGATGTCAAGATTTGTTATAAAGAGAATATTACAACGTATGACAAGTCCTAGAACTATAGCAATAAAATAACTCTGTTGACTAAACTTAAGCGTGAATGTTATGTTGAGATTAGTTATAAGGGAAATATTACAGCGTATGACAAGTTTTGAAATATAACGTTAAATTAACGCTGTTGGCCAAGCTTAAGCGTGATGTTAATATATAGCACTACTCCCTAGGGAATGAAAACAATCTGGTTTGAAATCCACTTATTCTAAAGTGATAAGTAACGATGTTGTCCAAAGAAAAATAAGAGTAAGGGTTTATAATAACTGAGAATGTTTTCCAAGAAGTGTGAAAGTGCTAAGACGGGGTTGAGAAATATCTGGTAAGATACGAGAATTCGAACAATAGAAACAAATGTTAAATAAAAGTGCCCGTGGTTGTGTGATGTTTATTTGTACATTTGAATGAATGTTTGGTTTACTTCGACAGTTAAATAACTGACTATCGAAGTGTTTTGACCATCGTTGTCAATACGGAGAAACCGGTTGGATATATTATCTGAAACCACTCCGTATGGGCATAAGCATTGCTAATTTGATTATTCTGAAGATAATTGAAGATGGAGTGAAATGCAAGGGTCATCTTGTTCCAGAATGGTGCTTTTTGTTTGTCCAGTCCCAGGACAACTTGTATGGACGAATGTCTGACAAAGTATTCCAAACGGTCACATAAGACGATCCTTTCAAGGTATTATGTATGGTGACGGAGAAATTTGTTTCTCTTAGCTTTATACCCATAATATTTTTGGGAAGATCAACTAGTGATTTGATGGGTTTGACGATGTGGCATTCAAAGTGTATTGTGGCCAGATGTTCTAAAAGATAGACGTAGCCTTAAGCTTCACAACCGAGAAATGAAAAAATCGGGCAGGTAGCATGGCTATGTGGGTCGCTCTCATTAGGTTGTATAATCACCTATCTAGAGAAATTCCTTTTACTTCTGTAATCTATTTCGATGTTATCCCTTTTTCGGGGAATGGTGGTTTGAGTCCAACCGTTGGTGATATACATTCGATACACTCAAGCGAAATGAGTAGTCGATCACGTGTGGGCAGGGTTGCAAGACATTCTTGTTGAACCCAGGTGTATTCGCCTCTAGAGATACATCATCGGAAGGTGGTCCCATACCTTGTCATAGTTGGAATCCAATCTCCAATAAGCGCCCTGCGGTTTTTGATATTATACTATGTATGTAGAGCGTGAGATACAAGCGTTCTTCTATTTGGTTATTTACTTGACTAAACATTATTATAATATCACTGGATTTTGATATCAAAATATTTTGGGTTATAGTTAGGTAAAAACAGTCCATGTTTATGTGTGGGTTGGTCTTACTATTATTCTTTTGTTTCAAAAAGGATTTTCAAAGTTAAACCATATGGTTGGAATTTACTCACACCAGTCCCATGACTGACCCAGAGTTTATTTTGTTTGTTTTCCCTAAACTCTTGGGTGCCCAAATTTGTATGGGAAGACAAGTGTTCAGGCTTTACAGATCCACTTGGAGGAGCTGGAAGCAGAAGGCTTCACCGTTATTATTTAGAGATTATTGCCGCTGTGATATGATGTACTGTACTCTGATAATGGTATGGATATACAAAACAGATTTGTATTTCAAAGTTATGTTATATAATATATTTTATTCGTTCCGCTGTGAGATTCGTGTTTACTCTGATTCTGCTCAATTGTGTTCTTCTTCTTCTTCTTCTTCTATTCTATTAGTTCTATCTTATCTTTCTCACCCTCTAACTTCTTTCTATTAATAATCAGGTATTTTTGATGTCTGAACAGTTGACGCTGGGTTTTGTGTTGATTTTCGGTGTCGAAAATTCCAGTTCGTTACATATATATTAATTTGTATTTCAAAAAGTTATGTTGTATATTATATTTTATTCTGCTACAATGTGAGATTCTGTGTTGTGTTTCTGTTCTTCTGTGTTTTTTCTTCTTCTATTATAATATTTCTTTCTTTCTACTCTTACCCTCTAACTTCGTTCTAATTATGATCTGGTATGTCCAATCCTTGAATAGTTGACATGTATTTTATGTCGATTTTCAGGGTCGAAAATCCCAGTTCATTACAGTGGTATTCCAGCTTCGGTTGAGCGAATACATTGGTCTTGGCAGGGGTTTACTCATTAGAGATAGGATTAGTAGTATCCTAGAATGAGTTGAGCGTTTATATATGAGAGCACATTTTTGTTAATTTATATAAAAATTAATTTATATTGTGTTGGCTAGTCTGTTGAGTGGTTTATGAATTCTGGTCGAATCATGGGACGCCATGGCATCGTTACGAGTTTATAAATGCTTGACAAAGAATTCAATGTGGTATTGTTTAAAGTTGGCAAATGAAATAATTTTACCCAAAATTCTATTTCGATATGGAAAGAATAATTTTCTGAAATTATTATAATATATGGATGCGTTGGTTGTTATTACTATAATCAAATGAGATTATAGAAAATTGGGATGGTTATCTATAACAAATAAATTTGTATATGAAGGAAATATACAAATGTGATAAATTAAAATTGAATTCAAATAAGAATTTGGAATTTAATCCTGGGAAGTTGGAAAATATTTTCTTGAAGTATATTAAAATAATATAGCTTTATTTTTGGAGGATTTTTGAATGGATTTTGAAAGTGTTAAAGCGCTGAACTCAATTCAGTGGCTGGAAAATAATTCTGATGATGACTGCAACACGTCAGTGTTCATTTTCGAGTATCTAAGTGATGGATTGCTACCTTAGAAAAGTTCTGAAGGAAATTTTCTTGAAACAAAACAAGTTGGTTTTGAGAATTCAAATGTTTTGAATTTGAAATGGATATATATATATATATATGTGATTTCAGAAGAATTGGAAATAAAAACCCGAGGATTTGGATTCTAGATTTTAATTTACTTAAGCAAGTTAAATGAATCAAAGTGGATAAATTGATTTAAATGAATTTGAATAAATTTGAATACATATAAATGGAATATGAATCAGATTTGAATGTACTGATTGAAAATCATTCAAATTAATTGAAAGTAAACATATATAGTGTGCAATGTAAATGGAAACCAAAAGTTTTGGTAGAATTAAATTTGTTGAAGTATGAAATGTTAAGTTTCAACATAAGTGTGTTTTTTAAAAGTAAATGGGTTTATAACATTTTTCCTACCTTAGTAATTTTGGGGACGAAATTCTTTTAAGGGGGAAGAATGTAACGACTTGGATTTTTTGTCGATTAATTTTAAATGTTCAATATTTATTTTGATAATATAAATGAATTTTTATATTGGGTTATCTATTTAATAATTGAATACAAATTAATTTTGATTATATTGAATAATCATAATATGAAACCGATGAATAATTGAATTCAAAATTAAAACTGAGCCAAACAATTCAGATAATTAATATAATTCCTATTTGAATATAAATGATAATAATAATAATTTATTATTGAGGAATTTACTTATTTTGAATTTAAATTATATTATATCGATTCAATTTGATATCTTCAGCATACGATCATATAGGGCTTCAAAACCTATTCCAGTGAGTTCAGAATAGTGGTATAACCCTAGGGATGTCAGGTGTTGCATTTGAATAAGAGTTCGACAACCCATACCTTGCCAGTTGGAATCCATACTCCAATAAGAGCACGCGGTTTTGATTGAATACTAAATATGTAAAGCGTGAGATGCAACTGTTTTGCTAGATTCATATTTACTTGTCTTAGACACTATTATAATGTCAGAAAAGTACTGATTTCAAAAAAAATGTTTTGGTTATCATAAGGTAAAAACATCTGTATTTATGTGTGGATCAGTCTTACGATTATCATTTCTTTCGAAAAGGAATTTTTTTAAAAATTAAACCAAGTGGTTGGAGTTTACTCACATCAATCCCATCACTGACTCAGAGTTTTATTTTGTTTGTTTTACCTTAAACTCTTGGGTGCCCAAATTTGTATGTGCAGTCAAGTAGTGAAGGTATTTATAGATATCAATGGAGGAGCTTGGAGCAGAAGGCTTCCGCGTTAGATATTTATTGTTATTTCAGCTGTGTTGTAAGTGTTGTACTCTGATAATTGTATTGTATACAAATATTGATTTGTATTTCAAAACGTTATGTTATATATATATATATATATATATTATATTTTATTCCGCTGCCATGTGAGATTCTGTATTGTTTTTCTGTTCTTCTGTCTTTTTGCTTCTTCTATTCTAATATTTCTTTCTTTCTATTTCCCACCCTCTAACTTCTTTTTAATTATGATCTGGTATGTTCGATGCTTGAATAGTTGACATGTATTTTATGTCGATTTTCGGGGTCGAGAATCACAGTTCGTTACAATATGGACCCGTAATAAGTATGCACTGATTGTTCATAGTTTTTAAATATGAATTGGATACATGGTGAGGGTCTAGATCAGTTCATTGCAAACATGAATGACAAGGCATGCATGGATCAGAAAGTTTGCACGTCCATGGATCGAACAGTATGAAATGGATTGGTTAATATAGGGAAGGCAGCATGTTTCACCATGGATCGACAATATCATGCGACATGGTTCGACAATCTTCATTCAGTGGAAAAATGGTAAATACTTGGAACGGTTGCTCTTCATGATGACAGATGTCTTCACATGTTTTAGATATGGGTTGGATCTTTATAGTATTATGGATCGGTCTCATGTTGTAAGCATAGGATATGCGTGCTTGATGCCACGTGGACCGGAAATGACATTCACTACGGGGTCGGTCATTAATATATAAAAGGGTCAGTTATCTTTGTTCCATCCAGAGGGAGCTGACATGGGAAAACTTGGATAGTGGAAGAAAACATGGAACATTTACATATTGGTGACTACAAAGCTTCCATGGTTTAACACTGTAAAGCTTTAGGTCAGCATCACTTATATATATGGGTCGGTCTGTGTCATTGCATAAGGTGTCGCTTACATAAACGCGAAATACTGGATCCCCGGGTTTTCATTAAGGAATGTAATTGTCTTGGGTATGTAATGACCCGGATTTCGAGCGACTTTGGTTATCGACATAAACACGATGTCGATAACCAAAACATCGAAAAATCCTGGTAATTAGTGAAAGAAATTAGAGGGTGAGGAAAGATAAGATAGAAAATTAGAATAGAAGAAGAAGAAGAACACAACATCAGAGTAACACGAATCTCACATCGGAACGAATAACATAAAATAGATAACATATCCTTGAAATAAATCATTATATGTATACAATACATTATCAAAGTACAACACTTACAACACAACGGAAATAACTATAGCTATATGATCCTGAAGCCTCCTGCTCCAGCTCTTCAACTATATCTGTAAAATCCCGACTACTTGACTTCCCATACAAATTTAGGCACCCAAGAGTTTAGGGAAAACAACAAAGTAAACTCCGGGTCAGTCATGGGACTGGTATGAGTAAAACAGTTTAAAAACAGTTCGAACAAGTACACGATATCTCATAAGACCACGCCGCATAATGGAACAGGTTTTTCCCTTATGAGAATCCAAAATATCTTTATATCAAAAACCTTTTGATATTATAATAATGTCTATCAACCACAGTATATATAATCATCTAGCAGAAACGCTTTCATCTCACGTTCTACATATATAGTATACAATCACAACCGCAAGCATGTATTGGGTAATGGATTTCCAACTATGACAAGGTATGGAACCACCTTTCGCTCGTGTACCTCTAGAGAGGAATACACTGGGTTCAACAAGAACATCTTGCAACCCGGCCACACATGACCGACCACTCATTTCGCTTGAGTGTATCGAATGTATATCACCAACAGTTGGGATCAGCAACCGTTTCCCGAATGGGACACATCAACAATAGATTTTTAGAAGTAAATGAAACTCTAGATCAGGTGATTATACACCCTACTTCTGTGCGATCGACTTAGCCATGCTGCCTGCCCGATTTCTGTCATTTACCGAATGTGAGGCTAGAAGCTACGCTTTATCATCACACCAGATTCACTTTGAATGCCACGTCGTCATATCCATCCAATCACCGATTGACGTCCTCAACAATACATTATGTGTTAGCTAAAAGAAGTTTCCTTCTCCGCTTCCACTCTTGGTACGGTTGGAGAAATCAATATATGTGATCGTCTGGAAATATTCTGTCAGACATCCGTCCATACAAGTCATCCAGGAACAGGATGAACCGAAGGCACTATTCTGTAAACAGGATAGCCCTTGCATAACTCCGTCTTCAATTTCCTTTGGCATATATGATTCGCAACTCTTATGCCAATACATAGTGGTTCTTTGGAAAATAATCCAACCGGTCTCTCCATATTAACAACGTTAAAATGGTCAAAATTTCGATAGTCTGTGATTTAACTATCGAATAAAAACAGGTGTGCAAACAACGATATTATTTCCAAATGGAAATTATATCGATCAAACATCATTCAACATTCATCTCTTTATTTCATAAATCTACTTATCTCATGTTTCCCTATATTCAATATTTCTTATTTTCTAAATTTAGAAAATATACGTTATTAACAATGGAAAACATTTTCATTTCTTGTTTTCGTTATTAGAAAACATTTCTGGTTTCTTATTTGGAAAACATTTCCAAAGCTTCTTCATTGGACTTAGACAGATGTTTTTAAACAAACCATCGCGATGCCAACTCAAACCATTTCCTTTACTGCCGAACCTTAACTATTCCTTAGTTAAAAACGAAGCCAATCAAGTTGGGGTCGAACTACCTCTTAGACCTTAACTGAACAACATTTCTAACTTTGAAATATGCAAAGTTCACTTGATATTCCTTTTGCTAACTTCCTTACTTAACCCTCCTTCGAATAGCTATATTCGATTGACTCTTTTCACTTAACTCTATTCGATTAACCCTTATCAATTAACTCTATTGGACTAACATTATTGGATTAACTCTATTTGACTAACGCTATTGATTTACTCATTTCACTTAACTCCTTTCGAATAAACTATATTCGATAACTCCTTTTACTCTCTATTCGAATAAACTATATTCGATTAAATCATTTTACTTTCTATTCGAATAACTATATTCGATTAACTCATTTGCTTTATTTCTAATCGATTAAACTAACATCGATTAACTCCTTTTACTTTAACTCTAATCGATTAAACTAACATCGATTAACTCCTTTGCTTTAATACTAATCGATTAAACTAACATCGAATAACTCCTTTGCTTTAACACTAATCGATTAAACTAACATCGATTAATTTCTTTGCTTTAACACTAATCGATTAAACTAACATCGATTAACTCCCTGCTTTAACACTAATCGATTAAACTAACATCGATTAACTCCTCTGCTTTAACACTAATCGATTAAACTAACATCGGTTAACTTCTTTCGAATAAACTATTCATTTATAAAGATTTACTTTTAGTAACGGTTCCTCACTTTACAAATGATTTCCTTTTTATAAAACTCTATTCGTTTTAAAAACAATTTTCCCTTTTATTTACTTTCGAAATATTTCCTTTTATAAAATCTGTTGATTTTATAAAATCCCTTTATTTCAATATACATTGAAATAATTCTTTTTACATCCCAGGGTCTTTTATGATATTTACAATATCGAATAACAATAATCAACATCATTCCAACACACATAATCCATAACTGATTATATACCACATCATATATCACAATATATGAAAACAGTAAAATAAATATTGAGGAATCCAGCTGGATTCCTCCAACCTGTTTCCCTGCATCACAGATGTTAAGCAATATAGATAACACCACTTTCAGTTCTATATGGTATATTCTGTTAAACAGAATCAATATAGAAATCCAACTAACTGACTAGCAGTTCAATCAAACAGTCAACACACAGTCAATCAGCCAATATCTAACAATTCTAAAAATACAACATAAAATTATAAACTGTTCAGAGTTGGTGAGATTTACACACTTTGGAGCGTTAATCGTTAAATAACGGTTTGCGTTATTTGACTCAGTTGGACAATTTATTTTGCTATAAATTGTAACGAGCTCCGAATTACTTCCAGTCGGTTCCATGTTGTATCCCGTCCTTACGATCCCAGCGGATCCTGCTTTCGTCAATTTCTATTTCAAATTCTCTTTGCTTTACCGACCCAATCCATCATCATACCCCTTTATTTCTTAATTAAGCCGTATAATTCCCTTTCTTAATCTCCCTTTCTAGTAAGTCTTCCTCCACTAAAACGCCATAGACTGGTTTAACATGCTTTACCAATACAACAGTCAAAACTGCTCATACCCCACTTATACATCTCAAACTAAGGACATCACCACTTTACGGCCTATCAGCTTTAATCTCAAAACCAGTGTAAAGGTTTTGTTTCCATCCTTTAAAATTTTAAAGACTATTCAGTAAAACATGAATTCCCCAAACAAACACACTTCAGTTTGAACTTAACCCCACTTCCTTCTTAACGAAAGATTTCCAGTCCAACACTTCATGATTCACTAAGAAAAAATACTCAAATTCCTCACTTTTAAAAACTCGGACCAACTGTTCTTCCTCAACCCACCTTCCCATATGCGGCCTTCCCTTTCTTCCGCCCATACGCCAACTCCCACCCTCATGCTTCTCAAAACAAAAATCGCATTACCATTTAATTAACACAAAACAGACGTTATAACCTAAATCAACTTAACCATTAGTTAATTTCATATTAGCATGGCTAATACCTTCTCCAGCTCCAGATATTTGAAGTGCCTGTAATGGCCATCACCGAAAACTCCGAACTCCCTTCCCCCATCATCTGTTTGCGACACCCAAAAGCACAACCACCAACTTCCTTCACTACTCGCGCTCTCCCCTATGGTATCAAGAACAACCAACTCACACTGTCATCCTCACAGGCGACGGCATCCCAAATCCACGCTGCGGTTGTTCGAGTTCCCCAAAATGATGTCGCGTTCGAAGAAGACTACCAGGATGATGAGCTATCCTATCCGAGCTCAAAGATCAGGCTTTGGCAGATTTTTTTGAATTTTGTTTTGATTTTTATTTCATTTATGAACTTCGCGATTTTTCTCTGAAGAAAAAGAAAGAATAAAAAAGAAGACGGCGGAATGTTTTTGAGCAGAAAAGAATTAGGTCTTAAGTTAAGAGTGTATTTATATGAATTTGGTTGGATTTGGGAGGCAAATCGTTCTCCATGTTTCTCCTTTAGTTTTTGAAAGGTGTTGAACTTTCCACATTCACGGTTTTGCTAAGGAGTAATGAAATGAACGGTGGCTCATTTTTGACCCCAGAGGAAAGAAATGGATTAGGAGATATTTGTTTTACACTTTCGGGTACCCTGTTATACGAAATTCTGTTTGTTCACGGACTGATATGAAAATACCGTTGTGACCAGTAAGGTACCATGATTTCAAAAATATAAAAATACCGGTAGGTGGACTCATATTTTGAAACTTCAAAAATGTTGATTTCAGGGTGCGAAATACTTCAAATAAAAAGTCGCTTATTAAATTAATTAAAAATTAACATAAAAATCTAAAAATTAATTTATCATTATGTCTCTAAAGAACCTTGTCTAAATTCAATCCCGATCTCTAGTTATATCGAATAAACCATTACGGTCGATAAACGATTCTATAACGACTATTTTAAAATTTGATTTGGACATATCTCAAAATCTACACGACGAAATCCCGGTTTTTCTCTTCCACTAGAAATATATACTCCACCAGCTCCACACGTTTCTTGTTTCACAGAAATCCGGCTTAAAACGAATCCTGTACCTTCAGTTGAAGTTCAAATCGCCAAATAGCGAACTGCAGCGCCATTCGAGCTCGTTTATAATTATATTATAAACTATACGTTCAACTGTCGACGATTGAATATATTCGTTATTCAAATTCAATTCAAGCTGAATTAAATATCACAGATGATCCAGTTCACATCATATTGCCATTTCAGCCTATTCTGAATTAAATATATTATTTAATTTATTATATTAATTAAATATTCATCATTATTTAATTCTACGACCATTTTATTCACTAAACCACCATTGATATAATTAAATAAATCAATCATAATACCCCTGCCAATGCAGGTCATTACAGGGTAGGTTTCATTTACTTAAATATATGGAACATATTATAATGCATGAGGACCTGTATACACTTGGACACTCTTTACAGAAATGGATCTGCAGCTTATTAGTATATGGATCGGTATGATAATAACACAAGTATGGGTCGGTTCATCTCACTACAAATAAAGCACCACATGGCCTATAAACCTATGTATTGGAAGATCCATTGAACATTAAAAGTCATACAGGCTTTGTAAGGTATGGGTCGATATACTTGATTAAAATATAAGGGTCTGCACGTATAAAGGAGGTGGCATTTCCGTAATATTTATGTATCGATCGTCTCTACAGTATGGATCAAACAAAAATATAACCCGGTGGCATTTCTTTAATATTGATGGATCGGTCGTCTCTACATTATGGATTAAATCGAAACATAACCCAGTGGTAATTCTATAATTACGATGGATCGAACATAAATTGGTGCAGTGGCATTTTCTTAATTATGATAGTACCAATCCATAACCTGCACACATGAAATTCAGCTTTGCCACTCCATTAAAACTACACATATAAATACCCCGTGACTTCCCACATTTTGGGGGACCGGATCTCCTCTCCACGAAGTGTTATCCAATTATTTCTCAACCATTCCAAATCACTCCAACCTCCATTAAACTTCTTCAAGCTTAGATTCAACATCAAAGCCTCCATGGAATCATTCAAAATCATCTAAGTGTCTGAAGATCTACATCGACAATCATCACACTTAGAGAGGTCTAGCTATTCCCTTAGCGGAGTTGAGTGGATTAAACGAAAAAAGTGAGGAAATAAAGAGAAATACTCGTAAAAGTGGGGAAATGAGTGATAAATAAAGTTTACATACCTTGTAAATTCCATGAGGAAAATTAGATCTCTTTCCATAGTGGACTTAGGCCGATTTTAAGCCGAACCACTCTAAATCTCCTTGTCTTTACATTTTCCTTGTGTTTGTGGCTCCATATTTTTAGATTTACCTGTTTGTGAAGTGTTGCAAAAAACACCTTAGGTGTTGGTGTCATTTTCGACATCAACAAGTTAGATGTAAAACTACAAAGTTGGTTTAACTATATGCCAAAGCAAGAAGAGTTGAAAAGTAATTTTCAATATATATATATATATTTGTTGTGCAATCATTGATGTTCAAAAAGAATTTTATGATATAATATATGCTAAATTCTTAATGAATTATAACTAATTTAGAAATTAACATGTCATTTTTGTTGATATACAAAGTTCAGGTTATATGATTTGTACATTGTTATGTTGCATGGAAAACTACATTTTCTAAATATGAATATACATGGTAAAATTGACATATATTTTTAAGAGCTTTTAGAAAAATTGACTAAATACTCTTTAGAATTATTCAAATAATTACAATTTAAAATTTCATGATTAGTTTAAACATATAGATTGAAATATAAAATATAAAGAAAGAATTGAGGAGGTTCAACAAATAATTATAGAAATGTTAAAATGTAGGTATTTAAAGCAGAATTTGTTTCCTTAAATTTATGATAAGTTTATTGAGATAAGTGTATAATATATTATTATTTTTATTTATTTTTAGATATATTATTTGAACTATGTGAATTATTTAACTTTATATTTGGAAGGAAAACTCATTTTGTCATTTCTTTTGATAAGAACATGGTGTACATTTTAAAACACCACACTTAGCATTAATTAGATGAATCAATGAAAGCTTATTGATTGAATTCATCTGTTAAATTCGAAATCACATAATTAATTTAAAGATATTTACTTAAGTGTAAATTGTTAAGTGATATTGTGCAATGTTTTGTAAATAACTAAACAATACTTAAAATGTTGGCATTTGACATTAACATTACAATGTATCACATAGTAAATATATTGACGTAAATAGGTTCATCTTGAACTTGTGATAGTTATTTGTGTATAATTTATGATATCTAATTGAGGTGTTTATATTATTATTTTCATTTGGTTAATATGGATATGGTTAATTTTGATGTGATTTATTAGGCGAATCATCGAGTAATAGTTTGCTAAAGTTATTTTCATAGTTTTAATATTATGTAATTAATTGTTAGATATATGATAAATGTAAAATGTTAGAAATAAATTGAGAGAGACTTAAATGGTTACAAAATTTTTAAAGTGAAGGTATTTGGTGCCAAATGTTAATTTTTAGTTTTTGAAAGAAATATTAGTTAATTAAATTTATTTAAATTACTTAAATTTTAGGTTTTGTAATTAATTTAAATATATGGACTTAAATATAAAATGCAAAAAGCTAATTGTAAATAAATAATTGCATAAACTTTGAAATGTCCATATCTAAATGTAAAATGAGAAAATAAGTAATATAATGTGAGAGAATTAATAAATAGTATTTATTATTTAAATGTTAAGATGAGAACTTTATTATGCAATGTATGACAAATTTTGTTGTGAAATACATAAACCATTAACGAAAATGATTATTATTATTTATGTGTAATTTATTTTCTATAGCTTACATAAACAACATGTATGTGTTTGGATTTAAGAATATTTTTAATCATTTTTGTTAATATAAATATACATGTTGAAATTAATGTATGTGGAGTTACTAATGTCCAAAAAGAATTTTATAATATAATAAATGGTAAATTCTTGGTATAATGAATAATAACTAATTTACAATTTAACTTTGTTATTAATGTTGATGTACATTGTTCATGTTATATGATTTATACATCTTTATAGTTGCATGAAAAAAAATACCTTTTTAATTATGAATATGCATAGTAAAATTGACGTATATTTTTAAGAGCTATTAGAAAAATGGACAAAATACTCTATAGGATATTTAAATAATTATAATTTATGATTTGATGAGTAGTTTAAACGTATGAATTGAAATATAAATTACCATAAAAGAATTGGAGAGGCTCAAAAAATAATTATAGAAATGCCAAAATCCTGGTACTTAAAGTGGGAATTGTTTTCTTCAATTTATGATAAATTTGTCGAGATAAATGTATAATATATTATTATTTTTTACTATTATTTACACATATTATTCAAACCGTGTGACTTATTTAACTTTGTATTTGGAAGAAAAAATAATTTTGCCATTTTTGTTAATATGAACATGGTGTACATTTTATAACATCACACTTAGCGTTAATTAAATGAGTGAACAATAATCTGTTGATTGTATTCATTTGTTAAATTCAAAATCACATAAATAATCTGTAACACCCCACGTCCGTTAATGTCACTCACAAAGGGAATGCATTAAGCTTCGTGGAACGTTATAAGTAAACAGAACAGAATATTACAAGACAGATAAAGTAGTACTTGAAAAATTTATAACTTTATTGCAGCAGTAACAGAAATATGATTGGTTACATCTTCAAAGCAACAAACAAGTACTAATATCAGTCTTGTAGTAAAGCCTTTAGAGTACATAATTTTAAAGCCATAATCCCCAGTAGAAAATGCCATAAATAAGAAGAATCAAAGCCAAGCAATACATCTTTCAACTTCAAGCTAGAAGAAAGAGATATCTTCACTAAGCTTGCATATTTCCTCCCTAAGAATGTAATGACCCCAAACATCCGTGATACGAAAGTAAGGATAATCATAGGAGCATAACATAATTACAACAATAACAGATCTCAATAATAGCATAACACATAAATCATTGTAGCAAAAATAAGAATGTCATCACAACATAACATCACAGACTTCAGAGTACGTAGTACATGATACACTTAGCAAAATAGAAGTCTTAAACAAGGAAATAAATAAGGTCTAAATCTCCACCAAATACATCAAAGCTCAATAATGTCTAAATGTATCAAGAAGCAAATAAAAAGATAAAAAGAAAGGTTCTTCATCTTCTTCCTTAGCAAGCTCCAGTCCAGAAAGCATCCATACCTAAAACTTGTCATTTGGCTGCCCGTGTGGAAAGAGAGGACCCGAGTTTGCAAAGTGAAACAAACTACGAGTCAGTCATGAGACTGGTATGAGAAATCTTTCATAACTAACAATATGGCTAATCACAGGACCACGCCGCTAATGCGGAACGGATTTACTCCATTAGACTGCCAGTGCGCGAGTTTAATAAATTTTATTTTAAAAGCAATGCAATTCTTTTTAGAAAATAAAATCATTATAAGACTCAAGTTCCATCACACAATGCAACGCAAACCGGAGGATATAGTTTTACCTTATAATGATAAAAAATGCTTGATACATGGAAAATAATGTTTAGTATTATTATTAGTGTCTAATCAGTTTTAAAATACTTCAACGTAAATCGATCAATCCTAGATGGCATAGTACCCCACCCTTCTATGTCGCCATATATAGGTCTACAATCAAAACCGTAATGTCGTATTGGAGAGTGGATTTCCATCATGAGTCAAGGCTAGGGACGATCTCCAAACCGATTCGAGACACTCTAGCAATGTCTCAGGATTCGGACACTGGCGAGCCCTTGGATACTGCAGGGCCGGTCCACAAATAATGTTAGTGGATTGGCAATTCGTAAACACATGCTTCCCGGTCCTATTGAACCTATAAAATGGTCACAATCGACCAATAAAACCGAAGCGCCTTATTCCATCAACCACATAAGTAAAAATGTCGGGTCTTGTAAAACCCCAAACACCACTTCTAACTAGAAAGAAACGTGTGAACTCCCTGGGTTCCCTTGTCCCGTTTCTGACTCAACCGGGGTGTGAGGCTCACGAGGTAACATTATACACAAAGCTATGCCGAAATAGGCTATGCTTTGATCATCATCTATAAGGCTCTTCTTTTCAACAAAAGCCTCGGTCAATTGCATCTTGGCATGTCACATTGACAATTCATGCCATGCGATCGATAACTACCAATATATAACCTTCGAGCTCATGCGTCTCAAAGAAGGGCGTCAAGAAAGAGAATAAATTCTCTGCCACCACTGATATACATTAAATATAAATCAATTTAATTACATGGAATGAAATCCAATGACGGACACACATCCATTTACAAGTCCGTTCTGGGCCTGAACAAAACCGGAGTCACCGTATTCCTCGTCCTGTATGTCTAATACGGAAGAGAGGTGCTCGCATATCCGGACAATCAACAAGTACGTCTGGACAACTACCACTTTAACCCTTTACTGGTTGCTAACCAATGCCGGGCATCAGTAGTTATTCTTTTGATGTGAAGATCACCAGTCTTCAATCGTCGTCTTTAAGATCTTCAATTTAGATCATCGTATAATCATTTGAAATGAGATTTAACTCAGTCTTTTCAAATGATTCTCGCATATATATAGTGTAAAAACATTTCATAACATTAACAGTATTTAATAAGGATTTATCGCTATTTTTATTTATATAAAAATAGCCAAATTTATTTAACAACGCTTCGGGTCGATGGGCGGCCCTGGCGCTGTTTTTATCGAAATTTGATTTACACTTATCTCGAAATCTAACCGTTGGATTTTAACAAAATTTATATCGATGGAAAGATCTTCCCAAAGCGGTCCTAACGGTTCTAGTTTTGGGAAAATCCGATGGTTGGATCTTTCGGTACAATCGTTTAAAGTTACGATTTCGAAACGCGAACTACCGCGCGTGATTCGTTTAATTTTATTTTATATTTATATGTATAATTATATATAAATATAAACCATTCAACGAATTCACTAATTTTTTTAATATGCCAAATAAAAGAATATATACATGAAATTTTGACAATGCATATACACTCTAATCTATGCGATGTAATTATAAATGCAAATTTAACAACGCATATAAATTGTAGTATATGCGATGTAATTATAAATGCAAATTTAACAACGCATATTAATTCTAATATATGCGATGTAATTATAAATGCAAATTTAACAACACATATAAATTCTAATATATGCGATTTAATTATAAATGCAAATTTAACAACGCATACTAATTCTAATATATGCGATGTAATTATAAATGAAAATTTAACAACGCATATAAATTCTAATATATGCGATGTAATTCTAAATGCAAATTTAACAACGCATATAAATTCTAATATATGCGATGTAATTATAAATGCAAATTTTATCCATTTCATTGAAAACAAAGTTTTAATGTAAACATGTTTTATTTTAAAAACATGAATATTTGTCCAACTTTTATTATTACATTAAAATGTTAAATTTTTTTTGTAAAACATATTTTCTTTTTAAAACATAAATCTTTCTTCTACATTCCTATTATTACATTAAAAAGTGAAAATTTAAAGTATGACATGTTTTGCAACTTAAAACATGAATCTTGTTGTAACACCCCACCTCCGTTAAGGTCACTCTCAAATGGAATGCCTTAACTTCGGTGGAGCATTTTAAGGTACAAGATACTAATAAACTACAAGACAGAAGTTTATAAAGCGGAAAAAGATCAATATTATTCCATAATTACATGTTCAACACGACAATTTAACAACTGTTTCAACCTTCCAAATTATTACAACTTTTCATCTGTCTTGAAAACATAAAGAAGCAATACTGAAAATAAAATGACATAAATCCCCAATAAGTGCTTTGAACATAGCCATAGCTCAAAAAGGAAATTCCAAGCCTTACATCTACGGTCTTCAAGCTTTGGCTAACCTGGACTAAGCAGAAGTGTTTCCTCCCTGCGGACCCGGGGGGGGGGGGGTACGGAAGAAAAGAAGTTAAAGGAAAATGGGTCAGACATAAGTCTGGTAAGCCCAGTTATTTAATAGCATGTAAATAAGTAAAAGGCTGTGACATGAATAAACTGAACTTAGAATGATACCGTGTAACACCGCACGTCCATTAATGTCACTCACAAAGGGAATGCATTAACTTCTATGGAGCGTTTTACGTAAGTATAGAACAGAAACTTAACAACAAGACATATATAAACAGTACTTGAAAATTTAAAACTTTATTTCATTGTAGCGGAAAACACATATGTTTGATTACATCATCAAAAACCAGAGTCAAAGTACATAATATCCATCTTGACTTAACCAAAGTACATAAATTGAAAGACATAATCCCCAATACAAAATAGCCATAAATAAGAGAGGCTGAACTTTACTTCAGCGATCCAATCAATCTTCTAAAAGCAAGAAATACAGCTGTCCAAAATCAAGCTCCACTGGTTCTATTTCCGACCTGAGCACCTGGGGGAGGGGAAAGGAAGAAAAGAGGAGGAAATAAAGGGGGTCAGACATAAAGTCTAGCGAGTGCGATAACATTAACAATATAATTACCAAAATAATTAGGCTAAGGCATAAGTTGGAAAATAGGGAAATGACTGTGAACAATTGAGTATGACAGAGTAAACAAGGAAACTGGATGAACTAAGATAACGTTAAAGCGCACCTAACCCACTATAAGATAATTACTATACTGCACCACCACTACTATACTGCACCACCACTAGTCACCCTAAGGTTGATCCCGCCTACAAAACTTAATAATGATAATGGTAGTTTCGTGCACCCCTAGCTGCCTTCATAGGTGCCTCCTGCCCCTATCTCTACTAGGTGTACCCACTACCCCCAAGCGATCGGCTCCCTAACTCGTAGATACCCGTGCTGGCCCCACAGTGGGGTGTATCACTCCCCAAAGTGGCAACCCGATACAACCAAGAATGCACGGCTTATACCTACACGATGCAACAACGTCTTACCTACCAGCCCGGGTCCACACACGCATATGAACCCGTTGGACTTGCGTTGCCACCGCTAACCCGGTTTGGCCTCTTACAGTCAAGCCCAGTATGCGTGTCCCGTCCTCGACTTGGGTCGAGCCCACAAAGATACGTATGGGTTACTGGTTGAAACGGGCCCCCATTACTTAACACAAGCTATCCACCTAAGCTTGGTCCCCTCTAGTACATCCCACTTAACCCACTTTTTATTCTTGTTCAATTACATGATTCAAATTTGGTTAAGTGTTTCTAATCGCATTTCCAATGCTACCCAAGGCACCCTCTAGATTCCACATGCCACCCAAGGCATCCACTTAACCCCCAGATGTCCCACAACAAGTTATCTGTTTAAGTGTTTCTTAATTCAATAAGACCGTAACCTCATAAAGACCTCTCACATTAGACTGACATTTGTGGCAGCTGGATTTGCTGGGCGGGTCCGGGCAGTCTTACACCACAAAAAAGCCTAATCTCGTGTCTTTACAATTGTTACGTATTTAATTTATGCCTAAAACCTCCCACATTAGACTGGCGTTTGTGGCAGTTGGATTTGTCGGGCGGGTCCGGGCAGTCTTACACCACAAAAGAGCCTAACCTCGTGTCTCAGACGATTAATTACACCTAATAAACATTCCCCAATTTGAATTACTTTCCCTATTCAAATTATTAATTAATTCCAAATTTAACTATGGCCATAATTGACTCAATTATGTCCATCCATTTATGGTATGTGAAATCATACCAATTTCATCACAAATTTATTTTATGCCTTTTAAGGCATTTATGCCAATTAAATTTTTTATATTATCCCCTTTATGCCACGTTGTACGTTCATTCGCTTAACGTAAAATATACGTTAGACTCGAATAGTCTAACTCATGGAATAAAGAGAAAACATCACAATATCACAACATACATAGAAATAAAACTAGATCTAAACATAAGCGGTGAACTTGCATGTGTGAATGATGTTCTACATCTAAAACTTGCATAGGCCAAAGTTATAACTTGCGTAAAACTACATATGTCATAGATCCAAATCTAAGGGTGTAAACTTGTTGAGATAATGGTCATAGACTTGCATAAATCATGTATGTCATAGATCTACATCCAAAGGTGTAAACTTGCATAGGCAATAACCCTAAACTTGCATAACATGATTAATATTCCAAACTTATATATTTATATAAACTATAACACCCCACCTCCGCTAGGGTCACTCACAAAGGGAATGCACTAGGTTTGGTGAAGCATTATCGAGGTAAACATACACAGAAATATTACAAGACAGAACATATATAAAACAGCGGAAGTAAAACAAATTTCATTACCTTATAAAATAAGGTCTAAAGCCTTTTACATCAGAATACATCAAAACCTGTCTTGCAATAGTAAAGAAGCATAAAACCATTTCATAAATTATTCCCTAAGTAAAACAGTAAAGTAGCCATAGCCAAGAAAAGTCCAAGCCATACATGATGACCTTCAAACAGAAGAAGTCCGAACTAACAATAGCATTTCCTCCCTGTAACCTGGGGGGGGGGGGGGAACGGAAGACAAAGAGGCGAAACAAAACGGGGTCAGTCATAAAGACTGGTAAGCCCTATCTACTATCAGTATACAAACTAGTAAAGTTAACTGGCATGAGGAACTGAGATGAACATAAGTACGATGACAAGATAGATAAGCTAAACCAAAATAACAGGATGAACTACTGTACCAAGATAAACAAGTGTGTCATGATAAACTATGGTGTCAAGATAAGTCAAGGTATCACATCGTCAGGTTTCTTTCAAGTATACTATCCCAAGACATCTATCATGTATAACATCCCACGGTATTTATCATGTATATTTGCTCTGCACCTCTCGTACTAGTATCCCCACCCGTGTCATGTGTTAACTATGAATGTCCCTTGCCCAATGTCATGTAATGGTCCATGTCAACCTAATATATCATATGTAGGTTTTCCTAACTCGTATGTCCCTTTCCATGTATAAGTTCAGTCCTTTGCCGCAGGCCGTACGGGCTTTCCCATGTAAATCTATACCACCTCAACGTAGTACCATTTTATCCTTGAAGTTGTTTTGGACAACTACCCTTGATCTAGTTATGTTTCCTTACCATGAACTATCGCGCGTTCACTTAGGATTTATGCCACCTAGGACCACTAGGGATTATGCTACCTAATGAATGTTTCTGTGTCTCGGTTTGGGTTCAAGCCACCTAGGGCCACTAGGGATTATGCCACCCGTCAACCGCGCCCTTTATCCCGAGTATGTATCGTGAATCGTTTTCCATGTCTAGACGCACATGTTCCTCAATGTGTCATCCGAGTTCCGTGCCAGGGCAAATCAAGAAATACGGAACTCGGTCGGGAGATTTAAGTCGTCTGCTGATGCAGATATCAAGTTCTGTTTTTGTACCCGTGGCTATGGTCTCACGTGACCCCTCCCTCAACTAATGAAAGGCAATCCAAGAAAAATCATGTATGAGAACCACATCCGGCCCCACTATAGCCCCACTTTCCTACGGGCCAACCTCACCCATGACTCGATAGCAAGAACATGGTCTGTTGGTGGTTCTCTGCCTTTCCGTACGTACACGATTGACTAAAGATGGTAGGTAGTCGGCGACGTGCTATCCAGGGCAAAAACAAGTATCGTCGAATCCACGCTAATCCATCCCAGTTTTTAGGTCGCTCGCATAGCAACCAAGGCATACTCTTGGCTCTTCTACCGCAGACCTTAACCTCTGTGAGGCCGGGTTTCATGGACCACCTGCCACCTCACAGAGGGATACCAAGAGTACCCTCACGTCCCCCGAAGCTACCGCTTCGTCACCCAGTTCGCTGGAGCTTTTTATCCAAGTCAGATAAGTTGCTCCTCCTCGTATACTAAGCGATGACTTACCGTATCTATTTATGAACTAGTCCCATGTCCTTGGCTAAGAATTATTACTTAGTTATCATTAACTAAGGTTTACCACTTAGCTTCTCTTCCCACTATCCTTGTTAACTACGGTTTTCAAACTAGTCCCCTGAACTAGGGTTTTGTCTAATGGGTTAAGTGTTGTCATTCAAGTTCATGACCTAACCCGCCCACGAATCATGTCAAGATTGGCTAAGTACTCAAGTTCAAGGCTTAGCCCTACAAGTTGGTTAAGTGTACCAAGAAGCTCATGACTTATCCCTATCAAGTCAACCTGGTTAAGTATTTATTTGTCTTAACCCTATCAGATTATCATGTAAGATTGATTAAGCATAGATTATCTTAATCCCATCAGATTATCGAGTCGGATTGGTTAAGTATGGGTTAGCTTAACCCCATCCACTAATCGTATTACAATGGTTAAGCCTAATTTAAAAGGTCTTGTGACTTAACCCTATCAGGTCCGCATATTAGATTGGTTAAGTATAGGTTACTTAACCTCATCAAATCATCATGTATAATTGGTTAAGTATAAGTTACTTAACCCCATTAAATTATCATGTTAAGTTGGTTAAGTATTGGTTACTTAACCTCATTAAATTACCAAGTTTAGATTGGTTAAGTGTTTAACTTAACCCCATCGAATTACCGTGCTTAGATTAGTTAGGTGAAGGTTACGTAACCCCATCTAATTACCGTGTTTAGATTAGTTAAGTCTAAGTTACTTAACCCCATCTAATTACCAAGTCGGATTAGTTAAGTGTAAATTACTTAACCCCATCGAAGTTACCGTGTTGGATTTGCTAAGTATGGATTACTTAACCCCATCTAATTACCGTGTTTAGATTAGTTAAGTGTAGGTTACTTAACCCCATCTAATTACCAAGTCGGATTAGTTAAGTGTAAATTACATAACCCCATCCCCTAATTGTCTTATATGGTTAAGTGTCATTAAGGAACCAAGTCCGGTTTAACTTAACCTACCCATTCGTGTCATATCGGTTAAGTGTCATTAATCAAAATTACTTAACCTTTTCATGTGGCATTAATTAGATTAATGCACCCCAACCTCTCACATTAGACTTTGTTGTGGTTACTAGTTAAGCCGGGCGGGTCCGGGTAGATTTACACCACAACCTAGTCTAACCTCGGGTTTTAAGTGCTATATGACCAACTACCCACAATGGGTCCTATTGTTTGTAGCCACTAGTTAAGCCGGGCGGGTCCGGGTAGATTTATGCTACAAACTCAACCCAACCTCGAGTTGGCCACTTTCATGTTTGGTCTAGTGTCTTATTACACTTACAACATATACATGTCAAGTTTTCAAGTCCCATGTTCATAGCCAAAATTACATGTTGTCATGTTTATACCAATTTGCCCCGAGTCGTGTTTCATGTCATTAAAGTTTACCCATAATGTAACCCCAACGCTTTTAAACTCGCATATACATTCGCAACAACACATAATGGATTTAAGAAGGAACTTGGCAAAAGCATGACAAAAAGGGTATAAGGCCATAAGTTAATCATGGTGGCATATGAGGCAAAAATGTGTTCATTAACTTGCATGTTACATTGTTAAGCCTCAAAAACATGCATAACCCCAAAACTTAGCATATAGGTGAATCATGATAATAGATGACATAGAAAAATGGCTAGTAGTTCGCATATAGCATTCTATGCAAGTTAACTTAAGGGATAAGAGAGTTCTTATGTTGCATAATGCAACATTTCAGCATAAAGCTTATAGCTTTTAGCCCACAAAATCAAGGTGATAACTTTACGAATATGCATAGGATAAATCTACACATAACATGATAGTTTCTAAGCATGTAACCTACTCAAGTTTAAACCCAAAACTTGCAACATGAACATTTAACTTCATAGTTAATATCTAAGAGTAGGAGGGGGCTTACAATGCTATGAAGGCACAAATCAATATATAAAATGATTGAGGCCAAGCCACACTATCAAAAACCACAAATCAATAAGCTCCAATAAAACCCTTGAGAAAATAATAAGAAAGATCCTTGATTTGAAGTATAAAGGTTGCAACTTTAGCCTTGAATCGAGCTTAGCAAGTCTCGTGTAACTTAGAAACACTCAAATGATCATCTAATCTCTCAAGAGAATGAAGATAGAATTTATGACAAGAGGATGGAGGCTAGGGTTTGAAGATGGAGGCCATGATCAACTAGAATTTTGGCATAACCTAGTTGTAGGATTGAATAATGAGGATTTAGGGTTAGGTTTAGGGTGCTTATATAGAAGATTACGTTAGTTTAGACCCTTAGATCAACCCTAGGAAGAATCTGAACCCTCAAATTTTGAACCAGGCCCAAAAACATGACCAGGGGAGCCAACAGGTGCACCAGGCCGACCAGACCCCAAAATGGGGTGGTGTCGACACCCAAGTCGACACCCCAGTCGACTTGGGGTGTGGTGGTGTCGACTGGGCAGTCGACACCCCTGGCCTAGGCGGGAATTTTCCCGCCTTGCCCCCCGGTATGAATTTCGAATCTGTTTTCGAACTTGAATTTTCTGAAAACTTTGACGGGCCATAACTTGGTCATACGGACTCCGATTTTCGAAAACTCGGACTCTATTTCGCGTATTTTTCTGAGACGAACGCAATGGCACAGCCCGTTTCCCTTGATTCAGAATTTAAAATTAAATTCTGACTTGATTCTTGTCTTAATACATTATCGAAACCCGGGTTGTTACATTCTCCCCTCCTTTAAGGATTTCGTCCCCGAAATCTCCAAGTTAGGAAGAACATATCCTACCATCCATCATCCATCTACTCAAAACATCATCTACAAGAAACCATTGTCCTTAGATGATTTCTAATGCTGTATGAATACATGCAGAAGGTGTGTGTGTATGTACTTATCTAATGCAAATGATCAGGCCTGAGTGATCTTATAAATGCAAAATATGTTTAGTGCCATGAATCCAACATGCATGCAAATAGTCCTAGTCATATAAACACTATATGTGTGCACAATCATTCATTCATATGCGACATCCACATGGCAAACACATTCTATTTCATCTATACACAAGCGTAAATATGCATATGCAACATGAAATGTGACTGAGCCGTTCTAATTCCTAATGTACATCCAAGCATCCACGAGCAACCACTTGCAACCATATCAATCATAAAATGTTTCAAATACATGTTTACATCCATTGGGTTCTACCTAAGATCCCCAAGATAGGATCGAGATGATAAGCAAGACAAACTCCTTATGGGGTTTGCAACAGAAATAGGATTGAAAACGGGGCCGAGAGGACATCCATAACAAATGGCATACAAGTATGCTCTACAAAAAACAGGGATCCAGGATATATTCTCAAAAAGAGATATTGATGCGCCTATCTAGCCTTCAACCTTATAAGTCGCCTTCCCTTGAGCTTAATTCCGTTGTGCCTTGACCATCTTTTAACTTCATGATTCCCTAGCTTCTTAATTCCTGTTTCCAAAACATGGGTCGGAACCCATTTCATCGTCGCCTCTCGTTCCTTTTCCACTTATTCTCTTCTAGTATACTTGGCTCAAACATAACTGCGTACTCACGATTTCATGCAAGCTTTCCAAAATTCACTAATGAATTCTGGATCTCGTTTACTAATGCCAATCCGTGTTGCCAAGCATACCTACTAGGGTGATTTCTACAACTCATGTATAATCGAGATAAAACATACGTCTTATTAGCGAACACTACCCGAACGGATTACCAATAAATGTATCCAGGGATTCTAGGTAACTAATCATGACAGAACCCAAAAAGGTTACGCGAGACTTCGAGGGTATTACCATGACCAGTCAAGAGTCTAACTACCCTCCTTTCAAAACCGGGAATGGCAACCCTTACTGGATGACCACTTTATCCCTAGAATCCATCCATAGCCCATAGGCATTACTTCCAAACTCAACACTTAGCATAGACATTCTCAAATCCAAACAAGTCATGAATAAAAGGACTGACCCTCCAACGAGATTTGGGACAAAATGGGATCCTTTGCCATGCTAGTACTAAGGTGCAGAGACTCAACTATCGAAGCAGATTTTTAGTGATGCGATGATCAAAACAAAGTCTTGACGGAATGATAGAAAAGAAGGGCTAAACTTCTAACAGAAACAGTACCATTCCTCTTAGGTACGCAAGAAATGAGAGCACACAATTGCCCTCTCGCTGATCTTGTCCTTATCCCATAATACTTAACTATCTATCCCTTTTTATCATACCCCAGATACTTTATCTCGTCATGGGTTTTATTATTCACCTTTTCCTCCTTTGTGGATTAAGCCATACCAATGAGTTGCTTATCCTTAAGCTCGTGTCCTTTCTCCTCTTTCTTATTATCCTTTCTTGTAACGCGGCAACATGTCTCTCGAGAACTACCTCCATCGCACGGAAAACACTTACGTAGCTAGACAAGGATTAGTCGCAGTTAAAACTACTGTGACTACAGATGGAGGAAAGAAAGGAAAAGAGATTCAATTAAGGAAACAAAGGATAGTGCTAATGGATTTTTGGGGAATAGCCTTTTTCTTTAAAAAAATTTCTTTAAAAATGCTTATTTGTAAACGGTTTCGAAAATAATTTCAGAAGGTTTTTAAAACTTTTGCCCAGTCTAGTAACCTTCTGCTCTGATACCAAATATAACACCCCACCTCCACTAGGGTCACTCACAAAGGGAATGCACTAGGTTTAGTGAAGCATTATCGAGGTAAACATACACAGAAATATTACAAGACATGACATATATAAAACAGCGAAAGTAAAACAAATTTCATTACCTTATAAAATAAGGTCTAAAGCCTTTTACATCAGAATACATCAAAACCTGTCTTGCAATAGTAAAGAAGCATAAAACCATTTCATAAATTATTCCCCAAGTAAAACAGTAAAGTAGCCATAGCCTAGAAAAGTCCAAGCCATACATGATGACCTTCAAACAGAAGAAGTCCGAACTAACAATAGCATTTCCTCCCTGTAACCTGGGGGGGGGGGGGGACGGAAGACAAAGAGGCGAAACAAAATGGGGTCAGTCATAAAGACTGGTAAGCCCTATCTACTATCAGTATATAAACTAGTAAAGTTAACTGGCATGAGGAACTGAGATGAACATAAGTATGATGACAAGATAGATAAGCTAAACCAAAATAACAGGATGAACTACTGTACCAAGATAAACAAGTGTGTCATGATAAACTACGGTGTCAAGATAAGTCAAGGTATCACATCGTCAGGTTTCTTTCAAGTATACTATCCCAAGACATCTATCATGTATAACATCCCACGGTATTTATCATGTATATTTGCTCTGCACCTCTCGTACTAGTATCCCCACCCGTGTCATGTGTTAACTATGAATGTCCCTTGCCCAATGTCATGTAATGATCCATGTCAACCTAATATATCTTATGTAGATTTTCCTAACTCGTATGTCCCTTTCCATGTATAAGTTCAGTCCTTTGCCGTAGGCCGTACGGGATTTCCCATGTAAATCTATACCACCTCAACGTAGTACCATTTTATCCTTGAAGTTGTTTTGGACTACTACCCTTGATCTAGTTATGTTTCGTTACCATGAACTATCGCGCGTTCACTTAGGATTTATGCCACCTAGGACCACTAGGGATTATGCTACCTAATGAACGTTTCCGTGTATCGGTTTGGGTTCAAGCCACCTAGGGCCACTAGGGATTATGCCACCCGTCAACCGCGCCCTTTATCCTGCGTATGTATCGTGAATAATTTTCCATGTCTAGGCGAACATGTTCCTCAATGTGCCATCCGAGTTCCGTGCCAGGGCAAATCAAGAAATATGGAACTCGGTCGGGAGCTTTAAGTCGTCTACTGATGCAGATATCAAGGTCTGTTTTTGTACCCGTGGCTATGGTCCAACGTGACCCCTCCCTCAGCTACTGAATGGCAATCCAAGAAAAATCATGTATGAGAACCACATCCCGGCCCCACTATAGCCCCACTTTCCTACGGGCCAACCTCACCCATGACTCGATAGCAAGAACATGGTCTGTTGGTGGTTCTCTGCCTTTCCGTACGTACACGATTGACTAAAGATGGCAGGTAGTCAGCGACGTGCTATCCAGGGCAAAAACAAGTATCGTCGACTCCACGCTAATCCATCCCAGTCTTTAGGTCGCTCGCATAGCAACCAAGGCATACTCTTGGCTCTTCTACCGCAGACCTTATCCTCTGTGAGCCTGGGTTTCATGGACCACCTGCCACCTCACAAAGGGATACCAATAGTACCCTCACGTCCCCCGAAGCTAACGCTTCGTCACCCAGTTCGCTGGAGCTTTTTATCCAAGTCAGATAAGTTGCTCCTCCTCGTATACTAAGCGATAACTTACCGTATCTATTTATGAACTAGTCCCATGTCCTTGGCTAAGAATTATTACTTAGTTATCCTTAACTAAGGTTTACCACTTAGCTTCTCTTCCCACTATCCTTGTTAACTACGATTTTCAACCTAGTCCCCTGAGCTAGGGTTTTGTCTAATGGGTTAAGTGTTGTCATTCAAGTTCATGACCTAACCCGCCCACGAATCATGTCAAGATTGGCTAAGTACTCAAGTTCAAGGCTTAGCCCTACAAGTTGGTTAAGTGTACCAAGAAGCT
Source organism: Allium sativum (assembly GCA_030737875.1). Taxonomy (NCBI): domain Eukaryota; kingdom Viridiplantae; phylum Streptophyta; class Magnoliopsida; order Asparagales; family Amaryllidaceae; genus Allium; species Allium sativum. The sequence continues at coordinate 831,447,427 of CM060912.1, read as the reverse complement.
CATGACTTATCCCTATCAAGTCAAATTGGTTAAGTATTTATTTGTCTTAACCCTATCAGATTATCATGTTAGATTGATTAAGCATAGATTATCTTAATCCCATCAGATTATCGAGTCGGATTAGTTAAGTATGGGTTAGCTTAACCCCATCCACTAATCGTATTACAATGGTTAAGCCTAATTTAAAAGGTCTTGTGACTTAACCCTATCAGGTCCGCATATTAGATTGGTTAAGTATAGGTTACTTAACCTCATCAAATCATCATGTATAATTGGTTAAGTATAAGTTTCTTAACCCCATTAAATTATCATGTTAAGTTGGTTAAGTATTGGTTACTTAACCTCATTAAATTACCAAGTTTAGATTGGTTAAGTGTTTAACTTAACCCCATCGAATTACCGTGCTTAGATAAGTTAAATGAAGGTTACTTAACCCCATCTAATTACCGTGTTTAGATTAGTTATGTCTAAGTTACTTAACCCAATCTAATTACCAAGTCGGATTAGTCAAGTGTAAATTACTTAACCCCATCGAATTTACCGTGTTAGATTAGCTAAGTATGGATTACTTAACCCCATCTAATTACCGTGTTTAGATTAGTTAAGTGTAGGTTACTTAACCCCATCTAATTACCAAGTCGGATTAGTTAAGTGTAAATTACTTAACCCCATCCACTAATTGTCTTATATGGTTAAGTGTCATTAAGGACCCAAGTCCGGTTTAACTTAACCTACCCATTTGTGTCATATCGGTTAAGTGTCATTAATCAAAATTACTTAACCTTTTCATGTGGCATTAATTAGATTAATGCACCCCAACCTGTCGCATTAGACTTTGTTGTGGTTACTAGTTAAGCCGGGCGGGTCCGGGCAGATTTACACCACAACCTAGTCTAACCTCGGGTTTTAAGTGCTATATGACCAACTACCCACATTGGGTCCTATTGTTTGTAGCCACTAGTTAAGCCGGGCGGGTCCGGGTAGATTTATGCTACAAACTCAACCCAACCTCGAGTTGGCCACTTTCATGTTTGGTCTAGTGTCTTATTACACTTACAACCCATACGTGTCAAGTTTTCAAGTCCCATGTTCATAGCCAAAATTACATGTTGTCATGTTTATACCAATTTGCCCCAAGTCGTGTTTCATGTCATTAAAGTTTACCCATAATGTAACCCCAACGCTTTTAAACTCGCATATATATTCGTAACAACGCATAATGGATTTAAGAAGGAACTTGGCAAAAGCATGACAAAAAGGGTATAAGGCCACAAGTTAATCATGGTGGCATATGAGGCATAAATGTGTTCATTAACTTGCATGTTACTGTTATGCCTCAAAAACATGCATAACCACAAAACTTAGCATATGGGTAAATCATGGTGATAGATGACATAGAAAAATGGCTAGTAGTTCGCATATAGCATTCTATGCAAGTTAACTTAAGGGATAAGAGAGTTCTTATGTTGCATAATGCAACATTTCAACATAAAGCTTATAGCTTTTAGCCCACAAAATCAAGGTGATAACTTTACGGATATGCATAGGATAAATCTACACATAACATGATAGTTTCTAAGCATGTAACCTACTCAAGTTCAAACCCAAAACTTGCAACATGAACATTTAACTTCATAGTTAATATCTAAGAGTAGGAGGGGGCTTACAATGCTACGAAGGCACAAATCAATATATAAAAAGATTGAGGCGAAGCCACACTAGCAAAAACCCCAAATCAATAAGCTCTAATAAAACCCTTGAGAAAATAATAAGAAAGATCCTTGCTTTGAAGTATAAAGGTTGCAACTTTAGCCTTGAATCGGGCTTAGCAACTCTCATGCAACTTAGAAACACTCAAATGAGCATCTAATCTCTCAAGAGAATGAAGATAGAATTTATGACAAGAGGATGGAGGCTAGGGTTTGAAGATGGAGGCCATGATCAACTAGAATTTTGGCATAACCTAGTTGTAGGATTGAATAGTGAGGATTTAGGGTTAGGTTTAGGGTGCTTATATAGAAGATTAGGTTAGTTTAGACCCTTAGATCAACCCTAGGAAGAATCTGAACCCTCAAATTTCGAACCAGGCCCAAAAACATGACCAGGGGAGCCAACAGGTGCACCAGGCCGACCAGACCCCAAAATGGGGTGCTGTCGACACCCAAGTCGACACCCCAGTCGACTTGGGGTGTGGTGGTGTCGACTGGGCAGTCGACACCCCTGGCCTGGGCGGGAATTTTCCCGCCTTGCCCCCTGGTTTGAATTTCAAATTTGTTTTCGAACTTGAATTTTCTGAAAACTTTGACGGGCCATAACTTGGTCATACGGACTCCGATTTTCGAAAACTCAGACTCTATTTCGCGTATTTTTCCGAGACGAACGCAATGGCACAGCCCGTTTCCCTTGATTCATAATTTAACATTTAATTCTGCCTTGATTCTTGTCTTAACACGTTATCGAAACATGGGTTGTTACATAAACTTGCATATGTTATTTATGCAACATAACAATGGTCTAAACTTACATCTAAACATGTAAACTAGCAGGTAGAATTTGGCATATAACTCACACATGTCATAGCCTAACTTTAGATCTAAAATAGATGTCATGTAAAGTTGTAGATAATTTTCACTAATCATATGATTCATGTCTTAATTAACATCCTAACTTGCATAAGTACATATGATTTATCACATGAATCAACATAACCAGACAAGCATATGAACAACATGATGATTTGATTATACATAAGCCAATCATAGAATTACATCATAGATGATAGCATCATAACTTTATAAAATAATTGAAAACATCACAACTTAGAATCATAGAATTTACCACATAAATGATAACATCACAAAATTACAACATAAATGATAACATGCGGTCAATAATTCAGAACATCAACATATAATCCGCATCATAACTTAATCCAATTAAATTACTAATTATATTATTAAAATTATCGAACTCACAACTCAAAGAAGATATTGAGTTCTGAAGTTGTATTAGCTTTGCTTTGAAGAAGATTCGTTGTTTAAAGTTGAATAGAACTGATTTGATTTGTTGTTCTTCCTCTCTAATTGGTGGTGGCTACTCTAGGTTATAAGATGACAGCATGACGGCCATAGTTTCAGTTTTTATTTTGATTTAGGGTTTGAGTCTACCCATGTTTATATAAAATTTTAATTTAATTATAGCTGTCGGATGATCTTAGGGTTAATCAAAACCATTTAGTCGGAATAGTGTGACACCTCAGCCCTAATGACTCAGCAAGGAGTCAGAAAGGACTCAGCAATGAGCCACATCATAGGTCAGACTGAACCAGAAAGCTGTGCAGGTTTTCTCTCGGCCTGGGCGCACTTGGGAAGTGCGCCAATGCAAATTTGTACTGGCGCACTTCCCAAGTGCGCCAGTGCAATCTATAATTTTTTTTGTCTTCTCTTCTGACTTTGTTCGTCCATATCTTCTTCATCTGATATCTGTTTTACGCAAACTCGGATTCTATCTCGACCAGAATTCCGAGATGAACACATTGGCGCAACCTATTTCCCTTAATTCTCACGTCTGAGATTAATTATTCTTTAATTTATGTAATTTGGTTATTCAAAAATCCGGGGAGTTACATTCTCCCCTCCTTAAAGGATTTCGCCCCTGATATCTCCAAGTTAAGGAGAATGCATATCCTAACATCCAAACAACCATCTACTCAACCATCAAACACAGGCATCCATTGTCCTTATAGAATTTGTAATGTTGTATGAACATATGCAAAAAGTGCGTGTATATGTTCCTTATCCAATGCAAAATCAGGCGGTCTACTGATTCAGTTGACCTCCTTAATGCAAATCATGATAGTGCCATGCGTCCATTATATATGCGAAAAATCGTATCGATACATATTACTTCTACATGTGTGCACAACCATTCACCAATATGCAACATCCATATAATAGTACAACCATTATACATCCATTAACTTAAATATGTACACACATTTATATGCAATACGCAATATGAAGTGACTGAGCTGATCTAGTGCCTAAAGTGTGTGTGTATGCATCCACGAGCAACCACTAGCAAACACTTGCATCCACATGTATCCATCATACATAACATGTCACAAACACATGTTTCAACCATAGGACTACCCTATCTAAAGGTTAAAGATACTAGCGAGAGGACATACTAAAGATAATATAAGTACAAGCTAAGCAATAAAGGAGAAATTAAAAGACATACCCTCGAAAAGGAAAGGGTACAATGAACGCATCTTCTCTTCCGTCTCCCAAGTAGCTTTGCTCTCGTCATCTCCCCATTGCACTTTGACTAGCTTGACCTCTCGGTTCCTCAACTTCTTAATCTATGACCCAAGAATGCATGTAGGAGCTCGTCGAATCGTCGCATCGCGCTCTATCTCCACCTCTCTAAGCAAGCTCGGCTCTACCACTTCCGCGGTCTCGTGCAAGCACTTCCTCAAATGTGATACATGGAATACATCGTGTACACCACTAAGTCTCTCGGGCAACTCCACTCTATACGCCATCTGCCCAATCCTTTCCTTAATAGGAAACGTCCCTGCGAACCTTGGTGCTAACTTCCCAACGGACCCAAAGCGAACGACGTTCCGTAATGGAGACACCTTGACAAAGACCATGTCCCCAATATCAAACTCAAGATCTGACCTCCTCTTGTCCGCATAAGATTTCTTCCTATCTTGCGCCGTCTTCATCCTCTTTCGAATCAAATCGATCTTTTCCGAAGTCTCTCTAATCATATCGGTCCCAAGTAAGATCTTATCAGTAGACTCCCACCAACATGTAGGCGAATGACACGGCCATCCATAAAGAGCCTCGAACGGTGCCATGCCAATGCTAGACTGATAGCTATTATTATATGCAAACTCTACCAACGGAAGATGTTCCTCACATGTACCTTCGATGTCCAAGACACATAACCTCAATAGTTTCACTACAACACGATTCACCCTCTCGGTCTGGCCGTCCGTCTAAGGATGATATGCGTTGCTCAAACATAACTAAGTCCCTACCGTCTCTTGCAAGCTTTTCCAAAATTCGCTAGTAAAGATAGGATCGCGGTCGCTCACTATGCTAGAAGGAACACAGTGCAAACGAACTATCTCTTGAATGTATACGGAGGCTAACCATGGAGCAGTCCTCTTACTCTTCAAGGGAATGAAATGGGCGCTCTTAGTAAGTCTATCTACCATGACCCAAATTCCCGTATTACCCTTCCTCGATCTTGGTAACCCGTCAACAAAATCCATCGAGATGCTTTCCCACTTCCATTGTGGGACCTCCAATGGGTGAAGCAATCCACCGGGCTTCTTTTGCTCTGCTTTTACTTGTTTGCACACCAAGCATCTAGCGACAAACTCGGCCACATCCCTCTTCATGCCGGCCCAAAAGTAAACTTGTCTCATGTCCATGTACATCTTGTCCCCACCGGGATGGATGGTCATCTTCGAATGATGTGCATCATCAAGAATGGTCTTCCTTAGGTCCTCGTCTTTTGGTACACAAAGTCTACCATCCCTACGTAACCAACCCTTATCATCTAGGGTATACCTACTAAGATGGCTCGATGACTCCCCCCTTTTGAGCTTCTCTACTAACTCAACCAACTGTGGGTCATCTCGCTGTGCCTCACCAATCCGTCCCAAAAGCGTAGGTCTGAACTCTAAGGATGTTAGCAAACCGGGTACAAAGTCAACGGAAGGTCTAAATTCAAATGTAGAGATGAACTCTAAGCTTTGCCGCTCAACGAACAACGGACTCAAGGACAACCTTTTCCTACTTAAGGCTTCTACCACCACGTTACCCTTGCCAGGGGTCGATGCTATATCGAAGTCGTAGGATGCTAAGAGTTCCATCCATCCTTGTTGCCTTAAGTTCAAGTCCTTCTGAGAGAATAAGTATTTTAACGATTTGTGGTCAGTGAACAATTCGAATTTCTCGCCAAGAAGATAATGGCGCCAAGACTTAAGCGCGAAAACAATAGCGGCCAATTCTAGGTCATGTGTAGGGTAATTTCTCTCTTGCACTCTCAACTGCCTTCCACCATACGCTATTACCCTTCCCTCTTGCATTAAGACTACGCCTAGTCCTGTCCCACAAGCATCAGTATAAACGGTAAATGGCTAACTCCCATCTGGCAACACTAAGACTGGGGCTGTGGTCAAAGCTCTCTTTAAAAGTTGGAACGCATCATCACAATCTATGTCCCACGTAAAAACTAGGTTCTTCTTCGTCAAGCATGTTAATGGGGCTGATATTTTCACGAAGTCTTTGATAAACTTCTTATAGTAGCCAGCCAACCCTAAGAAACTCCTCACCTCGGTAGCATTTTTAGGGACCTTCCAATCTTGGATGGCAACTACCTTCGCGGGATCCACAGCTATCCCTTCTTTGGAAACCACGTGCCCTAAGAATCGCACTTCCTTTCTCCAAAAGGGACATTTAGAAAATTTAGCTTTAAGGTTGTGCGCTCGAAGAGTCTCCAAAACTTCCCTAAGATGTAGGGCATGCTCTTCCTCGCTCTTAGAAAAGATCAAGATGTGATCCACAAAGACTACCACGAATTTATTAAGGTACTCCCTAAACACCCTACTCATCAAGTCAACAAAGTATGCGGAGGCGTTTGTCAAACCGAAGGGCATCACAAGCCACTCGAAGAAACTGTCTGGAGTCCTAAAGGCAGTTTTATCTATGCTATCCTCAGCCACTCTCAACTGATGGAAACCCGTGGCTAAGTCCAACTGCGAAAACATTGAGGCGCCAACTAACTGATTGAAGAGATCGTCAATCCTCGGCAGTGGGTGTCTATTCTTCTTAGTAAGCTTATTGAGTTCTCTATAGTCCACACAAAGTCTAAGGGACCCATCTGCCTTCATGGAAAATACTACTGGAGCACCCCACTCCGATATACTATGTTTGATGAACCTCTTCTCAAGCATTTCTTTCACTTGCTTACTGAGTTCTCTTCTCTCTCTTGGAGCCATGTGGCGCACTGGCAATGCAACTGGCTTTGCATTATCCACTAGATATATTCGAAAGTCTATCTCATGTTTTGGGGGTAAACCCCACACCTCATCGAAGACATCAACATATTCACAGACTATGCGAACAGAATGCAAATCATCATTTGATGCGTCAATGGATTCTAGGTAGCTAAGCATTACTGGACCTCTAGGGTCACAAGAAATATCAAGGGTCTTTCCACAACGAGTCAACAATCTAACTACTCTTCTTTCACAATCTAGGATGGCCCCATATCTAGTTAGCCAATCCATACCTAGAATCAAGCCGTAGCCCATGAAACCAAGAACAAAGGCATTGCATTCAAACTCAACGCCCAAGATAAACACTCTCAAACCCCGACAAATCATAGAAAGATGAACCGAACCACTAATAGGATTTGAGACTACTAAGGGATCAGTAACAAGACTAGTATCTAGGTGCAGTGTTTCAACTAATGATGTAGAGATAAACGAATGTGATGCGCCAGAATCGAATGAAGTACGGACAGGATTATCGAACAGAAAAACTAAACTTTCAACAGAAATTGCTCTACCTCGTTCTTGTAGTGGTGGGACCACGAGAGCCTGAACTTTCCCCCTTGCCTTCCCTGGTGCCATAAGAGCTTGCACCTGTCCTTCCGAGGTAGACCCTACCCTCTGCCCTTTCTTTGGACAGTCCTTGATCAGATGTCCCGCTTCGCTACAGTGGAAACAGCCGGTCTTCTTTTTCTTCCTACAATCTTTGCTTATATGGTCTGGTGTCCCACAGTTAAAGCACCTCTTCTTTCCCTTACCATTGTTGCCTTTTCCACCTTTCTTGTTCTGTTGTTTCAGTTGCGGTTTCTTTTGATCCCCTTTCTTCTCGGGTGCCTTATTAGCATTGGCGCCCTTCTCCTCTTCATGCATAAGCGCCATGTCAACTAGTCTCTCAAAGGTAGCTCCCATGGGGATGTGGGTCATAGCTAACCCATGAAGCGGCTCGTTCAAACCCTTAACAAATCTTAGTGCCTTCTTTTCTGGTGTATTCACCAAGTCCAAGCCAAATCTCGCCAACTGATTGAACTTGTTGACGTATTCTTTCACCGATAGATTTCCTTGTTTTAGCGCCAAAAATCTTTCTATGTATAGATTCTCTTCAGCCCGTGAGAGAAACTTCGCCTCAAACCTCCGCCTAAAATCTGGTCATATATCGACTGGACGTTCTGCACTAGTGACCTCCCACCAAAACGAGGCCTCATCCTTCATTAGCTAGGCAGCTAATTGAACCTTACTTCCATCTTCCACTTCAAAGATTCCAAACAATTCTTCCACCTCCTTTAGCCAATTACGATCTTCAACAAATGTCTCCGTCCCGTGAAAAGGTTTTCCACTCATTGCTCGAAAGTCCTTACATATCTTCACGAAATTATCAACACGAGGAGGAGGAGGAGGAGAGGTAGGAGGGGGATTTGTTGGACCTGCAGTGGTGGCCCTAATATCCAAATACCTCCTAAACCATCCTACTATCGTTATCCCCTCGGGTATCTCGAGAATTCCAGACATGCTGAAACGAAAAAGGAAAGATTCAATACAAAAGAACCGAAGGAAAGATATGGCTCTTGTGGTTATGCTTTCTAAAATAAGCTTTTCTCTTGAAAATACTTTCCTTAAAATATACTTTTGAAAGTACTTCTTTATAAAATGCTTTTGCAAAAATGTTTTTCAAAATTCATATCTATTATGGTAACCTTCAGCTCTGATACCACGTGTAATACCCCACGTCCATTAATGTCACTCACAAAGGGAATGCAATAACTTCTATGGAGCGTTTTAAGTAAGTATAGAATAGAAACTTAACAACAAGACATATATAAACAGTACTTGAAAATTTAAAACTTTATTTCCTTGCAACGGAAAATACATATGTTTGTTACATCATCAAAAACCAGAGTCAAAGTACATAATATCCATGTTGACTTAACCAAAGTACATAAATTGAAAGACATAATCCCCAATATAAAATAGCCATAAATAAGAGAGGCTGAACTTTACTTCAGCGATCCAAGCAATCTTCTAAAAGCAAGAAATACAGCTGTCCAAAATCAAGCTCCACCGGTGCTAGTTCCAACCTGAGCACCTGGAGGGGGGGGGGAGGGAGAAGAAAAGAGGAGGAAATAAAGGGGGTCAGACATAAAGTCTGGCGAGTGCGATAACTTTAACAATATAATTACCAAAATAACCAGGCTAAGGCATAAGTTGGAAAATAGGGAAATGACTGTGAACAGTTGAGTATGACAGAGTAAACAAGGAAACTGGATGAACTAAGATAACGTTAAAGCGCACCTAACCCACTATAAGATAATTACTATACTGCACCACCACTACTATACTACACCACCACTAGTCACCCTAAGGTTTATCCCGCCTACAAAACTTAATAATGATAATGGTAGTTTCGTGTAACCCTAGCTGCCTTCATAGGTGCCGCTTGCCCCTATCTCCACTAGGTGTACCCACTACCCCCAAGCGATCGGCTCCCTAACTCGTAGATACCCATGCTGGCCCCACAGTGGGGTGTATCACTCCCCAAAGTGGCAATCCGATACCACCAAGAATGCACGGATTATACCTACACAATGCAACAACGTCTTACCTACCAGCCCAGGTCCACACACGCATATGAACCCGTTGGACTTGCGTTGCCACCGCTAACCCGGTTTGGCCTCTTAAAGTCAAGCCCAGTATGCGTGTCCCATCCTCGACTTGGGTCGATCCCACAAAGATACGTATGGGTTACTGGTTGAAATGGGCCCCCATTAATTAACACAAGCTATCCACCTAAGCTTGGTCCCCTCTAGTACATCCCACTTAACCCACTTCTTATTCATGTTCACTTACATGTTTCAATTTTGGTTAAGTGTTTCTAATCGTATTTCCAATGCCACCCAAGGCACCCACTAGATTCCACATGCCACCCAAGGCACCCATTTGACCCCCTCATGTCCCACTACATGTTATCTGGTTAAGTGTTTCTTAATTCATTAAGACCGTAACCTCATAAAGACCTCTCATATTAGACTGGCATTTGTTGCAGCTAGATTTGCCGGGCGGGTCAGGGCAGTCTTACACCACAAAAGAGCCTAACCTCGTGTCTTTACAATTGTTACGTATTTAATTTATGCCTAAGACCACCCACATTAGACCGACATTTGTGGCAGCTGGATTTGCCGGGCGGGTCCGGGCAGTCTTACACCATAAAAGAGCCTAGCCTCGTGTCTTAGACAATTAATTACACCTAATTAATAATTCCCAAATTTGAATTACTTTCCCTATTCAAATTATCAATTAATTCCAAATTTAACTATGGCCATAATTGACTCAATTATGTCCATCCATTTATGGTATGTGAAATCATACCAATTTCATCACAAATTTATTTTATGCCTTTTAAGGCATTGATGCCAATTAAATCTTTTAATATTATCCCCTTTACCCCACGTTGTACGTTCGTTCGCTTAACGTAAAATATACGTTAGACTCGAATAGTCTAACTCATGGAATAAAGAGAAAACATCACAATATCACAACATACATAGAAATAAAACTAGATCTAAACATAAGAGGTGAACTTGCATGTGTGAATGATGTTCTACATCTAAAACTTGCATAGGCCAAAGTTACAACTTGCATTAAACTACATATGTCATAGATCCAAATCTAAGGGCGTAAACTTGTTGAGATAATGGTCACAAACTTGCATAAATCATGTATATCATAGATCTACATCCAAAGGTGTAAACTTGCATAGGCAATAACCATAAACTTGCATAACATGATTCATATTCCAAACTCATATATTTATATAAACTTGCATATGTGATTTATGCAACATAACAATGGTCTAAACTTACATCTAAACATGTAAATTAGCATGTAGAATTTGGCATATAACTCACACATGTCATAGCCTAACTTTAGATCTAAAATAGATGTCATGTAAAGTTGTAGATAATTTTCACTAATCATATGATTCATGTCTTAATTAACATCCTAACTTGCATAAGTACATATGATTTATCACATGAATCAACATAAACAAACTGGAATATGAACAACATGATGATTTGATTATACATAAGCCAATCATAGAATTACATCATAGATGATAGCATCATAACTTTATAAAATAATTGATAACATCACAACATAGCATCATAGAATTTACCACATAAATGATAACATCACAAAATTACAACATAAATGATAACATGCGGTCAATAATTCACAACATCACCATATAATCCGCATCATAACTTAATCCAATTAAATTACTAATTATATTATTAAAATTATCGAACTCACAACTCAAAGAAGGTCTTGAGTTCTGAATTATGAAGTTATATTAGCTTTCTTTTGAAGAAGATTCGTTGTTTAAAGTTGAATAGAACTGATTTGATTTGCTGTTCTTCGTCTCTAATTTGTGGCGGCTACTTTAGGTTATAAGATGACAGCATGACGACCATAGTTTCAGTTTTTATTTTGATTTAGGGTTTGAGTCTACCCATGTTTATATAGAATTTTAATTTAATTATAGCCGTCGGATGATCTTAGGGTCAATCAAAACCATTCAATCGGAATAGGGTGACAACTCAGCCCTAATGACTCAGCAAATAGTCAGAAAGGACTCAGCAATGAGTGACAACATGGGTCAGACTGAACCAGAACGCTTTGCATGTTTTCTCTAGGCCTGGCCGCACTTGGAAAGTGCGCCAATGCAAATTTGTACTGGCGTGCTTCCCATGTGCGCCAGTGCAATCTATATTTTTTTTCTCTATTTTCTCTTCTGACTTTGTTCGTCCATATCTTCTTCATCTGATATCCGTTTTACGCAAACTCGGATTCTATCTCGACCAGAATTCCGAGACGAACATAATGGCGCAACCCATTTCCCTTAATTCTCACGTCTGAGATTAATTATTCTTTAATTTAGTTAATTCGATTATTAAAAAATCCGGGGTGTTACATACCACAAGGATAGGGTAGTCCTAAAACGAGGTAAAGTAAGATTTAACTAGATTTGGCTATCGCACCCACTTTTACTTCTCTACACCCACTAAGAGCTGTTTAACTAGCAATGTATGTTCATGATAAAGTGATCCCATTCATGTATTGATTGGCTCCTACTCGCATTCATGTATTCCCGGTGTCATGCGGCCCCACGTGATTTTTAAGTACTTGTGTTGGTTCCAGTATAGGGTGTATCAAGTTCTTTAATGGCAACCCTGACACGATTCAAAGATGCACAAGTGTACGCCTGGTGCCCAGTGCCTGCTTTTTCCACTCCGGAGCCCGTGCATGCCCGTACTCCGTCAGAACTTACACTGACGCACCTAAACGCCGCCCTTTTGACCGCTTATATTCAGCCCAGTAATCATGACCCACCCTGCCTAGTTCAGGGTACCTTGATACATCCATGTGGTTACTTCTGAAACGAGTCCCCGTTACTAGTGTTTTTCTGGTCAACATGCTAAATTGGTTAAGTGTACTTGGTTTGACTTAACCCCTATCAAACTTGTCTAGTTAATATGTTAAGTTGGTTAAGTGTTTCCTTAATTACTTAACCCCACCAATCTTGTCTTATTAACATGTTAAGTTGGTTAAGTGTTCCCTTAATTACTTAACCTCACCATTTCTAGCTTGATTGTTCATGAGCTTTAATTAATTAATTAACTAAAACACTAACCACTCACATTAGACAGGTATTGTTGTGGTTACTGGACGTGCCGGTCGGTTCCGGGCAGTTTTACACCACAACTCAGTCTAACCTCGGGTCTTTCTGGGCTTAATGCACTAACCTCTCACATTAGACATGTATTATTGTGGTTACTGAATGTGCGGTCGGTTCCGGGCAGGTTTACACCACAACTCAGTCTAACCTAGGGTTAGGCATATTTATCTTTTACATTTTATATATGTGAATTTTCTACAAGTGTTTCATGTCACATATATTAATTATGTTCAAGACTAATGGTATAAATTATACCATTCATGGCCTTAACCATTTACATGGTTTTGGGCCACCTACATTATTAACATGTTTTGATTTAATAACTATTCCAACGTTACCCCCGTTTGTTCGTTTTACTAATCACATAAAGTCATTGGGCCAAAATACTAGCCCAATTTATAAACAAGAGGTAAAGAAGGGAACATGCATACTATAAATTCAACCAAACATGTAAACTTTGAATAAAACTTTATTCATATAATTCAACATGTCACATGAACTTGCATATAATTTAGAGTTAGATATTCATAAGCCTAAAACATGTTAATATGTAGATCTAGGCATATGTGAACATAACCTCAATTATAAACTAGCATATGACATAATCATGACATGTCCAATCCCAAGGCATGTATAATTTTAACATTAACATATAGGTGTGAACTAGATCTAACAAGGTGAACTTGCATAAGTCCACTTTACAAACATGCATATAAATATAGATCTAGTTTTGGATCTAACATGTAACTTGCATATGAACATATGTATAATTAGATCGTGACTTGGTTCTATCATAAAACATATAATTTGCATTAATCATATGAACCTAGATAGATCTTGACATGGATCCAACATTAAACTTGTAACTTGCATATGAACATATATATAGGCATATGGATCTAACATAAAGCATATGAATATATATATGTAGATCTTGACTTGGATCTAACATAATACATGAAACTTGCATTAATCATATAAACATATATATATATATATATATAGATCTTAACATGAAACATATAACTTGCATATGATATTGATAGTTTCATTCTCAATCTTTAATAGATCCAACACTAAGTCCAATAAGCCACAAACATTCCAAGACAACTCATGATAAAATCATCACAAGAAACAAACATGAATTAGCATCGTCAGTATTATACAACATGGTATAATTCTATTTTTCACTTTATATCAAATCACATCTTAAATTTATTTACATCTAAAAGATAACTACACTTACAAAACACAATCTTGATTTCTAGAATCTGTATTCTGAAGTTGAAATGCTCGCCTTTGATGTAGACAATCATTGTTTTAGTTCAATTTTGATTTGATTTGGTTTGTCTCTTTTAATTTGCTTCAAGTTGAACGACGGCTACTCGAGGTTATCCAATGGCAGCATGACGGCTCTTGGTTTGATTTTTAATATGATTTAGGGTTGAGGTATTAGGTTGCTTATATAGAAGTTTGATTTAATAGGAACCGTCAGATTAACCTAGAGCAAATCAAAGCCATTCAGACAAGATAGAATAGCCACATCAGCCTTAATGACTCAGCAAGGAGTCCAACAGAACCAATCAGATGCCACAACTGCCTTAGAGCGAATCGGCCCACGGGTTGACAGCCAAACACCCTGAATCAACCCCTAGTCGACCCAGCGGGGCTTGGGTCGACCTCAAAAATGGGCCGGTTCGGTTATTCCTCCTCCTAATTCGCTGTTTTGAACTTTTTTGCATATTTATTTATTTAATTTTTATATATAACTATATATTTATTTTTCACATATGCATACAAACTTCAAGGCTTAATAACTTCTTCATAAGGTATCCGTTTTATGCAAACCAAATGTCTATCTTGACCAAAATTTTGAGACGAACGTAATAGCGTAACCCATTACACTTAATTCTTCTTCTAAAAATTAAGCGTTCTTGAATTTGTTAATTTTAATATTCTCAGAAAATTCGGGGTGTTACATTCTCCCCTTCTTAAAGGTTTTTGTCCCCGAAATCTTCAAGTTAAGAAGAATGCATCTTAAAATCCAATCATCGATCTACTCATCTATCATCCACAAGCATCCATTGTCCTTAAAAGACTTCTAATGGTGAAAGGACCCGTAACTTCCCCATGAAGGAAAGAGCGGATACTTTGAGAACAAGCCACAAAAGAACGCAGACAGAAGAACATTTCATTGTTAATTACAAAAATTCCATCAGAATACAAGAATATACAAAGTATGAATAAATATTATACATCACAAAATATCAGAGATTTAAATTACATTTAAATACATCGCAGCGGAAAAATAATACCAAACACCACTGAATGAGATATACGGATACAGAGCTTTTTGGATATCATTCCAGATGTAAACCAGGCTCCTGTGAATATAAATCTGCAAAAACCAAAACTACTAGCTGCCTGTGTCAAAATAAGGGCACCTAGAGTTTAGGTTAAAACAATAAACTCCAGGTCAGTCATGTGACTGGTGTGAGAACTAAAACAGTTATTAATCTTTATTTTAAAGTTAGGTAAATCAAGGGACCATGCCGTATAACACGGAACGATTTTCCTCCCAAGAATACCAGTGCATAAAACAAACAACGCAATGCTAAAAAAAGAAAAATGAAGCTATTATAAGACCCAGGTCCCATCACACAATAAAACACAAGCCGGAGGATAGGGTTTTACCTTATAATAGCCAAAGAATGCTTGATACGCTAAATTTCATCTTTTATTATTACTATAAGTGTATAGTGTCAAAACAATTTCAATCATAAGTATTAATCATAGACAACATGGGTACCATATATCATGTCGCCAATACAAGGCTCTACAATCAAAACCGCAAAGTCACGTATTGGAAGTTGGATTTCCATCTGTGAACCGAGGCAAAAGATAGTCCTCACCGACTCGAGACTGTCTAGCCCGAGCCTCAGGACCTAGACACAGGTGAGCCCTTGGAGCGACAGGGCCGGTCCACGATGTGGATTAAAATGACTGATCAATACGTTTCCCCGCCCTTTGGGGGCGTAAATGAGCCAAATGACTCCATCGGCTCCACACAGTCACCGATATATCCGAGGCGCCTTGCAATAGCAACAACCACATAAGTCAAACTCGTTAGGGCGTGTAAAACCACTAACGTCACTTCTAGCTAGAAAGAAACGCATGTCCTCCCTGAGGACCTTCTCCCGTTTCTGGTTCACAACCGGGGTGTGAGGCTCGCGAATCAACGCTACACAAAGTTATGCCACACAGGCCGTGCTTTGATCATCACCACAAGAATTTGCTTTTCAACAGAAGCCTTGATCAATTGCCACATAGGCATGCCACACAGGCAATTCACTCCATGCGATTGATATCCATCAATATATAACACCTGAGCTCGTACGTCTCAGAGAAGGGCGTTAAGCAAGAGAATAAATTCTCTGTCGCCAAACAGATATATATTTAATAGAAATCAATCACACAGAATAAAATACAATATCAGACACACAGTTCATTTACAAGTTCGTTCTGGGTCTGAACGAAACCGGAGGCACCTAGTACCCCGCATATCCATCGATCTCCAAGTACGTTTGGACAATCACTAACTAATACCCTCCTCTTGGGTGTATAGCCCAATCAAGATCATTAGTAATCACCCAAACGACGTGAAGACCTCCGGTCTTCGACCACCGTCTTTATCTTCGACACCACGTCGAATCAGCTATTCGGAATGGGATAAACCCGGTCTTCCTGAATAACTCACGTATACAATAAACAAGGGTTACACAAACACCACATACGCCTCATTCCAATTCAGAATATTCTTTTATTCAAATATTCTTATTTTTTGGGAAAGGTTCCCATTAATTTTATCAGAGATAAATTCTTTAAATTTATTCTTTAATCTTCTCTTGAATATCAATTCAAACTAGTCGGGATTAGCGAACCACGCCGAAGTAATCATTTATTCTATTGCCCAATACCAACCTATTCATCCCATGAAGTAAAACTGGTCATACTTCATATCTAACACCACGGTGTTATCGGTAAATTCAATTACCATTTCACGTTCAAATCTAATTAAAGATTTAACTATCGCCTGGAGCAAAACTGGTGATACTCCATTCTCGATCATTTCAATCTAATTAAAGATTCATTAAAACTCCACTTAGTCTTAATCTTCACAGAAGTCAATATCCTGTATTTAACTGGGTTAAAGAACCAATGTCATTTAGAACACGGCTCACGATAAACAAAAATCACATTCCATTAATTATTGGGTTAAAGAACCAGTGTTATTTAAAACACGGTTCATGATAAACCCAAAAACCAATCCCAATTCAATTCCAATTAAATATTATTTAATTGGCACACTTCATTAAATCTAAATAAAAAGATTTAATATTTTTCTCAACTGGGTTTATGAAAAGTGTTAATGAAGACACCATTCACTACAAACCCAAATCACATTTGATATTAAATACAAGGCTCTGAATAGAAAATATATAGGCTTATATTCAATATCAAATTCTACAACCAACAAATATCGTATTGGAAATAATGATATAAATATATCTTTCAAATTCCCATAACAATATCTGTATCATCACGAAATCCAACGTCGAAATATTCGAAAGATAATTTCGATTCAAATCCATTCCAATTCAATTATTGGAAATTCTAGTTACTTTTAAAACCATTTCAAATCTAATTTATTTATTTAATAAATAAATAAATTACTATTCTAGTTCAAAACTAGTTCATTTCGATAAAAAAACTACTTTTATCTTTTCAAATTTGGATTTTTTCATCCCAATTCTTCACAAATCATTTCTTATGATTTTACACAAATTATTACTATTTTTATTAATTTTATCAAGGCCCATACAATCGATTTCCATCAATGGCCATCGAACTGCACTTACAACGACCTTTTTCAAATTTGATTTGGACATAATTCCAAATCCAACCATTAGATTTCAAATCCCTAATATTCGTTAGAAGGCTCTTTTTGATACGAACCCAACGGTTCCAGTTTTAGGAGAATCCGACGGTCGGATCTCCCGTAATATCCATTCGAAATCAATGGCCGAAATTCGCGAACTGCCGTAGAGCGGCGCGTTCTATTCAGGCCATTGACGGTCGGATCTCCCGTAATATCCATTCGAAGTCAATGGTCGAAATTCGCGAACTGCCGCAGCACAGCGCGTTCAATTTAGGCCATTATATATATAATATATATATATATTATATATATATTTCGTCGATTTCCTTTCAAAACGTATTTTATAAATCGTTTTAAATTCGTTTTCGAAACGATTTCAACTTCATATTCAATTTCTAATCAAAATTGAATATTGCACATCGATATACAAATGATAATATTTTCAAAACGTTATATTTTGAAATCACTTTCTTTTCTATATTCATTATAAAAATGAATAAAATCGATATAAATATCGTTCACGTCAAAATGGCGTCAATCTAATCAACACGGCTATATATATTTCAATAACTTGGTTATTCTATTCAACAAATGAATATTTTCTTCAACACATGAATATTTATACTTCTATTCAACACATGAATATTTATTCTATTCAACACATGAATTTCCTTTATTCAACACATGAATTTATCTTATTCAACACATGAATTTTCTTTCAATTCAACACATGAATTTTTTTTCTATTATTCCTTATTTTCCAAATTTAAATGAGGCCCAATCAATTACCATATAATGTTAATTATATGGATTTCCTACAACACATGTATATAATAGCAACGATAAATCATCAATCATCATCCAGAGTGCACCACACAACTGCATAAGCATTAAATATAAATAATTAACGCTTACACAGTCTGTCAACCCATCGATTGACATACAACTAAACAATCAGCATAAGTGTACGTCAAATATCATCCCAATACCCGTGTGGGGTTTCAAAATAACAAAGACAGATTTTACTTGTGCCATTGGGCAATGTGTAAAATTTATCGTCCCAATCAATATCGGTCAAATCAATGTATATAAACAAATCGTCCGATTTGTTTATAACTATTTATTTTATATACACGTTAAAAATCATATTTTTAACTTTAAAATATTTTCCACTATAAAATATTTTATTCCATTCACAATCATATAATCATATTTCAATACGCAACAATCAAACAAACAAGTCATCCATGGTCTGTGGACGACGGGTGTTGGGTGCTACAAAGCACCGTCTGCATCCTAGAATATATTTCAACTAGAAATCAAAATAAAAGTGAGGAGCTCTCACCGACTAGCTAAACCAAACGCCAGGACTCTTCATATGTAGAAATCTTCGCCTTGCTTCTTCTTGTCACTTTCATCTAGCGTTTCCACTACATATAAAAATCGCATTTTTATATTGTTGTCATGTATACAAAAATCACATTTTTATAATCACTCTATATGGATAAAAAAAATCACATTTTTATTCTGCTACTATATAGATAAAAATTCTATTTTTGCACCACTGCTATATAGATAAAAATTCTATTTTTACACCGCTACTATATGGATAAAAATTCTATTTTTACACCGGTGTTCATATAATAAAGATTATATTTTTCCCTCGCTATTCTCTATATAAAATCAAATTTTTATATATAGAGATCTTATTTTTTTATATTTCTACTACCTAGGTAAAAATTAAATTTTTATTAACTATATATTATAAAAATCGTATTTTTATCCTTCCTATCATATAAACATTATATTTTCGATTCACTATTTATATAAAAATCATATTTTTATTCTTCCTATGATATAAAGATCGAATTTTTATTATCTGTATAATATAAAAATCATATTTTTAATATCTACATCATATAGAAACCATATTTTATATCGTTAACTTCATAATCAGAATCGTATTTTTAAAACACTTCTCATATATTATAAAATCCGATATTCCTTCACTAATATCATATATAAAAATCTGATCTTTCTTTGCTAATATAAAAATCCGATTTTTCTTCACACTCCATATAAACAAAAAACCTCGCCTTTATATAAATAAAAAATCTACCTTTCATTGCTAGACAAATATGCTTTACATTTCTAAAAATATATGCTTTTCATATTTTTAATTTAATCATATCTAAAAACTAAACTTTACCTATCAAAATCTGATCTTGTTTAATTTATAAATACTCGGTCTTTAAAATTAATTACACTATATAGAATAAAATAAATAAATAAAAACGTAAAAGGTAAAAAAACTTACTGCGTTGGATTTTTCAGAGGAGAGGGGGGGAATCGGGTGGTTGGAGGTCGGGTAAGGGGCGGCAACGGCGAATCAGGTTGCGGTGGGGCTTAGGGGAGGTCGACGGTTGTGGTTTCAGGCAGGATCGGGTTTGGGTTCACGGATGGGCCAAGAGGAAGAGGGGAGAGCGTCGTGGGAGGGAGGAGGAGCTGAGAGGTGGTTCGCGACGTGGGGGAGGCGACGTCAATCGCCTGCCATCGACGACGGGCTCCATCGCCCCTTCTCTGTTTTTTTTTGACTTTGAAAATCAACGGGGGGCCTGAGAGTACAGAAAGAGAGAGGAGTGAGGTTTTTACTTAATTGATTATTTATTTAAAAAAGGTACTTTTTATTCTGACCTCGAAACAAGACCCACCGCCTATCGTCCATAGCTAATTACCCCCATTCCGAACACAATGGGATATGTATCGTAGGCTGATTCGATCGTTTCGATCAGTTTTCGTCAAAATTAAAATATAACTCTATATATTGAATTTGAACGCACATTTCAATTTACTGGGGCCACATACTAACTAGAAAAATTCCTTAAAAATATTTTTTAGCTTCGTATTGACGATACGGTCCTAACAAAACTGATTTCATCAAACTCTGAGACCGTTCGAAAAATGGCCATTTTCCAGTGGATTAAAATCAACTAAAATTGGTCAAACGCGTTTTCCTTTGCCACGCTCACATATTGATTCGACAAATTACGAATTTTGGAATCTTGCAATAACTTGACACCACGGACCCAACAAAAGTGGTTTCGTTGAAAACTGAGGTCGTTTGCGAAATTTCCGTTTTTAAGGGCCAGAATTCTATAGCGACTATTCTAAATTTCAAACTGGACGTATCTTTTGATTCCCGCTATGAAATTTTGATTTTTCGGATTCATTGGAAAGATATTATCAATTAGACTCTAATATTTTTGGTTTTGCTAAAATCCGGTTTATTTTGAATCCTGTACATTCATTTGAACTTTGAAATCGAATTTTCAAACTACCGCTCCATTTTCAATTCCTTTTATAATTAAAATAAAATATTTATATTCGAACAACGATTCTAATTAATATATACGTCTAACTCTATTCAAAATAAATTTCTCATTGTTATTATTTAAAATATATCATTTTAAATGTTCAAAATTCACTAAAATTGCTAAAATAAATATTTTAAATCGGCTCGGAATTCCGGCGTATTACAATCTTCCCCACTTAAAACTTTTCGTCCCCGAAAAGGAACGAAGCCGAAAGTTGTTTAACTAATCAACTCAACTTTCACTATTTTCATTACGGCTTAAGTTCTTCAACTTTTCAGTTTCTAAGAACTTTTCAAATTTTTCAAAAACTTGGCTAACACCCTAAATTTTCGAAAAATTTCGCCATAACCTCTCCTGCACCGGGGACTTCGGGATATTTCAAATAGCCACCCATGGCCCTCATCAATCCAAAATGAAAAATAAACAGCCAATCGGCTCATAAAATCATCAAAACCCAATAAATTCGTAAACATGTACCTATTTGTCAGGCGAATAATTTTGTTCTTCTGCTCTAGCCTCCTTGCTATGACCTGTTCAGTGTAAGTACATGTATATGCACGCAAATGCGACAAATTTTCAATACAATTGACTATTTGGTTCAATTTGGCTAAATGGTTCAAATTAATTAATCAAACAATAATCAAACAACACAATCAGCAATCAATTAGTTGATTATTTTTTCAATCACATAACTTTAATACATATTCAAAAAAATCAGATTTTTGATGCCAAATCACAACAATAAGCCCTATCAAATTTTGGTTCTCACACCAGTCAATTGGAATCATATAGAAATCCAACTTTCGAAACTCGAATATAAATTCTGATGATGTACGTACTATAGCGATCATCAGAACCATCTCCGGGCAACTAGAGTGTTATTCTATATCTATCCAGTATATTAAAACTTCGAATACATGCGGATCAGACGTATACGCAAAATATTTATATATTGGACTGTCCAAATCAATACAAATAAATAATCAAATACGAATAATTGATTTAAATTTTCAAGACAAAAATTGTTTTCACTTTAAAAATATACTCTTCACACTCGTCCTATGATACTACTGATCCTATCTCTAACGAGTCATTCTTATTGGATATTACTAATCCAGTCTCTGATGAATTCTTTCGTATGGTTATAACGTGTCTTGTTCTCTGAGCTTTGTAAACCAAAGCTCTGATACCAAATGAAACGACCAGTAACTTCCCCGTGAAGGAAAGAGCGGATACTTTGAGAACAACCCACAAAAGAACGTAGACAGAAGAACATTTCATTGTTAATTACAACAATTCCATCAGAATACAAGAATATACAGAGTATGAATAAATATTATACATCACAAAATATCAGAGATTTAAATTACATTTAAATACATCGCAGCGGAAAAATAATAAAAAACACCACTGAAAGAGATATACGGATACAGAGCTTTATTGATATCATTCCAGCTGTAAACCAGGTTCCTGTGAATATAAATCTGCAAAAATCAAAACTACTAGCTGCCCGTGTCAAAATAAGGGCACCCAGAGTTTAGGTTAAAACAATAAACTCCAAGTCAGTCATGTGACTAGTGTGAGAACTAAAACAGTTATTAATCTTTATTTTAAAGTTAGGTAAATCAAGTCACCACGCTGTATAACACGGAACGGGTTTCCTCCCAAGAATACCAGTGCATTAAACAAATAGCGCAATGCTAAATAAAGAAAAATGAAGCTATTATAATACCTAGGTCCCATTACACAACGCAACACAAGCCATAGGATAGGGTTCTACCTTATAATAGCCAAAGAATGCTTGATACGGGAAATTTCATATTTTATTATTACTATAAGTGTATAGTGTCAAAACAATTTAAATCATAAGTATTAATCATAGACGACATGGGTACCATATATCATGTCGCCAATACAAGGCTCTACAATCAAAACCGCAAAGTCACGTATTGGAAGTTGGATTTCCATCTGTGAACCGAGGCAAAAGATAGTCCTCACCGATTCGAGACTGTCTAGCCCGAGCCTCAGGACCCAGACACAGGTGAGCCCTTGGAGCGACAGGGCCGGTCCACCAATGCGAATTAAAATGCTTGAACACTACGTTTCCCCGCCCTTTGGGGCGTAAATGAGCCAAATGACTCCATCGGCTCCTCACAGTCACCGATATATCCGAGGCGCCTCGCAACAGCAATAACAACATAAGTCAAACTCATCAGGGCATGTGAAACCACTGACGCCACTTCTAGCTAGAAAGAAACACATGTTTTCACTGAGGTCCTTCCCCCGTTTCTGGTTCACAACTGGGGTGTGAGGCTCGCGAATTAACGCTACACAAAGCTATGCCACACAGGCCGTGCTTTGATCATCACCACAAGACTTTTCTTTTCAACAGAAGCCTTGATCAATTGCCACGTAGGCATGCCACGCAGGCAATTCACTACATGCGATTGATATCCATCAATATATAACCCCTGAGCTCGTACGTCTCAGAGAAGGGCGTTAAGCAAGTGAATAAATTCTCCACTGCCAAACATATATATATATTTAATAGAAATCAATCACACAGAATAAAATCCAATGTTAGACACACAGTCCATTAACAAGTTCGTTCTGGGTATAACGAAACCGGAGGCACCTAGTTACCCGCATATCCATCGATCTCCAAGTACGTCTGGACGATCACTAACCGATTCCCTCCTCTTGGGTGTACAGCCCAATCAAGATCATCAGTAATCACCCAAACGACGTGAGGACCTCCGGACTTCGACCACCGTCTTCATCCTCGACACCACGTCGAATCAGCTATTCAGAATGGTATAAACCTGGTCTTCCTGAATAACTCGTGTACATAATAAACAAGTGTTACACAAACACCACATACGCCTCATTCCAATTCAGAATATTCTTTTATTCAAATATTCTTATACTTTGGGAAAGGTTCCCATTAATTTTATCAAAGATAAATTCTTTAAATTTATTCTTTAATCTTCTTTTGAATATGAATTCAAATTAGTCGGGATTAGCGAACCACACCGAAGTAATCATTTATTATATTTCCCAATCCCAACCTATTCATCCCATGAAGTAAAACTGGTCATACTTCATATCTAACACCACGGTGTTATCGGTAAATTCAATTACCATTTCACGTTCAAATCAAATTAAAGATTTAACTATCGCTTGGAGCAAAACTGGTGATACTCCATTCTCGATCATTTCAATCTAATTAAAGATTCATTAAAACTCCACTTAGTTTTAATCTTCATAGAAATGAATATCCTATCTTTAACTGGGTTAAAGAACGAATGTCATTTAAAACACAGCTCACGATAAACCCAAAATCACATTCCATTAATTATCGGTTTAAAGAACCAGTGTTATTTAAAACACGGTTCACGATAAACCCAAAAGTCAATCCCAATTCAATTCCAATTAAATATTATTTAATTGTCACACTTCATTAAATCTTAAAAAAAAGATTTAATCTTTTTCCCAAATGGGTTTAAGAACAGTGTTAATGAAGACACCATTCATGACAAACCCAAATCACATTTGATATTAAATACAAGGCTCTGAATAGAAATATATCGGCTTATATTCAATATCAAATTCTACGACCAACAAATATCGTATTGGAAATAACGATATAAATATATCTTTCAAATTCCCATAACAATATCTGTATCATCACGAAATCCAACATCGAAATATTCCAAAGATAATTTCAATTCAAATCCATTCCAATTCAATTACTGGAAATTCTGGTTACTTTTAAAACCATTTCAAATCCAATTTATTTATTTAAAAAATAAATAAATAATTATTCTAGTTCAAAACTAGTTCATTTCGATAAAAATCTACTTTTATCATTTCAAATTTGGAGTTTTTCATCCCAATTCTTCACAAATCATATCATATGATTTTACAGAAATTATTACTATTTTTAATAATTTTATCAAGGCCCGTATGGTCGATTTCCATCAACGGCCATCGAACTACATTTACAACAACCATTTCCAAATTTGATTTGGACATAATTCGAAATCCAACCATTAGATTTCATATCTCTAATATTCGTTAGAAAGCTCTTTTCGATACGAACCCAACGGTTCCGGTTTTAGGAGAATCTGACGGTCGGATCTCCCGTTATATCCATTCGAAATCAATGGTCGAAATTCGCGAACTGCCGCAGCGCGGCGCGTTCTATTCAGGCCATTATATATAATATATATATATTATATATATTTTATCGATTTCCGTTCAAAACGTATTTTATAAATCGTTTTAAATTCGTTTTCGAAACGATTTCAACTTTATATTCAATTTCTAAACAAAATTGAATATTCCACATCATCGATATACAAATGATAATATTTTCAAAACGTTATATTTTGAAATCACTTTCTTTTCTATATTCATTATAAAAATAAATAAAATTGATATAAATATCGTTCACTTCAAAATGGCGTCAATCTAATCAACACGGCTTTATATATTTCAATAATTTCGTTATTCTATTCAACAAATGAATATTTTCTTCAACACATGAATATTTATACTTCTATTCAACACATGAATATTTATTCTATTCAACACATGAATTTCCTTTATTCAACACATTAATTTATTTTTCAACACATGAATTTTCTTTCTATTCAACACATGAATTTATTTTCTATTATTCCTTATTTTCCAAATTGAAATGCGGCCCAATCAATTACCATATAATGTTAATTATATGAATTTCCAACAACACATGTATATAATAGAAACGATAAATCATCAATCATCATCCAGAGTGCACCACACAACTGCATAATCATTAAATATAAATAATTACCGCTTACACAGTCTGTCAACCCATCGTTTGACATACAACTAAACAATCGGGATTATTGTACGTCAAATATCATCCCAATACCCGTGTGGGGTTTCAAAACAACAAACACAGACTTTATTTGTGCCGTTGGGCGATGTGTAAAATTTATCGTCCCAATCAATATCAGTCAAATCATTGTATATAAACAAATCGTCCGATTTGTTTATAACTATTTATTTTATATACACGTTAAAAATCATATTATTAACTTTAAAATATTTTCCACTATAAAATATTTTATTCCATTCACCATCATATAATCACATTTCACTACGCAACAATCAAACAAACAAGTCATCCATGGTCCGTGGATGACGGGTGTCTGGTGCTGCTAAGCACCGTCTGCATCCTAGTATATATTTCAACTAGAAATCAAAATAAAAGTGAGGATTCTCACCGACTAGCTAAACCAAATGCCACGACTCTTCATATGTAGAAATCTTTGCCTTGCTTCTTCTTGTCACTTTCGTCTACCGTATCCACTACATATAAAAATTGCATTTTTATATTATTGTCATGTATACAAAAAATCACATTTTTATAATCACTCTAAGTGGATAAAAAAATCACATTTTTATACTGCTACTAGATAGATAAAAATTCTATTTCTACACCGCTACTACATAGATAACAATTATAGTTTTACACCGCTACTATATAGATAAAAATTCTATTTTTACACCGGTGTTCATATAATAAAGATTATATTTTTCCCTCGCTATTCTCCATATAAAAATCACATTTTTATATATAGAGATCTTATTTTTTTTATATTTCTACTACCTAGGAAAAAATTAAACTTTTATTAACTATATATTATAAAAATCGTATTTTTATCCTTCCTATCATATAAAAATTATATTTTCGATTCACTACTTATATAAAAATCATATTTTTATTCTTCCTGTGATATAAAGATCGAATTTTTATTATCTATATAATATAGAAATCATATTTTATATCATTAACTTCATAATCAAAATCGTATTTTTAAAAAACTTCTCATATATATAAAAATCCGATCTTCCTTCGCCAATTTCATATATAAAAATCTGATCTTTCTTTGCTAATATAAAAATCCGGTCTTTCTTCACACTTCATATAAACAAAAAACCTCGCCCTTATATAAATAAAAAAATCTACCTTTTATTGCTAGACATATATGCTTTACATTTCTAAAAATATATGCTTTTCATATTTTTAATTTAATCATATCTAAAAACTAACCTTTACCTATCAAAATCTGATCTTGTTTAATTTATAAATACTCGGTCTTTTAAATTAATTATACTATATAGAATAAAATAAATAAGTAAAAATGAAAAAGGTAAAAAAACTTATTGCGTTGGATTTTTCAGAGGAGAGCGGGAATCGGGTGGCTGGAGGTCGGGTAAGTGGCGGCGGCGGCGAATCAGGGTGTGATGGGGCTCAAGGGAGGCCGACGGTCGTGGTTTCAAGCGGGATCGGGTTTGGGTTCACGGATGGGCCAGGAGTAAGTGGGGAGAGCGTCGTGGGAGGGAGGAGTAGTTGAGAGGGGGGGTTGCGACGTGGGGGAGGAGGCATCAATCGCCTGCCATTGATGAGGGGCTCCGTCGCCCCTTCTCTCTCTTTTTTTATTTTTTTATTTCGACTTTGAAAATCAACGGGGGACCTTAGATTATAGAAAGAGAGAGGAGAGAGGTTTTTATTTAATTAATTATTTATTTCAAAAAGGTACTTTTTATTCTGACCTCGAAACGAGACCCACCGCCTGTCGTCCATAGCTTATTACCCCCATTCCGAACACAATGGGATATGTATCGTAGGCTGATTCGATCGTTTCGATCAATTTTCGTCAAAATCAAAATATAACTCTATATATTGAATTTGAACGCACATTTCAATTTACTGGGGCCACATACTAACTAGAAAATTTCCTTAAAAATATTTTCTAACTTCGTATTGACGATACGGTCCTAACAAAACCGATTTCGTCAAATTCTGAGACCGTTTGAAAAATGGCCATTTTCCAGTCGATTAAAATCAACTGAAATTGGTCAAACGCGTTTTCCTTGGCCACGCTCACATATTGATTCGAAAAATTATGAATTTTGGAATCTAGCAATAACTTGACATCATGGACCCAACAAAAGTGGTTTCGTTGAAAATTGAGGTGGTTTGCAAAATTTCCATTTTTAAGGGCCAGAATTCTATAGCGACTATTCTGAATTTCAAACTGGACGTATCTTTTTATTCCTGCAATGAAATTTTAATTTTTCGGATTCGTTGGAAAGATATTATCAATTAGACTCTAATATTTTTGGTTTTGCTAAAATCCGGTTTATTTTGAATCCTGTACATTCATTTGAAATCGAATTTTCAAACTACCGCGCCATTTTCAATTCCTTTTATAATTAAAATAAAATATTTATATTCTAATGAGGATTCAAATTAATATATATGTTCTAACTCTATTCAAAATAAATTTCTCTTCGTTATTATTTAAAATAAATCAATTCAAATGTTCAAAATTCACTAAAATTGCCAAAACAAAAATTTTAAATTGGCTCGGATTTCCGGGTTATTACAAATGCCATATGAACATATGCAGAGTGTGTATATGTTTCTTATCTAGTGCAAAATCAGGCGGTCTACTGATCTAGTTGACCTCCTTAATGCGAATCATGAGAGTGCCATGAGTCCATTATGTATTTACCTATTCATAATTCTACATGAGTGCACAATCATTCATACAAATGCAACGTCCATATGATAACACATCAAGTTTCAATCCACATACAATTTCATGCATTCATATGCAAATGCAATATGAAAGTGATTGAGCCGATCTAGAACCTAATGTGTATGTGCATATGCATCCACGAGTAATCACTAGCAACCACTTGCAACCACTTTTCAACCATCAACCATAACATGTTTCAAATACATGTTTACATCCATTGATTTCTACTAAGGATCAAGAAATAGGAACGAGAAGATAACTAAGCATGAATAAACTTATGATAAAGGAGAGATCAAAGATGTACCCTCAAAAAATATGGGTAGGCTGCGCGTATCTTGCTTTCGGTCTCCCAAGTCGCGTCTTCTTCCTTGTCACTCCATTGTACTTTAACAAGCTTGACTTCACGGTTGCTTAGCTTTTTGACTTCTGTTCCCAAGATACAAGTTGGGATTCTTCTCACTGTTGCTTCTCATTCCACTTCTACCTCTTCTAGTATCTTTGGTTCCACCACTTCCGCAGACTCATGTAAGCACTTCCGTAGGTGAGAAACATGAAAGAGATTGTGAACTCCAGCCAACTTTTCAGGTAGCTCTAATCTGTAGGCCGTCGTCCAAATTCTTTTAATGATAGAAATGGTCCTATGAATCTGGGTGCCAATTTCCCTTTGGATATTAAGCGAACAACATTCCTCAAAGGATATAATTTAAGGAACACTCTGTCTCCAACCTCAAATTCAAGGTTGGTCCTTCTTTTATCTGCATAGGACTTCTGTCTATCTTGAGCAGTCTTCATTTGTCTTCTTATTAGGTCCACCTTTTCTGAGGTTTCCCTAATCATGTCCAGCCCAAGTATAAGCTTATCTGTTGATTCCCACCAATAGGTTCGTGATTGACACGGTCTCCCGTATAAGGCTTCAAAGGGTGCCATGCCTATTGTAGCTTGGTAGCTATTGTTGTAGACGAACTCCACCAGAGGAAGATGATCTTCCCATGTCCCTAAAAAGTCAAGAACACACAATCTCAAGAGGTCTTCTAAGACTCTGTTCACCCTTTCCGTCTGTCCATCGGTTTGGGGGTGGTAGGTTGTGCTTAAACATAATTGTGTGCCTACAACCTCTTGCAAACTCTTCCAGAACTCGCTTGTAAAGATAAGGTCTCGATCGCCTACTGTGCTGGAAGGGATCCAATGCAGTCGAATTATCTCTTTAAGATATAGAGATGCTAGAGATGAGGCAGTCCTTCTACTTTTGATAGGTATAAAGTGAGCGCTTTTTATGAGCCGGTCCACTATTACCCAAATACTGGTATTGCCCCTTCTTGACCTAGGCAACCCATCAATAAAGTCCATCGAAATGATATCCCATTTCCACTGTGGGACCTCTAGAGGATGAAGCAAACCACCAGGCAACTTCTGCTCCGCCTTGACCTGCTGGCATATCATGCACTTAGAAACCAATTCAGCTACGTCCCTCTTCATGCCATTCCAAAAGAAAACTCTTTTGTTGTCTTTATACATTTTGTCTCCGCCTGGGTGTATGGTCAGCTTTGAATGGTGTGCTTCTTCTAGAACCGTTTTCACTAAATCTCTTAGTTATGGGACACATAGCCTTCCATCTCGTCTCAACCATCCCTTATCATCGATGGAGTATCTATTGAGGTGACTCAAAGTCTCACCCCAAATCAGCTTATCTATCACATCTACTAGTTGAGGGTCTTCACGTTGTGAGGTTCCTATTGGGTCAAAAAGTGTAGGCCGCACTTCCAATGTTGCTAACAAGCCTGGTACAAATTCAGAGGAGGGTCCAAAGTCAAAGTTGTCTATGTACTCTAAGCTTTGCCTTTCTACAAAGAGAGGGTGTAAGGTCATCTTCTTTCTACTCAGAGCGTCTGCTACCACATTGCCCTTGCCAGGAGTATAGGAAATCTCAAAATCATATGAGGCAAGAAACTCCATCCATCTTTGCTGCCTGAAGTTGAGATCTTTCTGCGAGAAAAGGCACTTCAATGATTTATGGTCAGTAAACAATTCAAACTTCTCACCTAGGAGATAATGGCGCTAAGACTTAAGAGCGAAAACGATGGTCGCTGCAACAACCCGGAAATGCGAGCCAATTTAAATTTTTTATTTTGGAAATTTTAGTGAATTTTGAATATTTAAAATGAATTATTTTAAGTAATAGTGACGAGAAATTTATTTTGAAAAGGATTTGAACGTATATATTTATATACGTCGTCGTTAGAATATAAATAATTATATATAATTATAAAATGAATTGAAAATGAGGTGGTAGTTCGATAATTCGATTTCAAATTTCAATTGAACGTACCGGGTGCAAAATAAACCGGATTTTTGTGAAACCAAAAATATTAGAACCTATTTGTGAATATCTTTCCAACGAATCCGAAAAATTGAAATTTCATAGCGGGGATAAGAAGATAAGTCCAGTTGAAATTTCAGAATAGTCGCTATGGAATTCAGGCCCTTAAAAATAGCCATTTTGCAAACGACCTCGGATTTCGACGAAACCACTTTTGTTGGATCCATGATGTCAAGTTATTGATAGATTCCAAATTTCGTAATTTTTCGTATCAATATGTGGGCGTGGCAAAGGAAAATGCGTTTGACCAGTTTTAGTTGATTTTAATCGACAGTAAAATGGACATTTTTCCAACGAAATTAGTTTTGTTAGGACCGTATCGTCAATACGAATCTAGAAAATATTTTTCGGGAATTTTTCGAGTTAGTATGTGACCCTGGTAAATTGAAATACACGTTCTAATTCAATATATAGAGTTATATGTCGGTTTTGATGAAAACTGATCGAAACGATCAAATCAGCTTACGATACATATCCCATTGTGTTCGAAATGGGGGTAATACGCTAGGGAAGATAGTCGTTGGGTCCCGTTTCGAATTCGAATGGAAAGTCAACCTTTTGAAAATTAAAATAGAATAAAATATTAAATTATATAATATACCCTCACTAACTCTCTCTCCCTCTTCTCTCTCCAGACTTTCAATCAAAAAAAAACCGCTCGATGCCCTAGCCGCCCCGGAGATCCTCCGCGCCGTCGCGCGCATGACGCCGCCCCCCTCAGCCATCCTCCGATCATCCACTTCCCCCCGATCTCTCTTCTTCGATCTCGCCTAAACCCAAACCCCCTCCCCCATCCACTTCGATTTCCGCCCACCGACCACTGATGGTCGCGCACAGCCTCTCGACCACCGCCGGAGGTCCTCCCCGCCACCAGCACTTGGTCACGACTTCTCCAACCACCTTCCCCCCCACCCCCCCGACTAACGTGAGACTGCCCCCCTCCAAATTCTGACAGTAAGTTCTTTTTCTTTGTTTATTTACTATTATTTCATTAAAGTAATTAATTTTAAAAGGTAAAAATCAGTTTTTATGTTAGCATTGATGCAATGAATTTGATTTTTAAAAGTAAACAGTGGAGATTTTTATAAAACAAGAAAAGATTCAATTTTTGTTTAAGAAAAGATTCGATGTTTAACGAAAGATAGGATTTTTGGTATAGGAAAGATTACATTTTTATATTAGAAAAGATGTGATTTTTCATTTTTGAAAACGATTATTTTTAGTTATTGAAAGTTATGATTTTCATTAACGAAGAAATTAATTTTTTCCTTATGATATAGAAAGGTTAAAAATATAATTTTTATATTATAGAAAGGTGAAAAATATAATTTTTATATTATAGAAAGGTTAAAAATAAAAATTTTATATTATAGAAAGGTTAAAAATATGATTTTTATATTATAGAAAGAGAAAAAATATGATTATTATTATATTTGAAAAGGCGAAATCTTTATATTTGAAAAGGCGAAATCTTTATATTTGAAAAGGCGAAATCTTTATATAGAGAATAGCAAGATAAAAATATAATCTTCATTATATGAACATCGATGTAAAAATAGAATTTTTATCTATATAGTAGCGATGTAAAAATAGAATTTTTATCTATATAGTAGCGATGGAAAAATAGAATTTTTATCCATATGGAGTGATTATAAAAATAAGATTTTTATATACATAGCAATAATATAAAAATGTGATTTTTATATATGTGGTGGCTACGGGCAACGAAAGTGACAAAAGGCGAGAACAACGATTACTTCTACATAAGAAGAGCCGAGGCGTTTGGATTAGCTAGTCGGTGAGAACTTCTCACTTTAAATTTTCTTTTCTAGTTAAAAATATATACTAGGATGCAGACGGTGCTTAGCAGCATCCGACACCTGTCGTCCACAGACCATGGATGGCTTGTATTTTTGATTGTTTGTTGTGGTGAAAATTTATTATGTGATGTGAAATGAAATAAAATATTTATATAGTTAAAGATATTTGATCGTTAAAAATATTATTTTTAACGTGTGTGTGTAAATAAAAATATTTGTTTGTTGATTTGAAACCCCACACGGGTATTGGGATGATATTTGGCGTACACTCATCCCGATTGATTAGTTATATGTCGATCGTTTGATTGACAGGATGTGTAAGCATTAATTAGTTAAATCTAATGCTTATGCAGTTGTGTGGTGCACTCTGGATGATGGTTGATTCTTTATCGTTGCTATTATATACATGTGTTGTGTAGAATCCATATAATTAACATTATATGGTAATTGATTGGGCCTCATTCCAATTCGGAAAATAAAGAATAGAATAAAATAAAGATTCATGTGTTGAATAGAATATATAGTCATGTGTTGACGATAATCATGTGTTGAAAATTACCATGTGTTGAAAGAAATATTTTAACAATAAAATTTACATCTTTAGCATATTTAAAATTAGAAACTAACTGGAAAATAGATAAGATGAGTGGTTTCTAGGGTATTGATCCGATATTGGTTTTGGCCTTCGGGGTTAATACTTAGGGAATCATTCTCTTACTACTTTACGGTTGGAGTCTGATTTAAAAATCAAACGGTATATACCATAATTTTATAAAATATATTAAATAACCAAAAATAGTCATGTGTTGGCAGTGCTCATGTGTTGAGAATATTCATGTGTTGAAAGAAATAAATATTCATTTGTTGAATAGAATAACGAATTTATTGAAATATGTAAAGCCGTGTTGATTAGAGATGCGCCA
This sequence comes from Allium sativum, assembly GCA_030737875.1. NCBI lineage: Eukaryota > Viridiplantae > Streptophyta > Magnoliopsida > Asparagales > Amaryllidaceae > Allium > Allium sativum. The sequence continues at coordinate 831,413,587 of CM060912.1, read as the reverse complement.
TTTTGACGTAAGAGATATTTATATCGATTATATTCGTTTTTATAATGAATATAGAAAAAGAAGTGATTTCAAAATATAACGTTTTGAAAATATTATCATTTGTATATCGATGATGTGGAATATTCAATTTCGATTCGAAATTGAATATGAAGTTGAAATCGTTTCGAAAACGAATTTAAAACGATTTATAAAATACGTTTTAAAAGGAAATCGACGAAATATATAATATATATACTATATATATAATGGCCTAAATAGAACGCGCCGCGCTGCGGCAGTTCGTGAATTTCGACCATTGACTTCGAATTGATGTTGCGGGAGATCCACCCGTCGGATTCTACTAAAACCAGAACCGTTGGGTTCGTATCGAAAAGAGCTTTCCAATGAATATTAGAAATTTGAAATCTAATGGTTGGATTTGGAATTATGTCCAAATTAAATTTGGAAAAGGTCGTTGTAAGTGCAGTTCGATGGCCGTTGATGGAAATCGATTGTACAGGCCTTGATAAAATTATTAAAAATATAAATGATTTGTGTAAGATCATAAGAAATGATTTGTGAAAAATTGGGCTGAAAAACTCCATATTTGAAAAGATAAAAATAGATTTTTATCGAAATGAACTAGTTTTGAACTAGAATTAAAATCAATTTATTTTTGAAATAAATAAATTGAACTTGAAGTGTTTTAAAAATAATCAGAATTCCTATACGTGAAGTGGAAATAGATTTGAATCGAAATTATCTTCGGAATATTTCAATGTTGGATTTCGTGATTATACAGATATGGTTGTGGAAATTAGAAAGATATATTTATATCGTTATTTCCAATACGATATTTGTTGGTCGTGGAATTTGATATTGAATATAAGCCGATATATTTTCTATTCAGAGTTTTGTATTTAATTTCAAATGTGATTTGGGTTTGTCGTGAATGGTGTCTTCATTAACACTGTTCTTAAACCCAATAGAGGAAAAGATTAAATCCTTCTATTTAGATTTAATGAGGTGTACCAATTAAATAATATTAATTGGAATTGAATTTAAATTGGTTCTTGGGTTTATTATGTGCGGTGTTTTGAATAACACCTGTTCCTTAACCCGATTAACAATAGAATGTGATATTTGGTTTATCGTGAACCGTGTTTTAAATGACATTGGTTCTTTAACCCGGTTAAAGGCAGGATATTGATTTCTGAAAAGATTAAAACTAAGTGGAGTTTTAATGAATCTTTAATTAGATTGAAATGTGAATTGATAATTTAAATTATCAAATCTGAAAAGTGATCGAGAATGGAGTAACACCAGTTTTGCTCCAAAGCGATAGTTAAATCTTTAATTAGATTTGAACGTGAAATGGTAATTAATTTTACCGATAACAATGTGGTGTTAGGTATGGAGTATTACCCGTTTTGCTCCAGGGGATGAATATGTTGGGATTGGGAAATAAAATAAATAATTACTTCGGTGTAGTTCGCTAATCCCGACTAGTTTCGAAAACCATAAAATGGTTTGAAATGATATCCAAAGGAAGATTAAAGAATAAATTTAGAAGAATTTATCTTTGATAAAATTAATGGGAACCTTTCCCTAAGAGTGTGAAAATTTGAATAAAAGAATATTCTGAATTGGAATGAGGCGTATGTTGTGTTTGTGTAACACGTGTTTATTATATACGCGGGTTATTCCGAAAGGCCGGGTTTATACCCATTCTAAATAACCGATTCGGAAGTCGAATATGAAGACGGTGGTTGAAGACCGGAAGTCTTCACATCGTTTGGGTGATTACTGATGATCTTGATTGGGCTGTACACCCAAAATGATGGAAACAGTTGGTGATCGTCCAGACGTGCTTGGAGATCGATGGATATGCGAGGAAAGTGCCTCCGGTTTCGTTCAGACCCAGAACGAACTTGTAAATGGACTGTGTGTCTGACATTGTATTTTATTCTGTGTTGATTGATCTCTGTTAAATATACATCTGTTTGGCGGCGGAGAATTTATTCTCTTGCTTAACGCCCTTCTCTGAGATGTACGAGCTCAGAGGTTGTATATCGTTGGACATCAGTCGCATGGAGTGAATTGCCAGTGTGGCACGCGTAAGTGGCAAATAATCAAGGCTTCTGTTGAAAAGCAAAGTCTTGTGGTTGATGATCAAAGCATGGCCTGTGTGGCGCAGCTTTGTGTATAACATGAATTCACGAGCCTCACACCTCGGTATGAGTCAAAAACGGGATAAGGACCCAAGGAGTGCACGACGTTTCTTTCTAGCTAGTGGTGGTGTCAGTGCTTAAACTGGCTGATATTTATATACTTTTCACCTGTGTGGTAGTTGGAATGCGAGGCGCCTCGGATATAGATCCTATAGGACCGGGAAACGTGTTTTCAGTAATTGCCAATCCTCAAAAGTAAGAGAGGACCGGCCTTGGAGGTTCCAAAGGATCATAGTGGGGTCCTAAGACATTTGTTTGAGTGTCTCGAATCGGAGAGGAGCTTGCCCCTTGCCTCGACGCATGACGGAAATCCAATTTTCAATAAATGATATTGCAGTTTTAATTGTAGAACTAGTATGGCGACATGATATATGGTACCCATGCTGCCTATGATTGATATTTATGATTGAAATTGTTTTGACACTATACACCTATAATAGTATCACATGATTTGTTTTAACGTACCAAGCATATTTGGCTACTATAAGGGAAAACCCTATCCTCCGGCTTACGTTGCATTATGTGATGGGACCTGGGTCTTATAATAGCTTCATTTTTCCAAAAAGCATTGCGCTGTTTTGTTATATGCACTAGTGTTCTTGGGAGGAAACCCGTTCCGTGTTATACGGAGTGGTCCCTTGAATTACTCTCTTTTAAAGTTAAAATAGTAATTGTTTTAGTTCTCACACCAGTCACATGACTGACCTGGAGTTTATTGTTGTAACCTAAACTCTGGGTGCCACTATTTTCCGCACCGGCAGCCAGTAGTTTTGGTTTTGCAGATTTATATTCACAGGATCCTGATTTACAGCTGGAACGATGCTCGGAAAGCTCTGCATTCGTGTATTACTTCTAGTTGTGTTTTGTAATATTTTCCGCTACGATGTATTTAAATGTAATTTAAATCCCTGATTTTCGTCAAATGTATAATATTCATTCATACTCTGTATATTCTTGTATTCTGATGGAATTGTTGTAATAAACAATGAAATGTTCTTCTGTCTGCGTTCTGATTCATCTTGTCCTCACGGTAATTTTTCCTTTCTCTTCTCTTCAGAGGTGGGGAAGTTCGGGTCACTACATTTGGTATCAGAGCTTTGGTTTACAGAGATCGAGAATAAGACACATTAGAACCGAACGAAAGAGTTCATCAGATATTGGATTAGTAATATCCAATAAGGATGACTCGTTAGAGATAGGATCAGTAGTATCCTAGAACGAGTGTGAAGAGTATATTTTTCAAATGAAAACAATATTGTTTTTAAAATTTAAACCATTTTATACGTATTTGAATATTTATTTATTTTGAATTTGGACAATCGAGTAAATAAAGGTTTTGCATATACGCGTCATGAACGTATATTCGAAGTTTTAATATACTGGATAGATATAGAATCACGCTCTAGTCGCATGGACCTAATTCTGATAATTGACGCGTCATCATCAGTAATTATTTTCGTGTTTCAAAGGTGTGCTATATATATATTTCCATAGACTGGTGTGAGAACCGAAATTACATAGATTCATTGTCGTGATTTGTCATCAAAAACATGATTTTTCGTATATATATCAAAGTTATGTGTTTGAAATTCTAATTCACTAATTGATTGATGGTTGTGTTATTTGTTTATTTGATTGAAATTTTGAACCATTTAGCCTAATAGAATCAAATATTAAATTGTACTGAAAATTGGTCGCATTTGCTTGCATATACATGTACTTACATTGAACAGGTCATAGCAAGGAGGCTAGAGCAGAAGAATAAAATTGTTTGCCCGACAAATAGGTACATGTTTAACATAATTTACTTTTTCGTTTGGGTGATGATGATTTTATGAGCCGATTGGCTTTATCTTTTTCTTTTGGATTTAAAAAGGCCATGGGAGGCTATATGAAATATCCCGAAGTCCCTGGTGCAGGGGAGGTTATGGCGAAATTTTTCGGAAATTTAGGGTATTAGCCAAATTTTTGAAAAATTTGAAAAGTTCTTAGAAACTGAAAAGTTGAAGAACTTAAGCCGTAGTGAAAATACTGGAAGTTGAGTTGATTAGTTAAACAACTTTCAGCTTCGTTCCTTTTCGGGGACGAAAAGTTTTAAGTGGGGGAGAATGTAACAACCCGGAAATGCGAGCCAATTTAAATTTTTTATTTTGGCAATTTTAGTGAATTTTGAATATTTAAAATGAATTATTTTAAGTAATAGCGATGAGAAATTTATTTTGAAAAGGATTTGAATGTATATATTTATATACGTCGTCGTTAGAATATAAATAATTTTATATAACTATAAAATGAATTGAAAATGGTGCGGTAGTTCCATAATTCGATTTCAAATTTCAATTGAACATACCGGGTGCAAAATAAACCAGATTTTGGTGAAACCAAAAATAGTAGAACCTATTTGTGAATATCTTTCCAACAAATCCGAAAAATTAAAATTTCATAGTGGGGATAAGAAGATAAGTCCAGTTGAAATTTCAGAATTGTCGCTATGGAATTCAGGCCCTTAAAAATGGCCATTTTGCAAACGACCTCGGATTTCGACGAAACCACTTTTGTTGGATCCATGATGTCAAGTTATTGCTAGATTCCAAATTTCGTAATCTTTCAAATCAATATGTGGGCGTGGCAAAGGAAAACGCATTTGACCAGTTTTAGTTGATTTTAATCGACTGGAAAATGGCCATTTTTCAAACGGTCTCAGAATTCGACGAAATTAGTTTTGTTAGGACCGTATCGTCAATACGAATCTAGAAAATATTTTTCGGGAATTTTTCGAGTTAGTATGTGACCCCGGTAAATTGAAATGCGCGTTCAAATTCAATATATAGAGTTATATGTTGGTTTTGATGAAAACTGATCGAAACGATCAAATCAGCTTACGATACATATCCCATTGTGTTCGGAATGGGGGTAACACGCTAGGGGCGATAGTCATTGGGTCCCGTTTCGAATTCGAATGGAAAGTCAACCTTTTGAAAAGTAAATAGAATAAAATATTAAATTATATAATATACCCTCACTAACTCTCTCTCCCTCTTCTCTCTCCAGACTTTCAATCGGAAAAAAAACCCGATCGATGCCCTAGTCTCCCTGGAGATCTTCTACGCCGTCGCGCGCGTAACGCCCCCCCCCCTCAGCCATCCTCCGATCATCCACTCCTCCCCCCCGACCTCTCTTCTTCGATCTCGCCTAAACCCAAACCCTCCCCCATCCACTTCGATTTCCACCCACCGACCACTGATGGCCGCGCCCAGCCTCTCGACCATCGCCGGAGGTCCTCCCTGCCACCACCACTTGGCCGCGACTTCCCCAACCACCTTTCCCCCCTACGACTGATGTGAGATAGCCCCCCCCCCCCCTCCAAATTCTGACTGTAAGTTCTTTTTCTTCGTTGATTTACTATTATTTCTTTAAAGTAATTAATTTTAAAAGGTAAAAATCAGTTTTTATGTTAGCATTGATGCAATGAATTTGATTTTTAAAAGTAAAAAGTGGAGATTTTTATAAAGCAAGAAAAGATCCAATTTTTGTTTAAGATTCGATGTTTAACGAAAGACGGGATTTTTAGTATAGGAAATATTACATTTTTATATAAGAAAAGATATGATTTTTCATTTGCGAAAACGATTATTTTTAGTTATTGAAAGTTATGATTTTCATTAACGAAGAAATTAAATTTTTCCTTATGATATAGAAAGGTTAAAATATAATTTTTATATTATAGAAAGGTTAAAAATATAATTTTTTTATTATAGAAAGAAAAAAAATTATGATTATTATTATATTTGAAAAGGAGAAATCTTTATATTTGAAAAGGCGAAATCTTTATATTTGAAAAGGCGAAATCTTTATATTTGAAAAGGGGATATCTCGAAATTTTTATATTTGAAAAGGCGAAATCTTTATATAGAGAATAACGTGATAAAAATATAATCTTTGTTATATGAACATAGATGTAAAAATAGAATTTTTATCTATATAGTTGCGATGTAAAAATAGAATTTTTATCTATATAGTAGCGATGTAAAAATAGAATTTTTATCTATATAGTAGCGATGGAAAAGTAGAATTTTTATCCATATGGAGTGATTATAAAAATATGATTTTTATATACATAGCAACAATATAAAAATGTGATTTTTATATATGTAGTGGCTACGGGCAACGAAAGTGACAAAAGGCGAGAACAGCGATGACTTCTACATAAGAAGAGTCGAGGCGTTTGGATTAAATAGTCGGCGAGAACTTATCACTTTAAATTTTCTTTTCTAGTAAAAAATATATACTAGGATGCAGACGGTGCTTAGCAGCACCCGACACCCATCGTCCACAGACCATGGATGGCTTGTATGTTTGATTGTTTGTTGTGGTGAAAATTTATTGTGTGATGTGAAATGAAATAAAATATTTACATAGTTAAAAATATTTTATCGTTAAAAATATTATTTTTTACGTGTGTGCATAAATAAAAATATGTGTTTGTTGATTTGAAACCCCACACGGATGTTAGGATGATATTTGGCGTACATTCATCCCGATTGATTAATTATATGTCGATCGTTTGATTGACAGGCTGCGTAAGCGTTAATAAGTTATATCTAATGCTTATGCAGTTGTGTGGTGCACTCTGGATGATGGTTGATTCTTTATCGTTGCTATTATATACATGTGTTGTGTAGAATCCATATAATTAACATTATATGGTAATTGATTGGGCCTCATTCCAATTGGGAAAATAAAGAATAGAATAAATTAAAGATTCATGTGTTGAATAGAATATACAGTCATGTGTTGACGATAATCATTTGTTGAAAATTACCATGTGTTGAAAGAAATATTTTAACAATAAAATTTACATCTTTAGCATATTTAAAATTAGAAACTAACTGGAAAATAGATAATATGAGTGGTTTCCTGGGTATTGATCCGATATTGGTTTCGGCCTTCAGGGTTAATACTTAGGGAATCATTCTCTTACTACTTTACGATTGGAGTCTGATTTAAAAATCAAACGATAGATACCATAATTTTATAAAATATATTAAATAACCAAAAATATTCATATGTTGGCAGTGCTCATGTGTTGAAAGAAATAAATATTCATTTGTTGAATAGAATAACGAATTTATTGAAATATATAAAGCCGTGTTGATTAGAGATGCGACATTTTGACGTAAGCAATATTTATATCGATTATATTCGTTTTTATAATGAATATAGAAAAAGAAGTGATTTCAAAATATAAAGTTTTGAAAATATTATCATTTGTATATCAATGATGTGGAATAGTCAATTTCGATTCGAAATTGAATATGAAGTTGAAATCATTTCGAAAACGAATTTAAAACAATTTATAAAATACGTTTTAAAAGGAAATCGACGAAATATATATAATATATATATTATATATATAATGGCCAGAATAGAACGCGCCGCGTTGCGGCAGTTCGTGAATTTCGACCATTGACTTCGAATTGATGTTGCGGGAGATCCGCCCGTTGGATTCTCCTAAAACCGGAACCGTTGGGTTCTATCGAAAAGAGCTTTCCAATGAATATTAGAAATTTTAAATCTAACGGTTGGATTTGGAATTATGTCCAAATAAAATTTGGAAAAGGCCGATGTAAGTGCAGTTCGATGGCCGTTGATGGAAATCGACTGTACGTGCCTTGATAAAATTATTAAAAATATCAATAATTTGTGTAAAATCATAAGAAATGATTTGTGAAAAATTGGGCTGAAAAACTACATATTTGAAAAGATAAAAATATATTTTTATCGAAATGAACTAGTTTTGAACTAGAATTAAAATCAATTTATTTTTGAAATAAATAAATTGAATTTGAAGTGGTTTTAAAAATAATCAGAATTCCAATACGTGAAGTGGAAATAGATTTGAATCGAAATTATCTTCGGAATATTTCAATGTTGGATTTCGTGATTATACAGATATGGTTGTGGAAATTTGAAAGATATATTTATATCGTTATTTCCAATACGATATTGTTGGTCGTGGAAATTGATATTGAATATAAGCCGATATATTTTCTATTTAGAGTTTTGACACTATACACCTATAATAGTATCAAATGATTTATTTTAACGTACAAAGCATGTTTGGCTATTATAAGGGAAAACCCTATCCTCCGGCTTGCGTTGCATTGTGTGATGGGACCTGGGTCTTATAATAGCTTCATTTTTCCAAAAAGCATTGTGCTGTTTTGTTATATGCACTAGTGTTCTTGAGAGGAAACCCATTCCGTTTTATACGGCATGGTCCCTTGAATTACTCTCTTTTAAAGTTAAAATAGTAACTGTTTTAGTTCTCACACTAGTCACATGACTGACCTGGAGTTTATTGTTGTAACCTAAACTCTGAGTGCCCCTATTTTCCGCACGGGCAGCTAGTAGTTTTGGTTTTGCAGATTTATATTCACAGGATCCTGATTTACAGCTGGAACGATGCTTAGAAAGCTCTGTATCCGTGTATTACTTCTAGTTGTGTTTTGTAATATTTTCCGCTGTGATGTATTTAAATGTAATTTAAATCCCTGGTATTCATCAAATGTGTAATATTCGTTCATACTCTGTATATTCTTGTATTCTGATGGAATTGTTGTAATAAACAATGAAATGTTCTTCTGTCTGAATTCTAATTCGTCTTGTCCTCATGGTAATTCGTCATTTCTCTTCTCTTCGGAGATGGGGAAGTTCGGGTCACTACAGTCGCCAATTCTAGGTCGTGGGTTGGGTAGCTTTTCTCATGTACTTTCAACTGCCTTCCACCATAAGCTACTACCTTCACTTCTTGCATCAAGACAGCGCCTAATCCTGTACCACATGCATCCGTGTATACGGTAAACATCTTGCTCCCATCAGGCAATGTCAGAACCAGGGCTGTTGTTAGAGCCCTTTTCAAGCATTTGAAAGCAATATCACAATCCAAATCCCAAGCGAAAACTAGGTTCTTCTTCATTAACCTTATAAGTGGAGCTGAGATTTTCGCAAAGTCTTTGATGAACTTCCGGTAAAAGCCTGCTAGCCCGAGAAAGCTTCGGACTTCAGTTGCGTTTCGTGGAATCTTCCAATCTTGCAGAGCAACCACTTTTGCGGGGTCCACGGCTAACCCCTCTTTGGACACCACATGTCCAAGGAATCTAACTTATTCTCTGCAGAAATGGCATTTGGAGAATATGGCTTTCAACTGATGTGCACGGAGAGTATCCATGACTTCGCTTAAGTGCTGAGCCTGCTCTTCCTCACTCTTCGAGAAGATCAAAATATCGTCCACGAAGACCACCACAAACTTATTGAGGAATTCCCGGAACACCCTGCTCATCAAGTCCACGAAATAATCAGATGCGTTTGTCAAGATGAAAGTCAAGACAAGCCACTCGAAGAAACCATCTGGGGTCCTAAATGTTGTCTTGTCAATGCTATCCTCAGCCACTCTTAGCTGATGAAACCCGGTAGCCAGATCTAGTTGGGAGAAAATGGATGCACCTACGAGATGATCAAACAGATCGTCAATTCTTGGGAGTGGGTGCCTATTCTTCTTGGTCAGCTTGTTCAGCTCCCTATAATCCACGCATAGGCGGGGTGAACCATCGGCTTTGGTCGCGAACACTACTGGAGCACCCCATTCAAAAATACTCCGTCTTACGAACCCCTTTTCAAGCAGCTCTTTAACTTGCTTGCTGAGTTCTTTTCTCTCCCTTGGAGCCATGTGTCTAACGGTAAAGCAACGGGTTTTGCATTATCAACGAAGTATATGTGGAAGTCTATCTCCCGCTTCGGAGGTAAGCCCTTTACCTCTTCAAACACATCCGAGTATTCACGGACCGCTCTAACAAACTGCGAATTCTCAATAGATGCATCAAGAGATTCTAGATAACTTAGCATAACAGAATTCATGGGATTACAAGAGATTTCGGGAGTGTTACCGAGGCGAGTCATGAGTCTAACCACTCTCTTTTCACAATCAAGGACGACACCATTACTGGATAGCTAGTCCATGCCTAGAATTAGCCCATAGCCCGTGAAGCCCAAAACATAAGCATTACATTTAAACTCAACGCTTAAAATAGAGATTTCCAAATCTGAACAAATCATTGACAAATAAACTGATCCCCCAATTGGATTTGAAACAACCAAGGGATCCTCTACTATATGGGTGTCTAGGTGCAGAGATTCCACTAAAGCAGTAGATATAAAAAAGCGTGATGCGCCAGAATTAAAGAGAGTATGAACAGGATTATGAAACAGATAAACTAAACTCTCAACAGAAATATTTCTACCTCGTTCGTGCAGAGGTGCGATGAGAGCGTGAACCTGCCCTCCAGAAGATGATCCCATCCTCTGTCCCTGCCCTTGCCTTTTTGGGCAGTCCTTAGAAAAGTGTCCAGTGTCCTAGCACTAGAAACAAGCGCCCAATTTCCTCTTTTTATTTCTACAGTCCCTAGCCAAGTGTCCAGGTATCCCACAGAAATTGCACTTCATCTTATTATGGGATTTATTATCCTTCCCGCCTTTCTTGGGGTCCGTCTTCTTGTTATGAGATCCATCTCCTTTCTTGTTTTGAGGCTCTTCCTTTTTCACCTCCTTCTTGCCATCTTTGTTCTCCTCTTGCAACAGAGCCGTGTCCACAAGTCTCTCGTAAGTCGCTCCCATATGTATATAGCACATTGACAAACCTTGCAGTGGCTCATTCAGTCCTTTGGCAAAGCGGAGAGCCTTCTTGTATGGAGTGTTTACTAACTCCAGTCCAAATCGAGCAAGCTGGTTGAATTTATTGACGTATTCTTTGACCGACAAGCTACCCTGTTTAAGTGATAGGAACTTCTCCATTTGCAGCCTCTGCTCAGCTTGTGAGTGGAACTTCATTTCAAATCTCCCCCTGAAGTCCTCCCAAGTCTCTATCGGTCTTTCAGCATTCCCACCTAAAGGAGGCCTCATCTTTGAGAAATCACACCACCAACTGTAGTTTCTGCTTCTCACCTACTTCAAAGATAACGAATAAGTCCTCAGTCTCCTTGAGCCAGTTTCTGGCTTCCACGAATGATTCGCTCCCCTTAAAGTCTTTTCCACCAATGTATCTAAAGTCTCTACAGATCTTTGAGAAAGAATTTCCTCTCGGAGAAGGAGGAGGAGCAGCAGCAGGTGGGGGAGGAGGAATGTCTGCTGGGCCCACGTCATTGGCCCTAGCTTCTAGGTATCTCCTGAACCAGTCAGGTATCGGTACACCCTCTAGAAGGTTAAGATCCCCAGACCTGCTGAAACAAAAGGGAAAGATTCAAAACGAAGGATAGAAAGATAGTGCATATGGCTTTGGGGATTATGCCTTTTAAATTAACACTTTTTCTTGAAAATGCTTCTTTATGACTTCTTTTTAAAAAATAGTTTCAAATTTTTTATCCGATATGGTAACCTTTAGCTCTTGTACCAAGTGTAACACCCCAACTCCATTAAGGTCACTCTAAAAGGGAATGCCTTAACTTCGGTGGAGCGTTTTAAGGTACAAGATACAAATAAATTACAAGACAGAAAATTTATGCAGCGGAAAAAGATCAATATTATTTCATAAATACTTGTTCAACACAATAATTCAACAACTGTTTCAACCTTCCAAATTATTACAACTTTTCATCTGTCTTGAAAACATAAAGAAGTAATACTGAAAATAAAATGACATAAATCCCCAATAAGTGATTTGACCATAGCCATAGCTCAAAAAGGAAAGTCCAAGCCTTACATCTACGGTCTTCAAGCTTTGGCTACCTGGACTAAGTAGAAATGTTTCCTCCCTGCGGACCTTTAGGGGAGGGGGGCACAGAAGAAAAGAAGCGAAAGGAAAATGGGTCATACATAAGTCTGGTAAGCCCAGTTATTTACTAGCATGTAAACAAGTAAAAGATTATGACATGAATAAACTGAACTTAGAATGATACCACAAGGATAGGGTAGTCCTAAAACGATGTAAAGTAAGATTTAACTAGATTTGGCTATCACAACCACTTTTACTTCTCTGCACCCACTAAGAGTTGTTTAACTACCAATGTATGTTCATGATAAAGTGATCCCATTCATGTATTGATCGTCTCCTTCTCGCATTCATGTATTCCCGGTGTCATGCGGCCCCACGTGATTTTTAAGTACTTGTGCTGGTTCCAGTATAGGGTGTATCAAGTCCTATAATGGCAACCCTGACATGATTCAAAGATGCACAAGTGTACACCTGGTGCCCAATGCCTGCTTTTTCCACTTTGGAGCCCGTGCACGCCCGTACTCCGTCGGAACCTACACTGACGCGCCTAACCGCCGCCCTTTTGACCGCTTATATTCAGCCCAGTAATCGTGCCCCACCCTGCCTAGTTCAAGGTACCTTGATACATCCATGTGGGTTACTACTGAAATGGGTCCCCGTTACTAGAGTTTTTCTAGTCAACATGCTAAATTGGTTAAGTGTCCTTGGTTTGACTTAACCCCTATCAATCATGTCTAGTTAACATGTTCAGTTGGTTAAGTGTTTCCTCAATTACTTAACCCCACCAATCTTGTCTTATTAACATGTTAAGTTGGTTAAGTGTTCCCTTAATTACTCAACCTCACCATTTCTAGCTTGATTGTTCAAGAGATTTAATTAATTAATTAATTAAAGCACCAACCACTCACATTAGACAGGTATTGTTGTGGTTAATAGATGTGTCGGTCGGTTCTGGGCACTTTTACACCACAACTCAGTCTAACCTCGGGTTTTTCTGGGCTTGATGCACTAACCTCTCACAGTAGACAGATATTGTTGTGGTTATTGGATATGCTGGTCGATTCCGGGTAGGTTTACACCACAACTCAGTCTAACCTCGGGTTAGGCATATTCATCTTTTACATTTTATATATGTGAATTTTCTACAAGTGTTTCATGTCACATATTTTAATTATGTTCAAGACTAATGGTATAAATTATACCATTCATGGCCTTAACCATTTACATGGTTTTGGGCCCACCTACATTATTAACATGTTTTGATTTAATAACTATCCCAACTTTACCCTCGTTTGTTCGTTCGTATTAATCACATAAAGTCATTGGGCCCGAATATTAGCCCAGTTCATAAACAAGAGGTAAAGAAGGGAACATGCATAATATAGTTTCAGCCAAACATGTAATTTTGCATAAAACTTTATTCATATAATTTAACATGTCATATGAACTTGCATATAATTTAGACTTAGATAATCAAAAACCTAAAATATGTTAATATTTAGATCTAGGCATGTGTGAACATAACCTCAATTATAAACTAGCATATGACATAATCATGACATGTCCAATCCTAAGGCATGTATAATTGTATCGTTAACATATAGGTGTGAACTAGATCTAACAAGGTGAACTTGCATAAGTCCACTTTAAAAACATGCATATAAATATAGATCTAGTTTTGGTTCTAATATGTAACTTGCATATGAACATATGTATAATTAGATTGTGACTTGGATCTATCATAAAACATATAACTTGCATTAATCATATGAACCTAGATAGATCTTGACATGGATCCAACATAAAACTTGTAACTTGCATATGAACATATGAATATATATATATATATATATAGGCATATGGATCTAACATAAAGCATATGAATATATATACATGTAGACCTTGACTTGGATCTAACATAATACATACAACTTGCATTAATCATATAAACATATATATGTAGATCTTAACATGAAACATATAACTTGCATATGATATTGATAGTTTCATTCTCAATCTTTAATAGATCCAATACCAAGTCCAATAAGCCACAAATATTCCAAGACAATTCATGATAAAATCATCACAAGAAAAAAACATGAATTAGCATCATCAATATTATACAACATGGTATAATTCTATTTTTCACTTTATATCAAATCACATCTTAAAATTATTTACATCTAAAAGATAACTACACATACAAAAGACAATCTTGATTTCTGGAATCTGTATTCTGAAGTTGAAATGCTCGCCTTTGATGTAGATAATCGTTGTTTTAGTTTAATTTTGATTTGATTTGGTTTGTCTCTTTTAATTTGCTTAAAGTTAAACGGCGACTACTCGAGGTTGTCCTATGGCAGCATGACGACTCTTAGTTTGATTTTTAATGTGAATTAGGGTTGAGGTATTAGGTTGCTTATTTAGAAGTTTGATTTAATAAGAACTTTCAGATTAACCTAGAGCAAATCAAAGCCATTCAGACAAGATAGAATAGCCACATCAGCCCTAATGACTCAGCAAGGGGTCCATCAGAACCAATCAGATGCCACATCTGCCTTAGAGCGAATCGGCCTACGGGTTGACAGCCAAACACCCTGAATCAACCCCTAGTCGACCCAGCGGGGCTTGGGTCGACCTCAAAAATGGGCCAGTTCGGTTATTCCCCCTCCCGATTCGTTGTTTTGAACTTTTTTGCATATTTATTTATTTAATTTATATTTTTTTTCTCATATGCATACAAACTTCAAGGCTTAATAACTTCTTCATAAGGTGTCCGTTTTATGCAAACCAAATGTCTATCTTGACACAAATTTTGAGACGAATGTAATAGCGCAACCCATTTCACTTAATTCTTCTTCTAAAAATTAAGTGTTCTTGAATTTGTTAATTTTAATATTCTCATAAAATTCGGGGTGTTACACTTGTCTAGTTTTTCGAATATCACATTAAAAGTGTAATTTTAATGTATAACATGTTTTGCAATTTAAAACATGAATCTTTGCTGTTATTTTAAACATTACATTAAAATGTATGTTTATAATGAAATCATGTTTTGATTAAAAACATGTACCTTTTTCCTATTTTCAACATTACATTAAAAATGTACATTTTAATGAAAATCATATTTTGATTTAAAACATGGACATTTTCTTTTTACATTAAAAATGTATATTTTTAATGAAAATCATGCCTTGATTAAAAACATGTACATTTTCTCTATTTTTATTCTTGTCATTAAAAATGTAAATTTTTAATGAAATCATGTTTTGATTTAAAACTTGCACGTTTTATTATTGTCTACTATTACATTAAAAAGTATATTTTTAGCTTAATCATGTTTTGACTTTAAAACATGAACACTTTTCTTATTTTTAACTTTACATTAAAAATATTTTTTTTTATGAAATCATGTTTTGATTAAAAACATGCACATTTTCCCCATTTTTCAACCATTACATTAAAATGAATATTTTATATGAAATCATGTCAAAACATGAACATTTTTCTCTACTTTCAATCATTACATTAAAATGTATATTTTATATGAAATCATGTTCTGAATAAAATCATGAACACTTTTTTTATTTTTAAATTTACATTAAAAACGTATATTTTTAATGAAATTGTGTTTTTGTTCAGACCATAAACATTTTGCTAGTTTTCTTAATGACATTAAAATATGGTTTTTAATGACTACATGTTTTTATTTCTAAAACATGTACATTTTTCTAATTTCATAAATGAAATTAGAATATGGTTTTTAATGACTACATGTTTTTCTCTATTTTTAACATTTCATCAAAAATGTATATTTTTAATAAAATCATGTTTTGATTAAAAACATGAACATTTTTCTTATTCTTAACATTGCATTAAAAATGTAAACCTTTGAATGTAATGTTCTTCTTATTTTTCTAAAGCATGAACATTTCTATTTTAATAATAATTCCATAAAATGATAGAAATTTATATTTTATTTTCATTGAATATTCTAATTCAACAAAATGATAAAATTTGATATTCCCTTTTTGAATGAAAGTCCTAACTCAATCAAATAACAAAAGTGTACATTTCTTTTTGAAGCAAAAGGTAGTGAATCTAATGATTCACGCCTAGAGATATCATATATATAGAGTTCGGTACAGTACAAGAAATATAGTATATGTACATCATTTACCAAGCCAGCCACAAAAAGAGCATCATAACCTGACGCAGCAGGTACATAATAAACTTAAACATAATAAGCATAATACATAAACAGCACCAAGAAGCTAGCCGCGCCTGCATTTGCGATCGTGAACCCTTGCAGCGATGGTGTCGACGAACTTCTTCTTTTCCATCCCTGCCCACAGTAGAACATATTTAAGAATAATGAAGATAGTTTTATCAGGTGATTTCATCTTGAATTTGAACTTTCTAGAGTTTTTCTCATGCCATAATACCCAATTATAAGCGAAGTTAAGTAGAATAAAAAGACTCTTTTTATATGTGTTGTCTAAATTTGGTAAAAAGGTTAACCAAAAATGTTGCTGGTCTTTGATTGAGTCCCTCCAGTCTAAGTTTAAATCAAGATACACGATACACTTCGTCCATACATAAAACGCAAAATCACATCTCCAAAAAACATTATTGTAGTCTTCATCAGCTTCATCACAAAAAGCACAGCCAGAATTGACAACAAAACCCTTACGCCTTAGTCTGCAACCGGTATTCAGTCGATCATGAAGCACAATCCACATATGAATCTTAACTTTCAGCGGCACCTTCTTTTTCTTCCACATTCGATCAAACTCCAGTCTTCTACAACCCGAAAAGGTAATCAGTTTATACACACTCCTAACTCGAAACACCTCCTTACTATCATCACCCATCCACACAAACTCATCTTTTCCTTC
Organism: Allium sativum; assembly: GCA_030737875.1. NCBI lineage: Eukaryota > Viridiplantae > Streptophyta > Magnoliopsida > Asparagales > Amaryllidaceae > Allium > Allium sativum. The sequence goes on along the minus strand of CM060912.1, from coordinate 831,396,713 downwards.
AGTTAAATGGACATTTGCCAACCACAAATATAGCTGGCAAAGTTGTTGAAGAGCATCACCAAAGACAAGTCGGCAGAAAGATAGTCTCCACTTAAAATCAGTAGCCTCAGAGTTATACATATCTCCAACAGACCAGTGTGTGTTATATGCAATTTCAAATAGCTCCTTCAATTCCTCTTTCAATGGTATAGGCAATATCCAAGCGTCATGCCAGAATGATATGTTAAGCCCATTGCGAACCACCACTTTAGTGCCAATCTTGATCCACTTCGAGAAACTCATAACCCCTTTCAAGAAAACAGAGCAGCGTTACCAGTCCCTATTCCAATCAAAAACAACCCCATAGTAAACATTTATAATCCATTCTTTCCAAAGGGATTTCCTATCGCCAAGCATCAACCACAACCATTTGCAGAGAAGTGCAGCATTCATGTCTTTCAAATTAAGCACTCCTAATCCACCTTGATCTTTAGCTTTACAAACCTGCCCCCAAGAAACGAGACAGCTTAATTTCTTAGTTTCTTTCTCGCCCGTCCAGAAAAAATTCCTTCGCATCCTATCAACTATGTCTATGACCCGTCCCGGACACCTGAAAAAGGAGAGCCAGTACAGAGGCAAGGAGGAGAGAACTGAGTTAACCAGTACCAGTCTGCCTGCTCTAGAAAGGGATCGGCCTTTCCATCTAGCCAGCCTCACATCGAATTTCTCAATGAGATGGATCCAGTCCTTTTTGAAAAGCTTCTTTGGTCTAATGCACAAACCCAGATAGTTTAAAGGGAAGTTGTCCTCCTTGCAGTTGAGCATCATTGCACAGTTCTTTGACAGCTCAGCATTGCAACCCAGAGTGTAGACGCTACTCTTATGAAAGTTAATTTTCAAGCCTGATAAACTCTCAAAAGCATACAACAAAAATTTGAGTGTAGCAATGTATTTACAATCAGGTTTACTAAAAATGATAGTGTCATCTGCATAGTGTAAAGAATTGATACCGCCCACCACATGCTCATCCCCAAAGCTCTGTAGCATCCTACTAGCAGAACTAACCTTCAGAATACGAGAGAAAACATCAGCCACCAGGTCAAAGAGGAGGGGGGATAAAGGGTACCCTTGCCTTAAACACCTTTTCGAATAAATAGTACTACCAGCAATACCATTCACACAAATATTGGATCTGCTCGAAGACAAGATCATAAGAATCCAGTTAATCCACCTCATAGGAAAGCCCCTTGCAGTAAGAATGTCAATTAGGAATCTCCAGTCCACTGTGTCAAAAGCCTTAGCAAAGTCCAGTTTGATGACAGCACATGGAACATTATATCTGTCGCAATATGAGATTACCTCCTGAACCAGAACAGCACCATCCAAAATAAATCTGCCTCTAATAAAAGCCGTTTGAGAGTGGTCAATTAAATCGTCCAACTTCTTTTTCAACCTATTTGCCAACACCTTCGTGATTAGTTTAAAAGTGGTATTTAAGAGGCTAATAGGTCGGAAATCTGTCGCCGTAACATTTCCTTCTTTCTTAGGTATCAAAACAACATTTGCGTAGCTCAGCATCTCAAGTCTAATAGAGCCATCATACAGTTCTTCAAACAGTCTTAAAATATCCTTTCTCAGCATTTTCCAATATCTTTTGATAAAGAAGTTAGGAAACCTGTAACACCCCGCATGTTGAATAACTTGCTATAATATAAAACCGGGCAGAATTAAATTTTAAAATTTGAATCAGGGGAAACGGGCTATGCCATTACGTTCGTCTCGGAAAAATACGCGAAATCGACTCTGAGTTTTCGAAAATCGGAGTCCGTATGACACAGTTAAGGCCCGAAGAAGTTTTCGGAAATTCAAAACAGATTTTAAATACAAATATTTCAAATTTCAGAAGTGGCGGGAAAATTCCCGCCAAACCCAGGGAGTCGACCTGGGGGTCAACTGGGGAGTCGACCTGCCCACCAGGTCGACTAGAGTGTCGACCCTAGTGTCGACCTGGGGGTCGACCTCCCTGGTCGAGCCCAGGTAACCTGGGTGCACCAGTTTGGCTTTTGGGCTGTGTTTAGGTGGCTAGGACGAGATCTGACGGCTCTAATCTGATATAGGGTTAATCTAATGGCCTAAAACACGTAACTACTCTATAAATACACCCTAAGACTACCCTAATTCATACTAAAAATAGATACAACGTCGTTATGCCGTAAAAATGCAACTTGAAGGAGCCTCCATCCAATTAAAGAGGAAGATAGCTTCTCAAATCAACTTCTAATCAACTCTAGCAACTTAATCTTCTTCATAGGAGTCCTAATCAACAAGTTGTGAGTTTTCTATAGCCTTAATGACCAATTGTTGAAATGATTATGATAGGATATAATGAGGTTATGGCTATGAATGTGGATCAATGCAGGTTATGTGTTATGTGTTCATGGTGTTATGCAAGTTATGTGTTATGTGTTCATGATTTTATGCAAGTTATGCAAGTCATATGCTATGTGATCATGATGTTATGGAAGTTATGGAAGTCATATGCTATGTGATCATGATGTTATGCAAGTTATGCAAGTCATGTGTTATGTGTTCATGATGTTATGAAAGTTATGCAAGTCATATGCTATGTGATCATGATGTTATGCAAGTTATGCAAGTCATATGCTATGTGATCATGATGTTATGCAAGTTATGCAAGTTATATGCTACATGTTCATGATGTTATGCAAGTTATGCAAGTCATATGCTGCATGTTCATGATGTTATGCAAGTTATACGCTACATGATCGTGATGTTATGCAAGTTATGCAAGTGTTAGGCTATGAGTTCATGATGCTAGTTATGCAAATTGCTATGATAAACATTGATCCATTATAACACCATGTTATGCAAGTTTGGTGTTTGATTATATGCAAGTTCATATATGATATGTTATGCAAGTTTGGTGTATGATTATATGCAAGTTCATATATGATATGTTATGCAAGTTTGGTGTTTGATTATATGCAAGTTCATATATGACATGTTATGCAAGTTTGGTGTTTGATTATATGAAAGTAACATGTGCAAGTTTACACCTGTATGACATAAATAACTTATGCAAGTTAACATCTTTATGACATATGTGATTCTTGCAAGTTTGGGTTGATTATTTATGCTAGTTGGGTTAGATGCTATATGCATGTTGACACCTTTAAACTCATGTTGATGCTAATGTTATGCAAGTTGAACCCATTGTATTTGTGATGAATCTTCCCTTTTATGTCATGTTAGCGAATTACGTGGGGAACGATGGGGTTAATAGACATGTTAATGAAATGGTGTGAAGTTGGTATGATTATGCATACCATAAAGTGGATGGACATAATTGAGTCAATTATGTACATCGTTAAATTTGGAATTAATTAGGGAAAATTAATTCGAAATATGGGGGTGATTAATTAGGTGTAATTAATCGACTAGGACACGAGGTTAGACCCTTTTGTAGCATAAGACTGCCCGGAACCGACCAGCAAATCCAGCGGCTACAAATGATTGGCCCAATGTGAGAGGTCTTAGGCACAAACTTAATACGTGACAAGTGTAAAGACATGAGGTTAGACTCAGTTATGGCGTAAGGCTGCCCGGACCCGACCGGCAAATCCAGCTGCCATAAAAGATAGTCTAATGTGAGAGGTCTTTACAATGGTTACGTTCTTAATCAATTAAGAAACACTTAACCATATTAGCATGTAGAGGGACATGAGGGGTTAAGTGGTTGCCTTGGGTGGCATGTGGAAAAATCTAGTGGTTGCCTTGGGTGGAAATAGAAAATACGATTAGAATACTTAACCAAAGTGGAACATGTAATTAAACATGATTAAAGGGTTAAGTAAGTGCCTTGGGTGGCATAGGGAAAATCTAGTGGTTGCCATGGGTGGCAATGGAAGATAAGATTAAAATACTTAACCAAAGTGGAACATGTAATTAAACATGATTAAAGGGTTAATTAAGTGCCTTGGGTGGCATGTGGAAATCAAGTAAGTGCCTTGGGTGGCATGGGGAAATCTAGTGGGTGCCTTGAGTGGCAATTGAAATATGAGTAGATGACCTAACCAAACTTTAAACATGTAAGTGGACATGATTATTAAAAAGGGTTATGTGGGATGCACTAGAAAAAAATGACAAGCTTAGGTGGGTAGCTTGTGGGGGCCCATTTCAACCAGTAACCCATATGTATCTTAGTGGGCTCGACCCATGTCGAGGACGGGACACGCGTACTGGGCTTGACTATAAGAGGCCAAAACGGGTTAGCGGTGGCAACGCGAGTCCAACGGGTTTCATATGCGTGTGTGGACCCGGGCTGGTAGGTAAGACGTTGTTGCATCGTGTAGGTATAAGCCGTGAACCATTGATTGTATCGGGTTGCCACTTTGGGGAGTGATACACCCCACTGTGGGGCCAGCACGGGTATCTACGTTAGGGAGCCGATCGAATGGGAGTAGTGGGTACACGTAGTGGAGATAGGGGCAGACGGCACCTATGCAGTCAGCTAGGGGTACACGAAACTACTATTAAAATTTCTAAGTTGTGGGTACACCTAGTGGAGATAGGGGCAGACGGCACCTATGTAGTCAGCTAGGGGTACACGGAACTACTATTAAAAATTACTAAGTACACTTAGTGGGATCAACCTTTAAGTAGGAATTACCCTTGGGTGGGTAGATCTGGTGTGGTGCAGTGTAGGAATTATCCTTGGGTGGGTAGATCTGGTGTGGTGCAGTTTAGTATTACCCTTGGGTGGGTAGATGCGTCTTTACCGTTATCTTAGTTTATCCTAAGTCTAGTTGGCTGCTTAGTGTAGTCATTTATCCCCAGTTGTACCGTACCAAGTTTATATCATACCCTAATTACTTTAATGATTGTATCGTTAAAGTTATAGGGCTCACTCAGACTTATGTCTGACCCCGTTGTTTTTATCTTTTTTCCCCAACCCTCAGGTCATCAGAGTGGGCCTAGTGCTAGTGGACTTGGATCAGATCGCTTTATCTGTCTTTTGGAGCTTGGACCATTGTTGTAAAGCTCAGTTTATCTTTTCTTTTATGGCTAATAGTTCATGTAGTGGGATTATGTACTTTTGTTTTATCAAGATGGATATTATGTACTTGACTCTTGTTTATGGTTTAGTGATGTAACCAAACATGTTTTACTTTCTGCTGCAATGAAATGATGTTTTAAATTCTCAAGTATTACTTATATCTGTCTTGTTATAACTTTTCTGTTCTATATTCACTTAAGATACTCCACCGATGCTATGGCATTCCCTTAGTGAGTGACCGTAGCGGGCGTGGGGTGTTACACGTGGTATCAGAGCTTAAGGTTACCAGAACAGATAAAATTTTTAGAAAACTATTTTTCTAAAAACATTTTTGGAAGAAGTATTTTCAAAAACATGTCTTTTAAGAGAAAAGTTTTTGAAAGAAAAGAACATAATCCCCAAGAGCCATATATCCTTCCTTCGATTCTCCGTTTTGAATCTCTTCCTCTTTCTCTTTTTGAATTTCCCCTCCGCATATAGATGTCTTTTTAAGATAAATAAGGACTTCCGTATGAAGGACGAAAGAACCACTTCAAGGGACTAAGACGTTTGCCAGGCTAAGAAGTTAGTCCAAGGAGGTGGAGGGCTTATAGATACCTTTAAGATGGACGAGAGAGGAAGGTTTAAATAGCTATTAGGTAAATAAAGGACGAAGCCTCATCGTGGTAAGAAGGCCACGAAAGGAGAATGAGAAGGGGAAGGCCAGTTGTTTTGGAGAAATAGGACACCTTATTAGGGTTGTCCAAAGAGGTAAGGACGAAGTACAGGATCTTCTAGAGGGTAGAGGTATTCCGTCACGACGGGTATACCTGATGGGGGTAGGGCCGTCTAAGTTGAAATTTGGTTCTCTCGATCATCCTGTTCGAACTTTATTCGACTCTGGCGCATCAAATTCGTTTATCTCATCATCATTAGTTGAGTCACTGCACCTAGACATCAGTTTAGTAGATTATCCCTTGGTTGTTTCAAACCCGATTGGGGGCTCCACTTATTTGTCAATGATATGTTTGGGTTTGAAGATTTCCATACTTAGCGTGGAGTTTAGATGTGATGCTTTTGTTTGGGCTTCACGGGCTATGGGTTGATTTTGGGCATGGACTGGTTATCCAGTAATGGTGCCGTTCTTGACTGTGAAAGGAGAGTTGTTAGGCTTATGACCCGCTTGGGTAACACTCTCGAGATCTTTTGAAATCCCATGGATTGTGTTACGCTAAGTTATCTTGAATCGCTTGACGCTTCGGTCGAGAGTTTGCGATCTGTTAGAGTAGTCCGGGAATACTCGGATGTGTTGGAGGAGGTGAAGGGCTTACCTCCGAAGTGGAAGATAGACTTCCGAATATATCTGGTAGACAATGCTAAACCAGTATCTTTGCCAGTGCGCCACATGGCTCCTCATGAGCGGAGGGAACTCCATAAGCAAGTAGTGGAGTTGCTTGAGAAAGGGTTCATAAGACGGAGTATATCGGAGTGGGTTGCTCCAGTAGTTTTTGCCACGAAGGCAGATGGGACCCTCGGACTTTGTGTAGACTATAGAGAACTCAACAAGCTCACAAAGAAGAATAGACACCCATTGCCGAGGATTGATGATCTCTTTGATCAGTTTGTTGGCGCCTCAGTGTTTCACAGTTGGACTTAGCCACGGGGTTTCATCAGTTGGGAGTGACTGAGGATAGTGTAGACAAGACTGCCTTTAGGACTCCGGATGGTTTCTATGAGTGGCTTGTGATGCCATTTGGTTTGACGAACGCCCCCGCATACTTTGCTGATTTGATGAGTAGGGTGTTCAGGGAGTACCTAAATAACTTTGTAGTGGCCTTTGTGGATGACATCTTGGTCTTTTCTAAGAACGAAATAAGTTTTCGTATGTGCTTAATAGGTTAAGCAAAGCCAGTTATTTGATCAACGGTGGTTCTGGAGCGAGATTGGCAAGGACATCAAGAGTTGGACAAGGGCTTAATTATTTAGCTGTTTTTACTAGTATCATCTCACGTAGGTCGTCTGAATTCGAAGGAGGTGTCCCTTGGGTGTTTGTCTGATATTGGTTTAGGCCTTTGGGGCTTGCACTTGGGGGATGTCGAGTTCGACTAGGATGGTCTGCGTGAGAGATGGATAGTTGTGACAATTTTGCGTGGGAGAATATCTTGGCTTTCTCTAGAAGTGGAGAAAAGCATGCCCTACATCTTGGGGAAGTGTTGGAGATTCTTCGAGCGCATAGTCTTGAGACAGCAAAAGGTGGATGGAGTTCTTGGCATCCTATGATTTCGAGATAGCGTATACCCCTGGCAAGGGTAATGTGGTGGCAGACGCCTTAAGCAAAAAAAGGTTGTCTTTGAGTCCATTGTTCGTGGAACGACGAAGTTTGGAATTTATCTCGATGTTTGATTTTAGACCTTCCGTTGACTTTATACCCGGTTAGCTAGCATCCTTAGAGGTCAGACCTACTCTTTTGGGGTGGATTGGCGAGGCACAGCGGGACGACTCACAGTTGGTTGAGTTGGTAGAGAAGCTCATAAAGGGGAGAGTCGTCCAGCCATTTGAGTAGGTACACCCTAGACGATAGGGGGTGGATGCGTAGGGACGGTAGACATTGTGTACCACAGGACGAGGGTTTGAGGAAGGTTATACTTGATGATGCACATCGTTCAAAGATGACCATTCATCCCGGTGGGAACAAGATGTACCAAGACATGAAGCGAGTTTTCTTTTGGGCCGGTATGAAGAAAGATGTGGCCGAATATGTCGCTAGATGCTTGGTGTGCCAACAAGTGAAAGCGGAGCAAAAGAAACCAGGTGGGTTGCTTTACCCATTGGAAGTTCCGCAATGGAAGTGGGGTAGCGTCTCAATGGATTTTATTGATGGGTTACCGAGATCGAGGAAGGGTAATACGGGAATTTGGGTTGTGGTAGAAAAACTTACTAAGAGCGCCCATTTCATACCCATGAAGAGCAAGAGGACTGCTCCATGGCTAGCTTCAGTTTACCTTCGAGAGGTAGTTCGATTGCATGGGATACCTTCTAGCATAGTGAGTGATCGAGATACTATCTTCACTAGCGAGTTTTGGAAGAGTATGCAAGAGGCTATGTACCTTAGATTTTGGAGGTACATGGGAAGAGCATCTTCCATTGGTGGAGTTCGCATATAATAACAGCTTTCAGTCTAGTATTGGTATGGCTCCTTTCGAAGCTCTTTATGGAAAGCCTTGTCGATCACCTACATGTTGGTGGGAATCTACGGAGAAGATCTTGCTTGGGCCGATATAGTAAGAGAGACTTAGTAGGGTACATGACGTATTCCATGCGTCACATTTGAGGAAGTGCCTACATGAGACCGCAGAGGTGGTAGAGCCGAGCTTGCTTAGAGAAGTGGAGGTAGAGCGTGATGCGACTATTCGACGAACTCCTACCCGCATCCTTGGGTTAGAGATTAGGAAGTTGAGAAACAGAGAGGTTCGACTAGTCAAAGTGTAATGGGGAGAAGATGAGAGCAATGCTACTTGGGAGACAGAAGCGAAGACGCGTTCATTGTACCCATTCCTTTTTAAGGGTATGTCTTTTAACTTCTCCTTTATCGTTTGTCTAGTACTTATCTTATCTTTAGTATGTCCTCTCATTAGTACCTTTGACCTTTAGATAGGGTAAACCTATGGTTGAAACATGTGTTTGAGACATGTTATGTTTGATGGATGCGTGTGGATGCAAGTGGTTGCTAGTGGTTGCTCGTGGATGCATATACACACACTTTAGGCACTAGATCGGCTCAATCACTTCACATTGCATATTGCATATAATTGTGTGTAGGTAGCTATATTAATGGATGTATAATGATGGTGTTATCATATGGATGATGCATTTTGGTGTATGGTTGTGCACACATGTAGAAATAGTATGTGTCGATAGGGATCTTTTGCATACATATTGGATGCATGGCACTATCATGGTTTGCATTAAGGAGGTCAACTAAATAAGTGGACCGCCTAATTTTGCATTAGACAGGGAACATATACACACACTCTTTGCATATGTTCATATAGCATTAGAAACTTTAAGGACAGTGGATTCTAGTGTTTGATGGTTTGAGTAGATGGTTGTTTGGTTGGTAGGATACATTCTTCTTGACTTAGAGATTTCGGAGACGAAATCCTTTAAGTAGGGGAGAATGTAACACCCCGCATGTTGAATAACTTGCTATAATATAAAACAGGGCAGAAATAAGTTTTAAAATCTGAATCAGGGGAAATGGGCTATGCCACTGCGTTCGTCTCGGAAAAATACGCGAAATAGAGTCCGAGTTTTCAAAAATCGGAGTCCGTATGACCCAGTTAAGGCCCGAAGAAGTTTTCATAAATTCAAAACAGATTTTAAATACAAATATTTCAAATTTCAGAAGTGGCAGGAAAATTCCCGCCAGACCCAGGGAGTCGACCTCGGGGTCGACTGGGGAGTCGACCTGCCCACCAGGTCGACTAGGGTGTCGACCCTAGTGTCGACCTGGGGGTCGACCTCCCTGGTTGAGCCCAGGTGACCTGGGTGCACCAGTTTGGCTTTTGGGCTATGTTTAGGTGGCTAGGACGAGATCTGACGGCTCTAATCTGATTTAGGGTTAATCTAATGGCCTAAAACACCTAACTACTCTATAAATACACCCTAAGACTACCCTAATTCATACTAAAAATAGATACAACGTCGTTATGCCGTCAAAATGCAACTTGAAGGAGCCTCCATCCAATTAAAGAGGAAGATAGCTTCTCAAATCAACTTCTAATCAACTCTAGCAACTTAATCTTCTTCATAGGAGTCCTAATCAACAAGTTGTGAGTTTTCTATAGCCTTAATGACCAATTGTTGAAATGATTATGATAGGATATAATGAGGTTATGGCTATGAATGTGGATCAATGCAAGTTATGTGTTATGTGTTCATGGTGTTATGCAAGTTATGCAAGTTATGTGTTATGTGTTCATGATGTTATGCAAGTTATGCAAGTCATATGCTATGTGATCATGATGTTATGCAAGTTATGCAAGTCATATGCTATGTGATCATGATGTTATGCAAGTTATGTGTTATGTGTTCATGATGTTATGCAAGTTATGCAAGTCATATGCTATGTGATCATGATGTTATGCAAGTTATATGCTACATGTTCATGATGTTATGCAAGTTATGCAAGTTATATGCTACATGTTCATGATGTTATGCAAGTTATGCAAGTCATATGCTACATGTTCATGATGTTATGCAAGTTATGCAAGTTATACGCTACATGATCATGATGTTATGCAAGTTATGCAAGTGTTAGGCTATGAGTTCATGATGCTAGTTATGCAAATTGCTATGATAAACATTGATCCATTATGACACCATGTTATGCAAGTTTGGTGTTTGATTATATGCAAGTTCATATATGATATGTTATGCAAGTTTGGTGTATGATTATATCCAAGTTCATATATGATATGTTATGCAAGTTTGGTGTTTGATTATATGCAAGTTCATATATGACATGTTATGCAAGTTTGGTGTTTGATTATATGCAAGTAACATGTGCAAGTTTACACCTTAGTATGATATGCATACATAAGCAAGTTTACCCCTTTGTATGACATAAATAACTTATGCAAGTTAACCTCTTTATGACATATGTGATTCATGCAAGTTTGGGTTGATTATTTATGCTAGTTAGGTTAGATGCTATATGCATGTTGACACCTTTAAACCCATGTTGATGCTAATGTTATGCAAGTTGAACCCATTGTATTTGTGATGAATCTTCCCTTTTATGTCATGTTAGTGAATTACGTGGGGAACTATGGGGTTAATATACATGTTAATGAAATGGTGTGAAGTTGGTATGATTATGCATACCATAAAGTGGATGGACATAATTGAGACAATTATGTACATCGTTAAAATTGGAATTAATTAGGGAAAATTAATTCGAAATATGGGGCTGATTAATTAGGTGTAATTAATCGACTAAGACACGAGGTTGGACCCTTTTGTAGCATAAGACTGCCCGGAACCGACCGTCAAATCCAGCTGCTACAAATGATTGGCCCAATGTGAGAGGTCTTAGGAACAAACTTAATATGTGACAAGTGTAAAGACACAAGATTAGACTCGGTTATGGCGTAAGGCTGCCCGGAACCGACCGACAAATCCAGCTGCCATAAAAGATAGTCTAATGTGAGAGGTCTTTACAACGGTTACGTTCTTAATCAATTAAGAAACACTTAACCATATTAGCATGTAGAGGGACATGAGGGGTTAAGTGGGTGCCTTGGGTGGCATGTGGAAAAATCTAGTGGTTGCCTTGGGTGGCAATAGAAAATACGATTAGAATACTTAACCAAAGTGGAACATGTAATTAAACATGATTAAATGGTTTAGTAAGTGCCATGGGTGGCATGGGGAAAATCTAGTGGTTTCCTTGGGTGGCAATGGAAGATAAGATTAAAATACTTAACCAAAGTGGAACATGTAATTAAACATGATTAAAGGGTTAAGTAAGTTCCTTGGGTGGCATGTGGAAATCAAGTAAGTGCCTTGGGTGGCATGGGGAAATCTAGTGGGTGCCTTGAGTGGTAATTGAAATATGAGTAGATGACTTAACCAAACTTTAAACATGTAAGTGGACATGATTATTAAAAAGGGTTAAGTGGGATGCACTAGAAAAAAATGACAAGCTTAGGTGGGTAGCTTGTGGGGGGCCCATTTCAACCAGTAACCCATATGTATCTTAGTGGGCTCGACCCATGTCGAGGACGGGACACGCGTACTAGGCTTGACTATAAGAGGCCAAAACGGGTTAGCGGTGGCAACGCGAGTCCAACGGGTTTCATATGCGTGTGTGGACCCGGGCTGGTAGGTAAGACGTTGTTGCATCGTGTAGGTATAAGACGTGCACCATTGATTGTATCGGGTTGCCACTTTGGGGAGTGATACACCCCACTGTGGGGCCAGCACGGGTATCTACGTTAGGGAGCCGATCGAATGGGAGTAGTGGGTACACGTAGTGGAGATAGGGGCAGACGGCACCTATGTAGTCAGCTAGGGGTACACGAAACTACTATTAAAATTTCTAAGTTGTGGGTACACCTAGTGGAGATAGGGGCAGACGGCACCTATGTAGTCAGCTAGGGGTACACGGAACTACTATTAAAAATTACTAAGTACACTTAGTGGGATCAACCTTTAAGTAGGAATTAACCTTGGGTGGGTAGATCTGGTGTGGTGCAGTGTAGGAATTATCCTTGGGTGGGTAGATCTGGTGTGGTGCAGTTTAGTATTACCCTTGGGTGGGTAGATGCGTCTTTACCATTATCTTAGTTCATCCTAAGTCTAGTTGGCTGCTTAGTGTAGTCATTTATCCCTAGTTGTACCGTACCAAGTTTATATCATACCCTAATTACTTTAATGATTGTATCGTTAAAGTTATAGGGCTCACTCAGACTTATGTCTGACCCCGTTGTTTTTATCTTTTTTCCCCAACCCTCAGGTCATCAGAGTGGGCCTAGTGCTAGTGGACTTGGATCAGATCGCTTTATCTGTCTTTTGGAGCTTGGACCATTGGTGTAAAGCTCAGTTTATCTTTTCTTTTATGGCTAATAGTTCATGTAGTGGGATTATGTACTTTTGTTTTATCAAGATGGATATTATGTACTTGACTCTTGTTTATGGTTTAGTGATGTAACCAAACATGTTTTACTTTCCGCTGCAATGAAATGATGTTTTAAATTCTCAAGTATTACTTATATCTGTCTTGTTATAACTTTTCTGTTCTATATTCATTTAAGATACTCCACCGATGCTATGGCATTCCCTTAGTGAGTGACCGTAGCGGGCGTGGGGTGTTACAAAACCCATCAGGTCCTGGCGCCTTGTCACCAGGCATCTCTTCAAGAGCAGACAAAATCTCTTCCTCTGTAAAATCGTTTTCAAGATCATCAAGTTTAATATCAGAAGGATAAAGTTTGCTCCAATCCACCGTGCATCTGTTTTCAATACTCTCCGCAAAAATGCTTTTATAAAACTCTGTGAAAACTTCGCTAAGTGTCTTCAGGTCCCCATTTTCTTCACCATCTTTCCAAATACTACTGATCATTTTTGTTCTGCGTCTTCCATTTGCAATTCTATGAAAGTAACTTGTATTGCTATCTCCTTCTTTGAGCCATTGACTTCTAGATCTTTGACGCCAATAAATCTCCTCTTGATCGATCACATTCAACAGTTCCTTTTCTTTTTCCAAAAGCACAGACTTCTCTTCTTCATTCAAAAATCATCTCTCTTCCAGAATGTTGAATTCCAAGATTTCTTTTTCAAGCGCTGCTTTTTTGATCTTGATATTTCCAAACACTTCTTTGCTCCATTTAATCAAAAATTTACGTAACATCTTCAATTTCCTACATAAGTTGCTGGCAGCATCTCCACGATCACCAAAACCATCCCATTTACCCACAAGCATTTCATCAAAATTGTTTTCCAGACACCACATCTTTTCAAATCTGAAAAAAACTTTTGCATTGACTAAGTCTCCAGTATCCAGCAAAATAGGGCAGTGATCCGAAATAATCGAGGATAAACCCTTCTGAGAAGTAAGAGGATGTAAATCTTCAAAGGATGTATTGATGAAGAAACGATCTAACTTAACCAAGGTAGGTGGATTCCTCCGATCACTCCAGGTGTACCGTCTATTATTCAAGGGAAGATCAATCAGGGCACATTCATTGACAAACATCCTAAAGTCTTCCATATCTCCCAAGTGGTTTCCCTTACTATTACTTCTCTCATAATCAAATCTAGTCACATTGAAATCACCACCAATTACCCAAGGTCCATAAGACAAATTGTAAAACTCCATCCCTTCACTCCATAAGGTCTTCCTCTCAATTCTAGTATTAGGTCCATATACATTAGAAAAGAAGTATAACACTTTGCTTTTTCTACATTCCAACGCAACATGAAGACAGTGGGTCTGTTTAATCTCTTGTTTAAAAGACCAGAGATTACTATTCCATCCAGTAAATAAACCCCCAACACTCCCCACAGCAGGAATGAAACACCAAGAGTCAAGAACACTCCAACCAAGACTTCTAAAAATATTATCACTAGGAGTTTCAAGTTTTGTCTCTTGCAACAACACAATGTTTGGCTTATAAGATTTTAAGTAATTTTTGACTCTAAGACACTTATCAAAAGTTCCTAGACCTCTAACATTCCATGTTATAATAATCATGGTACAACATTTGCCCTCTCTAATTCTTTATTCTTAATATCATTTATAACTTGGTCATTTAAAACGAGGCCTGAATTTCTAGCTAACTCATGCATTTTATCATTAGATAAAGAATTAAACAAGGCGGGGACATAAGTGCTACCTTCAAGCGGATGTTCCAGCCTTCTAGCACTTCTTCGCAGCATCACCACTCCCTCATCCAAAGCCTTTTTGCCCCTGGAAATGAATCTTCTTGTTGATGAACATTCTCCTGAAATAGTAGCCTCCTTGCCTTTGCGTGTAGAATAATCACCAGCTTCATTGAGACCCATTGACTCTTCAGCATTACCATCATTTACTGAATTACTATCTTCCAGCCTTTTAGCATCATTCCTATTTCCCTGATTAAGCACCTTGGTCGCACCCACAATGTTTCCCGCAACATCAAATTCAACTTGTATACCCCCCTTCATAAATTAAAATCTGGTTCCCCACATCACCTTCTGCTCCCACTCCTGCTCCATTACCAGAGGAAATAATGAATGGGTTGCCACTTCCACCGTCCAAAGTCCCATCATCGTAACCCTTGACATTATCAACAACATTTCCATCAGCATTGCCATCACTAGAGTCATCAGCGTTACCCCATTCCCCCTCATTACCTTCCTCTTTCCCATAACCAGCAATATTAACACCCCCAACCTGTCTCGCAGTATATGAAAGAGCCCTTAACCTCCCTTCACTATCCATCGAAAAAACACGATTTTTAAATCTCAACACTTCTTTAGTAGGAAAAGTTTCACCATCATCGCTTTCCTCAATTAGAATTTTATGGAGAAATCCTTCAACAGGGACCCATTTTGTTATAGGAAGGGCAATTGGATCTTCCACTAACAATTCAACCTTCAACCATGAAAAATCGGGTACATGCAGTGCTTTGTATTGCACCCTGTTAACCTCCCCTATCTCCGCCGGAGCCGCCTTCAACACGCTTAGTCTTCTACAAACCACTGGTGCATGTTTGATCAAAACCCACTACTTCATCTTCTCCTTCTGGAGGCAGCCAAAATCAGGTGACCACCTTCGCAATTTCAAAGATCCTTCATTTAGTCCAATAGCGTACTTCCAATTATCAGTAGTCAATAAGAAAGGTGGAAACTTCACGATAAAGTTGTCTCCCATCTTTCTAATATTCCAATTCCAGAAACGAGCCCTCACTCCAAATCTATTTTTGAGAATCCGCTCCATTTGTGTCATTGAGAAGGATCCACGCTCAATAGAAATCACAACCATCGAGCGCGCCCAATTGAATTCCCTTGGGAAATTCCTTGTAGAGATCGGCACAGGAGAATTCGCCATTTTTGGAGGAAAAGGAAACGATGCTTTACAATTAAATCCTTTATGACCCGTTTTTCGACATTTAAAACAAACCAGAGGATTACGACACGAACGCGCCCAGTGATCATTAGATCCGATCGAAAACACCCCTTATTCGATTTGACGTTTCTGAGAAAGGAGTCATAATTATCTCGGTTTCTAGCCGACGATTCGAATTTAGTGCCTTGAGATTTAATTGGAAAAGTATTTATACTCTCAGATCTAATATTAAAAAAAGGATAAAGCTTTATAGGTGGACGTTGAAGAATGTCCTTGTACGTAGGGGGAGGATCTTTGTCTTGTATGCCTTTGTCTGTATATGGATCTGAATTTTGCTTACCAAACGAAGATGCTAGGGAAGAGAAAGCAATTTTCAATTCGAGTTTTGAATTCTCTAAGACGGATCTGAAGGACGCCATTGAGTATTTGATTCTATTGGTGACTGTTATTTAACAAAAGTGTACATTTCATTTTAGTTGGAAATTCTATTTCAATCAAATAACAACAATGATATTTTATTTGAATTGCAAATATAATGCTAATAAAATATAATAAAGGTGATACTTCTTTTTTATTGAATATTTTGATTCAACAAAAATAACAACAAAAGTGTTCTATTCATTTTTATTGCAAATTCAATCAATAACAACAAAAATGATATTTTATTTGATTAAAAATTCTAGTTCAATCATACAATAACAAAAGTGACATTTTATTTGACTGAAATTTCTAGTTCAATCAAACAATAACAAAATTGATATTTTTATTTTGATTGAAAATTCTAGTTTAACCAAAAATAACAAAATTGATATTTTCATTTTGATTGAAAATTCTAGTTCAATCAAAAGTAACAAAATTGATATTTTTATTTCGATTGAAAATTCTAATTCAATCAAAAATAAAAAAATTGACATTTTTATTTTGACTGACAAATTCTAGTTCAATCAAATAGTAAAAAAAAGTGATAATTTTATTTGATTGAAAATTCTAATTCAATCCAATAACAAAGGTAATACTCCATTTCTGTTGAATATATTTGATTCAACAAAATAACAGCCAAAAATATTTTATTCATTTTTATGGCAATTATAATTCCAACCAAGTATAATAAAAGTGATACTCTGTTTTTGTTGAATATTTTTATCCAACAAAATAACAACAAAATATTTGATTCATTTTTATGGCAATTTCAATTATAACATAATATCACCCAAACGAACAGATCTACATTAACACATCACATACAAATCAAATCACATAGCATAGCATGTAGAAATATACAGATACAATTATGATTTATTCTAATTATTTTAAAATAGATAATAATAAAAATAAAATAGGATTTCTCGCTGTCGTTTGAATCTGAATGGTTTAGACCTACAATTTTTTGCCAAAATTCAATCAGCTCAAAATTGGATCCCGTCAGTCTAGAAACGTAGATCTCGAGTCTATGATCGTAACGCTTCGAAAATCGTGCAGTTCTGAGTCAGTATGAATGAGTTATGATTTTTTTTGGGTAGATAACAATTTAAAATAAATTAATTAAATAATATAGTTTAAAAATTAACCTTCTTCCTCTCAGATTACCCAAGGCCGTAACCTTTCAGATTAGTTCAATTCTAGGTTTAATCTTTGCGATCGAATGGTGCAGTGGTTTGAGGATCAGATGGAGCAGCGTCGGAGCGTGAAGCGTGACGCATAGCATGGGGCCACCACATTCAACTCGAACTGACCAAGGAGGAGGGACGACGACCTTAACGCGTGGAATTTGCGGTGTCGGTTCTCAAGCTACGTGCAGTTTCAGGGGATATTAACCGTATGAATTTAAAGGGGATGAAAATCTCTTCGAAAGCTTGAACTGGAGGGAGGGATTTCGGTGAGAGGATTGACAAATTTTAGAGGGAGAAGCAACGAGTGATGTCGGCCATGGATAAAGGGGGATGGCGGCTATTGTCACGAAGGAATTAGGGTTTGGGGAAAAGGACAAAAGCATTTTTATAATACTTTATTTCTAATTTTACAATTGAATCCATAAATTCTTAACAACTCCAATTTCAGTCCAACAGGAGTTGTTCCAACCTAATTGCTCATATTCCGGAACTAATGGGCTAGATCCCGTCAGCCCAAACGACTGTTTATGGCCTGATTTCTTAAATTTAAAATGTAAATTCTTTATTAAATTAATTCGATCGTATATTTAAATTAACCGGGGCTACATACGGACTCTAGAAATTCCAAAAAATTATTTCTGGCTTTCTTTTGATGATACGGTCCTAATAAAATTAATTTCGCCGAATATCGAGATTGTTCATAAAATGAACATTTTCAAGTCGACCAAAATTGACTGAAATTGACAAAACACATTTTCTTTTGCCATGCACACATATTAATTCCAAAAAATTTGGAAAATTAAATTTAGCAATAATTTGACATTCCGGATCCGACAAAAGTGGTTTCGTCGAAAATGGAGGTCGTTTGAAAAATGGCCTTTTATACGGGCTATAAATTATACCATAGAGACTATTCGACTGGCCATAACATTTGATTCCCGCTATTAAATTTCAATTTTTCGGATTCGTTGGAAAGATATTTTCAAACAGACTTAGATATTTTTGGTTTTTCTAAAATCCGTTAAATTTTGAATCATGTACATTCAGTCAAAGTTCATCTTTGACTTTTCAAACTACCGTGCTATTTCTAATTCCTTTTGAAATTAAAATAAATATATTCGCTCTAACTTCGATTAACTAAATTTTTAATCGTTATTGTTTAAAATGAATTATTTTAACTATTCAAAATTCACTGAAATAGCTAAAATAAAATTTTTAAATTGGTTATGATTTTCCTGGTTGTTACAATCTCCCACACTTAAAAGCTTTTCTTCCTCGAAAAAGAAACAATAGTAAAGTAGGAAACAAAACGAAAAATGCAAGGTATTGTAAATGTGCCTCAACACAAGAGTTACTTGGAGATGTCCACTATGCATTTGGGATAAGCCTGTTTGATGTTATTCTCAGTCTCTAGGATCCCCGCTCCACTGCACTATGACTAGGTAGAGACATACGATAAGACGGTAATGATGTAATGACTAATTAATATGTGCTATTCTGTTGTGATCATTCTAGGACATTACTGATCCTATCTATAATGAGCTACTCGTCTTAGAATACTACTGATTCTATCTAGGCGAATTGTTCTAAAAATGTTATACTCCAAAGCTAAGGTTAACCTTTAGCTCTGATACCAACTATGATGACCCCAAACTTCCATGATACGAAAGTAAGGATAATAATAGGAGCATAACATAATTACAACAATAACAGATCTCAAATAATAGCATAACACATAAATCATTGCAGTGGAAATAAGAATGTCATCATAACACAGCATCACAGACTTCAGAGTACACAGTACAAGATAAACTTAGCAAAATAGACGTCTTAAACAAGGAAAGAAATAAGGTCTCAATCTCCACCAAATGCATCAAAGCTCAATAATGTCTAAATGTCTCAACAAGCAAATAAAATGATAAAAAGAAAGGTTCTTCATCTTCTTCCTTAGCAAGCTCCAGCGCAGAAAGCATCCATACCTTAAACCTGTCATTTGTCTGCCTATGTGGAAAGAGGGCATTTGAGTTTGCAAAGTGAAACAAACTATGAGTCAGTCATGGGACTGGTATGAGAAATCTTTCCTAACTAACAATAGGGCTAATCACAGGACCATGCCGCTAATGCGGAATGGGTTCACTCCATTGGATTGCTAATGCATAAGTTGAATAATTTTTATTTCAAAAACAACACAATGCTTTTTAGAAAATGAAATCATTATAAGACTCAAGTCCCATCACACAATGCAACGCAAATCGGAGGATAGAGTTTTACCTTATAATGATAAAAAATTCTTGATATGTTCAAAATAATGTTTAATATTATTATTAGTGTCTAACCAGTATTAAAATACTTCAAAGTAAATGTATCAATCCTAGATGGCATAGTACACTATCCTACTATGTCGTCATATATAGGTTTACAATCAAAACCTTAATGTCGTATTGGAGAGCGGATTTCCATCATGAGTCAAGGCTAGGGACGATCTCCTAACTGATTTGAGACACTTTAGCAATGTTTCATGATTCAGACACTGGAGAACCCTTGGATACTGCAGGGCCGGTCCATAAATAACGTTAGTGGACTGGCAATTCCTGAGCACACACTTCCCGGTCCTATTGAACTTATAAAATGGCCACAATCGACCAATAAAACTGAGGCGCCTCATTCCATCAACCACATAAGTAAAAATGTCGGGTTTTGTAAAACCCCAAACACCACTTCTAGCTAGAATGAAACGTGTGCACTCCATACGTTCCCTTGTCCCGTTTCTGACTCAACCGGGGTGTGAGGCTCGTAAGGTAACGTTATACACAAAGTTATGCCGTAATAGGCTATGGTTTGTTCATCATCCAAAAGGATCAGCTTTTCAACAAAAGCCTCGATCAATTGCATCTTGGAATGTCACATTGACAATTCACTCCATGTGATCGATAACTACCAATATATAACCTTCGAGCTCATGCGTCTCAAAGAAGGGTGTTAAGCAAGAGAATAAATTCTCCGCCACCACAGATATATATTAATTAGAAATCAATTTAATTACATGGAATGAAATCCAATGTCAGATACACATCCATTTACAAGTCCGTTCTGGGCCTGAACAAAACTGGAGTCACCTTATTCCTCATCCTGTTTGTCCAATACGGAAGAGAGGTGCTCGCATATTCGGATAATCAACAAGTACGTCCGGACAACTACCACTTTAACCCTTTACTGCTAGCTGACTTATAATGACCCACATTTTCAGCGGTATAATAATTAATTAATTTAATTATTTAAAAGGATTTAATGGTCATGGAATTAAATAATGGTGAATATTTAATTAAAATAATAAATTAAATAATATATTTAATTCTGAAATAAACAGAATCTGGCTGAAATGGCGATATGGTGTGAACTGGATCATCTGTGATATTTAATTCAGTTTAGAATTGAATTAGAATAACGAATATAGTATTTGAACGACAGTTTGAACGTATAATTATATTATAATTAAAATCGAGCTCGAAATGGCGCGGTAGTTCGCTATTTGGCGATTCGAACTTCAACTGAATGTACAGAGTTCGTTTTAAGCCGGATTTCTGTGAAATAAGAAACGTGTGGAGCTGGTGGAGTATATCTTTCTAGTGGAAGAGAAAAATCGGGATTTCATCGTGTAGATTTTGATTTATGTCCAAATCAAATATTAGAAAAGTCGTTGTGGAATTTCTTTAATTTATAAAGGAATTATTTATATTTTTTTAAAAGGAATTTAAATATAAATCGAATATCAATTAAATCGGGATTTGAAATATCGAATTAGAAATTCATATAGAAATTCTCTGGAGCTGTATGGTATTCCACTGTGAATATATAAACGAGAATATATATTTATAAATATTTAGTTTAATCATTTTTAAATATATTTATATATTTAAATGGGTCATTCAAGGCTTTAAAAATAGCCAGTTTTGCAAACGAAGTCGGAATTCGACGAAACTAATTTTGTTGGATCCGCAATGTTAAATAGTTGTTAGATTTCCAGTTTCGTGATTTTTGGGGTCACTGTGTGGCCGTATGGATTTTTAGAGTGAAAAACACTCAGTATTTTGACAGTTAAAAACACGCTGTGTGAGCATACGAAGTCGTAATTCGACGAAACCAGTTTTGTTGGGTCCGTAATGTCAAACTCTAGTAGTATGTCCAGTTTGGTGATTTTTTGGTATCGTGTGTGATCACACAGATTTTTAGAGTGCAGAAACAAATATAAATAAATAAAAAAAATATCCTAAGACTTGTGGACCAAACCAAGGCCACACACCCACCTTCACAGCCACACAAGATTTATCAGCCCCTTATAAAATCAAATATTCAAGCCGCCGAGTATTTCTCGTTCTCAAACGAGAATGGCAAACTCAAAATCAAAAGAAAAATGAAGAACAATTCAAATAAATTACAAGCAAATTCAAGACGGGTATCTTTGGATTCGCTGGAGCATCACCTACAATTCTGTGTAGGTTTCGTACAACTCGAGCCTCAATCGTGAGCTCCTGATTTCAAGGCAGCGCCTATTGTTCAAGATTGTGAGCAGGTTAAGCTTTAATTCGCGTTTTCGAGTATAGTCTTGGATCGAGGAGGTCGCACAACATCTGCTAGCAAACTTTAGGGGATTTCGGTGATGGATTTTGTCGCAGGTGGTACTGCAGGCGAGGGCTGAAGATCGTATCAGGCTAGCGTGATGCGGATTCGAATTAAATGGTATAGGTTGGAGGAGGAGTAGACGAGAGGAATTATGATGATTTTTAATGTATTTTAAGTTAAGAGGAAGAGAAGCAAAGGGAGGAGGAAAGTGGTGAAATGGTGGTTAATACGGGACAGTGTTTTCACGATTTGGGAAGAAGAGTTATTAGCGGGTCTTCACGGGTATGGGCTTCAAGGGGGGTTGATGGGCCGGAGTATATTAAAGGTGAAGGCCCGTTATTTAATTAAATCCAGGTTTAATTAATTTAAATTGTATTCAAACTTTAAAAGTGTGTGACTTGGTCATACGATATCAGATTTACAAACCGCAAGTTGCGTTGGGATCATAGAGACGGTGGCTCCACAATGAAACCGACTAGGAGCGAATCCGAGCCCGTTACAATTTATAGCAAAATAAATTGTCCGTCTGAACCAAGCGATGGTTATCGTTATTAACGATGATCGTCCAATGTGAGTAAAAAGCACCAACTCTGAACAGTTCTATTTTTACAACGTACATTTAGAACTAATAAATGATGACTGATTATTGTGTGTTGATTTGGTTGATTGAACTGCTAGTCAATTAGTTGAAATTATATATATATATATATATATATATATATATATATATATATAAACCGTTAAATATTTGTTGATGTTGTTTACCAGAACATTTCATATTGAAACGAAGTTGATGTTAATTATATGATTTAATATCTGTGATGCATAGAAACAGGTTGGAGGGGTCGACCTGGACTCCTCGATATTTATAATACTGTTCTGTTCATATATTGTGTTATATGATGTGATATGAAAACTGTTGATGATTTTATATGTTTGAATGATACCGATCATTGATATATGGTAAGTTAAATACCATAAGAAATATTGAGATGTAAAAAGGAGATTTTCAAAGTATATTTTGAAAATAAATTATTTATATAAAAACAATGGATTTTATATATAAACGGAAAAGGATGTTTTTCAAAAGGAAGTAATTATAAAATGAAAACAAATATAAAGGAAATTATTTGTGCAAAAAAATATAAAGGAAATTATTTGTGAAAACAAATATAAAGGAATATTTGTGAAGAAAACGAATATAAAGGATCATTTATGTATAGGAAATAAATAGAAGTAAAAAGAAATATTTATTTGTTAAATAAATAGAAGTAAAAAGAAATATTTATTTGTTAAATAAATAGAAGTAAAAATAAATATTTATTTGTTAAATAAATAGAAGTAAAAGGAAATATTTATTTGTTGAATAAATAGAAGAATTGAAAGGAATATTTATTTGATAAATAAATAGAGTTAAAAGAGTTATCAAATATGGTTTATTCGAATAGAGTTGAAAGGAGTTAATCAAAAGAAGTTAATTAAAATGAGTTAATCGAATATTAGTTATTTGATTAAAGTTAATTGATTTGAGTAAATCAATTAGGATAATTGATTTGAGTAAACACATTTGAGTTAGAGTTAGAGTTAATCAGTTTGGGTTGACCAGTCAGAATTAATCAATTAGAGTTAATCGAGTTAAAGGGAGTTATCGAATATTAGTTATTCGAATCGAGTTAAAAGGGGTTATCGAATATTAGTTATTCGAATAGAGTTAAAAAGGGTTAATCGAATCAGAGATATTCGAAGTAAGTTAATCGAATCAGGGATATTCGAAGTGAATAAAATCGAATAACAAATATTCGAAGGGAGTTAATCGAATCTAGTTATTCGACAGGAGTTAAATCAAATATAGTTTATTCGAAGAAGAGTGATTATTAAATATAAGTTATTCGGATGTAAGTTATTCGAATAACAGTTATCCAGTAAGAGTTAAATAGAGTAAGAGTTAATGGAATAAGAGTTAATCCAGTAAAAGTTAAAAGATGAACTTACCCTGTTTCGAGATTTGAAATGTTGTTCAGTTAAGGTCTGAGAGGTAGTTATACCCCAACTTGATTGGCTTCGTTTTTAATTTAGAAATGGTTAAGGTTCGAGAGTGAAAGTGGTTAAGGGATTTTAGTAAATAAGTATAGTGGTTTGAGTTGTCATCGCGATGTTGATTTAAACATCTGTTTAAATCCAAGTAAAGAAGATTTGGAAATGTTTTCCAAATAGAATCAGAAATGTAATCAAATATTGAAATTTGAAATATGAAATTAGAAAGGGGAGTGTTCATGTATAAGGAGTTAAGAAATGGAGTTAAGCTAAATCAGAATTTGACTGGAGACTTGTTAAGTTGAATGGTTTCCTAAGTGTCTATCTGATGTTGGTTTCGACCTTCGGGATTGGTACTTAGGGAATTGTTCCTCTACTAGTTTACAATCAGAGACTGATAGTTGTAGAAGAATAGTGATATGTAAATAAGTTATGGAAATGTTTTCCAGTGTTAACGTATATTTTCTAAACATAGAAAATAAGGATATATATATATGATTGATGATTGATTGATAGAATTTCCATCTAGAAATAATATCGTTGTTTGCACACCTGTTTTTCTTTGATGGTTAAATCACAGACTATCAAAGTTTTGACCATTTTAACGTTGTTAATATGGAGATAGTAGTTGGATTATTATCCAAAGAACCACTCTGTATTGGCATAAGCGTTTCGAATCTGTAATGACCCGTACTTTCATGGTGTAATAATTTATTTATTTAATTATTTGCAAAGTGATTAAGTGATTTAAATGGTTGTTTTAATTAAATTAGATTGAATATTTAATTAATATAAATAATATAATAATATATATAATTCTGAATAATCAGAATTGGCTGAAATGGCGATATGGTGTGAACCGGATCATCTATGATATTTAATTCGCTTTAGAATTGAATTAGAATAACAAATATATTATTTGAACGACAGGTTGAACATATAATTATAATATAATTAAAATCGAGCTCGAAATGGCGCTGTAGTTCGTAAATTGGTGATTCGAACTTCAACTGAATGTACAAGATTCGTTTTAAGCCGGATTTCTGTGAAATAAGAAACGTGTGGAGCTAGTGGAGTATATCTTTCTAGTGGAAGAGAAAAATCGGGATTTCGTCGTGTAGATTTTGATTTATGTCCAAATCAAATTTTAAAATAGTCGCTATAGAATCGTTTATCGACCGTAACGGTTTATTCGATATAACTAGAGATCGGTTTTGAATTTAGACAAGGTTCTTTTGAGGCATAACGATAATTTAATTTTTAGAATTTTATAGAAATTTTTAATTAATTAAATAAGCAACATTTTATTTGGAGTATGTTGCACCCTAAACCAATATCTTGGGATTTCACAATATGAGTCCACCTACTGGTATTTTTATATTTTTGGGATCACGACACGTTACTCGATTTAATGATATTTTCATATCAGTCCGTAAACAAACAGAGTTTCGTATAATTCGGTATTCCACCATTAAGTTTTAATATATTAAATTTTTTTTAACGGACCAAATTCACTTAGGTAAAATGTTCGGGGGCCTCTTTCTGCTCAAACGTTATTTGTGTGGTCAAGCAGAAGCCAGTGGACACCCTATCGAATTGAATGGCTTAAAACTACCAACACTTCTCTATATAAAGGATGTAAGCTACGGAAACCTAATTGGCTCGTTCTTCAATTTTTATGCCTCCATATTAATGAAACCGACGATCTGGAAAACACCCAACTTCAACCTCTCCAAACTCGAAATCCACGAATAACTATAAATTCCTACAAAATTATATTGCATTCCTGTAATCCTTCTCTTCAATTTGATATAAGATTTGGTTGGATCGAACATCTTTCATTTCACTGTTTCGTTTCTACCGCGACCTAGGGTTGGGCATTTAAGGGATTTGGTGTATGGATGTTGAAATTCGAGTTGATATTCGAATTCGGGTTAAAGAGGAGCATCATTGGTGAATGTTTGATGAAGTACGGTAGAATTTTGGATCGTGACCTGGTCTGGTACCAGAGAACGAGACAGTGGAACGCAAAATACTTGAGTAGCTCGAGTTGATCAAAACGGTGTTGAGATGGAAGAGAATCTGAAGATGAGGCCGTTGAGTTGTTTTGTTTGGCGAGCGGTGGAGAGATGAGGGAGCTTTGCTGCTTCTTCTTTTTGATGTCGGCCATGGAAAAATACTGGAGTCGGAGGCTGTGGAATTACTGCGTTCGAAAGGGAGATGTAATGAGGAGTAGGATACAGTCGAGCTTAGCCCTGATAGCGTGGAGTTTGGAAGGATCGAAGAGGGGATTGGCCATGGTATTCGAAGGTCTAGAGTTTGTAATTTTTCCGGAGAAGAAAGGGAGGATACAGGATTTTTTTTGCGTTAAGGAAAAAGGATTTATAATTAGCGGGTCTGGGCCTTTTTGTATTTGAATGGGCTCGAGGAGTTTAATTGGGTAAGAGGCCCAAATAACAAATGGTTTATCAAACTATTTAAATATGTATATAACTTGTTTTTATAATTTCTTTGTCATACGTGAACGAAATTCAGTGAAACAAGATCCGACGGAATCGTATGGACGGACACTACACGACGGAACTGATTGGAGGTCCATCGGAGCTCGTTACAATTTATAGTGAAATAAATTGTCAGAATAAAATCAAGCGATAGTTATCGTTATTAATGATGATCGTCCAATGTGAGTAAATCTCACTAACTCGGAACAGTTTATAATTTCATGTTGTATTTTTAGAACTATTAAATATTGGCTAATTAACTGTGTGTTGACTGTTTGATTGAACTGCTAGTCAGTTAGTTGAATTTCTATATTGATTCTGTTTAATAGAATGTATCATATGGAACTGGAAGTGATGTTGATTTTATTATATTACATCTGTGGATGCAGGGAAACAAGTTGGAGGAATCCGACTGGATTCCTCAACGGTTAATTTATTGTTTTTCATATATTTTGATATATAATGTGAATTATAACATGTTGCTGATTTTGTGTGTATGAATGATATTGGGAATCGTAATTTGATATGTTAAACACCATAACATACCAGGATTTGGAGAAAAGGGGAATTTGTCAAAGTGAATACTGGAAAGAGAATATTTATAAAATCAGAGGATTTTATAAAAGACAATATTTATAAATAGAATATTTATAAATAGAAATTTATTTATGAATGGATTATTTATAAATAGAAAATACTTAGAAATAAAACCCTAAAGGAATTATTCGCAAACCATTTGCAAATAGATTAGAAAGAGAAATGTTTGTAAACCATTTAAAAATCAAATAGAAAGAGAAAGGTTTGTAAACAATTTACAAATAAGATTGAATAGGGAATATTTGTAAAACCTTTACAAATGAAATCGAAAGAGGAATATTTGTAAAACCTTTACAAATGAAATCGAAAAGGAGATATTTGTAAAACCATTTACAAATAGAATTAAAAAAGGGAATATTTAGAAAATAAATAGAGTTAAATCAGTTAGAGTAAATCGATAGAGTAAAATCAAACTAGAGTTATTCAAATGGAGTTTATCGAATATTAGTTTATTCGAATAGAGTTAAAGGAAAAGAGTTATCGATTTGTTTAATCGAAGTGAGTTATAGAATATTGGTTATTCGAAGGAGTTATCGAATTTAGTTATTCAATGGAGTTAATCGATTAGAGTTAAAATAAAGGAGTTGATTGAATATAGTTTATTCGAATAGAATCAATTGAGTTAATCGAATATTAGTGATTCGAAATAGAGTTAAATAGAGTTATCGAATATTAGTTATTCAAATAAGAGTTAAATAGAGTTATCGAATATTAGTTATTCGAATAGAGTTAAATGGAGTTAAAGGAATAAATCGAATATAGTTTATTCGAATGGAATTAAAGGAGTTAATCGAATTTGGTTTATTCGAATAGAGGTAAAGGAGTTATTGATTAGAGTTAAATCAAATAGAGTTAATCCAATAGCGTTAGTCCAATAGAGTTAGTTGAATAGAGTTATCGAATATACCTTATTCGAAGAGAAGAATTATGGAATAGAGATGATTCGAAAGAGAGTTACGTAAGGAAGTTTGTTAAAGAATTAAAAGGTGAACTTTGTCTATTTCAAGGTTAGAAAAATTGTTCAGTTAAGGTCTGAGAGGTAGTATTACCCCAACTTGATTGACTTCATTTTAACTAAGGAATGGTTAAGGTTCGATAGTGAAGGTGGGTTAAAGGAATTTAGTTAATAAGCGTAATGGTTTGAGTTGGCATCGCGATGGTTTGTTTAAACATCTGTCTAAGTCCAATGAAGGAGTTTTGGAAATGTTTTCCAAATAAGAACCAGAAATGTTTTCTGATATAGAAAACAAGAAATGGAAATGTTTTCCAATGGTAATAACATATATTTTCTAAATTTAGGAAATAAGAAATGTTGTATATAGGGAAACATGAGATAAGTAAACAAATGAAATAAAGAGATAAATGTTGAATGATGATTGATCGATATAATTTCCTCCTAGAAATAACGTCGTTGTTTGCACACCTGTTTTTCTTTGATGGTTAAATCATAGACTATCGAAGTTTTGACCATTTTAACGTTGTTAATATGGAGAGACCAGTTGGATTATTTTCCAGAGAACCACTCTGTATTAGCATAAGTGTTGCGAATCATATATGTCAAAGATAATTGAAGACGGAGTAAAGTGCAAGGGCTATTGTATAAGTCTTAGATAACAGTGCCTAAGATGGATGTACTAAATAGTGCCTTCGGTTCATCCTATTCCTGGATGACTTGTATGGATGAATGTCTGACAGAGTATTTCCAAAAAGGTCACGTACATTGATTTCTTCAACCGTAAAAAGAGTGGAAGCGGAGAAGAAAACTTCTTTAGCTAAAACGTAATGTACTGTTGTAGACGTCAATTAGTGATTTTCGATGGATCTGACAATGTAGCATTCGATGTGAATCTGATGTGATGATGAAGCGTAATGTAACGACCCGCATTCTACGCATCATAGGATCGTAGAATATTTATTTCTTTCACATACGAAGTCGTATGGTTATGTAACTTTGGGAGACGACTACTGTGGTCATTTCCCATGTTCATGATTTTTCCCGATTTTTAAATAACCATTTTACCCCTAGTTGGTACTGTTCTGGCCATAACTTTTGACCGGAAAGGAATTTTGACCTGAAACCACTCCTATTGGCTCCGGATGATGGTTTCTCTTTCCGTAGAGTGGTCACATTAGCCAAACGGACTCACCGTTTGGGAGATATGGCTGAAACAAGTTTCAGATAGTGAAAAATAGCTTAATTGGGCTTAACCAGTTGATTAACAGCTAGGCCCAAAGGGGAATTTCGGGATTAAGAGTTTAAAAGGGCTGTTAGGGTTTGTAGAATACCTTTTTCTCATTTTTCAGCCGTCACTATTCATTCCTCTTAACCTAGCCATGACCCCCACCCTCTAAATCTCTTCAAAACACCTCTTAATCACTTTCTAATTGAAGATTAGGCTTAGCAAACATCAAATCAAGGAGTGTTAGCACGAGAACCGAGGTAGAGCTGCTGTGTAAGATTGGGAACAACGCCAAATCAGAGAATATTTTAGTTTTGGGTTTTTTAGTTGTGGCAAAGGTGAGTGATGGCATCGTTTAGACACTAATTACAGTTAATTAAGGGTAATTAGTGAAGATTAGCGAATTTATACACCAATAAATTCTGGAAAAATGTTTAGAAATTCGAAAATAATATTTTATACCTCTGGTAGAAATTTGGTTTAATTTGATTAAGTTTTGTTAACCCTATGATTAGTTTTGCTTAAACATGCTTAAGGGAAATTATTGGGTTTTGAGTATATTTGATCCATTTTGACATGAAAATTCATTGTTTTGGTGTTTGTGGTTAGTTTGTTATGTTGCTATGACTGTTTAGGATGATTTGTGATTGATAAGTATAGTTAGATTTGTCGAAAACGTTGTCGGATGGCGTAAACAAGTTGTTGGAAAAAGTTGCAGAAAGTTGTGCAGGATTTCGGATCGGATCGGGTATGGGCTCGGATCGGGTAGGGAGCTGGGCAAGGAATCCGACCCGAACTGGAATCTGGCACAAAGAAGGTTGGCAAGAAGGAAGGCCACTGCTTTGAGTTGGAGTTGGAAAGAGGATCGGATCGGGCTATGGAGCAGGATCGGATCGGAGTGGGCTAGGGAGTGAGATCGGATCGGAGGAGGCAAGCGAAGGGGGATCGTATCGGGCTATGGAGCAGGACCGGATCGGAGTAGGCCAGGGGACAAGATCGGATCGGAGCAGGAAAGCTGGAGGAGGGACGAACCGAACCGACTGGAGCGTGACATCCGAACCGAACCAACGTCTAAGGGGAAGGATCACCGAACCGAACCGCACGCAGGAATACACCATGGAGCATTGCACCGAACCGAACCGTGTTATGCATATATATCCGAACCGAATCGAATTCAGGACCACTTCTATGCGACGACTCTTTTGAAGACCAACTCCAATTCGATCCAAACCCGAGATGCAAAGGATGTCCAAATGAGAAGTTAGAGCTCAAGATTTAGACGGGAATCAACGAGTTCGCTTCATGGTTGGGCTTTGCCGCGGGACGCGTGCTAAGGAGTTTACGATGTCTGTAGCTTTGGACCACTATGGTAGGAGGTACGGAGGCGGATTCAGGGCCATTATGGCATTGGTAGAACTAAGGGCTACGACCAATGAAGTGGGTCATTGAAATGTTTGGTCATGACTCCAAGTGTCTGGCTTGGTCACAGCAGGGTTTCTACAAGTCGGGATTCGTCGTTACCTCAATTTGTCTAGTGTTCCAAAGTGGTAGATATCGTATGATTTACGCACTGAGTGAGAGATGTGTGGATGGTTGTTATGGTTGATTTGTTTGCTATCATTATGGCATGCACACCCCACCCCCGTAATCTTACACTATTTGCTATGGCACCTTAGAGTACTGTACGGTATGTGGTACTAACTCTTTGGTTGCAGGTCCAGGTTCAGGTATGGTTTAGTATACCTGTTATTATTCTGTTTAGATGCTTATCGCTCATACCAGGCTTTATGTCTGACCCAGAGTTTTATGTCTCCTCTTATTACTCTGGGTGCTCACAAGAGCAGACTAGAGACAGGTTAGCTGGTGATGCACGGGTAGATGATCCGGAGACGAGCAGGGGGCTTCCACGTAATATATATAGTATTCTCCCTGTGTTGTTGAAGATCACTGCTTGGGCATTGGTGGTGCATCTTCTACTTTAGTTTTCTTTTGTTAGAGACAGTAAATTTGGAAAGATGTAATAAGTTGTATTTGGATTTCCGCTGCTCTGATGTTGACATTGATTATTAGTTATCAGCTTATGCACTGTCTCGCCTGTTTTATGTCAAGTATGTTATTATTATATTTTATTCCATGCACTGTGAGACATTCTAGAGGTTCCTTGATTAGTTCATTCTCTTCTTTCCTTTCCCCTGACGACCGTCCCGTGCTAGTCGGGCATGTGTACAACGCACTTTCGGAGGAAATGCAGGCTGGTGCGGGGCGGGCCGTCACACTTGGTATCAGAGCTCTAGGTTGCGTAGTTAACCTGGGGAAGTTGTCAGGGAGAGATAGTATACGTATACGAGAGAGCGTATTTGTGATTATTTTGGTTTTCAAAAACTACATATATATACTATTAGTAGTATAAGAATGAAGTCGTGCTGCACTAGCACCACTATGGGATCGTTAATCGTTTCCTTTTTTAGATTGACGATGAGCCGATATACTAGAGGTACTGGTAGGGGAGCCAATAATGGGAATGCTGCTGACATGAGGACGATGTTTACTGACCTCATGAGAGAGATGCTTAGAGATGTACAGAGGGCAGCTCCCAATGCTGGAAATGGTGGTGGTCCAATAGTGCAGGCGCCGAGGGTCGACTTCGCCAAGCTAAACAAGGATTATACTAGCCTTGCTGGGAAGCCGTTTCACGGAACGGAGTCGGCCACGGATGTTCAGGATTGGTTGGATAGTTGCGAACGTATCTTCGAGGATTTGGGTATCGAGGATGCGATGAAAAGAAAGCTAGCGTCCCGTTAGCTGCGAGGGCGGGCAATGAATTGGTGGAATGCTATAAAGGCAGCTACTCCTGAAGATCAGATTACTTGGGAGCAGTTTAAAGCTCGCTTTAGCGAGAAGTTTATTCCAGCCGCTCAGAAGTCAGTGCTGTTTAAGAAATTCTTGGAGCTCAAGCAGAATGGCAGAGCTGTCTCGGAGTACATTGCTGAATTCGACACTTAATCAAAGTATGGGTTATCTCTTATTGATACTGCCGAGAAGAAGAATGAGAAATTCATAACTGGGTTAGATCAGTACTTAGGGGAAAGGCTTATTAACCACATCGATGAGACGTTTGAGTCGATTGTGGGGAAAGCGTTAAGATCAGAGAGTCTCTACCCTAAGTTGAAGACTGAGGTTGCATCCGCAGATGAGCCAAAGCCACAAGCAAGTGGTGGAGGCAAGGGTGGTTCCCAGAATAAAAGGAAGCAGAATCAGACTAAGGATGGCCAGAAGAAAAAGAATAAACAAGATGTTGAGTGCTTCAGCTGTGGTAAGAAGGGCCATTATGCTAGTAATTGTCGGGCCAAGCCAGCGGATAGGAAGTGCTTCAATTGTGGCCAATTGGGACATCACAAAGACAAGTGTCCGCAACCCCCTAAAGAAAAGCAAATGGTGAAAGCATATGCCCTTAATGCTATTCCTTCTTCGTCGAATGCCCCAACTGCGGCAGAGAAAGAAAAGAATGTCGTCATTCAAGGTATGCTTTCTGTTTACGATGTTCCTGTTAGAGTTTTGTTTGATACCAGAGCTTCCAGTTCTTTCATATCTAGTGACCTGGTAGATAGGTTGGGATTGGAGCCCGAGATTGTCGATAGACCTTTAGTAGTGACGAACCCGATTGGTGGTTCAACTAGCCTTAGCATGATTTGTCGTAATGTGGTCTTATTGAGTCATGGATGCATGTTTGTTTGTGATTGCTTTGTTTTGGGCTTTACTGGGTTTGGCATTATTTTGGGAGTAGATTGGCTCCAAAGATACGGGGTGGTGGTAGATTGTGAGGGCTTTTTGGTGACAGCTAGAGCGGATGATGGGTGGAGGATAGTGTTTGGTGGTCTACCCAGTGAGGTGGTATTGGCTAGTTTTCTAAACTCCCTCGATATTCCGCATAGTGAGTTATCAGGTTTGCTCGTGGTTGGCCAGTATCCGGATGTTTTCGAAGAAGTGACCGGACTTCCACCACACCGAGAGATTGAGTTCCGTATTGATTTGGTAAAAGATGCCAGGCCTATAGTGATGCCACTTCGTCGTATGGCACCAAGG
This sequence comes from Allium sativum, assembly GCA_030737875.1. Lineage (NCBI taxonomy): Eukaryota > Viridiplantae > Streptophyta > Magnoliopsida > Asparagales > Amaryllidaceae > Allium > Allium sativum. The sequence continues at coordinate 831,363,441 of CM060912.1, read as the reverse complement.
GAGCAGCGAGAGCTCGAGGTGCAAGTCAGCGATCTTTTGAAGAAGGGATTTATCAGAAGGAGTGTTTCTGAATGGGGAACACCAGTTGTGTTTGCTACCAAGGCGGATGGTTCCCTTCGTTTGTGCGTAGACTACCGCGAGTTGAATAAAGTGACGAGGAAGAACAAGCATCCTCTACCGCGGATAGATGATTTGTTCGATCAGTTGAGTGGCGCGAGAGTATTTTCTCAGTTGGATCTCGCGACAGGTTTTCATCAGCTTAGAGTGCAAGCTAAGAGTATAGCTAAAACGGCATTTCGGACGCCGTCTGGATTTTATGAGTGGTTGGTCATGCCATTCGGGCTGACCAATGCCCCAGCATATTTTGTGGATCTTATGAATAGGGTATTCAGGGATCAGTTGAATGAGTTTGTCCTTGTGTTCATTGATGATATTTTGGTCTATTCGAGGAAAGAGGAAGAACACAAGGAACATTTAAGGATAGTGTTGGAGGTGTTGAGAAAACTCCAATTGAAAGCAAAGTTTTCTAAGTGTCACTTCTGGAAGGGGGAAGTGAGGTTCTTGGGCCATGTTGTGTCAGAGAATGGTATTGCTGTAGACCCGGCGAAGATGGCTACAGTACAGGATTGGCCTACGCCCAAGAATGCAACAGATGTAAGAAGTTTCTTGGGATTAGCTGGATATTATCGTAAGTTTATCCAAGGTTTCTCCAAGATAGCAGCACCATTGACCTAGTTGACCAAGAAGAATCAAGCTTTTGTCTGGGATGGAAGGTGCGAGAATGCATTCAAGAGTCTAAAGGGCAAGTTGACAAGCGCACCAGTGTTAGTCATTCCTAAGGGGAATGAAGAGATGACGGTATACACGGATGCCTGTGGTACCGGACTGGGTGCTGTATTGATGCAAGGATGTAGGGTTGTTGCTTATGCAAGTCGGCAATTGAAACCACACGAGAAAAGGTACCCTACCCATGATTTGGAATTGGCAGCGATCGTGTTCGCGTTAAAGATGTGGAGACACTATCTCTTGGGAGAAAGATTTGAGCTGTTTACGGACCATAAGTCGTTGAAGTATCTCTTCTCCCAGAAGGATTTAAATCTCCGGCAAAAAAGGTGGTTAGAGTTCTTAGCTTCCTATGATTTTGACATCGCATATACACCGAGAAAGGGCAATGCGGTGGCTGATGCATTGAGTAGAAGACATGCCAGCCTACGGGCTATGTTTCTAGAATGGAAGCAACTGGAGTACATCGCTGGGTATGATTTCAGACAAAAGTGCGAATTGGATCCAGAAATGTTAGCAAGTTTGACGATCAGACCCACTTTGATTGAGCGGATCGGCTCTAGTCAGAGGGACGATCCTAACCTATTGGAAATCATCTCCAAATTAGAGATGGGTATCGATGAGGAGATGAACAAGTATGAGCTTGATCGAGATGGATGGCTTAGAAAGGATGGAAGACTAGTCGTACCCAATGTCAATGGATTGAGAGATGAAGTGCTTAGAGAATGTCATCACTCAAAGCTGACTATACACCCCGGTGTTAATAAGATGTATCGAGACATGAAGCAGACCTACTACTGGGAAGGGATGAAAAGAGACATTGGGAAGTTTATATCCAAATGCATGAATTGCAAGCTAGTTAAAGCCGAGCAAAAGAAGCCTAATGTGTTGTTACAACCCTTAGAAATTTCCGAATGGAAATGGGAGCAAGTCTCGATGGATTTCATCGATGGTTTACCGAGGACTAGATCGAGACATGATAGCATTTGGGTGATTGTAGACCGATTGACTAAGAGTGCAAGATTTATACCAGTCAAATCAACCAGAACGGCAGCTAAGTTAGCAGAATTGTATATGAAGTGGGTAGTGAGATTTCATGGAGTACCTAAAAGCATTGTGAGTGACCGAGACCCGTTGTTCACTAGTGGGTTTTGGAACAGCTTACAAGAGGCTCTAGGGTCAGAGTTACATCTCAGTACCGCATATCATCCTCCGACCGACGGTTAGACGGAGAGGGTGAACCGTATTTTGGAAGATCTCTTGAGAGCATGTATATTGGATTTTGGTGGATCATGGGATGACCATTTGCATCTAGTGGAGTTTGCATATAATAATAGCTATCAATCCAGTATCGGTATGGCTCCGTTCGAAGCTTTGTATGGAAGACCGTGCAACTCACCATCATGTTGGATAGAGACTGGCGAGAAGTTTATGCTTGGACCAGATGTGGTGAGGGAAACTTCAGAGAAAATCAAGACCATTCAACAACGAATGAAGGCTGCCCAAGATAGGCAGAAGAGTTATGCTGATAAGAGGAGAAGAGACTTAAAATTCTCTGTTGGCGACTTGGTGTTTGTCAAGATTTCCCCGTTGAAGAGCGTAATACGATTTGGCAGGAGAGGCAAGTTGGCACCAAGATTCGTTGGCCCATTCCCTGTTCTCGAACTAGTCGGGAATTTGGCATATAGAATTGAATTACCAGAGAAAATGGCGGGAGTTCACAATGTATTTCATGTTTCCCAACTAAGGAAGTTCGTTCACGACCCAGACATGACTATTGCACCTGATCAGTTAGAGGACTTCGAAGTAGAACCCGAGGCAGTTGGGAACCGCAAGCCGGCCCGTTTTGTCGAGCACGACATGAAGCAACTTCGAAGGAAGGCGGTGAAGCTAGTCAAGGTTCAGTGGGGCGAGGACGAGAATGATTGTACTTGGGAGACAGAGGAGAACATTAGGAAGACTTATCCAGAACTCTTTGCCTGGTAAGATTTTGACTTCGATTTAGTTTTCCGCATGCTAGGGTAGGCTTGTTTGTTTGTTTTGCATGTTTGATTGTTGTATATGGCTGTTAGGCATGCGGGATCCTTTGTCTGTTTGGGTTAAGGAATTTCGAGGACGAAATTTCTTAAGGAGAGGAGAGTGTAACGACCCGCATTCTACACATCATAGGATCGTAGAATATTTATTTCTTTCACATACGAAGTCGTATGGTTATGTAACTTTGGGAGACGACTATTGGGTCATTTCCCATGTTCATGATTTTTCCCGATTTTTAAATGAGCATTTTACCCTAGTTGGTACTGTTTTGGCAATAACTTTTGACCGGAAAGGAATTTTGACCTGAAACCACTCCCATTGGCTTCGGATGACGGTTTCTCTTTCCGTAGAGTGGTCACATTAGCCAAACGGACTCACCGTTTGGGAGATATGGCTGAAACAAGTTTCAAATAGTGAAAAACAGCTTAATTGGGCTTAATCGGGTGATTAACAGCTAGGCCCAAAGGGGAATTTCGGGATTAGGAGTTTAAAAGGGCTGTTAGGGTTTGGAGAATACCTTTTTCTCATTTTTCAGCCGTCACTATTCATTCCTCTTAACCTAGCCATGGCCCCCACCCTCTAAATCTCTTCAAAACACCTCTTAATCACTTTCTAATTGAAGATTAGGCTTAGCAAACATCAAATCAAGGAGTGTTAGCACGAGAACCGAGGTAGAGCTGCTGTGTAAGATTGGGAACAACGCCAAATCAGAGAATATTTCAGTTTTTGGTTTTTTAGTGGTGGCAAAGGTGAGTGATAGCATCGTTTTGACACTAATTACAGTTAATTCAGAGTAATTAGTGAAGATTAGCGAATTTATACACCAATAAATTCTGGAAAAATGTTTAGAAATTCGAAAATAATATTTTATACCTCTGGTAGAAATTTGGTTTAATTTGATTAAGTTTTGTTAACCCTATGATTAGTTTTGCTTAAACATGCTTAAGGGAAATTATTGGGTTTTGAGTATATTTGATCCATTTTGACATGAAAATTCATTGTTTTGGTGTTTGTGGTTAGTTTGTTATGTTGCTATGACTGTTTGGGATGATTTGTGATTGATAAGTATAGTTAGATTTGTCAAAAACGTCGTCGGATGGCGTAAACAAGTTGCTGGAAAAAGTTGCAGAAAGTTGTGTAGGATTTCGTATCGGATCGGGTATGGGCTCGGATCGGGTAGGGAGCTGGGCAAGGAATCCGACCCGAACTGGAATCTGGCACAAAGAAGGTTGGCAAGAAGGAAGGCCACTGCTTTGAGTTGGAGTTGGACAGAGGATCGGATCGGGCTATGGAGCAGGATCGGATCGGAGTGGGCTAGGGAGTGAGATCGGAGGAGGCAAGCGAAGGGGGATCGGATCGGGCTATGGAGCAGGACCGGATCGGAGTAGGCCAGGGGACAAGATCGGATCGGAGCAGGCAAGCTGGAGGAGGGACGAACCGAACCAACTGGAGCGTGACATTCGAACCGAACCAACGTCAAAGGGGAAGGATCACCGAACCGAACCGCACGCAGGAATACACCATGGAGCATTGCACCGAACTGAACCGTGTTATGCGTATATATCCGAACCGAATCGAATTCAGGACCACTTCTATGCGACGACTCTTTTGAAGACCAAATCCAATTCGATCAAAACCCGAGATGCAAAGGAAGTCCAAATGAGAAGTTAGAGCTCAAGATTTAGACGGGAATCAACGAGTTCGCTTCATGGTTGAGCTTTGCCGCGGGACGCGTGCTAAGGGGTTTACGATATCTGTAGCTTTGGACCACTATGGTAGGAGGTACGGAGGCAGATTCAGGGTCATTATGGCATTGGTAGAACCAAGGGCTACGACCAATGAAGTGGGTCATTGAAATGTTTGGTCATGACTCCAAGTGTCTGGCTTGGTCACAGCAGGGTTTCTACAAGTCGGGATTCGTCGTTACCTCAATTTGTCTAGTGTTCCAAAGTGGTAAATATCATATGCTTTACGCACTGAGTGAGAGATGTGAGGATGGTTGTTATGGTTGATTTTTTTGCTATCATTATGACATGCACAACCCACCCCCGTAATCTTACACTATTTGCTATGGCACCTTAGAGTACTGTACGGTATGTGGTACTAACTCTTTGGTTGCAGGTCCAGGTTTAGTATACCTGTTATTATTCTGATTAGATGCTTATCGCTCATACCAGGCTTTATGTCTGACCCAGAGTTTTATGTCTCCTCTTATTACTCTGGGTGCTCACACGAGCAGACTAGAGACAGGTTAGCTGGTGATGCACGGGTAGATGATCCGGAGACGAGCAGGAGGCTTCCACGTAATATATATAGTATTCTCCCTGTGTTGTTGAAGATCACTGCTTGGGCATTGGTGGTGCATCTTCTACTTTAGTTTTCTTTTGTTAGAGACAGTAAATTTGGAAAGTTGTAATAAGCTGTATTTGGATTTCCGCTGCTCTGATGTTGACATTGATTATTAGATATCAGCTTATGCACTGTCTCGCCTGTTTTATGTCAAGTATGTTATTATTATATTTTATTCCATACGCTGTGAGACATTCTACAGGTTCCTTGATTTGTTCATTCTCTTCTTTCCTTTCTCCTGACGACCGTCCCGTGCTAGTCGGGCATGTGTACAGCGCACTTTCGGAGGAAATGCAGGCTGGTGCGGGGCGGGCCGTCACACGTAACCTCAAGCCTCATCAACCGGTAAATGACAGAATTCGGGGAGGCAACATGGCTAAGTCGGTCGCTCCGAAGTAGGGTGTATAATCACCTGGTCTAGAGTTTCATTTATTTCTAAAAATCTATTGTCGATACTGTCCCATTCGGGAAACGGTTGCTGATCCCAGCCGTTGGTGATATACATTCGATACACTCAAGCGAAATGAGTGGTCGGTCATGTGTGGCTGGGTTGCAAGATGTTCTTGTTGAATCCAGTGTATTCCTTTCTAGAGGTACACTAGCTAAAGGTGGTTCCATACCTTGTCATAGTTGGAAATCCATTACCCAATACGTGCTTGCGGTTCTGATTGTATACTATATATGTAGAACGTGAGATGAAAGCGTTTCTGCTAGATGATTATTATATTGTGGTTGATAGATATTATTATAATATCAAAAGGTTTTTGATATAAAGATAATGTGGATTCTCATAAGGGAAAAACCCGTTCTGTTATACGGCGTGGTCTTATGAGATATCGTTTACTTATTCAAACGTTTTTACTCACACCAGTCCCATGACTGACCCGGAGTTTATTTGTTTGTTTCCCTTAACTCTTTGGTGCCTAAATTTGTACGGGCAGTCAAGTAGTCGGGATTTGCAGATATACTGGAAGAGCTTGGAGCAGGAGGCTTCCGGATTTTATAGCTATAGTTATTTCCGCTTTGTTGTAAGTGTTGTACTTTGATTATGTTGTATATTCAAGTACAGATGTATATTTCAAGTTATGTTATATATATTGTATGTTATTCGTTCTGCTGTGAGGTTCGTGTTACTCTGATGTTGTGTTCTTCTTCTTCTATTCTAAGTTTCTATCTTATCTATTCTCACCCACTAATTTCTTTCATTAATTATTCGGTTATTTTCGATCCTTGGTTGTTCGATATATGTTGTATATCAGATAACCAAGATCGCATTTTTCCGGGTCATTACAGTTGGTATCAGAGCATAAGGTTAAGTGAATTACCTTGGCTCTGTGGTGTAACTCGGTAAAGATGGGGTTAGTAATACCCTAGATTGAGTTTCATTGTATATATACGAGTGAACATATTTGTAGATGACATAAAAATAATTTTATATTGTGAAGATTTACTGGTTTATGAGTTCTGGTCGATCAGTTTGATCCACTGTATCGGTAGGAGTTTATAAACACTCGAGTACGATGGGTTGACACGATATGTTTTGAAAAGAGGGTAAATTAAAATAAGTTTACCCAAGGTATATCTTGATATAGAGAAGATATATATATATCAAAATTATAATATAGTGGATATATTGGTTGTTATTATAATCGAGTAAGATTATAAATTAAATGGTTATGTAAATAACCAGTCAGAATTCATATAAGTGAAATACGTGAAATCAGGTGAATTAAATCTAAAATTTAAACCAGGAATTGAATTAAAATTTTGGATTTGGATTAAAAATAAGGAAAATTTAAGATCTTGGGAGATTTTAAATTGTTTTACAAGCAGTGTGAATTATATTTTGAATTGACTTTCAAAGTGGAAATGTTTAGAAATGGTTTTATAGTATTGAACTCACTTCGATCACTGGAAAATAGATTCCGATGATGACAGCTGCATCATCAGTATTCATTTTCAAGTTGTAAGTGACGAATTACTACCAGAGATACTGTTTTGAATTTGTTTTGGGAAAGACAAGTTGTGTTGAATTTCAAAATGGGATTTATAATATAGAATTTGAATAGAATTTGATATATAGAATTTGAATAATAGAATTTGATATATAGAATTTGAATAACAGAATTTGATATATATAATTTGAATAGAATTTGATATATAGAATTTGAATAGAATTTGATATATAGAATTTGAATAATAGAATTTGATATATAGAATTTGAATGGAATTTGATATATAGAATTTTAATAATATAATTTGAAATATAGATTTGAATAATAGAAGTGATATAAAATTTGAATAGAAATTGAATAGAATTAACTAAGTCGAAGAGGAATTAGTTAATCAAGTTTTGAAATTGAAGTTGAACTTTGAAAGGTGAATTGGATTTGTAAATGGATATTCGAAATCGAATATAGAACTTAAATTTGAAATTTGGATTCAAATTAGTTAATAAGCAAGTTAAAATATATTTGAACAAGTCATGTTCAAATATAAAAGTGAAATAGACTAAAGAGTTAATTAACAAATTAATTAACGAATTGAGTTAAAACGATCAGGTATAGTTAAAATAGATTGGGCAGGTATGAATATACATGAGATAGGTATGGATAAGGTATGAAGGTATATAAATAGAATGCTCGACGAAAAGGTATGTATTTAATTCATATATGAGATTTTATGTGCCGTATCGGCTAGCCGCTTGGCTTTTTCTTTTTCTTTTGGATTCGTGAGGGCCGTGGGTGGCTATTTGAAATATCCCAATGTTGCTGGTACAAAGGAGGTTATGGCGAATTTTTCCGAGAATTTGAGGAGTTAGAATATTTTTAAGATAATTTGATAGTTAGAAATCAACGTATCGATATATATATATAGAAGTCGATAGGGAAACGAACTTAGAAATAGAATAGTAAAATCAAAAAGGAAGACTAAGAATAAAATCTCGTAAGAATAGAAAGAGGAAGCGTATACGTGTTTAAAAGTGAATAAGTAGTTGTATGGTATTGATTACTCGAGTAAGTAGTCATATCTGTTTTGACGTTATAAATGTTATTCAGTCAAGGTCTGAGAGGTAGTTATACCCCAACTTGATTGATTTCATTATTAAAAAATAAATAGTAAGATTTCAGGCTCGAAGATCAATGTTGAATAAGAGTTAGTTGAATATAGTATTTGGGTTGTCGTAACCATGTTTTACACAACATCCGTTTTAACCCAAGTAAGTGTAAGCTTGGAAATATAATAAAGAATATTTCCTAAGTATAGAAATAAACGAGATCGGAAAAGAGATAAGTAATTGGAATATTTTCCAATTATAAATAGCATATATTTTCTAAAGTTTAGAAAATAAAGGAAGGTGATATTCAGAATTATTTTCCAAATAACATAAAAGGCCAATATGGTTATTGAAAAAATTTGGTTAACAAATATTGATAAAGAAATAGAGAAGTGATTTAACTAATGGAATATTAATTAAGGGCTCAGTGACATGTTCAAAAGGAAAAATTGATTTTTGAGAAGAGTAAACTGTTTGAAAACTCCCAGGGAAAGACTGTTTGAATTAAAAACAAATTTAACAGAAATTTGTGAAAGCAAAATTGAATTAAAGTAAAGCCAGTAAAGTAGTAACTGAGATTGAATTAGAATGATATCAAGACAAATTGGATTGTGAGATTCAAATTTGAAGTGTAATGTGATAATCAAGTTAAGAGTTGGGAATCGAGAAGAAACTCGAGTTGAAATGATATTTGGCTCGGATATAAGCGAATGGTTGTGTTGTGGATAAAAGCAGATTGGAATTTGATTGGGTTGACCCTTGTATCCGCTAAATTGATAACAGGTGGAAAGGATAAAATGATTTGCCGACAAAAGGTACAAGTTTATATTTCTATTGGATATAAGATTTATGTGCCGAATTGGCAAGCCGCTTGGCTGTTTGATTTTCTTTTGGGGTGGAGATGGCCCAGAGAGGCGATTGGTGGTTTGACCTGTTGACCAGTACAAAGGATGAAACGACCCGAACTTCCCCGGTCAAGAAAGCCTGGATTGAGTCGAGAAAACCACATAGAAGAACGCTGACAGAAGAACCTTTCATTGTATATTACAACAATTCCATCAGAATACAAGAATATACAGAGTATTAACAAATAAAATACATTCGAAAAATATCAGAGATTACAATAAATTACAAAGCAGCAGAAAATAATACAAAATACAACTGAAGGAGATATAAGGATACAAAGCTTTCCATATATCGTTCCAGCTGTAAACCAGGATCCTGTGAATATAAATCTGCAAAACCAAAACTACAAGCTGCCCGTGTCAAAATAAGGGCACCCAGAGTTTAGGTTAAAACAATAAACTCCAGGTCAGTCATGGGACTGGTGTGAGAACTAAAACAGTTATTAATCTTTATTTTAAAGTTTGGTAAATCAAGGGACCACGCCATATAAAACGGAACGAGTTTCCTACCAAGAACACCAGTGCATAAAACAAACAGCGCAATGCTAAGTAAAGAAAAATGAAGCTGTTATAAGACCCAGGTCCCATCACACAATGCAATGCAAGCCGGAGGATAGGGTTTTAACTTATAACAGCCAAAGAATGCTTGATACGCGAAATTTATCTTTTGATTCTTAATCAGACTCCAACCGTAAAATAGTAAGAGAACAATTCCCTAAGTATTAACCTCGAAGGACGAAACCAACATCAGACCAATACCCAGGAAACTACCCATCTTAGCTCGTTTCCAGTTATTTTATTATTTTATATACAATCATAAGTATCAATCATAGGCGGCATGAGCGTCCCATCCCACTATGTTTCCATATATAGGATTACAACTAAAATCGAAACGTCACGTATTGGAAGTTGGATTTCCATCTGTGAAACAAGGCAAAGGGATCGTCCTGTGCTAATTCGAGACAATCTAGCCCATGTCTCAGGAACAGCCACAACTGCACCATGGATCGTCAGGGCCGGTCCATACGGATGGATTATTATGCCCGAACAATACGTCTCCCCGCCCTGTGGGGCGTAAATGAGCCAACGAATGACTCCATCGGCTTCACATAGTCACCAATATATCCGAGGCGCCTCGCAAACTAACAACCACATAAGTCAAACTCGTCAGGGCGTGTAAAACCATTGACGCCACTTCTAACTAGAAAGAGACGCATGTCCTCCCTGAGGTCCTCTCCCGTTTATGGTTCACAACCGGGGTGTGAGGCTCGCGAATCAACGCTACACAAAGCGATGCCACAAAGGCCGTGCTTTGATCATCAACCACAAGACTTTGCTTTTCAACAGAAGCCTTGATCATTTGCCACCTAGGCATGCCACACCGGCAATTCACTCCATGCGATTGATATCTATCAATATATAACCCCTGAGCTCGTACATCTCAGAAAAGGGCGTTAAGCAAGAGGATAAATTCTCCGCTGCCAAACAGATATATATTTAATCGAAATCAATCACACAGACTAAAATCCAATGTCATACACATAGTCCGTTTACAAGTTCGTTCTGGGTCTGAACGAAACCGGAGGCACCTAGTACCCCATTTATCCATCGATCTCCAAGTACGTCCGAACGATCACTAACAGATTCCCTCCTCTTGGGTGTACGGCCCAATCAAGATCATCAGTAATTATCCAGACGATGTGAAGACCTCCGGTCTTCGACCACCGTCTTCATCTTCGACTTATCGTCGTATTAGTTATTCAGAATGGGATAAATCATGTCTTTCTGAATAACTCGCGTATGTGATAAACAAGTGTTACACAAACACAACATACGCCTCATTCCAATTCATCAGTCACTAACCGTAAATCAACAAGAGAATAATTCCCCAAATATTAACCCCGAAGGCCGAAACCAACATCAGATCAATACCCAGGAAACCATTCTCCTTAGCTAACCTACAGTTAGTTTCTAAATTTCACATTCTTAAGGAAAGGTTCCCATTAATTTTATCAAAGATAAATTCTTTTAAATTTATTCTTTAATCTTCCTTTGAATATCACTTCAAACTAGTCGGGATCTACGAACCATACCGAAGTAATCATTTGTTTTAATTTCCCAATCCCAACCTATTCATTCCATGAAGTAAAACTGGTCATACTTCATATCTAACACTATGGTGTTATCGGTAAATTCAATTACCATTTCACGTTTAAATCTAATTAAAGATTTAACTATCGCCTGGAGCAAAACTGGTGATACTCCATTCTCGATTCTTTCAATCTAATTAAAGATTCATTAAAACTCCACTTAGTAATAATCTTTGACTGGGTTAAAGAATCAATGTCATTTAAAACACGGTTCACGATAAACCCAAAATCACATTCCATTTCAGTCAGTCCCTAAACGTAAATTAGCAAGTGAGCAATTCCCTAAGTATTAACCCCGAAGGCCGAAACCAACATAGGATCAATACCCCAGAAACCATTCAATTTAACTAATCTCCAGTTAGTTTCTGATTTTCTTAACTCTATTGGGGGTCTAAGAACAGTATTATTGAAGATACCTTTCACGACAACCCAAAATCACATTCTATTAATTATCGGGTTAAATAACAAGTGTTATTTAAAACACCGTTGACGATAAACCCAAAAATCAATTCAAATTCAATTCCAATTAAATACCATTTAATTTGTACGCTCCATTAAATCTAAATAAAAATATTTAATCTTTTTCTCAACTGGGTTTAAGAACAGTGTTAATGAAGACACCATTCTCGATAAACCCAAATCCCATTTGATATTAAATACAAGGCTCTGAATAGAAAATATACCGGCTTATATTCAATATCAAATTCTACGACCAACAAATATCGTATTGGAAATAATGATATTAATATATCTTTCAAATTCCCACAACAATATCTGTATCATCACGAAATCCAACATCGAAATATTCTGAAGACAATTTCGATTCAAATCCATTCCAATTTAATTATTGGAAGTTCTGGTTATTTTCAAAACCATTTCAAATCCAATTTATTTATTTTAAAAATAAATAAATTATTATTCTAATTCAAAACTAGTTCATTTCGATGAAAATCTACTTTTATCTTTTCAAATATGGAGTTTTTTATCCCAATTCTTCACAAATCATTTCTTATGATTTTACACAAATTATTACTATTTTTAATAATTTTATCAAGGCCCGTACAGTCGATTTCCATCAACGGCCATCGAACTGCACTTACAGCGACCTTTTCCAAAATTTATTTGGACATAATTCCAAATCCAACCATTAGATTTCAAATCTCTAATGTTCATTAGAAAGCTCTTTTCGATACGAACCCAATGGTTCTGGTTTTAGGAGAATCTGACGGTCGGATCTCTCGCAGTATCCATTCGAAGTCAATGGTCGAAATTCGCGAACTGCCGGGGCGCGGCCCGTTCTATTCAGGCCATTATATATATAATATATATATTATATATATTTCGTCGATTACCTTTCAAAACATATTTTATAAATCGTTTTAAATTCATTTTCAAAACGATTTCAACTTCCTTTTCAAATTCAAATCAAAATTGAATTTTTCCTTATAAATTCGTTTTAAATTCATTTCAAATTGATTTCAATTCAAATCGATTTTTAATTAAATTTCAGTTCGTTTTCAATTCAATTCAATTTCTATTTGATTTTGAATTTATTTCAAATAGATTTCTATTCAATTTTAATTCAATTCGAATTCATTTCAATTTGATTTCAATTCGAATCCAATTCTATTCAATTTCAATTCGAATTCAATTCTATTTCAATTCGATTTGAATTCCTACTCAATACAATTTCAATTCGATTTGAATTCGTTTCCTGTTCAATTCAATTCGAATTCATTTTCTATTCAATTAAATTCAAATTCATTTTCTATAATATTCGATTATTGAAATCACTTTTCAATATTCATTAAAAACAAGTAAAATAGCCAAAGTTCCCGTTCGTGTTAAAATGGCGTTCAACTACTTAACATGGCTTCGCATTTCTATTTTCAAATATTCTATTTCAAATATTTCTTTTTCAAATATTTCTATTTCGAATATTTCTTTTCCAAATATTTCTATTTCAAATATTTCTAATCAAATATTTCTTTTTCCAAACTGGAATGAGGCCCAATCAATTACCATATAATGTTAATTATATGGATTTTTCTATAACTCATGTATAAAATAACAACGATAAACATCAACCATCATCCAGAGTGCACCACACAACTGCATAAGCATTAAATATAAATAATTAACGCATACACAGTCTGTCGACCAATCGATCGACATACAACTAAACAATCGGGATTAGTGTACGTCAAATATCATCCCAATACCCGTGTGGGGTTTCAAATCAACAAACATAGATTTTATTTGTGCAATTGGGCGATGTTTAAAATTTATCGTCCCAATCAATATAAGTCAAATGTGTGTATATAAACAAATCGTCTGATTTGTTTATATTTATTTCATTTTAAATACACGTTAAAATTATATTTTCAACTATAAAATATTTTTAACTATATAAATATTTTATTTCATTCCACATCACATCACACAATCAACTACACATCAAAATCAAACAAACAAGCATACAAGCCGTCCATGGTCTGTGGACGACGGGTGTCGGGTGCTACTAAACACCGTCTGCATCCTAGTATATATTTTTAACTAGAAATTTAAATTAGAGGCGAGGAGTTCTCACCGATTAGCTAATCCAATACCACGACTCTTCGAAAGTAGGAAATCTTCGTCGTGCTCGCCTTTCATCACTTTAGTTGCCCGTATCCACTACATATGTAAAAATCACATTTTTACTATCTACTTTCTATAAGAATCATATTTTTATTTCCCTTACATAATAATGCTTCTCTCTATATAAAAATTATATTTTTATATTTCTACTCCTTCCATAAAATCGAATTTTTTTCTTAACTAGTGAATCTATAAAAATTGAACTTTGTATCGTTGACTTGTATACAAAAATCAATTCTTTCGCATATATATAAAAATAATCAAATCTTTTCATATTTAAAAATTCCACCTTTTCTATATTAAAGATATGATCTTTTTGCTTTCAAAAATATGATCTTTTTGTTTTCAAAAATATGATCTTTTCGCTTTCAAAAATATGATCTTTTTGTCGCTTTTAAAAATATGATCTTTTTTTTTTCAAAAATATGATCTTTTTGGTTTCAAAATTCTAACTTTATACAATTTAAAAATCCCACTTCTAACATGATGTATTTCATATAAAATTTATAAACTAAGATCACATTTTTATCTAAATTGGTTTTCTATATAAAAATCATATTTTTATTATCGCCATTATATAAAAATCATATTTTTATTATCGCCATTATATAAAAATCATGTCTTTATATCGCTACATCTAGAAAGATCTCCTCTTTATATATATATATATTAAAAATCAAATCTTTATTCATTTCCAAATCAAAACTTTCTTAAACAAAGATCTTATCTTTTCAATTTAAAACAATGTTCCTCTTCTATAAAACTGATTTAAATAAACTGATTTATATAAATTCAGAATTAAAAAAAACTGAACTAAATAAATTGAATTCAATAAAGCCTGATTTTAGAAATGGGATAAAACTAACAGTTGGAAGAAGAGGGGGCGGGGCCTTGCGTGCTCGTCGGAGGGCGAAACTAGGCGAGGAGGAGGGTGGCGGATGGTCACGGGCGGGGCCTACAATGGTGGCGGCGGTCGGATCTCGTTCGATTTGGGCTTTGGGCGAGTTGGAAGGGGGTGAGGAGAGAGAGAAGGGGATGAGGCGGAGGAGGAGGTGGGTCTGAGATGGGGCGGCGACGATAGGCGGGGACACGGTGGCGTTGGGGCTAGGGCGACGGGGAAGGAATTGGTATTCTCTTTCCCCTTTTTTTATTTTGACTTCGAAAGGTGCGTTGACTGACAGAGGGGAGAGAGTGCAAGTATTATTATTTTTTATTTAACTATTTAATTTCAAAAAGTAACTTTTAATTTCGACCTCAAAACGAGACCCACCGCCTGTCGTCCATAGCTAATTACCCCCATTCTGAACACAATAGGATATGTATCGCAGGCTGATCGATCGTTTCGTTCAGTTTTCGTCAAAATCAAAACATAACTCTATATATTGAATTTGAACGCACATTTCAATTTGCTTGGGCCACATACTAACTAGAAAAATTTCCGAAAAATATTTTCTAGCTTCGTATTGACGATACAGTCCTAACAAAACTAATTTCGTCACATTCTGAGACCGTTTGAAATATGATCATTTTCCAGTCGATTAAAATAAACTGAAACTGGTCAAACGTGTTTTCCTTTGCCACACTCACATATTGATTCAAAAAATTACGAAATTTGAAACCTAGTAATAACTTGGCATCACGGATCCAACAAAAGTGGTTTCGTCGAAAACCGAGGTCGTTTGCAAAATGGTCATTTTAAGGGACAGAATTTCATAACGACTATTCTGAATTTTCAACTGGGCAGAACTTTTTATCCCCGCTATGAAATTACAATTTTTCAGATTCGTTGGAAAGATATTATCAATTAGATTCAAATATTTTTGGATTCACTAAAATCCGGTTTATTTTGAACCCGGTACATTCATTTGAATTTTGAAATCGAATTATCGAACTACCAGGCCATTTTCTATTCCTTTTATATATATAAATAAATATTAATATTCTAACGACGATTCGAATAAATATATACGTTCGAATTCAATTCAAAATAAATTTCTGATCGTTATTATTTAAAATAATTCATTTTAAATAATCAAAATTCGCTAAAATAGCCAAAATAAAATTTTTAAATTGGCTCGGATTTTCGGGTTATTACATTCTCCCCCACTTAAAACTTTTCGTCCCCGAAAAGGAATGAAGCCGAAAGTTGTTTAAATAATCAACTCAACTTTCATTATTTTCTTTACGGCTTAAGTTCTTCAACTTTTCAGTTTCTAAGAACTTTTCAAATTTTTTCAAAAATTTGGCTAACACCCTAAATTTTCGAAATTTTTTGCCATAACCTCCCCTGCACCGGGGACTTCGGGATATTTCATATAGCCTCCCATGGCCTTCTTCAATCCAAAAGAAAAAGCCAAGCGGTTAGCCAATCGGCTCATAAAATCATCACCACCCAAACAAAACAGTAAATTATGGTAAACATGTACCTATTTGTCGAGCAAACAATTTTATTCTGCTGCTCTAGCCTCCTTGCTATGACCTATTCAATGTAATTCATGTACATGCATGCAGATGTGACTAATTTTCAATACAGTTCACTATTTGATTCAATTTGGTTATAGGTTCAACATTTAATTAATCAAACAATAATCAAACAACACAATCAGCAATCAATTAGTGAATTAACGTTTCAAATTCATAATTTTGATATACAGTCAGAAAATCACATTTTTGATGCCAAGTAACAATCAATATATTCTAACTATATTTTGGTTCTCACACCAGTCTAATGGAAATATATAGATATCACACTTTTGGCACTCGAACATCAACTCCGATGACGATTCATCAATCATCATAATCATCTCCGGGCAACTAGAATGTGATTCTATATCTACCTAGTATATTAAAACTTCAAATACACGCGGATCAGACGTATACACAAGGTCTTTATATACTTGATTGTCCAAATTCAACATAAAATAAATAATCAAATACGAATAATTGATTTAAAGTTTCAAAACAAAAATTGTTTTCATTTTCAAAAATATACTCTTCACACTCGTTCTAGGATACTACTGATCCCATCTCTAACGAGTCATTCCTATTGGATATTACTAAACCAATATTTGATGAATTCTTTCGTTTGGTTCTAATGTGCCTTGTTCTCTGAGCTTTGTAAACCAAAGCTCTGATACCAGCTAAAACGGCCCGAACTTCCTCGGTCAGGAAAGCCAGGATTGAGTCGAGAACAACAAACAGAAGAACGCAGACATAAGAACATTTCATTATATATTACAACAATTCCATCAGAATATACAGAGTATTAAAAATTAAATACATTCGAAAAATATCAGAGATTACAATAAATTACAAAGCAGCGGAAAATAATACAAAATACAATTGAAGGAGATATACGGATACAAAGCTTTCCGGATATCGTTCCAGCTGTAAACCAGGATCCTGTGAATATTAATCTGCAAAACAAAAATTACTAGCTGCCCGTGTCAAAATAAGGGCACCTAGAGTTTAGGTTAAAACAATAAACTCCAGGTCAGTCATGGGACTGGTGTGAGAACTAAAACAGTTATTAATCTTTAATTTAAAGTTCGGTAAATCAAGGGACCACGCCGTATAACACGGAACGGGTTTCCTCCCAAGAACACCAGTGCATAAAACAAACAGCGCAATGCTAAGTAAAGAAAAATGAAGCTGTTATAAGACCTAGGTCCCATCACACAATGCAACGCAAGCCGGAGCATAGGGTTTTACCTTATAACAGCCAAAGAATGCTTGATACGTGAAATTTTATCTTTTGATTCTTAATCAGACTCCAACTGTAAAATAGTAAGAGAACGATTCTGTAACAACCCGAAAATCTGGGCCAGTTTAAAATTTTTATTTTGGCAATTTTAGCGAATTTTGAATATTTAAAATGAGTTATTTAAAAGAATATCGACGACAAATTTATTTTAAATAGAATTCGACGTATATATTTATATACGTCGTCGTTAGAATATAAATATTTTTATATATAATTATAAATAGGAATTGAAAATGGCGCGGTAGTTCGATAATTCAATTTCCAACTTCAATTGAATGTACCGGGTGTAAAACAATCCGGATTTTAGTGAAACCAAAAATATTAGAATCTATTCGTGAATATCTTTCCAACGAATCCGAAAAATCGAAATTTCATAGCGGGAATCAAAAGATATGTCCAGTTGAAAATTCTGAATAGTCGCTATGGAATTCAGGCCCTTAAAAATAGACATTTTGCAAACGACCTCGGATTTCGACGAAACCACTTTTGTTGGATCCGCAGTGTCAAGTTATTGCTAGGTTCCAAATTTCATAATTTTCTGAATCAATATGTGAGCGTGGCAAAGGAAAACGCGTTTGACCAGTTTCAGTTGATTTTAATCGACTGAAAAATGGCCATTTTTCTAACGGTCTCGGAATTCGAGAAAACTAGTTTTGTTAGGACCGTATCGTCAATACGAAGCTAGAAAATATTTTTTGAGAATTTTTAGAGTTAGTATGTGACCCCGGTAACTTGAAATGTACGTTTAAAATTCAATATAGTGATTTAAATGTAAATTTAACGGAAACTGATCGAAACAGTTGAATCAACCTACGATACATATCCCATTGTGTTCGGAATGGGGGTAATACGCTGTGGACGATAGGCGGTGGGCCTCGTTTTGAGGTCATATGTAAAAGTCGACTTTTACATAATTAAAATTATTAAAAATTTGAAATCCTCTCTCCTCTCCCCTTTAATCTCTCTGGCCCCTCCCCCTTTCTGATTTTAAACCGATTTTAAAAAAAAAAATTGGAAAGAGGAGGGCGACGGGGGGGGGGGGGGGGAGCCGCCGCCGCATCGCCCCTCCCCTTGAGCCGCCGCCACCTCGCTCGAGACCCCCCTCCCACCTTTCCAGCGGCGCCGCGAGCCACCCAAAACACCCCTTTTTCGCCTGCGACATCGAGCCCCCCCCATCGCGCCAGCAACCGCCGCCTCCCCCTTCGAAACCCTTGCTCCGCCCGCCTCCTTCTACTTCCTTCTCTCCTCCTCCCTGACCCCACCTGCCGTGACCCAGACCCGACATCCGCCCCCCTAGACCCGAACCCGCACCCCCCTTGGCCCAAAACCCGACCTCCGACCACCTCAGACGAGGTGAAGCCCCCCCCCCCCCCCAGCCTTCGATTTTGACTGTAAGCCCTTTTTACTTATTTATTTTATTTCTTTTCTTCTATGTAATTGGTATTAGCAATTATAAAAATCAGTTTTTGTATATTTTTCAAATATAAAAGTTAGTATTTTTCAAATATAAAAGTTAGGATTTTTCAAATATAAAAGTTAGGATTTTTCAAATATAAAAGACAGGATTTTTAAAATATAAAAGACGTGGTTTTTAAAATATAAGAGATTAGATTTTTAAAGGAAGGAAGACGATATTTTTAAATAGAGAAAGGTGAGATTTTTTATATATTGAACATCGAAGTAAAAATATGATTTTTTATATATTGAACATCGAAGTAAAAATATGATTTTTTATATATTGAACATCGAAGTAAAAATTCGATTTTTATATATTGAATAGCGGAGTGAAAATTCGATTTTTAAATATATGTAGTGATTATAAAAATATGACTTTTAAATTGAAAATGAATGAATAAAAATGTGATTTTTATTTTAAAGACATCAAAATATAAAAATGTGTGATTTTTATATATGTAGTGGCTACGGGCAAACGAAGATGATAAAAAGGCGAGAAGAAGAAGATTTCTATAAAAGAAGTGTCGTGAAGTTGGATAGCTTTCGGTGAGAACTTCTCACTCTAAATTCTCTTATTCTAGTTATATATATATACTAGGATGCAGACGGTGTTTAGTAGCACCCGACACCCGTCATCCACAGACCATGGATGGCTTGTTTGTTAAATTGTTTGCTTGTGTAGTTGGTTAGTCCAATTGGTTTGAATTGAATTGTTTGGTGAAATGGAATGGATTTGATTGATGTGCGAATGGTGTGGGCCTTCACTAGACCGGGGATAAGGCTAGGCCTCATCCCGTTTCTAGTATCGTGCCGTTATGCCGCCGAAATTTTCTAAAATAAAAAGTGTTAGTTAAATAGTGAAGTGTTGAAATAAATATTTTTGACGTTAAAAATATAATTTTTAACGTGTTAAGAAACGGCATAAAACTCTTCTGAAAAGAAATAAATATTCATTTACAAACCGGATGGTTTGTTTATGTACACCTATTTGAAGGACATTGATTGGGACGATAAATTTTACACATCGCCCAACTGCACAAATAAAATCTGTGTTTGATTGTTCGAAACCCCACAAGGGTGTTGGGATGAAATTTGAAGTTCACTCATCCTGATTGATTAAATCTATCGATCGATTGATTGACAGGCTGTTATAAGCGTTAGACATATATATTTGATGCTTATACAGTGTAGTGCACTTTGGTTGATGGTTGATTATTTTTCAATGCTATTATATACGTGTGATGTATGAAAATCCATATAATGAACATTATCTGGTGATTGATTGGGCCTCATTCCAATCGGGAAAATAATGAATATTATAAAAGAAAATTCATGTGTTGAATATAAAAATAGTCATGTGTTGACGATGATCATGTGTTGAAACTATTCATGTATTGAGTAAAATATTTTAAATAAAATAAATTACATCTTTATCATATTTACAATTAGAATCTACTTTACGGTGGAGTCTAATTAAAATCAAACGATAGATATCATAGTTTTATAAAATATTTTACATAACAAGAATAGTGATGTGTTGACAGTACTCATGTGTTGAGATTAGTCGTGCGTTGAAATAAATATAAATTCATGTGTTGAATAGAATAAATATTCATTTGTTGAATAGAATAACGAAGTGACTGAAATATATAAAGCCGTGTTGATTAGAGTTGCGCTATTTTGACGCGAACGATATTTATATCGATTTTATTCGTTTTATAATGAATATGGAAAAGTGATTTCAAAATTTAATATTTGAAATGAATTCAAATTGAATTGAATAGAAAGTGAATTTGAATTGAATTGAAATGAACTCGAATTGAATTGAAATTAAATCGATTTGAAATTGAAGATGAAGTTGAAATTGTTTTGAAACGAATTTAGAACTATTTATAAAATTCGTTTAAAAAGGAATCGACGAAATATATATAATATATATATATATATATTATATATATAATGGCCTGAATAGAACGCGCCGCAACAGTTCGTGAATTTCAACCATTGGCTTCGAATTGAGGTTACGGGAGATCCGACCGTTGGATTCTCCTAAAACCGGAACCGTTGGGTTCGTATCGAAAAGAGCTTTCCAATGAATTTTAAAAATTTGAAATCTAACAGTTGGATTTGGAATTATGTCCAAATCAAATTTGAAAAAGGTCGATGTAAGTGCAGTTCGATAGCCGTTGATGGAAATCGACTGTACGGGCCTTGATAAAATTATTAAAAATATTGATAATTTGTGTAAAATCATAATATGTGAATTGGAAAGAACTGGGGTGAAAAACTCCACATTTGAAAAGATAAAAATAGATTTTTATTGAAATGAACTAGTTTTGAACTAGAATTAAAATCAATTTATTTTTGAAATAAATAAATTGAATTTGAAAGTGATTTTAAAAATAACCAATATTCCCAATATGTGCATTGGACTGGAGTTGGATCGAAATTATCTTCGGGATATTTCGATGTTGGATTCCGTGACTATACAGATATTGTTATTGGAATTTGAAAGATATATTTTATATCGTTATTTCCAATACGATATATGTTGGTTTCAGAATTTGATATTGAATATAAGCCAATATATTTTCTATTCAGAGCCTGGTATTTAATATCAAATGTGATTTGGGTTTATCGTGAACCGTGTTTTAGAAGACATTGGTTCTTTAACCCAGTTAATTGCAGGATGTTGATTTTTGAAAAGATTAAAACTAAGTGGAGTTTTAATGAATCTTTAATTAGATTAAAATTGTGAACTGATAATTTAAATTATCAAATCTGAAAGGTGATTGAGAATGGAGTGCCACCAGTTTTGCTCCAAAGCGATAGTTAAATCTTTAATTAGATTTGAACGTGAAATGGTAATTAATTTTACCGATAACACCGTGGTGTTAGATATGGAGTATCACCAGTTTTGCTCCATGGGATATATAGGTTGGGATTGGGAAATAAAATAAATAATTACTTCGGTGTGGTTCGCTAATCCCGACTAGTTTGGAAAACCGTAAAATGGTTTGAAGTGATATCCAAAGGAAGATTAAAGAATGAATTTAGAAGAATTTATCTTGGATAAAATTAATGGGAACATTTCCCTAAGAATGTGATTTTGTGAATAAAAGAATATTCTGAATTGGAATGAAGCGTTTGTTGTGTTTGTGTAACATTTGTTTATCATATACGTGAGTTATTCAGAAAGGCCGGGTTATACCCATTCTGAATAACCGATTTGACGAGATGTCGAAGATGAAGACGGTGGTTGAAGACCAGAAGTCTTCACATCGTTTGGGTGATTACTGATGATCTCGATTGGGCTGTACACCCAAGATGAGGGAAACAGTTGGTGATCGTCCAGACGTACTTGGAGATGGATGGATATGCGAGGAAAGTGCCTCCGGTTTCGTTCAGACCCAGAACGAACTTGTAAATGGATTGTGTGTCTGACATTGGATTTTATTCTGTGTTGATTGATCTCTATTAAATATACATCTGTTTGGCGGCGGAGAATTTATTCTCTTGCTTAACGCCCTTCTCTGAGACGTACGAGCTCAGAGGTTGTATATCGATTGACATCAGTCACATGGAGTGAATTGCCCGTGTGGCACGCGTAAGTGGCAATTGATCAGGGCTTCTATTGAAAAGCAAAGTCTTGTGGATGATGATCAAAGCACGGCCTGTGTGGCGTAGCTTTGTGTATAACGTGAATTCGCGAGCCTCACACCTCGGTATGAGTCAAAAACGGGATAGAGACTGCAGGGAGAGCACGACGTTTCTTTCTAGCTAGGGTGGTGTCAGTGACCTACCAGCCCTGACATTTATATACTTTTCACCTGTGTGGTTGTTGGATACGAGGCGCCTTAGATATAAGTCTGTAATTACCGGGAAACGTGTGTTCAGGAATAACTAATCCTCAAAAGTAAGAGAGGACCGGCCCTGAAGATCCAAGGATCATAGTGGGGTCCTGGGACATTTGCTAGAGTGTCTTGAACGCGGAGAGGAGCTTTCCCCTTGCCTCGGCTCATGACGGAATCCAATTTCCAATACGTGATATTGCGGTTTTAATTGCAGAACTAGTATGGCGACATGATATATGGTACCCATGCCGTCTATGATTGATATTTATGATTGAAATTGTTTTGACACTATACACTTATGATAGTATCAAATGATTTGTTTTGACGTACCAAGCATGTTTGGCTATTACAAGGGAAAACCCTATCCTCCGGCTTGCGTTGCATTGTGTGATGGGACCTGGGTCTTATAATAGCTTCATTTTTCTAAAGAGCATTGCGCTGTTTTGTTATATGCACTAGTGTTCTTGGGAGGAAACCCGTTCCGTGTTATACGGCGTGGTCCCTTGAATTACTCTCTTTTAAAGTAAAGTTTTAAATAACTGTTTTAGTTCTCACACCAGTCACATGACTGACCTGGAGTTTATTGTTTTAACCTAAACTCTGGGTGCCCCTATTTTCCACACGGGCAACTAGTAGTTTTGGTTTTGCAGATTTACATTTACAGGATCCTGATTTACAGCTGGAACGAACTCGGAAAGCTCTGTATCCGTGCATTATTTCTAGTTGTGCTTTTGTATTATTTTCCGTTGCGATGTATTTAAATGTAATTTAAATCTCTAATATTTGTCAAATGTAATGTATTCATTTTTACTCTGTATATTCTTGTATCTGATGGAATTGTTGTAATAACAATGAAATGTTCTTCCGTTTGCGTTCTGATTTGTCCTGGTCTCAACGATCAGGGGTTTCGAGCGGTCTAGATCGGTTTAGCGACTGGTTCGGATCAAGCGAAATTCCTTGCCGTTACAGTTGGTATCAGAGCTTTGGTTTACAGAGCTAGAGAACAAGACACATTAGAACCATACGAAAGAATTCATCAGATATCGGATTAGCAATATCCAATTAGAATGACTCGTTAGAGATAGGATCAGTAGTATCCTAGAACGAGTGGGGAGAGTATATTTTCCAAATGAAAACAATTTTGTTTTGAAAATTTAAACCATTTTATGCGTATTTGAATATTTATTTATTTTCAATTTGGACAATCTAGTATATAAAGGTTTTGCATATACGCGTCATGAACGTATATTCGAAGTTTTAATATATTAGATAGATATAGAGTCCCACTCTAGTCGCCCGGACATGGTACTGATGATGAAGTATACCATCACCAGTATTTATTTTCGAGTGACGAAGGTGTGATATCTATATATTTCCATTAGGCTGGTGTGAGAACCAAAACTTATATAGTTAGAACACATTGTTGTGAATTGGCATCAAAAATGTGATTTTTGTATATATATATCAAAATTTATGAATTTGAAACGTTAAATTCACTAATTGATTGATGTTTGTGTTGTTTGTCTATTTGTTTGCTAATTTTGAACCATTAAAGCCTAATTGTATCAAATATTGAACTATATTGAAAATTAGTCGCATTTGCTTGCATATACATATACTTACATTGAACAGGTCATAGCAAGGAGGCTAGAGCAGAGAATAAAATTTGTTTGCCCGACAAATAGGTACATGTTTGATATAATTTACTGTTTTGTTTGGGTGATGATGATTTTATGAGCCTATTGTCTAGCCGCTTGGCTTTTTCTTTTTCTTTTTGAGATCAGAAGGCCTATATGGCAATTTCGGGATTTTCCCGTGCTCTCCGTACAAAGGAGGTTATGGCGAAATTTTTCGAAAATTTAGGGTGTTAGCCAAATTTTTGAAATTTTGGAAATTCTCAGAAACTGAAAAGTTAGAGAATGGAAGCCAGACCGAACGTAGAGTTGATTAGTCAAACCAATTTCGACTTTGTTCCTTTTCGGGGACGAAAAGTTTTAAGTGGGGGAGATTGTAACAACCCGAAAATCTGGGCCAGTTTAAAATTTTTATTTTGGCAATTTTAGCGAATTTTGAATATTTAAAATGAGTTATTTTAAATAATATCAACGAGAAATTTATTTTGAATAGAATTCGACATATATATTTATATACGTCGTCGTTAGAATATAAATATATATATATATATAATTATAAATAGGAATTGAAAATGGCGTGGTAGTTCGATAATTCGATTTCCAACTTCAATTGAATGTACCTGGTGTAAAACAATCCGGATTTTAGTGAAACCAAAAATATTAGAATCTATTCGTGAATATCTTTCCAACGAATCCGAAAAATCGAAATTTCGTAGCGGGAATCAAAAGATATGTCCAGTTGAAAATTCTGAATAGTCGCTATGGAATTCAGGCCCTTAAAAATAGACATTTTGCAAATGACCTCGGATTTCGACGAAACCACTTTTGTTGGATCCGCAGTGTCAAGTTATTGCTAGGTTCCAAATTTCATAATTTTCTGAATCAATATGTGAGCGTGGCAAAGGAAAACGCGTTTGACCAGTTTCAGTTGATTTTAATCGACTGAAAAACGGCCATTTTTCTAACGGTCTCGGAATTCGACAAAACTAGTTTTGTTAGGACCGTATCGTCAATACGAAGCTAGAAAATATTTTTTGAGATTTTTTAGTGTTATTATGTGTCCCCGGTAATTTGAAATGTACGTTTAAAATTCAATATAGTGATTTAAATGTAAATTTAACGGAAACTGATCGAAACAGTTGAATCAACCTACGATACATATCCCATTGTGTTCGGAATGGGGGTAATATGCTATGGACGACAGGCGGTGGGCCTCGTTTTGAGGTCATATGTAAAAGTCAACTTTTACATAATTAAAATAATTAAAAATTTGAAATCGTCTCTCCTCTCCCCTTTAATCTCTCTGGCCCCTCCCCCTTTCTGATTTTAAACCGATTTTTAAAAAAAAATGGAAAGAGGAGGGCGACGGGGGGGGGGGGGGGGGGGGGAGCCGCCGCCGCATCGCCCCTCCCCTTGAGCCGCCGCCACCTCGCTCGAGACCCCCCTCCCACCTTTCCAGCGGCGCCGCGAGCCACCCAAACCCCCATCCCCCTTTTTCGCCTGTGACATTGAGCCCCCCCCCCCCCCCCCATCGCGCCAGCAACCGCCGCCTCCCCCTTCGAAACCCCTGCTCCGCCCGCCTCCTTCTTCTTCCTGCTCTCCTCCTCCCTGACCCCACCTGCCGTGACCCAGACCCGACAGCCGCCCCCCTAGACCCGAACCCGCACCCCCCTTGGCCCAAAACCCGACCTCCGACCACCTCAGACGAGGTGAAGCCTCACCCCTAGCCTTCGATTTTGACTGTAAGCCCTTTTTACTTATTTATTTTATTTCTTTTTTTCTATGTAATTGGTATTAGCAATTATAAAAATTAGTTTTTGTATATTTTTCAAATATAAAAGTTAGGATTTTTCAAATATAAAAGTTAGGATTTTTCAAATATAAAAGTTAGGATTTTTCAAATATAAAAGACAGGATTGTTAAAATATAAAAGACGTGGTTTTTAAAATATAAGAGATTAGATTTTTAAAGGAAGGAAGACGATATTTTTAAATAGAGAAAGGTGAGATTTTTTATATATTGAACATCGAAGTAAAAATATGATTTTTTATATATTGAACATCGAAGTAAAAATATGATTTTTTATATATTGAACATCGAAGTAAAAATTCGATTTTTATATATTGAATAGCGGAGTGAAAATTCGATTTTTAAATATATGATGTGATTATAAAAATATGACTTTTAAATTGAAAATGAATGAATAAAAATGTGATTTTTATTTTAAAGACATCAAAATATAAAAATGTGTGATTTTTATATATGTAGTGGCTACGGGCAAACGAAGATGATAAAAAGGCGAGAAGAAGAAGATTTTTATAAAAGAAGTGTCGTGAAGTTGGATAGCTTTCGGTGAGAACTTCTCACTCTAAATTCTCTTATTCTAGTTATATATATATACTAGGATGCAGACGGTGTTTAGTAGCACCCTACACCCGTCATCCACAGACCATGGATGGCTTGTTTGTTAAATTGTTTGCTTGTGTAGTTGGTTAGTCTAATTGGTTTGAATTGAAATGTTTGGTGAAATGGAATGGATTTGATTGATGTGTGAATGGCGTGGGCCTTCACTAGACCGGGGATAAGGCTAGGCCTCGTCCCGTTTCTAGTATCGTGCCGTTATGCCGCCGAAATTTTCTAAAATAAAAAGTGTTAGTTAAAAATAGTGAAGTGTTGAAATAAATATTTTTGACGTTAAAAATATAATTTTTAACGTGTTAAGAAACGGCATAAAACTCTTCTGAAAAGAAATAAATATTCATTTACAAACCGGATGGTTTGTTTATGTACACCTATTTGAAGGACATTGATTGGGACGATAAATTTTACACATCGCCCAACTGCACAAATAAAATCTGTGTTTGATTGTTTGAAACCCCACAAGGGTGTTGGGATGAAATTTGAAGTTCACTCATCCTGATTGATTAAATATGTCGATCGATTGATTAATAGGCTATTATAAGCGTTAGACATCTATATTTGATGCTTATACAGTGTAGTGCACTTTGGTTGATGGTTGATTATTTTTCAATGCTATTATATACGTGTGATGTACGAAAATCCATATAATGAACATTATCTGGTGATTGATTGGGCCTCATTCCAATCGGGAAAATAATGAATATTATAAAAGAAAATTCATGTGTTGAATATAAAAATAGTCATGTGTTGACGATGATCATGTGTTGAAACTATTCATGTATTGAGTAAAATATTTTAAATAAAATAAATTACATCTTTATCATATTTACAATTAGAATCTACTTTACGGTGGAGCCTAATTAAAATCAAACGATAGATACCATAGTTTTATAAAATATTTTACATAACAAGAATAGTGATGTGTTGACAGTACTCATGTGTTGAGATTAGTCGTGCGTTGAAAGAAATATAAATTCATGTGTTGAATAGAATAAATATTCATTTGTTGAATAGAATAACGAAGTGACTGAAATATATAAAGCCGTGTTGATTAGAGTTGCGCTATTTTGACGCGAACGATATTTATATCGATTTTATTCGTTTTATAATGAATATGGAAAAGTGAATTCAAAATTTAATATTTGAAATGAATTCAAATTGAAATGAATAGAAAGTGAATTTGAATTGAATTGAAATGAACTCGAATTGAATTGAAATCAAATCGATTTGAAATTGAAGATGAAGTTGAAATTGTTTTGAAACGAATTTAGAACTATTTATAAAATTCGTTTAAAAAGGAAATCGACGAAATATATAATATATATATATTATATATATAATGGCCTGAATAGAACGCGCCGCACCGCGGTAGTTCGTGAGTTTCAACCATTGGCTTCGAATTGACGTTACGGGAGATCCGACCGTTGGATTCTCCTAAAACCGGAACCGTTGGGTTCGTATCGAAAAGAGCTTTCCAATGAATATTAAAATTTTGAAATCTAACAGTTGGATTTGGAATTATGTCCAAATCAAATTTGAAAAAGGTCGCTGTAAGTGCAGTTCGATAGCCGTTGATGGAAATCGACTGTACGGGCCTTGATAAAATTATTAAAAATATTGATAATTTGTGTAAAATCATAATATGTGAATTGGAAAGAACTGGGGTGAAAAACTCCACATTTGAAAAGATAAAAATAGATTTTTATTGAAATGAACTAGTTTTGAACTAGAATTAAAATCAATTTATTTTTGAAATAAATAAATTGAATTTGAAAGTGATTTTAAAAATAACCAATATTCCCAATATGTGCATTGGACTGGAGTTGGATCGAAATTATCTTTGGGATATTTCGATGTTGGATTCCGTGACTATACAGATATTGTTATTGGAATTTGAAAGATATATTTTATATCGTTATTTCCAATACGATATATGTTGGTTTCAGAATTTGATATTGAATATAAGCCAATATATTTTCTATTCAGAGCCTGGTATTTAATATCAAATGTGATTTGGGTTTATCGTGAACCGTGTTTTAGAAGACATTGGTTCTTTAACCCAGTTAATTGCAGGATGTTGATTTTTGAAAAGATTAAAACTAAGTGGAGTTTTAATGAATCTTTAATTAGATTAAAATTGTGAACTGATAATTTAAATTATCAAATCTGAAAGGTGATCGAGAATGGAGTGCCACCAGTTTTGCTCCAAAGCGATAGTTAAATCTTTAGTTAGATTTGAACGTGAAATGGTAATTAATTTTATCGATAACACCGTGGTGTTAGATATGGAGTATCACCAGTTTTTCCCCATGGGATATATAGGTTGAGATTGGGAAATAAAATAAATAATTACTTCGGTGTGGTTCGCTAATCCCGACTAGTTTGGAAAACCGTAAAATGGTTTGAAGTGATATCCAAAGGAAGATTAAAGAATGAATTTAGAAGAATTTATCTTGGATAAAATTAATGGGAACATTTCCCTAAGAATGTGATTTTGTGAATAAAAGAATATTCTGAATTGGAATGAGGCGTTTGTTGTGTTTGTGTAACATTTGTTTATCATATACGTGGGTTATTCAGAAAGGCCGGGTTATACCCATTCTGAATAACCGATTCGACGAGATGTCGAAGATGAAGACGGTGGTTGAAGACCGGAAGT
Organism: Allium sativum; assembly: GCA_030737875.1. NCBI lineage: Eukaryota > Viridiplantae > Streptophyta > Magnoliopsida > Asparagales > Amaryllidaceae > Allium > Allium sativum. Next base: position 831,333,733 of record CM060912.1, on the reverse strand, counting down.
CTTCACATCGTTTGGGTGATTACTGATGATCTCGATTGGGCTGTACACCCAAGATGAGGGAAACAGTTGGTGATCGTCCAGACATACTTGGAGATGGATGGATATGCGAGGAAAGTGCCTCCAGTTTCGTTCAGACCCAGAACGAACTTGTAAATGGATTGTGTGTCTGACATTGGATTTTATTCTGTGTTGATTGATCTCTATTAAATATACATCTGTTTGGCGGCGGAGAATTTATTCTCTTGCTTAACGCCCTTCTCTGAGACGTACGAGCTCAGAGGTTGTATATCGATGGACATCAGTCACATGGAGTGAATTGCCCGTGTGGCACGTGTAAGTGGCAATTGATCAGGGCTTCTGTTGAAAAGCAAAGTCTTGTGGATGATGATCAAAGCACGGCCTGTGTGGCGTAGCTTTGTGTATAACGTGAATTCGCGAGCCTCACACCTCGGTATGAGTCAAAAACGGGATAGTGACTGCAGGGAGAGCACGACGTTTCTTTCTAGCTAGGGTGGTGTCAGTGACCTACTAGCCCTGACATTTACATACTTTTCACCTGTGTGGTTGTTGGATACGAGGCGCCTCGGATATAGGTCTGTAAGGACCGGGAAACGTGTGTTCAGGAATAACTAATCCTCAAAAGTAAGAGAGGACCGACCCTGAAGATCCAAGGATCATAGTTGGGTCCTGGGACATTTGCTAGAGTGTCTCGAACGCGGAGAGGAGCTTTCCCCTTGCCTCGGCTCATGACGAAATCCAATTTCCAATACGTGATATTGCAGTTTTAATTGCAGAAATAGTATGGCGACATGATATATGGTACCCATGCCGTCTATGATTGATATTTATGATTGAAATTGTTTTGACACTATACACTTATGATAGTATCAAATGATTTGTTTTGACGTACCAAGCATGTTTGGTTATTATAAGGGAAAACCCTATCCTCCGGCTTGCTTTGCATTGTGTGATGGGACCTGGGTCTTATAATAGCTTCATTTTTCTAAAGAGCATTGCGCTGTTTTGTTATATGCACTAGTGTTCTTGGGAGGAAACCCGTTCCGTGTTATACGGCGTGGTCCCTTGAATTACTCTCTTTTAAAGTAAAGTTTTAAATTACTGTTTTAGTTCTCACACCAGTCACATGACTGACCTGGAGTTTATTGTTTTAACCTAAACTCTGGGTGCCCCTATTTTCCACACGGGCAGCTAGTAGTTTTGGTTTTGCAGATTTACATTTACAGGATCCTCATTTACAGCTGGAACGATGCTCGGAAAGCTCTGTATCCGTGCATTATTTCTAGTTGTGCTTTTGTATTATTTTCCGTTGCGATGTATTTAAATGTAATTTAAATCTCTGATATTTGTCAAATGTAATGTATTCATTTTTACTCTGTATATTCTTGTATCTGATGGAATTGTTGTAATAACAATGAAATGTTCTTCCGTTTGCGTTCTGATTTGTCCTGTTCTCAATGATCAGGGGTTTCGAGCGGTCTAGATCGGTTTAGCGACTGGTTCGGATCGAGCGAAATTCCTTGCCGTTACAGATTCTCTAAGTATTAACCACGAAGGCCGAAACCAACATCAGACAAGTACCCAGGAAATCACCCATCTTGGCTCGTTTCCAGTTAGTTTTTGATTTTATATACAATCAAAAGTATCAATCATAGGCGGCATGAGCGCACCATCCCACTATATCGCCATATATAGGATTATAACTAAAACCGAAACGTCACGTATTAGAAGTTGGATTTCCATCTATGAACCAAGGCAAAAGGATCGTCCTGTGCTAATTCGAGAATTTCTAGCCCATGTCTCAGGAACAAGCACAACTGCACCATGGATCGTCAGGGCCGGTCCACACGGAGTGGATTATTATGCCTGAACAATACGTCTCCCCGCCCTATGGAGCGTAAATGAGCCAACGAATGACTCCATCGGCTTCACATAGTCACCGATATATCCGAGGCGCCTCGCTAACTAAGAAACACATAAGTCAAGCTCGTCAGGGCGTGTAAAACCACTGACGCCACTTCTAACTAGAAAGAGACTCATGTCCTCCCTGAGGCCCTCTCCCGTTTCTATTTCACAACCGGGGTGTGAGGCTCGCGAATCAACGCTACACAAAGCGATGCCACAAAGGCCGTGCTTTGATCATCAACCACAAGACTTTGCTTTTCAACAGAAGCCTTGATCATTTGCCACTTAGGCATGCCACACCGGCAATTAACTCCATGCGATTGATATCTATCAATATATAACCCCTGAGCTCGTACGTCTCAGAAAAGGGCGTTAAGCAAGAGAATAAATTCTCCACCGCCAAACAGATATATATTTAATTGAAATCAATCACACAGACTAAAATCCAATGTTAGACACACAGTCCTTTTACAAGTTCGTTCTAGGTCTGAACGAAACCGGAGGCACCTAGTACCCCGAATATCCATCGATCTCCAAGTACGTCTGGACGATCACTAACTGATTCCCTCCTCTTGTGTGTAAGGCCCAATCAAGATCATTGGTAATTATCCAGACGATGTGAAGACCTCCGGTCTTCGACCACCGTCTTCATCTTCGAATTATCGTCGTATCAGTTATTCAGAATGGGATAAACCCGGTCTTTCGGAATAACTCGCGTATATGATAAACAAGTGTTAAACAAACACAACATACGCCTCAATCCAATTCATCAGTCACTAACCATAAATCAACAAGAGAATAATTCCCCAAATATTAACCCCGAAGGCCGAAACCAACATCAGATCAATACCCAGGAAACCGTTCTGCTTAGCTAACCTATTGTTAGTTTCTAAATTTCACATTCTTAGGGAAAGGTTCCCATTAATTTTATCAAAGATAAATTATTTTAAATTTATTCTTTAATCTCCCTTTGAATATCACTTCAAACTAGTCGGGATTAACGAACCTTGCCGAAGTAATCATTTGTTTTAATTTCCCAATCCCAACCTATTCATTCCATGAAGTAAAACTGGTCATACTTCATATCTTACAATACGGTGTTATTGGTAAATTCAATTACCATTTCACGTTTAAATCTAATTTAAGATTTAACTATCTCCTGGAGCAAAACTCGTGATACTCCATTCTCGATTCTTTCGATCTAATTAAAGATTCATTAAAACTCCACTTAGTTTTAATCTTTGACTGGGTTAAAGAATCAATGTCATTTAAAACATGGTTCATGATAAACCCAAAATCACATTCCATTTCAATCAGTCCCTAACCGTAAATTAGCAAGTGAGCAATTCCCTAAGTATTAACCCCAAAGGCCGAAACCAACATCAGATCAATACCCCATAAATTATTCAATTTAACTAATCTCCAGTTAGTTTCTGATTTTCTTAACTCTATTGTGTCTAAGAACAGTATTATTGAAGATACCATTCATGACAACCCAAAATCACATTCTATTAATTATCTGGTTAAAGAACAAGTGTTATTTAAAACACCGTTCACGATAAATCCAAAAATCAATTCAAATTCAATTCCAATTAAATACCATTTAATTGGTACACTTCATTAAATCTAAATAAAAAGATTTAATCTTTTTCTCAACTGGGTTTAAGAACAGTGTTAATGAAGACACCATTCATGACAAACCCAAATCCCATTTGATATTAAATTCAAGGCTCTGAATAGAAAATATACCAGCTTATATTCAATATCAAATTCTACGACCAACAAATATCGTATTGGAAATGACGATATTAATATATCTTTCAAATTCCCATAACAATATCTGTATCATCACGAAATCCAACATCAAAATATTCCGAAGACAATTTCGATTCAAATCCATTCCAATTAAATTATTGGAAGTTCTGGTTATTTTCAAAACCATTTCAAATCCAATTTATTTATTTTAAAAATAAATAAATTATTATTCTAGTTCAAAACTAGTTCATTTCGATAAAAATCTACTTTTATCTTTTCAAATATGGAGTTTTTCATTCCAATTCTTCACAAATCATATCTTATGATTTTACACAAATTATTGCTATTTTTAATAATTTTATCAAGGCCCATACAGTCGATTTCCATCAACGGCCATCGAACGACACTTACAGTGACCTTTTCTAAATTTGATTTGGACATAATTCCAAATCCAACCGTTAGATTTCAAATCTCTAATGTTCATTAGAAAGCTCTTTTCGATACGAACCCAACGGTTCTGATTTTAGGACAATCCGAAGGTCGGATCTCCTGCAATATCCATTCGAAGTCAATGGTCGAAATTTGTGAACTGCCGTGGCACGGCGCGTTCTATTCAGGCCATTATATATATTATATATATATATATATATATATTTCGTCGATTACCTTTTAAAACGTATTTTATAAATCGTTTCAAATTCGTTTTCAAAACGATTTCAACTTCCTTTTCAAATTCAAATCAAAATTGAATTTTTCCTTATAAATTCGTTTTAAACTCATTTCAAATTGATTTCAATTCGAATCGATTTTTAATTAAATTTCAGTTCGTTTTCAATTCAATTCAATTTCTATTCGATTTGAATTCCTATTCAATTCAGTTTCAATTCAATTTGAATTCGTTTTCTATTCAATTCAATTTGAATTCATTTTCTATTCAATTAAATTCGAATTCATTTTCTATAATATTCGATGACTGAAATCACTTTTCAATATTCATTAAAAACAAATAAAATTGCCAAAGTTCCCGTTCGTGTTAAACTGGCGTTCAACTACTTCACACGGCTTTGCATTTCTATTTTCAATTATTCTATTTCAAATATTTCTTTTTCAAATATTTCTATTTCGAATATTTCTAATCAAATATTTCTTTTTCCAAACTGGAATGAGGCCCAATCAATTACCATATAATGTTAATTATATGGATTTTTCTACAACTCATGTATAAAATAACAATGATAAACAATCAACCATCATCCAGAGTGCACCACACAACTGCATAAGCATTAAATATAAATAATTAATGCTTACACAGTCTGTCGACTAATCGATCGACATACAACTAAACAATCGGGATTAGTGTACGTCAAATATCATACCAATACCCGTGTGGGGTTTCAAATCAACAAACACAAATTTTTTGTGCAGTTGGGCGATGTGTAAAATTTATCGTCCTAATCAATATCAGTCAAATGTGTGTGTATAAACAAATCGTCTGATTTGTTTATATTTATTTCATTTTAAATACACGTTAAAATTCTATTTTCAACTATAAAATATTTTTAACCACATAAATATTTTATTTCATTTCACATCACATCACACAATCAACTACACATCAAAATCAAACAAACAAGAATACAAGCCGTCCATGGTCTGTGGACGATGGGTGTCGGGTGCTACTAAACACCGTCTGCATCCTAGTATATATTTTTAACTAGAAATTTAAACTAAAGGTGAGGAGTTCTCATCGATTAGCTAATCCAATACCACGACTCTTCGTAAGTAGGAAATCTTCGTCGTGCTCGCCTTTCATCACTTTCGTTGCCCGTATCCACTACATATGTAAAAATCACATTTTTACTATCTACTTTCTATAAAAATCATATTTTTATTTCCTCTACATAATAAAGATTATATTTTGCTTCTCTCATATAAAAATTATATTTTTATATTTCTACTCCTTCCATAAAATCGAATTTTTTCTTAACTAATGAATATATAAAAGTCGAACTTTGTATCGTTTGACATGTATACAAAAATCACTTCTTTCACATATATACAAAAATAATCAAATCTTTTCATATTTAAAAATTCCACCTTTTCTATATTAAAGATATGATCTTTTCGCTTTCAAAAATATGATCTTTTTGTTTTCAAAAATATGATCATTTTGTTTTCAAAAATATGATCTTTTCATTTTCAAAAATATGATCTTTTCACTTTCAAAAATATGATCTTTTTGTTTTCAAAAATATGATCTTTTTGTTTTCAAAATTCTAACTTTATACAATTTAAAAATTCCACTTTTATCATGATGTATTTCATATAAAATTTATAAACAAAGATCACATTTTTATCTAAATCGGTTTTCTATGTAAAAATCATATTTTTATTATCGCCATAATATAAAAATCATATTTATGTTATCGCCATTATATAGAAATCGTGTTTTTATATCGCTACATCTAGAAAGATCTCCTCTTTATATATATTAAAAATCAAATCTTTATTCATTTCAAAATCAAATTTTTCTTAAACAAAGATCTTATCTTTTCAATTTAAAACAATGTTCTTCTTCTATAAAACTGATTTAAATAAAATGATTTATATAAATTCAGAATTAAAAAAAACTGAACTAAATAAACTGAATTCAATAAAGTCTGATTTTATAAATGGGATAAAACTCACAGTTGGAAGAAGAGGGGGGCGGGGCCTTGCGTGCTCGTCGGTGAGGGAAACCAGGCGAGGAGGAGGGTGGCGGATGGTCAGGGGCGGGGCCTACAACGGTGGCGGCGGTCGTATCTCGTCCGATTTGGGCTTTGGGCGAGTTGGAAGGGGGTGAGGAGAGAGAGAAGGGGATGAGGCAGAGGAGGAGGGGGATCTGAGATGGGGCGGCGATGATAGGTGGGGACACGGTGGCTTTCGGGCTAGGGCGACGGGGAAGGAAGCGGGATTCTCTTTCCCTTTCTTTTTTTTGACTTCGAAAGGTGCGTTGACTGACAGAGGGGAGAGAAGGCAAAGATTATATTTTTTTATTTAACTATTTAATTTCAGAAAGTAACTTTTAATTTCGACCTCAAAACGAGACCCACCTCCTGTCGTCCATAGCTAATTACCCCTATTCCAAACACAATGGGATACGTATCGCAGGCTGATTCGATCTTTTCGATCAGTTTTCATCAAAATCAAAACATAACTCTATATATCGAATTTGAACGCACATTTCAATTTGCCGGGGCCACATACTAACTAGAAAAATTCCCGAAAAATATTTTCTAGATTCGTATTGACGATAGGGTCCTAACAAAACTAATTTCGTCACATTCTGAGACCGTTTGAAAAATGGCCATTTTCCAGTCGATTAAAATCAACTGAAACTGGTCAAACGCGTTTTCCTTTGCCACACTCACATATTGATTCGAAAAATTACGAAATTTGAAAACTAGCAATAACTTGACATCACGGATCCAACAAATGTAGTTTCGTCGAAAACCGAGGTCGTTTGCAAAATGGCCATTTTAAGGGCCAGAATTCCATAGCGACTATTCTGAATTTTCAACTGGGCATAACTTTTATCCCCGCTATGAAATTTCAATTTTTTGGATTTGTTGGAAATATATTATCAATTAGATTCAAATATTTTTGGTTTCACTAAAATCCGGTTTATTTTGAACCCAGTACATTCATTTAAAATTTGAAATCGAATTATCGAACTACCGCGCCATTTTCTATTCCTTTTATATATATAAATAAATATTTGTATTCTAACGATGATTCGAATAAATATATACACTCAAATTCAATTCAAAATAAATTTCTCTTCATTATTATTTAAAATAATTCATTTTAAATAATCAAAATTCGCTAAAATAGCCAAAATAAAAAATTTAAATTAGCTCGGATTTCCGGGTTATTACAAAGGAGGTGCTGGCAAAAATTTTCGAAGAGTTATGGCGTCAGAAAATTTTCAGGATTTTTGGAAATTTTCGTTGATAAGAATTTAATAAATTTTTAATTGAAATTAAATTGGTTCAGTTGAAACTGAAGTTAAGAAGTGAACAAATATGTTCTAACCAGTTAATAGAGTTGATTTCTGTAACACCCCGTGTATTCTATAACCGTGAAATTCATAAATTAAAGTATAATTAATTTCAAATCAAAGAATTAAGGGAAACGGGATACGCCATTGCGTTCGTCTCGGAAAAATACGCGAAATAGAGTCCGAGTTTTCAAAAATCGGAGTCCGTATGACCAAGATATGGCCTCCGGAAGTTTCAGAATTAGGTTTAAAATTCGAACAGACGAAAACAGCTTAGAAAAACTAATTCAAAATTCAAAATCGGGCCCAATTGGCCAAGGCGGGAAAATTCCCGCCCAAAGCACCCAGGTCGACTTGGCAGTCGACCTAGGGCTAGCCAGGTCCACTGGGCAGACGACCTGGGTAACCCGTGTCGACTGCCAAGTCGACACGGTGTCGACTGGGCTGTCGACCTGGCCCCTGAGCCAGGTCGAACCCAGCCCACCCTGGCTGGCCAGGTCTATGTTTGGTCGATTTTCTGAGCCTTGCCTTGTCACTAGGGCTAGGTGTCAGCTCCTGGTTGGTCTCTCCTTCAAACGAACGGCTATTATTGAACCAAGCTTCATCGACGGTCTAAATCAACTCACAAACTCTATAAAAAGGACCTAAGGCTAACCCTAATTCACATAAACTAAAATGGAGATGAGACCGTCATGCTGCTGATGAGAGACTGAAGATAGCCGTCAGAAATAGAGAGACAACTAGGAGATAATTCAAAGCCTAAAGCAACGTTAATCAAATCAAAGCAACGCCTACAACAAAGGATAGCATCTCCAAATTCAGAATTCAGATTTCTGAATTGAAGATTCGCCATACGCTGTAAGTAGAGTGCTATTCCGATATGAATTAAATAATTGTGTTGATTTGTGTAATGTAAGAAATGGAATTGTGCCGATAATAATCTATATTTGTATGTTGCCTTGATGCAAAACGATTTGGGAATATTATGGTATACGATTGGATATTTGCAAGTACGCGATTTGCGTTGGAAACGAAATGGAATTTCGGCGATAATGACTTATATTTGTATGTTATTTTGATTCTAAACGATTTGGCAATGCTATGGTTTGATTCATACAAGTATGTTGCTTATGTTGACAACCACATGTTGTGGAATTTTTATTGGGACTTATGCAAGCATATGATTCATATTGAAAACTACATGTTTGTGGTAGTTATTTACAACACCCATTTGGTAAATTCAAGTATAAGATTCATGTTGAAACAACAACTATATGTTGTAATAGTTTATTTTGAAATTCATGCAAGTCTATGATCTATTGCTATGACAACATGATGTAAAATTTTATGGTCATATTTAGTGTAATTTGATTCACCTAAGTATTATGATTCATATGAAGGTTATGTTGAAATTGGCATCATAGTTCAAGTATAAAAATCATGATTTTTTGATAGTGACAAAAGCAAGCGTCGTTGTAAGCTTGTATTAATTTTATGAACATGTCTAAGCTATGTTTGTTATTATGCCTAGTTAAAAACATGTTTTCTAAGCTTATGTTGTTATCTTAATCATATGATAATATATTTTTGGCACAAGAGTTACATTAGAAATTTACAATAGAATTGCATCCCCTTACAAGTTACATTGATTGGACAAAAACCCATGATTATATGAATAATAGGATTCATAATCAATTATGTTTATGCCATGACCATATAAGGACTCATGTTTAATTATGATTATGCCATAATTATATGATTAGAGTGGTTCATGTTTAAATACTATTTATGCCAAGACTACATGTTTCGTTTACACCATGATTTTGTGAATAGAATGATTCATGTTTAAGTATTGCTTATATTATATGTTGTTACAATTGCAAGTTCACATATGCCTATCTTATGATAATTAGATCGTATGTTGCAAGTTCATGCGTTCACACTCCCCTTTTTATGTCACCTTATAAACACCATGTTATAGCCTCCCCTTTTCATATGGCTAAACTGGGTTTAAGTATTAAACCCAACACACCTTACATTGGAACGAACGAATAAAACGGGGGAAATGACGTTTGGGTTAAAAATATAGAACATATGTGTTGGCTTGTTTGACGCACGCCAATAACTTTGAAAAACAATTAAGTGGCATAAATAAATCTTAACCAATAATGATGAATTTGAATAATGGGCCGCAAATATTTACATATAAAAAGAAGAAAGACAAAATATGTAAATTTAGAAAATACGATGTGTTTAACCCGAGGTTGGATTGAGTTGTGATGTAAACCTGCCCGGAACCGCCCGGCTGTCCAGTAGTCACAACAATACTTATCCAATGTGGGTGGTTAAACATGGAGCCCAATAAGGACCCGATGTTAGACTGAGTTGTGGCGTAAGACTGCCCGGACCCAACCGGCAACAGGCAGCCACAACAATACCTGTCTAATGTGAGAGGTCAAGGCTTTAATAAGACAATTAAGGCTGAGTCAGGATTGATAGGATTAAGTAAATTATATTAATACTTAATCAGAATGGAACATGCTAAACTAAACATACTGATTGGGGGTTAGGTTTATAAAACACTTAACCAACTTAGCATGTTGGCTAGAAATAGAAAAAAACCTAGTAGCAGGGGACCCTTTTCAGCAGTAACCCTATAAGGTATCTTGATACCCTGAAACTAGGCAGGGTGGGGCACGATTACTGGGCTGACTGTAAGATGTCAAATCGACGGCGGTGGTGCAGCAGTGTAGGTTCTAACGGGGTGCGGGCGTGCACACACTCCGGCGCAGAAAAATAAGGCACTGGGCACCAGTAGCATACCTGTGCATTCTAGGATTGTGTCGGGCCGCCACCATGGGACTTGATACACCCCATGGTGGGACCAGCATAGGTAACTACAACATCGGGGGCCGTAAGACACATGTAACTATGCGAGTAGGAGCCGATCATCATAAAATGGATCACTTCACCCTGATTATTGGGTGCCTGTTGGGAACTAGTTTATATGGGTACAGAGATTAGTATGGGGTACGATAGTATATTCGACCCTAGACAACTTAACTAAGTTTATGGTGCTTTCCCATTTCTAGTTTATACTTATCATACCCAGTTCTTTATTCATAGACTGAATAGTCCTAGACTTACTCAGACTTTATGTCTGACTCTACTTTTCTTTCGTCTTCTTTTCTTCCGTTCCCCCCCCCCCCCCCCAGGTCCACAGGGAGGGAATACCGCAGCTTGACCAGCCTTCATACCAGCTTGAAGAGAAAGAATGTATTGCTTGGATCTTTTTGTTTTGGACTATGGCTTTGGACAACAACTATGGGACTTTTGCAGTTTATTTATGTTTTCTTTATGCTTCTTTAAATAATGTAATCAAGACAGTTATGAAGATGTTATGTCTTTTTTTGAAGTATTGTAAGACAATTATGGTATGGTTGGTGTAACACGTATTTTATTGAAATAAAAGTTCTTGTTTTCCGCTGTTCAAAAATATGTGTTCTTATATCTGTCTTGTATATCTGTGACTTATACTTATAAACCTCCACCAAAATTAGGGCATTCCCTTTGAGAGTGACCCTAACGGAGGTGGGGTGTTTCACTTGGTATCAGAGCATAGGTTTACCAGATAAGATAAAAAGTGTTGAAATTTTATTTTCAAAAAGGAAATTTAAAGAAGCATTTTTAAAAGAAAAATATTATTTTATTTTAAAAAAAGGCAAAGTCCCCCCAAAGCCATAGGTACTATCTCTTATCCTTCGTTTTGAATCTATCCTTTTTTTTTCAGCATGTCCGAAGAACTTAACTTGCCAGAGGGTGTACCAATACCTGGCTGGTTTTGGCGGTTCTTAGAAGCAAGGGCCACTCAGCCAGGTCCTACCGTTCCTCCTCCCCCAGCTGCAGGAAATCATCCAGCTGCAGCAGCACCTCTTCCTCCACCTCCTCCACGGGGAAACACGTTTGCTAAGATATGTAAAGATTTTAAAGCTATGGGAGGAAAGGATTTCCATGGAACTGAGTCCTTCGTGGCAGCTAGAAATTGGCTGAAAGAAACCGAGGACTTATTCATCATCTTTGAGGTAGAAGATAGGCAGAAAGTACAACTGGCAGTTTGGCTACTAAAGAGCGAGGCTTCCTACTGGTGGGAAGTCACTAATGCAGAAAGACCAGTGGAGATATGGGAGGACTTTAGGGCAAGGTTTGAGGCTAAATTTCTCTCAGATGCGGAAAGGAGTTTGCAGTTGGAAAAATTCTTATTTCTTAAGCAAGGGAACAAGACAGTCAAAGAGTATGTTAATCAGTTCGATGAGCTGGCTAGGTTTGGGCTGGACCTAGTCAACACCACGCACAAGAAGGCTCTCCGTTTTGTCAAAGGGTTGAATGAGCCATTACACAGTTTGGCCATGACCCATATGCCCATGGGAGCTAGGTATGAAAGGTTGGTACAGATGGCGTTGCTGAACGAAGAGGATAAGGGCAAGAAGGAGACAAAGGCAGAAAGCTCTCAAGGGAAGAAAAAGGGTTTGCAGCCTAAGAAGACAGACATTAAGAAGGGCGGGAAAGGCAACAAAGAGAAGAGGAAGTGTAATTTCTGTGGCAAAGTGGGGCACTTAGTGAAAGATTGCCAGAAAAAGAAGGCCAAGGAGAATGGTGGGTGCTTTTCTTGCGGTGAGACAGGCCACAGGGCTAAGGACTGCCCAAAGAAACGAGGACAGGGGCAGAGGGCTGGATCCACCTCAGGGGCACAAGTTCATGTGCTAGAAGCGCCACCTCTGCAACAGCGAGGTATAAATACTTCTGTAGAAAGTGTAGTTTATCTTTATGATCACCCCGTTCGCACTTTATTTGATTCTGGCGCATCACACTGCTTTATCTCGTCTGCTTTAGTAGAATCTCTGAACCTAAAAACTAGTATGGTAGAGGACCCCTTAATTGTTTCAAACCCAATTGGGGGCCCAGCTCATTTGTCTATGATCTGTTTGGGATTGAAAATTTCTATTCTAAGCATAGAATTTCAATGTAGTGCCTTTGTTTTGGGCTTTTCGGGATATGGTTTGATTTTGGGCATGGATTGGCTATCCAGTAATGGGGCCATCCATGATTGTGAGAAAAGGGCTGTTAGGCTCCTAACCCAGCTCGGTAATACTTTGGAAATTTCTTGTAATCCCTCGTATGCGGTTATGCTTAGTTACCTTGAGTCGCTAGATGTCTCTGTTGAAAATTTGCAATCAGTTAGAGTGGTCCGGGAATATCCGGATGCCTTCGAAGAGGGGAAGGGCTTGCCTCCGAAGCGGGAGATAGACTTCCGTATACATCTTGTAGATAATGCAAAGCCCGTTGCATTGCCCGTTAGACACATGGCTCCACGGGAAAGGAAAGAGCTCAGTAAACAGATTAAAGAGCTTCTAGAAAAGGGGTTCATTAAGAGGAGCATTTCAGAATGGGGCGCTCCAGTGGTGTTCGCTACAAAGGCGGATGGTTCACTCCGTCTATGTGTTGCTATAGGGAGCTCAACAAGCTAACGAAAAAGAATAGGCACCCTCTCCCCAGAATTGACGAATTGTTTGATTAGCTTGTAGGAGCGTCTGTTTTCTCCCAACTCGATTTAGCGACCGGTTTTCATCAGCTAAGGGTGGCTGAAGATAGTATCGATAAAACGGCATTCAGAACCCCAGACGGCTTCTTTGAATGGCTTGTCATGCCTTTCGGCTTGACAAATGCACCTGCTTACTTTGTGGACCTGATGAGTAGGGTATTCAGAGATTTCCTCAATAAGTTCGTAGTGGTCTTCGTAGACGATATCCTTATCTTCTCAAAGAGTGAAGAGGAACATGCTCAACACTTAAGGGCAATCATGGAAACTCTGCGAGTCCATCAGCTAAAAGCCAAATTCTCCAAATGCCACTTTTGGAGAGAAGAAGTGAGGTTCCTTGGGCACATAGTATACAAACAAGGGTTAGCAGTGGACCCTGCTAAGGTAGTGGCGGTACAGGATTGGAAGACACCAAGGAATGCAACTGAGGTCCGAAGTTTTCTAGGACTAGCAGGTTTCTATCGAAAGTTCATAAAGGATTTTTCGAAAATCTCAGCTCCGCTCATGAAATTGACCAAGAAGAATCTAGCATTCAATTGGGACTTGGATTGCGAGTTTGCTTTCCAGCGACTAAAAAGGGCTCTTACAACAGCCCCAGTTTTGACGTTGCCAGATGGAAGCAAGATGTTCACTGTTTATACAGATGCATGTGGGACAGGGCTAGGCGCCGTCTTAATGCAAGAAGGAAGGGTAGTAGCTTATGGCGGGATGCAGTTGAAAGTGCACGAAAAGAACTACCCAACCTACAATCTTGAGTTAGCTGCCATCGTCTTTGCACTCAAGTCTTGGCGACACTATCTCCTAGGTGAGAAGTTCGAATTTTACACTGACCAATCGTTGAAATATCTTTTCTCGCAGAAAGATCTTAACTTGAGGCAACAGAGATGGATGGAGTTTCTTGCCTCGTACGATTTCGAGATCTCCTACACTCCGGGCAAAGGCAACGTAGTGGCAGATGCGTTGAGCCGAAAGAAATTGACCCTAAGCCCGCTGTTTGTTGAAAGACAAAGCCTAGAGTTTATAGCCAGCTTCGACTTTAGGCCTTCCTCCGATTTTGTACCAGGCTTGCTAGCATCTCTCGAAGTGCGCCCGACTTTAGTGGACTCAATAGGGACAGCACAACGCGAAGACCCTCAGCTTGTGGAAACGATTGATAGGTTAATTATGGGTGAGACTTCAAGTCACCTCAACAGATACTCCATCGACGATAAGGGTTGGCTAAGGCGAGACGGAAGACTATGCGTCCCACAGACAAGGGATTTAGTAAAGAGGGTTCTCAAGGAAGCACATCACTCCAAGATGACGATACACCCAGGCGGAGATAAAATGTACAAGGACATAAAAAGAACTTTCTTCTGGAACGGCATGAAAAAGGACGTGGCAGAATTCGTTTCTAAGTGTATGGTGTGCCAACAAGTTAAGGCGGAACAGAAAAAGCCTGGCGGTCTGCTACATCCTCTAGAGGTCTCGCAGTGGAAGTGGGATAGCATCTCAATGGACTTCATCGATGGGCTGCCTAGGTCTAGGAGAGGCAACACTAGCATTTGGGTAATAGTGGATAGGCTTACTAAAAGCGCCCACTTTTTACCTGTCAAAAGTAAAAGAACTGCCTCATCCCTAGCATCTCTTTACCTCAAGGAAATCGTTTGACTCCATGGAATACCGTCCAGCATCGTTAATGACCGAGACCATATCTTCACCAGTGAGTTTTGGTGGAGTCTGCAAGAAGCAGTAGGAACGCAGTTATGCTTGAGCACAACCTATCATCCCCAAACCGACGGCCAAACAGAAAGAGTGAACAGAGTTTTGGAGGACCTTTTAAGACTGTGCGTCCTTGACTTCGGAGGGACATGGGAAGACCATCTTCCTTTGGTGGAATTTGCCTACAATAACAGCTATCAAGCAACCATCGGGATGGCGCCCTTCGAAGCTTTATATGGAAGACCGTGCCGATCGCCCACTTGTTGGTGGGAGTCTACTGATAAACTCATACTTGGACCAGATATGATCCGAGAGACTTCAGAAAAAGTAGACTTAATACGAAGAAGGATGAAGACGGCCCAAGACAGACAAAAGTCCTACTCCGACAAGAGGAGGACCGACCTTGAATTTGAGGTTGAGACAGAGTTTTTCTTATGGTATCTCCGCTAAGGAACGTTGTCCGTTTTGGAACCACAGGAAAGCTAGCACCAAGGTTCGTAGGGCCATTCCCTATCATCGAGAAAATTGGGAAAATGGCCTATAGATTAGAGCTACTCGAAAAGCTGGCCGGAGTTCACAACGTTTTTCATGTTTCACATCTCCGAAAATGTCTACATGAGTCTGCTGAAGTGGTAGAGCCAAATATCCTAGAAGAAGCTGAAGTGGAACGCAAAGCAACCATGAGGAAAGTTCCAACCCGCATATTAGGAACGGAAGTGAAAAAGCTACGCAACCGCGAAGTCAAGCTCGTCAAACTTCAGTGGAGCGACGCCGAAGGAGATGCAACTTGGGAGACTGAAGCTAGAATACGCGCTGCCTACCCTTTTCTTTTCGAGGGTACATCTTTGATCCTTCCTTTTCCTTAAGTTGCGCTTTTATCTATCTTTTTCTTAGGTATATCTCCTCGACCCTATCTATTAGGTAGAAACTCTTTGGATGAAAACATGTAGTTGAAACATGTTATGGATGATGGTTGCAAGTGGTTGCAAGTGATTGCTAGTGGTTGCTCGTGGTTGCATATACACACAATCTAGGTTTTAGATCGGCTCAGTCACTTCATATTGCATATGCATATATGTTTGCATTCGTATATGGTTGAACTTTAATGTGTTGTCATATGGATGTTGCATTTATATGAATGATTGTGCACTCATGTAGAATCATGAATAGGAGGATTTGCATTCATAATGGATTCATAGCACTTACATAATTCGCATTAAGGAGGTCAACTGAATCAGTAGACCTCCTGATTTTGCATTAGATAAGTACATGTACACACACACTTCGCATATGATCATGAAGCATTACAAGTCTTTTAAGGACAATGGATGCTCGTGTTTGATGGATGAGTAGATGGATGTTTGGATGTTAGGATATACATTCTTCCTAACTTGAAGATTTCGGGGACGAAATCCTTTTAAGTGGGGGAGAATGTAACACCCCGTGTATTCTATAACCGTGAAATTCATAAATTAAAGTATAATTAATTTCAAATCAAAGAATTAAGGGAAACGGGATACGCCATTGCGTTCGTCTCGGAAAAATACGCGAAATAGAGTCCGAGTTTTCGAAAATCGGAGTCCGTATGACCAAGATATGGCCTCCGGAAGTTTCAGAATTAGGTTTAAAATTCGAACAGACGAAAACAGCTCAGAAAAACTAATTCAAAATTCAAAATCGGGCCCAATTGGCCAAGGCGGGAAAATTCCCGCCCAAAGCACCCAGGTCGACTTGGCAGTCGACCTGGGGCTAGCCTGGTCGACTGGGCAGTCGACCTGGGTAACCCGTGTCGACTGCCAAGTCGACACGGTGTCGACTGGACTGTCGACCTGGCCCCTGAGCCAGGTCGAACCCAGCCCACCCTGGCTGGCCAGGTCTGTGTTTGGTCGATTTTCTGAGCCTTGCCTTGTCACTAGGGCTAGGTGTCAGCTCCTGGTTGGTCTCTCCTTCAAACGAACGGCTATTATTGAACCAAGCTTCATCGACGGTCTAAATCAACTCACAAACTCTATAAAAAAGGACCTAAGGCTAACCCTAATTCACATAAACTAAAATGGAGATGAGACCGTCATGCTGCTGAGGAGAGACTGAAGATAGCCGTCAGAAATTGAGAGACAACTAGGAGATAATTCAAAGCCTAAAGCAACGTTAATCAAATCAAAGCAATGCCTACAACAAAGAATAGCATCTCCAAATTCAGAATTCAGATTTCTTAATTGAAGATTCGCCATACGCTGTAAGTAGAGTGCTATTTCGATATGAATTAAATAATTGTGTTGATTTGTTTAATGTAAGAAATGGAATTGTGGCGATAATAATCTATATTTGTATGTTTCTTTGATGCAAAACGATTTGGGAATATTATGGTATACGATTGGATATTTGCAAGTACGCGATTTGCGTTGGAAACGAAATGGAATTGTGGCGATAATGACTTATATTTGTATGATATTTTGATTCTAAACGATTTGGCAATGCTATGGTTTGATTCGTACAAGTATGTGGCTTATGTTGACAACCACATGTTGTGGAATTTTGATGGGGACTTATGCCAGCATATGATTCATATTGAAAACTACATGTTTGTGGTAGTTATTTACAACACCCATTTGGTAAATGCAAGTATAAGATTCATGTTGAAACAACAACTATATGTTGTAATAGTTTATTTTGAAATTCATGCAAGTCTATGATCTATTGCTATGACAACAAGATGTAAAATTTTATGGTCATCTTTAGTGTAATTTGATTCACCTAAGTATTATGATTCATATGAAGGTTATGTTGAAATTGGCATCATAGTTCAAGTATAAAAATAATGATTTTGTGATAGTGACAAAAGCAAGCGTCGTTGTAAGCTTGTATTAATTTTATGAACATGTCTAAGCTATGTTTGTTATTATGCCTAGTTAAAAACATGTTTTCTAAGCTTATGTTGTTATCTTAATCATATGATAATATATTTTTGGCACATAAGTTACATTATAAATTTACACTAGAATTGCATCCCCTTACAAGTTACATAGATTGGACAAAAACCCATGATTATATGAATAATAGGATTCATAATCAATTATGTTTATGCCATGACCATATAAGGACTCATGTTTAATTATGATTATGCCATAATTATATGATTAGAGTGGTTCATGTTTAAGTACTATTTATGCCAAGACTACATGTTTCGTTTACACCATGATTTTCTGAATAGAATGATTCATGTTTAAGTATTGCTTATATTATATGTTGTTACAATTGCAAGTTCACATATGCCTATCTTATGATAATTAGATCGTATGTTGCAAGTTCATGCGTTCACACTCCCCTTTTTATGTCACCTTGTAAACACCATGTTATAGCCTCCCCTTTTCATATGGCTAAATTGGGTTTAAGTATTAAACCCAACACACCTTACATTGGAACGAACGAATAAAACGGGGGAAATGACGTTTGGGTTAAATATATAGAACATATGTGTTGGCTTGTTTGACGCACGCCAATAACTTTGAAAAACAATTAAGTGGCATAAATAAATCTTAACCAATAAAGATTAATTTGAATAATGGGCCGCAAATATTTACATATAAAAAGAAGAAAGACAAAATATGTAAATGTTGAAAATACGATGTGTTTAACCCGAGGTTGGATTGAGTTGTGATGTAAACCTGCCCGGAACCGCCCGGCTGTCCAGTAGTCACAACAATACCTATCCAATGTGGGTGGTTAAACATGGAGCCCAATAAGGACCCGAGGTTAGACTGAGTTGTGGCGTAAGACTGCCCGGACCCAACCGGCAACAGGCAGCCACAACAATACCTGTCTAATGTGAGAGGTCAAGGCTTTAATAAGACAATTAAGGCTGAGTCAGGATTGATAGGATTAAGTAAATTATATTAATACTTAATCAGAATGGAACATGCTAAACTAAACAGACTGATTGGGGGTTAGGTTTATAAAACACTCAACCAACTTAGCATGTTGGCTAGAAATAGAAAAAAACCTAGTAGCGGGGGACCCTTTTCAGCAGTAACCCTATAAGGTATCATGATACTCTGAAACTAGGCAGGGTGGGGCACGATTACTGGGCTGACTGTAAGAGGTCAAATCGACGGCGGTGGTGCAGCAGTGTAGGTTCTAACGGGGTGTGGGCGTGCACACACTCCGGCGCAGAAAAATAAGGCAGTGGGCACCAGTAGCATACCTGTGCATTCTAGGATTGTGTCGGGCCGCCACCATGGGACTTGATACACCCCATGGTGGGACCTGCATAGGTAACTACAACATCGGGGGCCGTAAGACACATGTAACTATGCGAGTAGGAGTCGATCATCATAAAATGGATGACTTCACCCTGATTATGGGGTGCCTGTTGGGAACTAGTTTATATGGGTACAGAGATTAGTATGGGGTACGATAGTATATTCGACCCTAGACAACTTAACTAAGTTTATGGTGCTTTCCCATTTCTAGTTTATACTTATCATACCCAGTTCTTTATTCATAGACTGAATAGTCCTAGACTTACTCAAGCTTTATGTCTGACTCTACTTTTCTTTCGTCTTCTTTTCTTTCGTCCCCCCCCCCCCCGGTCCACAGGGAGGGAATACCGCAGCTTGACCAGCCTTCATATCCAGCTTGAAGAGAAAGAATGTATTGCTTGGATCTTTTCGTTTTGGACTATAGCTTTGGACAACAACTATGGGACTTTTGCAGTTTATTTATGTTTTCTTTATGCTTCTTTAAATAATGCAATCAAGACAGTTATGACGATGTTATGTCTTTTTTTGAAGTATTGTAAGACAATTATGGTATGGTTGGTGTAACACGTATTTTATTGAAATAAAAGTTGTTGTTTTCCGCTGATCAAAAATATGTGTTCTTATATCTGTCTTGTATATCTGTGACTTATACTTATAAACCTCCACCAAAATTAGGGCATTCCCTTTGAGAGTGAGCCTAACGGAGGTGGGGTGTTTCATTTTCTACCTTAGCAATTTCGAGGATGAAATTATTTTAAGTGGGGAAGAATGTAATGACCCGTACTTTCACGGTGTAATAATTAATTTATTTAATTATTTGCAAAGTTATTAAGTGATTTAAATAGTCATTTTAATTAAATTATATTGAATATTTAATTAATATGAATGATATAAAAATATATATAATTCTGAATAATCAGAATTGGCTGAAATGGCGATATGGTGTGAACCAGATCATCTGTGATATTTAATTTAATTTACAATTGAATTAAAATAACGAATATATTATTTGAACGACAGTTTGAATGTATAATTATAATATAATTAAAGCTCGAAATGGCGCCGAAGTTCGTAAATTGGCGATTCGAACTTCAAAAGAATGTACAGGATTCGTTTTAAGTCGGATTTCTGTGAAACAAGAAACTTGTGGAGCTGGTGGAGTATATCTTTCTAGTGGAAGAGAAAAATCAGGATTTCGTCGTGTAGATTTTGATTTATGTCCAAATCAAATTTTAAAATAGTCGCTATAGAATCGTTTATCGACCGTAACGGTTTATTCGATATAACTAGAGATCGGGTTTGAATTTAGACAAGGTTCTTTTGAGACGTAACGATAATTTAATTTTTAGAATTTTATAGAAATTTTTAATTAATTAAATAAGCAACTTTTTATTTGGAGTATGTTGCACCCTAAGCCAATATCTTGGGATTTCACAATGTGAGTCCACCTACCGGTATTTTTATATTTTTGGGATCACGGCACGTTACTCGATTTAATGATATTTTCATATCAGTCTGTAAAAAAACAGAGTTTCGTATAATGGGGTATTCCATCGTTAAGTTTTCATATATTAAATATTTTTAAATGGACCAAATTCACTTAGTTAAAATGTTCGGTGGCCTCTTTCTGCTCAAACGTTATTTGTGTGGTCAAGCAGAAGCCAGCGGACACCCTATCGAATTGAATGGCTTAATACTCCCAACACTTCTCTATATAAAGGATGTAAGCAGCGGAAACCTAATTGGCTCGTTCTTCAATTTTTCCGCCTCCATATTAATGAAACCGACGATCTGGAAAACACACAACTTCATCCTCTCCAAACTCGAAATCCACGAATAACTATAAATTCATACAAAATTATATTACATTCCTGTAATCCTTCTCTTCAATTTGATATAAGATTTGGTTGGAACATCTTTCAGTTCGCTGTTTCGTTTCTTCCGTGACCTAGTGTTGGGCATTAAGGGATTTGGTGTATGGATGTTGAAATTCGAGTTGATATTCGAATTTGGGGTGAAGAGGAGCTTCATTGGTGAATGTTTGATGAAGTACGGTAGAATTTTGGATTGCGACCTGGTCTGGTACCAGAGAACGAGACAGTGGAATGCAAAATACTTGAGCAGCTTGAGTTGATCAAAACGGTGTTGAGATGGAAGAGAATCCGAAGATGAGGCCGTTGAGTTGTTTTCTTTGGCGAGCGGTGGAGAGATGAGGTAGCTTTACTGCTTCTTCTTTTTGATGTCGGCCATGGCAAAATACTGGAGTCGGAGGCTGTGGAATTACAACGTTCGACGGGGAGAAGTAATGAGGAGTAGGATACAGTCGAGCTTAGCCTTGATAGCGTGGAGTTGAGGAGGATCGAAGAGGGGATTGGCCATGGTATTCGAAGGTCTGGAGTTCGTAATTTTTCCGGAGAAGAAAGAGAGGATACGGGATTTTTTTTGCGTTAAGGAAGTAGGATTTATAATTAGCGGGTCTGGGCCTTTTTGTATTTGAATGGGCTGGAGGAGTTTAAATGGTTAAGAGGCCCAAATAACAAATGGTTTATTTAAATTAAATTATTTAAATATGTATATAACTTGTATTTATAATATCTTTGTCATACGTGAACGAAATTCAGTGAAACAAGATCCGACTGGATCGTATGGATGGACAATACACGATGGAACCGACTGGAGGTCCATCGGAGCTCGTTACAATTTATAGTGAAATAAATTGTCAGAATCAAATCAAGCGATGGTTATCGTTATTAACGATGATCGTCCAATGTGAATAAATCTCACTAACTCTGAACAGTTTAAAATTTCATGTTGTATTTTTAGAACTGTTAAATATTGGCTGATTAACTATGTGTTGACTGTTTGATTGAACTGCAAGTCAGTTAGTTGAATTTCTATATTGATTTTGTTTAACAGAATATATCATATGGAACTGAAAGTGATGTTGATTTTATTATATAACATCTGTGGATGCAGAGAAACAGGTTGGAGGAATCCGACTGGATTCCTCAATAGTTATTTTATTGTTTTTCATATATTTTGATATATGATGTGAATTATAACCTGTTGTTGATTGTGTGTGTATGAACGGTATTGGGCATCGTAATTTGATATGTTAAACACCATAACATACCGGGATTTGGAGAAAAGGGGAATTTGTCAAAGTGAATACTGAAAAGAGAATATTTATAAAATCAGAGGATTTTATAAAAGAGAATATTTATAAATAGAATATTTATAAATAGAAATTTATTTATAAATGGATTATTTATAAATAGAAAATACTTAGAAATAAAACCCTAAAGGAATTATTTGCAAACCATTTGCAAATAGATTAGAAAGAGAAATGTTTGTAAACCATTTAAAAATCAAATAGAAAGAGAAAGGTTTGTAAACCATTTACAAATAAGATTGAATAGGGAATATTTGTAAAACCTTTACAAATGAAATCGAAAGAGGAATATTTGTAAAACCTTTACAAATGAAATCGAAAAGGAGATATTGGTAAAACCATTTACAAATAGAATTATAAAAAGGGAATATTTAGAAAATAAATAGAGTTAAATCAGTTAGAGTAAATTGATAGAGTTAAATCGAAATAGAGTTATTCAAATGGAGTTTATCGAATATTAGTTTATTCGAATATAGTTAAAGGAAAAGAGTTATCGATTTGTTTGATCGAAGTGAGTTATAGAATATTGGTTATTCGAAGGAGTTATCGAATTTAGTTATTCAATGGATTTAATCGATTAGAGTCAAAATAAAGGAGTTGATCGAATATAGTTTATACGAATAGAATCAATAGAGTTAATCGAATATTAGTGATTCGAAATAGAGTTAAATAGAGTTATTGAATATTAGTTATTCGAATAAGAGTTAAATAGAGTCATCGAATATTAGTTATTCGAATAGAGTTAAATGGAGTTAAAGGAATAAATCGAATATAGTTTAGAGTTAATCGAATTTGGTTTATTCGAATAGAGTTAAAGTAGTTATCGACTAGAGTTAAATCAAATAGAGTTAATGCAATAGCATTAGTCCAATAGAGTAAATTGAATAGAGTTATCGAATATACCTTATTCGAAGAGAAGAATTATCGAATAGAGATGATTCGAAAGAGAGTTACGTAAGGAAGTTTGTTAAAGAATTAAAAGGAGAACTTTGTCTATTTCAAGTTTAGAAACGTTGTTCAGGTAAGGTCTGAGAGGTAGTATTACCCCAACTTGATTGACTTCATTTTAACTAAGGAATGTTTAAGGTTCGATAGTGAAGGTGGGTTAAAGGAATTTAGTTAATAAGCGTAATGGTTTGAGTTGGCATCGCGATGGTTTGTTTAAACATCTGTCTAAGTCCAATAAAGGAGTTTTGGAAATGTTTTCCAAATAAGAACCAGAAATGTTTTCTGATATAGAAAACAAGAAATGGAAATGTTTTCCAATGGTAATAACATATATTTTCTAAATTTAGAAAATAAGAAATGTTGAATATAGGGAAACAGGAGACAAGTAAATTAATGAAATAAAGAGATAAATGTTGAATGATGATTGATCGATATAATTTCCTCCTAGAAATAATGTCATTGTTTGCACACCTGTTTTTCTTTGATGGTTAAATCACACACTATCGAATTTTTGACCATTTTAACGTTGTTAATATGGAGAGACAGGTTGGATTATTATCCAAAGAACCACTCTGCATTGGCATAAGCGTTGTGAATCATATATGCCAAAGATAATTGAAGACGGAGTAAAGTGCAAGGGTTATTGTATAAGTCTTAGATAACAGCGCCTAAGTTGGATGTACTAAATAGTGCCTTCGGTTCATCCTGTTCCTGGATGACTTATATGGATGAATGTCTGACAGAGTATTTCCAGAAAGGTTACGTACATTTATTTCTTCAACCGTACCAAGAGTGGAAGCGGAGAAGGAAACTTCTTTAGCTAACACGTAATGTACTGTTGTAGACGTCAATTAGTGATTGTCGATGGATCTGACAATGTAGCATTCGAAGTGAATCTGATTTGATGATGAAGCGTAACCTCAAGCCTCATCAACCGGTAAATGACAGAAATCGGGGAGGCAGCATGGCTAAGTCGGTCGCTCCGAAGTAGGGTGTATAATCACCTGATCTAGAGTTTCATTTATTTCTAAAAATCTATTGTCGATACTGTCCCATTCGGGAAACGGTTGCTGATCCCAACCATTGGTGATATACATTCGATACACTCAAGCGAAATGAGTAGTCGGTCATGTGCGGCCCGGTTGCAAGATGTTCTTGTTGAATCCAGTGTATTCCTTTCTAGAGGTACACTAGCGAAAGGTGGGTCCATACCTTGTCATAGTTGGAAATCCGTTACCCAATACGTGCTTGCGGTTTTGATTGTATACTATATATGTAGAACGTGAGATGAAAGCGTTTCTGCTAGATGATTAATATATTGTGATTGATAGACATTATAATAATATCAAAAGGTTTTTGATATAAATATATTTTGGATTCTCATAAGGGAAAAACCCGTTCCATTATACGACGTGGTCTTATGAGATATCGTTTACTTGTTCATACTATTTTAAACTGTTTTACTCATACTAGTCCCATGACTGACCCGGAGTTTATTTTGTTTCGTTCTACCTAAACTCTTGGGTGCCCAATTTTGTACGGGTAGTCAAGTAGTCGGGATTTACAGATACTTGAAGAGCTGGAGCAGGAGGCTTCAGGATCATATAGCTATTGTTTATTTCCGTTGTGTTGTAAGTGTTGTACTTTGATAATGATGTATAATCAATTACAGATTTATATTTCAAAGTTATGTTATATATTGTATGTTATTCGTTCTGCTGTGAGGTTCGTGTTACTCTGATGTTGTGTTCTTCTTCTTCTTCTTCTATTATAAGTTTCTATCTTATCTATTCTCACCCTATAATTTCTTTCATTATCTATTCGGTTATTTTCGATCCTTGGATGTTCGATATGTGTTGTATATCGGATAACCAAGATCACATTTTTTCGGGTCATTACAGAATCATATATGCCAAAGATAATTGAAGATTTAGTAAAGTGCAAGGGCTATTGTATAAGTCTTAGATAACAGTGCCTACGATCGATGTACTGAATAGTGCCTTCTGTTCATCCTGTTCCTGAATGACTTCTATGGATGAATGTCTGACAGAGTATTTCCAGAATGGTCACGTACATTGATTTTTCTTCTACCATACCAAGAGTGGAAGCGGAGAAGGAAACTTCTTTAGCTGACACGTAATGTACTGTTGTAGACGTCAATTAGTGATTTTCGATGGATCTGACAATGTGGCATTCGAAGTGAGTCTGATGTGATGATAAAGCGTAACCTCAAGCCTCACAACCGGGAAATGACAAAAGTCGGGCAGGCAGCATGGCTATGTAGGTCGCACCTATTAGGGTGTATAATCACCTGACCTAGAGTTTCATTTACTTCTAAAAATCTATTGTTGACGCTGTCCCATTCGGGAAACAATTGCTTATCCCAACCGTTGGTGATATACATTCGATACACTCAAGCGAAATGAGTGGTCGGTCATGTGTGGCCGGGTTGCAAGATGTTCTTGTTGAACCCAGTGTATTCCTTTCTAGAGGTACATTAGCGAAAGGTGGTTCCATACCTTGTCATAGCTAAAAATCCATTACCCAATACGTGCTTGTGGTTTTGATTGTATACTATATATGTAGAATGTGAGATGAAAGCGTTTCTGCTAGATGATTAATATATTGTGACTGCTAGACATTATTATAATATCAAAAGGTTTTTGATATAAAGATATTTTGGATTCTCATAAGGGAAAAACCCGTTCCGTTATCCGGCATGGTCTTATGAGATATCGTTCACTTGTTCAAACTATTTTAAACTGTTTTACTCAGACCAGTCCCATGACTGACCCGGAGTTTATTTTTTTTTGTTCTACCTAAACTCTTGGGTGCCCAATTTTGACGGGCAGTCAGGTAGTCGGGATTTATAGATACTTGAAGAGCTGGAGAAGAAGGCTTCAAGATCATATAGCTATTGTTTATTTCCGCTGTGTTGTAAGTGCTGTACTTTGATAATGATGTATATTCAAGTACAGATTTATATTTCAATGTTATTTTACATATATTATATGTTATTCGTTCCGCTGTGAGATTCGTGTTACTCTGATGTTGTGTTCTTTTTCTTCTTCTATTCTAAGTTTCTATCTTATCTATTCTCACCCTCTAAATTCTATCTATTAGTTTCCTGATTTCTAGTGTAATTTGGGTTGGACTTGTGTTATTTAGTCAGCTCAAATTCTATCGGATTTTTGGGTCACTACAGTTGGTATCAGAGCTTAAGTTAAGTAATTACCTTGGCTCTGTGGCGTGACTCGGTAGAGATTGGGTTAGTAATACCCTAGATTGAGTTTGAGTGTATATATACGAGTGCGTATTTGTAATTTGATATAAAGTGGTTTTATATTGTGGAGATTCATTGGTTGAGTTATTTATGTGTTCTGGTCGATCAGTTTGATCTACTGTATCGGTAGGAGTTTATAAACACTCGAATACGATGGGTCGACACGGTATGTTTTGAAAAGAGGGTAAATTAAAATAAGCTTACCCAAGGTATATCTTCATATAGAAAAGATATATATATCAAAAATATAATATAGTGGATATATTGGTTGTTATTATAATCGAGTAAGAATATAAATTAAATGGTTATGTAAATAACCAATCAGAATTCATATAAGTGAAATACGTGAAATCAGATGAGTTAAATCTGAAATTTAAACCAGAAATTGAATTAAAATTCTGGAAAATTGGATAAGTGTTTGTAAATGGATTTGGATTAAAAATAAGGAAAATTTAAGATCCTGGGAGATTTTAAATTGTTTTACAAGCAGTGTGAATTATAGTTTGAAATGAATTTCAAAGTGGAAATGTTTAGAAATGGTTTTATAGTAATGAACTCACTTCGATCGCTGGAAAATAGATTCTGATGATGACAGCTGCATCATCAGTATTCATTTTCGAGTTGTAAGTGATGAATTACTACCGGAGATACTGTTTTGAATGTGTTTTGGGAAAGAAAAGTTGTGTTGAATTTCAAAAAGGGAAATTTGATTTTTGAAAAGAGCAAACTGTTTAAAAACTACCAGGGAAAGATTGTTTGAATTAAAAACATATTTAACAGAAATTTGTGAAAGCAAAATTGAATTAAAGTAAAACCAGTAAAGTGGTAACTGAGATTGAATTAGAATATATCAAGACAAATTGGATTGTGAGATTCAAATTTGAAGTGTAATGTGATAATCAAGTTAAGAGTTGGGAACCGAGAAGAAACTCGAGTTGAAATGATATTTGGCTCGGATATAAGCGAATGGTTGTGTTGTGGATAAAAGCGGATTGAAATTTGATTGGGATGGCATTGGTATATGCTGAATTAACAACAAATGAAAAGGATATAATGATATACCCGACAAAAAGGTACCAGTTTATATTATATATTGGGTATGAGATTTTGATGAGCCAAATTGGCAAGCCGCTTGGCTGTTTGATTTTCTTTTGGGATGGAGATGGCCCAGAGAGATGAGTGGTGGTTTGACGTATTGACTAGTACAAAGGAGGTGCTGGCAAAATATTTAAAAAAAAAATTAAGGTGTTAGAAAATTTTCAGGATTTTTGAAAATTTTCGTTGATAAGAATTAATTAATATTTAATTGAAATTAAATTAGTCCAGTTGGGAACTGAAGTTAAGAAGTGAACAAATAAGTTATAACCAGTTAATAGAGTTGTTTTCTAACTTAGCAATTTCGAGGACGAAATTATTTTAAGTGGGGAAGAATGTAATGACCCGCATTTTAAACGGTATAATAATTAATTTATTTAATTATTTAAAAGGTGATTAAAAGGATTTAATGGTCGTGGAATTAAATAATGGTGAATATTTAATTAAAATAATAAATTAAATAATATATTTAATTCTGAAATAATCAGAATTTGTATGAAATGGCGATATGGTGTGAACTGGATCATCTATGATATTTAATTCAGTTTAGAATTGAATTAGAATAACGAATATATTATTTGAATGATAGTTTGAACGTATAATTATATTATAATTAAAATCGAGCTCGAAATGGCACGGTAGTTCGCTATTTGGCGATTCGAACTTCAACTGAATGTACAGGGTTCGTTTTAAGCCGGATTTCTAAGAAACAAGAAACGTGTGGAGCTGTTGGAGTATATCTTTATAGTGGAAGAGAAAAATCGGGATTTCGTCGTGTAGATTTTGATTTATGTCCAAATCAAATATTAGAAAAGTCGCTGTGGAATTCCTTTAATTTATAAAGGAATTATTTATATTTTTTTAAAAGGAATTTAAATATAAATTGAATATCAATTAAATCAGGATTTGAAATATCGAATTAGAAATTCATATAGAAATTCTCTGGAGCTGTATGGTATTCCACTGTGAATATATATACGAGAATATATATTTATAAATATTTAGTTTAATCATTTTTAAATATTTTTATATATTTAAATGGGTCATTCAGAGCTTAAAAATAGCCTGTTTTGCAAACGAATTCGGAATTCGACGAAACTAATTTTATTGGATCCGCAATGTTAAATAGTTGTTAGATTTCGAGTTTCGTGATTTTTGGGGTCACTGTGTGGCAGTACGGATTTTTAGAGTGAAAAACAATCAGTATTTTGACAGTTAAAAATACGCTGTGTGAGCATACGAAGTCGGAATTCGACGAAACCAGTTTTTTGGGTCCGTAATGTCAAATTCTAGCAGTATGTCCAGTTTGATGATTTTTGGGTATCGTGTGTGATCACATAGATTTTTAGAATGCAGAGACAGATATAAATAAATAAAATATATCCTAAGACTTGTGGACCAAACCAAGGCCACACACCCACCTTTACAGCCACACAAGATTTACCAGCCCCTTATAAAATCAAGTATTCAAGCCGCCGGGTATTTCTCGTTCTCAAACGAAAATGGAAAACTCAAAATCAAAATAAAAATGAGGAACAATTCAAATAAATTACAAGAAAATTCAAGACGGGTATCTTTGGATTCGCTGGAGCATCAGCTATGATTCTGTGTAGGTTTCGTACAACTCGAGCCTCAATCGTGAGCTCCAGATTTCGAGGCAGCGCCTAGGTTTCAAGATCGTGAGCAAGTTATGCTTTAATTCATGTTTTCGAGTATAGTCTTGGATTAAGGAGGTCGCACAACATCTGCTATCAAACTTTAGTGGATTTTGGTGATGGATTTTGTCGCAGGTGGTACTGCAAGCGAGGGCGCGGGCTGAAGATCGTATCAGGCTAGGGTGATGTGGATTCGAAGTAAATGGTATAGATTGGAAGAGGATTAGACGAGAGGAAATATGATGATTTTTAATGTATTTTAAGTGAAGAGGAGGAGGAGCAAAGAGAGGAGGAAAGTGGCGAAATGGTGGTGAATACGGGACTGTGTTTTCACGATTTGGGAAGAAGAGTTATTAGCGGGTCTTCATGGGTATGGGCCTCAAGGGGGGGTTGATGGGCCGGAGTATATTAAAGGTGAAGGCCCGTTATTTAATTGAATCCAAGTTTAATTAATTAAAATTGTATTCAAACTTTAAAAGTGTGTAACTTGGTCCTACGATATCAGATTGATAAACCGTAAGTTGCGTTGGGATCGTAGGGACGGTGGCTCTACAATGGAACTGACTGGGAGCGAATCCGATCCCGTTACAATTTATAGCAAAATAAATTGTCCGTCTGAACCAAGCGATGGTTATTGTTATTAACGATGATCGTCCAATGTGAGTAATACTCACCAACTCTGAACAGTTCTATTTTTACAATGTACATTTAAAACTGATAAATGATGACTGATTGTTGTGTGTTGATTTTGTTGATTGAACTGCTAGTCAGTTAGTTGAAATTATATATATATAAATAAATAAATAAATATATATATATATAAACCGTTAAATATTTGTTGATGTTGTTTATCAGAACATTTCATATTGAAATGAAGTTGATGTTAATTTTATGATTTAACATCGTGATGCAGGGAAACAGGTTGGAGGGGTCCAACTGGACTCCTCAATATTTATAATACTGTTCTGTTCATATATTGTGTTATATGTTGTGATATGAAATCTGTTGGTGATTTTATATGTTTGAATGATACCGATCATTGTTATATGGTACATTAAATACCATAATAAATATTGAGATGTAAAAAGGAGATTTTCAAAGTATATTTTAAAAATAAATTATTTATATAAAATCAATGGATTTTATATATAAAAGGAAAAGGATTTTTTTCAAAAGGAAGTAATTATAAAACGAAAACAAATATAAAGGAAATTATTTTTGAAAACAAATATAAAGGAAATTATTTGTGAAAAGAAATATAAAGGAATATTTGTGAAGAAAACGAATATAAAGGATCATTTATGTATAGGAAATAAATAGAAGTAAAAAGAAATATTTATTTGTTAAATAAATAAAAGTAAAAGGAAATATATATTTGTTAAATAATTAGAAGAATTGAAAGGAATATTTATTTTCCAAATAAATAGAGTAAAAAGAGTTATCGAATATGGTTTATTCGAATAAAGTTAAAAGGAGTTAATCAAAAGAAGTTAATTAAAATGAGTTAATCGAATATTAGTTATTTGATTAAAGTTAATTGATTTGAGTAAATCAGTTAGGATAATTGATTTGAGTAAACACATTTGAGTTAGAGTTAGAGTTAATCAGTTAGGGTTGACCAGTCAGAATTAATCAATTAGTGTTAATCGAGGTAAAGGGAGTTATCGAATATTAGTTATTCGAATCGAGTTAAAAGGAGTTATCGAATATTAGTTATTCGAATAGAGTTAAAAGAAGTTAATCGAATCAGAGATATTCGATGTAAGTTAATTGAATCAGAGATATTCGAAGTGAGTAAATCGAATCAGAGATATTCGAAGGGAGTTAATCGAATCTAGTTATTCGACAGGAGTTGAATCAAATATAGTTTATTCGAAGAAGAGTGATTATTAAATATAAGTTATTCAGATGTAAGTTATTTGAATAAGAGTTAATCCAGTAATAGTTAAATAGAGTAAGAGTTAATCCAGTAAAAGTTAAAAGATAAACTTACCCTGTTTCGAGATTTGAAATGTTGTTCAGTTAAGGTCTGAGAGGTAGTTATACCTCAACTTGATTGGCTTCGTTTTTAATTTAGAAATGGTTAAGTTTCAAGAGTGAAAGTGGTTAATTGATTTTAGTAAATAAGTATAGTGGTTTGAGTTGTCGTCGCGATGTTGATTTAAACATCTGTTTAAATCCAAGTAAAGAAGATTTGGAAATGTTTTCCAAATAGAATAAGAAACGTAATCAAATATTGAAATTTGAAATATGAATTAGAAAAGGGAGTGTTCATGTATAAGGAGTTAAGAAATGGAGTTAAGCTAAATCAAAATTTTACTGGAGACTTGTTAAGTTGAATAGTTTCCTAAGTGTCTATCTGATGTTGGGTTCGACCTTCGGGATTGGTACTTAGGGAATTGTTCCTCTACAACTTTACAATCAGAGATTGATAGTTGTAGAAGAATAGTGATACGTAAATAAGTTATGGAAATGTTTTCTAGTGTTAACGTATATTTTCTAAACATAGAAAATAGGGATATATATATATATATGATTGATGATTGATTGATAGAATTTCCATCTGGAAATAATATCGTTGTTTGCACACCTGTTTTTCTTTGATGGTTAAATCACAGACTATCGAAGTTTTGACATTTTAACGTTGTTAATATGGAGAGACCGGTTGGATTATTATCCAAAAAACCACTCTGTATTGGCATAAGCGTTGCGAATCATATATGCCAAAGATAATTGAAGATGGAGTAAAGTGCAAGGGCTATTGTATAAGTTTTAGATAACAGTGCCTAAGATGGATGTATTGAAGAGTGCCTTCGGTTCATCCTGTTCCTGAATGACTTGTATGGATGAATGTCTGACAGAGTACTTCCAGAAAGGTCACGTACATTGATTTCTTCAACCGTACCAAGAGTGGAAGCGGAGAAGGAAACTTCTTTAGCTAACACATAATGTATTGTTGTAGACGTCAATTAGTGATTTTCGATGGATCTGACAATGTGGCATTCGAAGTGAATCTGATGTGATGATAAAGCGTAACCGCAAGCCTCACAACCGGGAAATGACAAAAGTCGGGCAGGCAGCATGGCTATGTAGGTCGCACCTATTAGGGTGTATAATCACCTGATATAGAGTTTCATTTACTTCTAAAAATCTATTGTTGATGCTGTCCCATTCGGGAAACGGTTGTTGATCCCAACCGTTGGTGATATACATTCAATACACTCAAGAGAAATGAGTGGTCGGTCATGTGTGGCTAGGTTGCAAGATGTTCTTGTTGAACCCAGTGTATTCCTTTCTAGAGGTACACTAGCAAAAAGTGGTTCCATACCTTGTGATAGTTGGAAATCCATTACCCAATACGTGCTTGCGGTTTTGGTTGTATACTATATACGTAGAACGTGAGATGAAAGCGTTTCTGCTAGATGATTAATATATTGTGATTGATAGACATTATTATAATATCAAAAGGTTTTTTATATAAAGATATTTTGGACTCTCATAAGGGAAAAACCCGTTCTGTTATACGGCGTGGTCTTATGAGATATCGTTTACTTGTTCAAACTGTTTTAAACTGTTTTACTCATACTGTCCCATGACTGACCCGGAGTTTATTTTGTTTTCTTCTCCCTAAACTCTTGGGTGCCCAATTTTGTACGGGCAGTAAGGTAGTCGGGATTTACAGATACTTGAAGAGCTGGAGCAGGAGGCTTCAGGAACATATAGCTATTGTTTATTTCCATTGTGTTGTAAGTGCTGTACCTTGATAATGATGTATATTCAAGTACAGATTTATATTTCAAAGTTATGCTACATATATTATATGTTATTCGTTCCGCTGTGAGATTCGTGTTACTCTGATGTTGTGTTCTTCTTCTTCTATTCTAAGTTTCTATCTTATCTATTCTCACCCTCTAAATTCTATCTATTTGTTTCCTGATTTCTAGTGCAATTTGGGTTGGACTTGTGTTATTTAGTCAACTTAAATTCTAGCGGATTTTCGGGTCACCACATGACCAATGCCCGACATCACTAGTTATCCTTTCGATGTGAAAAACGCCGGTCTTTAATTGTTGTCTTAAAGATCTTCAATTTAAATCATCGTATAATCATTTGAAATGAGATTTAACTCGGTCTTTTCAAATGATTCTCGCATATATAAAGTTTATAAACATTTCATATCGTTAACAGTATTTAATAACGATTTATCGCTATGTTTATTTATATAAAAATAGCCAAATTCGTTTAACGATGCTTCCGGTTGATGGGCGGCCCTAACACTGTTTTTATTGAAATTTGATTTTCACTTATCTCGAAATCTAACCGTTGGATTTTTAACAAAATTTATATCGATGGAAAGATCTTCCCAAAGTGGTCCTAAAGGTTCCAAGTTCGGGAAAATCTGATGGTTGGATCTTTCGGTATAATCGTTTAAAGTTACGATTTCGAAACGCGAACTACCGTGCGTGATTCGTGTAATTTTAGTTAATATATATATATATATATATATATAAACCATTCGACGAATTCACTAACCTTTTTAATATGCTAAATAAAAGAATATATAAATGAAATTTTGACAATGCATATACATTCTAATCTATGCGATGTAACTATAAATGCAAATTTAACAACGCATATAAATTCTAATATATGCGATGTAATTATAGATGCAAATTTAACAACGCATATAAATTCTAATATATGCGATGTAATTATAAATGCAAATTTAACAACGCATATTAATTCAAATATATGCGATGTAATTATAAATGCAAATTTAGCAACGCATATAAATTCTAATATATGCGATGTAATTATAAATTCAAATTTTATCCATTTCATTAAAAACAAAGCTTTAATGTAAACATGTTTTATTTTAAAAACATGAATATTTGTCCAACTTTTGTTATTACATTAAAATGTGATTTCTTTGTAAAACATATTTTGTTTTTAAAACATAAATCTTTCTTCTACCCATTATTACATTAAAAACTGAAATTTTAATGTATGACATGTTTTCCAACTTAAAACATGAATCTTTTCTAGTTTTTCTAATATCACATTAAAAGTGTAATTTTAATGTATAACATGTTTAGCAATTTAAAACATGAATCTTTTCTCTTATTTTTAACATTACATTAAAATGTATGTTTATAATGAAATCATGTTTTGATTAAAAACATGTACCTTTTTCCTATTTTCAACATTACATTAAAAATGTATATTTTTAATGAAAATCATATTTTGATTTAATACATGGACATTTTCTTTTTACATTAAAAATGTATAATTTTAATGAAAATCATGCTTTAATTAAAAACATGTACATTTTCTCTATTTCTATTCTTGTCATTAAAAATGTAAATTTTTAATGAAATCATATTTTGATTAAAAACATGCACATTTTCCTATTGTCTACTATTACATTAAAAAGTATTTTTTTAGTTTAATCATGTTTTGGCTTTAAAATATGAACAGTTTTCTTATTTTTAACTTTACATTAAAAATGTATATTTTTAATGAAATCATGTTTTGATTAAAAACATGCACATTTTTCCCATTTTTCAACCATTACATTAAAATGTAAATTTTATATGAAATCATGTTTTGATAAAAACATGAACAATTTTCTCTACTTTCGATCATTACATTAAAATGTATATTTTATATGAAATCATGTTTTGATTAAAAACATGAACACTTTTCTTATTTCTAACTTTACATTAAAAATGTATATTTTTAATGAAATCTGTTTAAGTTCAAACCATGAACATTTTGCTAATTTTCTTAATGACATTAAAATATGGTTTTTAATGACTACATGTTTTTATTTCTAAAACATGAAATTTTTTCTAATTTCATAAATGACATTAGAATATGGTTTTTAATGACTACATGTTTTTCTCTATTTTTAACATTTCATTAAAAATCTATATTTTTAATAAAATCATGTTTTGATTAAAAACATGAACATTTTTCTTATTCTTAACATTGCATTAAAAATGTAAACCTTTGAATGTAATGTTCTTCTTATTTTTTTAAAGCATGAACATTTCTATTTTAATAATAATTCCATAAAATGATAGAAATTTATATTTCATTTTTGTTGAATATTCTAATTCAACAAAATGACAAAATTTGATATTCCCGTTTTGATTGTAAATCCTAACTCAATCAAATAACAAAAGTGTACATTTCATTTTGGTTGGAAATTCTATTTCAATCAAATTACAACAATGATATTTTATTTGAATTGCAAATATAACGATAATAAAATATAATAAAGGTGATACTTCATTTTTGTTGAATATTTTGATTCAACAAAAACAACAACAAAAATGTTTTATTCATTTTTATTGCAAATTCAATCAATAACAACAAAAGCGATATTTTATTTGATTGAAAATTCTAGTTCAATCAAACAATAACAAAAGTGACATTTTATTTGATTGAAAATTCTAGTTCAATCAAACAATAACAAAATTGATAATTTTATTTTTATTGAAAATTCTAGTTCAACCAAAAATAACAAAATTGATATTTTCATTTTGATTGAAAATTCTAGTTCAATCAAAAATAACAAAATTGATATTTTTATTTTGATTGAAAATTCCGGTTCAATCAAAAATAAAAAATTGATATTTTTATTTTGATTGAAAATTCTAGTTCAATCAAAAATAACAATATTGGTAATTTTATTTTGATTGACAAATTCTAGTTCAATCAAACATTAACAAAAAGTGATATTTTTATTGGATTGAAAATTCTAATTCAATCCAATAACAAAGGTAATACTCCATTTCTGTTGAATATATTTGATTCAACAAAAATAACAACCAAAAATGTTTGATTCGTTTTTATGGCAATTATAATTCCAACCAAATATAATAAAAGTGATACTCTATTTTTGTTGAATATTTTGATCCAACAAAATAACAGCAAAATATTTGATTCATTTTTATGGAAATTTAAATTATAACATAATATCACCCAAACGAACAGATCTACATTAACACATCACATACAAATCAAATCACGTAGCATAGCATGTAGAAATATATAGCGAATCAATGAGAATATAATTATGATTTATTCTAATTATTTTAAAATAGGTAATAATAAAAGGAAAATAGGATTTCTCACTGTCATTTGAATCAGAATGTTTCAGATCTGCAATTTTTGGTCAAAATTCAATGTAACACCCCACCTCCGTTAAGGTCACTCACAAAGGGAATGCCTTAACTTCAGTGGAGCGTTTTTAGTAAACAGACACAGAATTTCACAAGACAGATATAAAATTTTTGCAGCGGAAACAAATAACTTTATTAAATCTCCAAAATACTTTGTAACATAATACCATGAGTCATAAAACTATTACAACAAAACACTTCTGTCTTATATCATCAGAGTACATAGGTTATTACAAGAAAATCATCATTCCCCAAATTAAAGAGCAAGCCATATAAGAAACAGGAACTCGAGTCATACTTCAGAAGTAGCTCCTAGAAGATGATATCCAAATCCTGACTAAACCTGGGTGTTTCCTCCCTGAGAACCTAGGGGGAAACGGAAGAAAAGAGGCGAAACAAACTAGGTCAGACATACGTCTGGTGAGTCCAGTAACTTTTAGCCAGTAAATAAATAAAGGTAAACATGACAGGCATACAAAGTGGATAAGTGGATTCACGGTACTGATGGCAGGTATGACAGGACAAATAAGGTAAGATGTATGCTTCACTACAACCTACTATGCACTATTACTAGTATAACAGGATGTCTTAACAGAAACAGAAATAGAATAATTGGCCTTTACCACCCTAACAGAAGGTACATAAACATAATGCTAATAATGGGTCTTTACCACCCGAACAGAAAGTACAGAAACAGAATGCTAGTAATGGTATTTGCCACCCGAACAGAGACAGAAACGGAAACAGAATAATCCCTACGGAAACAGAATGTTAGAATTAGGTATACACTAGTAGATGGGCCTTCACCACCCCAACAGACGGTACCACGCAGAAACAGACAGGTGTTACCACCCAACAGAAACAGACGGTACTCCACAGAATAGACAGAACTAAGTGTACCCTAAATCCTACCCCACACGATCGCCTCCCTAACACATAAATACCCTGTGCCAGCCCCACAAAAGGGTGTATCATTCCCTAAAGTGGCAACCTTTGAATGATACAGACCTATTTATTGATGTCACGGCGTCTTACATCCTCAAAGGCGGACCGGGATCCATACACGCACATGACCCGGTTGGAACACACCATCAACACGCCTCGCCATTATTAGAATGAACCGCTTATAATTAGTTCAGTAAGCGTGCCCGGACCCTACCTACTATTGGGTCATAGTTTTGATACCAGAAAGGGTTACTGACAAATATGGGTCCCACACAACAGATGACACAAGTTATTACCCATCCTAACCTTGTGTCCTCAGATTAACAGATTTTAGATTTCAGACTAAGTTGTTTGCAAGTTTCAGACATACAGAGTTCAGATTTACTAGTTCACAGATCAGACAATCAAGTTAACAAGTTTTCAGACTAACGGATCAGATGTACAGATTTAACAGACTTACAGAATGTCTAACTTTGTATTGGGCCTACAGATTCACGAAATGGGTTTGTTAAATTCATCAGTCCAGTTGGTTTAACCCTATCCCCCCAACATGTTTTAGACCTCATATTTATCTCAGATTTGCATTAATTAATTATTGAAATATCTAATCCTATTTCACATGCCACCCCAGGCACCCACTTAATTCCACATGCCACCCAAGTCACCCACTTAACCCCCTCATGTCCCACTACATGCTTATCTGGATAAGTGTTTCTTAATTCATTAAGGCCGTAACCTTATAATGACCTCTCACATTAGACTGGCGTTTGTGGCAGCGGGATTTGCCGGGCGGGTTCGGGCAGTCTTACACCATAAAAGAGCCTAACCTCGTGTCTTTACAACTGTTACGTATTTAATTTATGCCTAAGACCTCCCACATTAGACTGGCATTTGTGGCAGCTGGATTTGTCGGGCGGGTCCAGGCAGTCTTACACCACAAAAGAGTCTAACCTCGTGTCTTAGACGATTAATTACTCCTAATTAATCTTTCCCCAATTTGAATTAATTTCCCTATTCAAATTATCAATCAATTCCAAATTTAACTATGGCCATAATTGACTCAATTATGTCCATCTATTTA
Source organism: Allium sativum (assembly GCA_030737875.1). Lineage (NCBI taxonomy): Eukaryota > Viridiplantae > Streptophyta > Magnoliopsida > Asparagales > Amaryllidaceae > Allium > Allium sativum. Next base: position 831,295,091 of record CM060912.1, on the reverse strand, counting down.
TGGTATGTAAAATCATACCAATTTTCACCACAATTATATTTTATGCCTTTTAAGGCATTTATGCCAATTAAATCTTTTTAAATCTTCAGACTTTAATTTCTTAAACATTCCTCTTTTTGTTAATTAAGTTAATTAATTAATCCTTTCCTCTTTTTATGGGTGTCAATACCTATCTTATTAACAATTTGAATTTCCTATCCATAAATGGTCATATTCAAATTGTACCATTTTTATCCAGTTTTACCTATGTCATAATAGGTAATTATCTATATGTTTCCCTACAAGAATCATGTGTACAATTTACATGATCACTACGTAAATTATGCCTATTACAAATTCTCCTTTTTCCCCGTTTCTTAACTAGCGTTACCATTTGCGTTTTGGCGTCATCGAGGCTACTAAATAGTCTCGCCATAACAATAAAATAAAGGGAATGACAAGATGATCATTTTAAGTACAATTTTTGGCATAAGCATGACAACTAGGGAAAATGACATGATAACTTCGCATATAATTATGATTCACCATATAATTAACAACTTGCATAGATTCATAACAACTTGCATAGGTTCATGAATTAACAACTAACATAGGTTCATGATTCTCAGCATAGTCAACAACTTATATAGGTTCATGATCCACAACATAAAAACTAGCATAGGTTCATGAATTCATCACACAATAACTTGCATAGGTAACTTGCATGATCTCATAATAATTTGAATATATTCATGATAACAACTTGCATAATAACGACTCGCGTAGATTCATGATAACAACTTGCATAGATTCATAATAACTACTTACATAGATTCATGATAACGACCTGCATAGATTCATCATAACGACTTGCACAGATTCATAGTTTCTCAACATAATAACTTGCATCATATCATGATTTACAACAATAATAAACTTGCATCATATCATGATTCACAACAATAATAAACTTGCATCATATCATGATTTACAACAATAATGAACTTGCATCATATCATGATTCACAACAATGAACTTGCATAACCACAAACAACATATACCCAAATCATAGTCTACCACAATTCACTTTTATTTATTTAAGCCTAAAATTGACTAGAACTCACCGAATAAGGGGTCTTGAGTTCTGGGTTCTGAATTCTGTAATTGATTAGCGTTCCCTTGTAGTAGACAATTTCGTTGTTGTAGTTTTACACTTGATTTGATTTGTATTGAGTTGCTTTACTTCGCTTCTAGCTGGTGGCGGCTACTCTAGGGTTTGGAGTGACAACATGACGGCTACTGATCTAATTTTTTTGATTTGATTTTAGGGTTTGGGTCTACACATGTTTATATAGAATTTCAACTTAATTATAGCCGTCGGATGATCTTAGGGTTAACCAAAACCACTCAGTCCAGATCAAAACTATCCAGAAACCCTAATGACTCATTAACTAGTCAGAAATGACTCAGCACTGACTCACCGTTCGAACCAGAAGGCTGCGCAGGTTTTCCCTCGGCCTGGGTGCACTTGGGAAGTGCGCGAATGTAAATTTGTACTGGCGCACTTCCCAAGTGCGCCAGTGCATTTTTTTTTCAAACTTCGTTCGTCCATATCTTCTTCATACGATATCTGTTTTACGCAAACTCGGACTCTATCTCAAGAAGAATTCCGAGACAAACGCAATGGAATGACCCATTTCCCTTAATTCCCACATTTGAAATTAAGTATTCTTAAATTTAGTTAATCTGATTATTCAAAAATTCGGGGTGTTACATTCAATCAGCTCAGAATTGGATCCTGTCAATCTAGAAACGTAGATCTCGAGTCTATGATCACAACGCTTCGAAAATCGTGCAGTTTTGAGTCAGTATGAATGAGTTATGATTTGTTTTAGGTTGATAAAAATTTAAAATAAATTAATTAAATAATATAGTTTAAAAATTAACCTTTTTCCTCCCAGATGACCCAAGGCCGTAACCTTTCAGATTAGTTCAATTCTAGGTTTAATCTTTGCGATCGAATGGTGCAGTGGTTTGAAGATCAGATGGTGCAGCATCAGAGAGTGAAGCGCGGCGTACAGCGTGGGTCCACCACGTTTAACTCGAACTGGACAAGGAGGAGGGCGACGGCCTTAACGCGTGGACTTTGGTGTGTCGGTTCTCGGGCTACGTGCATTTTCAGGGGATGTAAACCATATGGATTTAAAGGGGATGAAAATCTCTTCGAAAGCTTGAATTGGAGGGAGGGATTTTGGTGATAGGATTGACGGATTTTAGAGGGAGAAGCAAGGAGTTATGTCGACCATGGATAAAGGGGGGGGGGGGGTGGCGGCTCTTATCACGATGGAATTAGGGTTTGGGGAAAAGGACAAAAGCATTTTTATATTACTTTATTTCTAATTTTACAATTAAATCCATAAATTCGTAACAACTCCAATTTCAGTCCAACAGGAGTTGTTTCTACCTAATTGCCCATATTTAGGAACTAATGGGCTAGGTCCCGTCAGCCCAAACGACTATTTGTGGTCTAATTTCTTCAATTTAAAATTTAAATTCTTTATTAAATTAATTTGATTGCATATTTAAATTCACCTAGGCCGCAAACCGACTCTAGAAATTCCAAAAAAGTTATTTCTGGCTTTGTTTTGACAATACGGTCCTAACAAAATTAATTTCATCGAATTTAGAGACCGTTTGAAAAATGGCCATTTTCAAGTCGATTAAATTTGACTGAAATTGACAAAACACATATTCTTTTGGCACGCTCACATAATAATTCCAAAAATTCTGGAAAATTAAACTTAGCAATAATTTGACATTCCGAATCCGATAAAAGTGGTTTCTTCGAAAACGGAGGTCGTTTGAAAAATGGCCTTTTATACGGGCTATAAATTATACTATAGCGACTATTCTGAATATTCAACTGGCCATTACTTTTATTACTGCTATGAAATTTCAATTTTTCGGATTCATTGGAAAGATATTTTCAAAAAGATTGAGATATTTTTGGTTTTACTAAAATCCGTTTAATTTCGAATCCCGTGCATTCAGTCCAAGTTCAGCTTTGACTTTTCAAACTACCGTGCTATTTCTAATTCCTTTTGAAATTAAAATAAATATATTCACTCTAACTTCGATTAACTAAATTTTTAATCATTATTATTTAAAATAAATTAATTTAACTATTCAAAACTCACTTAAATAGCAAAAAAAAAAAAAATTAGTTCTGATTTTCCGGGTTGTTATAGAGAATCTGGGGGGAAACGGAAGAAAAGAGGCGAAACAACTTAGGTCAGACATAAGTCTGGTGAGTCCAGTGACTTTAGCATATAAACAGATAATAGTATCATGACATGAAAATAAAACTGGATGAGAGATAACAGGGAGCAGAATAACAGGTATAAACGAGATAAATGGAACAGAGCAGAATAATCTAGACCAAGCTATGCTTCTCACTTACTTTTCCCTACACCAATACTAGTATAACAGAATTAGGTGTTGTCCTAATGTCTAAACAAAAACAGAATGATCTCTTCAGAAACAGGATGCTAGTAATGAGCCTTTACCACCCTAATAGAGACAGATGGTACAGAAATAGAATGCTAGTAATGGGCCTTTAACACCCTAACAGAGACAGACGGTACAGAAACAGAATTCTAGTAATGGGACTTTAACACCCTAACAGAGACAGATGGTACATAAACAGAATGCTAGTAATTAGGTGTACACTAGTGACGGGCCTTTACCACCCAACAGACGGTACCACACAGAAACAGACAGGCGTTACCACCCAACAGGAACAGAAACAGACAGAACTAGTTGTACTCTAAATTCTACCCCTAGCGGTCGGCTCCCTAATACATAAATACCCTGTGTCGGCCCCATAGAAGGGTGTATCACTCCCTAAACTGGCAACCTATAGAAAGACACAGACTTATTTACAGATGTCACGGCGTCTTAACTTCCCCAGAGTAGACCGTGGACTCACCAAGGTTACAAATCAGACATACAGATTAATAGGTTTATAGATTAACAGATCAAATTTACGGATTAACAGACTTTAAGATTAACATATCAGATGTACGTATTAACAGTCCTACAGATAAACATGTTTCACTTAACCTTGCATTAAGCCTACAGATTTACGAAATGTGTTTATCAGATTCATCCGCCCAGTTGACTTAACCCCATCCACTTATCAAATCAATATGTGTTATTGGTTAAGCATGCCTTAACCCTATCCACTTATTCATGTAATATTGCTTAAGTTGTCATCTTACTCAGGTTAACTTAACCCACCCACCTAACATGTTTTAGGTATCATATGCATCTTTGATCAGCATTAATTAGTTATTAATTCACAAACCTCTCACATTAAGTCGATAGCTTGTGACCGCTGGATGTGCCGGGCGGCTCCGGGTAGACTTCTGCCACAAGCCTGACTTAACCTTATGTCTAAGCATCTTTTAGTTATTCCTACGTCCTCTCACATTAGTCTAACAGTTTGTGGTTGCTGGTTAGGCCGGTTGGTTCTGGGCAGACTTCTATCGCAAATGGAGCCTAACCTCGTGTCTCAGCATGCTTATCTTAGCGAATTTTATTCATTTACATCGTAGGCTTTCCAATTACAATATTAAGTTTCAACATATTAAACAAGCTACACATAATCTTTACCATTCTATTAACATATTTCGCTTAATCATAAATTAAGCCTACAAATTTACATACCGCAAATTATGGTCATAATTCTCAGTATAACTTTTGCCCCAAGTTTTAGTCAAATTACTCAGTATGGCTATGCTCCAAAAACCCCAGTCATGATTCATTATACAAGTTATGCCAAATTATCGGCTTTGATTACAGTGTATGCCAATTACCCAAAATCACAATTTAGGCGTGTTCATATTTAACAGTTATCCCTATTTCAATATAGGTTTTCATGCCCAAGTCAAATATCACTATACACAATAATCCCCTTCTTCCAAGTCATAAACCATCATATATAGTATGACCCAAATTTAGGTCTTAAATTACAACATGCGTTATGCCCTCGAATCAATTACATGTTTACAATTCAATTTATGCCTCATTTGCATATCATTCAATATTTTACCAAACTTTTCCTACGTCATTTGTATGTATAATTCAACATAAAATATAATTAGGCTCGAAGTTAGCCTTGTCTCATAAAAAAAGGAAAAGAAGAGAAGGGAAGAGAATCATCAAAACTGGCGTAAAATAGACATATGAAGTATAAGGGGGCATAGAACAATAAAATAGATCCAACGGGTATAGAAGGACAGATCTAAACAGAAATAGGCATAATCTCAGATTCGAATTTATTAACAATGTCAGGATCACAATTAAATTTCATTTCTGAAAGTAACGTGGACTCACCTTGGATGGATCTAAAAGAAGAGAAATAGGTGTTGTAGTTGTAGATCTATTTTTATCTTCCAATATGAATACTCCTATTCTGATTTGCTTTAGTGTAGAAGAAAGACTTGTTTATATTTGTCAAGCATGGAGGCTCCATGAATTAGTGTATTGTGAATTAGGTTTAGGTCTAGGTATGTTTATATAGGTGTATGTGATGAATAAAGGCCTTTAGATCTGACTAAGATTCATCTAAGCCATTCTGATTAATAAGACACATCACTCAGCCAACCATAAGAGGCCACGTCAGCCCTAAAAATCAAAAATCGACATTAACAAATAAAAATGCTCCATGTGTGCAACATGATGTGCAGCAGCATGGGTGTTGACACCCATACGTCATATATATATATATATATATATATATATATCATTATATACATATTTATTTATTTTTCTTTTTAACCATCTTTTCTATTAATCCTCCAATTGGCCCTTTTCACACTAAACCGCTTTTTAATTGAACTGCGTTTACACTAGGCCACTTTTTAGCCATTCCCTTAAAAAAAACATGGCATTGGCGGGGATTGAACTCCCTCTTGCATACAAGTCACATGTACTTACCAAATGAGACACTTAGTCTTTTGCTAACAAGACTTAGGACAATGCTACACATTATTCTCTCATTACTCTTTTTAATGTTTTGCTGCAATATTTAATTTAAAGATATCTTCTTCATTTTAAATCAATTTTCTACAAACTACAGGTCTAAATTGACTAGAAATTCTCCACGAATGCAATGATGCTAAATTCATGACAAAATTCTGGAGGCTTTTCAAATTCTCCTTTTTATTTCTTTTTTAAATGTTCACATGCAATTCTTCGCATTTCATGTATTGCATGTAATTTCTTTTATTTATCTTTTTCTTTATTTCACTACATTAACTTATTACATGCAATTTTATTGTCATTATTTAATTTCTCTCTCAAATATATTTATGCATAAAATGTATATACATATTTCCACATTATTAATTTGATTAAAAATGCGGGGTGTCCCCTCCTTAAAGGATTTCGTCCCCGAAATCTTCAAGTTAAGAAGAATGTATCCTACTATCCATCATCCATCTACTCATCCATCATCCATAAGCATTCATTGTCCTTAAAAGATTTCTAATGTCATATGAACATATGCAAAAGTGTGTGTACATGTCCTCTATCTAATGCAAAAGATCAGGCAGTACACTGATTCAGTTGACCTCCTTAATGTGAATTATGTTAGTGCCATGTGTCCAACATGTATGCAATTATTCCTAATTCACTTTATAACTTCTATATGAGTGCACAACCATTCATTCATACGCAACATCCATGTATGAGTCAACCATTTTGCATCCATAAAAATTGAAAATGCACACACATCCATATGCAGTATGAGAGTGTTTTTGAGCCGATCTAGTGCCTAGTGTGTGTGTGTATATGCATCCACGAGCAACCACTAGCAGCCACTTGCATCCACTTGCAACCATCGAACATAACATGTCTCAAATACATGTTTACACCCATTAGTTTCTATCTAAAGGTCGAAGACTCGATCGAAAGGATACAGTCGAGTGAAAGAAGCAAGTACAAATAAAAGAAGAACTTTGTTCCTATAAGGCAATGTCAAAACTGTAAATCTATCTCATGCCTCAAGGTAAGCCCCTAACCTTGTCAAGAACATCCAGACACTTACAGACTACGGGTACAGATCGCAAATTATTAATTGATTCTAGAAAACTAAGCATGATAGACCCTTTTGGGTTACAAGAAATCCCTTTCTAAAAGCAAGCCATATCCCACAAAGCTCGGAACGTACGCATCACAGTCAACTCAACGCCTAACACAGATACCCTCAAACCCCAACCTGTCACGAACATATGAGTTGTAACCCTCATGGGGTTTGAGACTATAACGGAATCAGAAACAAGACTAGTATTATGGTGCAGAGACTCAACTACAAAATCAAAATGCCAGAATCAAAAAGAGCTCTAACTCAACAATCAGATAAAGAAATTAAACCTTCTACAGAAATTTTCCAACCTATATCATATCCACCAGCCACGAGAGCATTCACCTGCCCTCCAGAAAATCCTGCCCTTTGCCCTTGTCCTCGTTTCTTCGGGCAGTCCCTAGTGAAGTGTCCCATTTCACCACGGTTGAAGCAAGCGCCTTTCCTCTTTTTGCAATCCTTGTTCAGATGACTCAATCTTCCATAAGTAAAGCACTTTTTCTCCTTCTTATTCTCAGGATTTTCATCCTTCTTTTGTGTTTCCTTCTTGGGCCACACTTTCTTGTTCTGTGGTTCTTCGAGCTTCTCCACTTTCTTCTGTCCTTTGGCTTCCTCTTAACACGGGGTTTATTATTCTTTCCACCCTTCTTACGTTCTACTTTCTTATTTTGTGATTATTCCACTTTCACCTCTTTCTTTTCACCTTTACCTTCTTCGTGGATTAAAGCCATATCAACAAGTTTCTCATCCTTGGGTTGTGCTCCTAAGCCTAAACTCCCTCATTCTCATTTTTCCCCATCCTTGCGTAAAATGTTAACAAGTCTCTCAAAAGTTGCCTCCATCGCACAGAAAACCTTACGAAGCTTGAAAGAAGATTAGCCGCAGATGAAACTACCATGGCTACAGATGGAGGTTGGGCACTTCTTTGCCCTCTGACATGTGCCGTAGTTTTAACATGCCAACGGAACTATGGAGAAAAGAAAGGAAAAAAGGATTCAAGTAGAGAATTGAAAGAAAGATATATGGATTTTGGGGATAATGTTTTTCAAAATATACTTTCCTTTGAAAATACTTCCTTTTTAAACCCTTTTTTTAAAAATAGTTTTCAAAAACTTCTATCTAATCTGGAAACCTTCAGCTCTGATACCACATGTAACACCCCACGTCCGTTAATGTCACTCACAAAGGGAATGCATTAAGTTTCGTGGAACGTTATAAGTAAATAGAACATAATATTACAAGATCGATAAAGTAGTACTTGAAAATTTATAACTTTATTGCAGCAGTAACAGAAATAAGCTTGGTTACATCTTCAAAACAATAAAACCAAGTACATAATATTTGTCTTGTACAAAAGCTTTCAGAGTACATAATTTTAAAGCCATAATCCCCAATAGAAAATGCCATAAATAAGCAGAATCAAAGCCAAGCAATACATCTTTCAACTTCAAGCTAGAAGAAAGAGATATCCGAACTAAGCTTGCGTATTTCCTCACTGAGAACCAGCGGGGAAACTGAAGAAAAGAGGCGAAACAAACTACGTCAGACATAAGTCTGGCGAGTCCAGTGCCTTTCAGCATATAAACAGATAATAGTATCATGACATGAAAATAAAACTGGATGAGAGATAACAGGAACCAAAATAACGGGTATAAACGAGATAAACGAAACAGAACAGAATAATCTAGACCAAGCTATGCTTCACACTTACTTTTCCCTGCACCAATACTAGCATAATAGAATTAGGTGTTGTTCTAATGTCTAAACAGAAACAGAAAGATCTCTTCAGAAAAAGGATGCTAGTAATGGGCCTTTACCACCCTAACAGAGACAGACGTTACAAAAATAGAATGCTAGTAATGGGCCTTTAACACCCTAACAGAGACAGACGGTACAGAAACAGAATGCTAGTAATGGGGCTTTAACATCCTAACAAAGACAGATGGTACAGAAACAGAATGCTAGTAATTAGGTGTACACTAATGACGTGCCTTTACCACCCAACAGATGGTACCACACAGAAACAGACAGGTGTTACCACCCAATAGGAACAGACGGTAACCCACAGAAACAGACAGAACTAGTTGTACCCTAAATTCTACCCCAAGCGATCGACTCCCTAATACATAAATACCCTATGTTGGTCCCACAGAATGGTGTATCACTCCCTAAAGTGGCAACCTACAGAAAGACACAAATCTATTTACAGATGTCATGGCATCTTAACTTCCCCAAAGTAGACCGGATCCATGCACGCACATGACCAGGTTGGAATGCGCAATCAACACCCCTCGCCATTATCAGAATGAAACTCTTATAATTAGTTCAGTAAGCATGCCCTGACCCATACCTAGTGTTGGGTCACCGTTTTGATACCAGAAAGGGTTACTGACTAATATGGGTCTCACACAATAGATGACACAAGTAAATTCCCCTCCTAACCTTGTGTCACCAAACTAACAGATTTCAAATGTATAGATTTCAGATTAACTAGTTTACAAATCAGACATACAAATTAATAGGTTTATAGATTAACAGATCAGATTTACGGATTAGTAGACTTTCATATTAACAGATCAGATGTATGGATTAACAGACTTACAGATTAACATGTTTCGCTTAACCTTGCATTAAGCCTACAGATTTATGAAATGAGTTTATCAGATTCATCCGCCCAGTTAACTTAACCTAATCCACTTATAAAATCAATATGTATTATTGGTTAAGCTTGCCTTAACCCTACCCACTTATTCATGTAATATTGGTTAAGTTGTCATCTTACTCAAGTTAACTTAACCCCACCCACCTAACATGTTTTAGGTATCATATTCATCTTTAATCAGCATTAATTAGTTATTAATGCACAGACCTCTCACATTTAGTCGATAGCTTGTGGCCGCTGGATGTGTCAGGCGGTTCCGGGCAGACTTCTGCTACAAGCCAGACTTAACCTCATGTCTAAGCATCTTTTAGTTATGCCTATGACCTCTCACATTAGTCTGACCGTTTGCAGTTGCTGGTTAGGTCGGTTGGTTCCGGGCAGGCTTCTACCGCAAATGGAGCCTTACCTCGTGTCTCAACATGCTTATCTTAGCCATTTTTATTCATTTACATCGTAGGCTTTCCAATTATAGTATTAAGTTTCAACAGATTAAACAGGCTTCAAAGACTCTTTACCGTTCAATTAATGTATTTCGCTTAATCATAAATTAAGCCTACAAATTTACATACCCCAAATTATAGTCATAATTCTCAATATAACTTTTTTCCCAAGTTTTAGTCAAATTACACAGTACGACTATGCTCCAAAAACCCCAGTCATGATTCATAATACAAGTTATGCCAAATTATCGGCTTTGATTACAGTGTATGCCAATTATCCAAAATCACAATTTAGGCATGTTCATATTTAAAAGTTATCCCTATTTCAGTATAGGTTTTCATGCCTAAGTCATATATCACTATACGCAATAATCCCCTTCTTCCAAGTCATAAACCATCATATATAGTTTGCCCCAAATTTAGGTCTTAAATTACAACATGCATTATGCCCCCAAATCAATTACATGTTTTCAATTCAATTTATGCCCCATTTGCATATCATTCAATATTTTCCCAAACTTTTCCCACGTCATTCGTACGTATAATTCAACTTAAAATATAATTAAGCTCGAAATTAGCCTAATCTCATAAAAGAAGGAAAAGAAGAGAAGGGAAGAGAGTCATCAAAACTGGCATAAAATAGACGTATTAAGTATGAGCGGTCATAGAATAATAAAATAGATCCAATGTGTATAGAAGGACAGATCTAAACAGAAATAGGCATAATCTCAGATTCAGATTTATTAATAATGTCAGGATCACAATTAAATTTCATTTCTGAAAGTAATGCGGACTCACCTTGGCTGGATCTAAAAGAAGAGAAATAAGTGTTGTAGTTGTAGATCTATTTTTATCTTCCAATATTAATACTTCTATTCTGATTTGCTTGTGCATAGAAGAAAGACTAGTTTAGATTTGTCCAGCATGGAGGCTCCATGAATTAGTATATTGTGAATTAGGTTTAGGTCTAGGTATGTTTATATAGGTGTATGTGATGAACAAAGGCATCTAAACCATTCAGATTAAAAAGACACATCACTCAGCCAACCAGAAGAGGCCACGTCAGCCTTAAAACTCAAAAATTGTCATTAACCTATAAAAATGTGCCGTGTGTGCAACATGATGCGCAGCAGCAGGGGTGTTGACACCCACACGTCATATATATATATATATATATGTGTGTGTGTGTGTGTGTGTGTGTGTGTGTGTGTGTGTGTGTGTGTGCGTGTGTGTGTGTGTATATCATATATATATATATACATATATTTCTTTTTAACCATCTTTTCACACACTAAACCACTTTTTAATTGAACTGCGTTCACGCTAGGTCACTGGTTAGCCATTCTCCTAAAAAAAAATATGGCACTGGCGGGGATTGAACTCAGAAATTCTTGCGTACAAGTCACATGTACTAACCAAATAAGCTACTAAGTCTTTTGCTAACAAGATTTGGGACAATGCTACACATTATTCTCTCATTCCTCTTTTTCATGTTTTGCTGCAATATTTAATTTAAAGATGTCTTCGTCATTTTAAATCAGTTTCTGCAAACTATACGTCTAAATTGGCTAGAAAATCGCCACGAACACAATGCTTCATGACCAAATTCTGGAAGCTCTTCAATTCTCCTTTTTATTTCTTTTATAAATGTTCGCATGCATTTTTTCGCATTTCATCTATTGCATGTAATTTCTTTTATTTATCTTTTTCTTCATTTCACTGCATTAACTTACCACATGCAATTTTATTGTCATTATTTAATTTCTTTCTCAAATATATCTATGCATACAATATATATACATATTTCCACACTTTTAATTTCATTGAAAATGCAGGGTGTTACATAATCTAAATAAATCGACTTAAATGTACATTATTAAATGATATTGTATAGTGTTTTGTATATATCTAAAATTTTAAAATGTAGGCGTTAGATATTAATATTACAAAGCAATACACGGTAAATATACTAGCGTAAATGAGTTCAACTTTGAACTTGTGATTGTAATGTATGTGTATAATTTATGTTATATAATTTACATATTTATATATTTGATTATTTTTTCATTTTTATTGACATGAATATGATTACTCTTGATGTGATTTATTAACCGAATAAGTGAATAATGGTTTGCTAAAGTTATTTAAATAGTTTTAATATTATGTAATTAATTATAAAATATACTGCTAAATGTAAAATGTTAGAAAAAAATTGAGAGAGGTTTAAATAATCACATAAAATTTTAAATGTAGGTATTTGAAGCAGAAAAAAAATAATTTTGTCATTTTTTGCATTTAAGAGAAACATTAGTTAAGTAAATTTATTTAAATTACATAAATTTTGGATCTTGTAATTGATTCAAATATGTGGACTAAAATATAAAATTTTAGGAGCTAATGATTAACAAATAATTGTATAAACTTTGAAAAGTCCATAACAAAATGTAAAAAGACAAAAGAAGTAAAATAATGTGAAAGAAATAATAAGTAAGTGTAAAGTGGTAAACTAATTTAAAAACAAAATATCCAGAGAGAATTAAGGAGAAGAGAGAAAACTCATGAAATTAAGGAAAGAGCTTTAAAAGGTTATGCTTTACTATTATTTAATAGATTTCTCCATGCACATTTTTTTCTCTTGTTGAATAGGCTAAGCCCAAATGTCTTTAGCCCACAACTATCCATAAATGATCTTCCCCACCCACCTTTAACATGTACCGCACCATTAACCCTTACTAACCTACCGAGCTCCACGTTCTGTTCTTCTCCCCTCCCCATGCAAAGGCAACGCCCTAGCAATTTTTTATTTTTTTGGTGAAGGCTGTAGCCCAATGCTCCCACAATACCCACGAACTCATATAGCATTTGCTACATATGTTCCCCTCCCTCTTTATAATCCTTCCCTACATTCTACAGTAAATTTTTTCTTTTCGTTTGTAATGCACGAAGCCAACCCATTTTCTTCCCCACTTCTTTTCTTTGCCCCACGTTATCATTCGAGGACGCCTATTCATTTGAAAGTAACTTCCCCTTTGTTTGTTTATGTCTTTCTCGAAAAGTGTTGTCTCAACACTTCCAATTTGCGCGACTTTCTTCCACCACTTCTGAGCCCCGATGAGCTTTCCCCCTCCTGTGCTGATCAGTAGCGCACGTGAAACGACCCAAGCTTCCCCTATCGGAAAAGCCTGGATTGCTTTGAGAATATGAAAAATCAGAACATAAACAATAGAACATTTTATTACTATTACAACAATTACATCACAGTACGAGAATATATCAAAGTATGAATAAATATTGGTCCACGGAAAAATATCAGATATTTAAATTACATTTAAATATAAAATGTATAAATACAATGTACAACGGAAAATATAGCAACTAGCATAATTGAAGTACATAGACGTATACAAAGCTTTCCGAATATAGCTCTTGTTGTAATCTAGGATCATGTGAAAAAAATTATCTGCGAAAACCGAATTACTAGCTGCCCATGTGGAAAATATGGGCACCTAGAGTTTAGGTAGAAAAAATAAACTCCGAGTCAGTCATGGGACTTGTGTGAGAACTCAAAATAGTTAATAAACTTTACATTAAAAGTTGGGAAATCATCGGACCACGCCATATAACATGGAACGGGTTTACTCCACATGATTCTCAGTTTAAAATAAAACAACGCAATGCTTTTTGGAAAATGAAGTTATAATAAGACTTAGGTCCCATCAAACAATGCAACGCAAGCTAGAGGATAGAGTATTACCATATAATAGCCAAACATGCTTGGTATGTTTAAAACAAATCATTTTGATATTACTATAAGTGCATAGTTTCAAAACCAACTTCAAATATAAATGTATCAATCATAGAAGGCATAAGCACCCCCATCCCACTATGTCGCCATATAGGTTTATATCTAAGCTGAAAAATGTCGTATTGGAAATTGGATTTCCATCATGAGTCAAGGCAAGGGATGGTCTCCTTACTGATTTGGGCCATCTCTAGCGGAATGACCCAGGATCCCCCGTAGTGAACCGTTGGATCCTCCAAAGCCGGTCCATACTTACTTCAGTGGATTGGCTAATCCTGAACACACGTTTCCTAGTCCAATCGACCTTTAAAATGGTCAGTAGGTCAACCAGTCATATATGAGGCGCCTCGCAATCCACCATCCACATAAGTAAAAATGTCTGGGCTCCATACCATGACACCACTTCTAGCTAGAAAGAAACGCATGCACTTCTTGGGTCCCTTATCCCGTTTCTAACTCATACCGGGGTGTGAGGTTCACGAATTAACGCTATACACAAAGCTATGCTAATTAAATTTGTGCTTTGATCATCACCCATAAGACTCCGCTTTTCGACAAAAGCCTTGATCATTTGCATCTTAGCATGCCACATTGACAATTCACGCCATACGACTGATGTCTATCGATATATTACCTTTAAGATTGTACGTCTCAGAGAAGGGTGTTAAGTAAGAGAATAAATTCTATGCCACCAAACATATATATACGTAATAGAAATTAGTCAACATAGAATGAAATCTAATGTCAAACACATCCATTTACAAGTCCGTTCTAGGTCTAAACGAAACCGGAGGCACCTTATTCCTCATCCCATATGTCCAATACATAAGAGAGGTCCTCGCATATCCGGTCAATCTCCAAGTACATTTGGATGATCACTACTTATTACGTTGTCTTGGGTGTACATCCCAATCAAGACATTAGTAATCATCCATACAATGTGAAGATCTCCGGTCTTCAACCACCATCTTCATCGTCGACATTTAGTCGTCGTGTTAATTATTCAGAATGGGTTAAACCCGGTCTTTCTGAATAATTCGTGTATCTTATAATCAAGTTCTATAAAAACACATCATACGCCTCATTCCAATCCAGATATTCTTTTATTCAAATATTCAAGTATTCACTTCTTAGGGGAAGGTTCCCATTAATTTTATCAAAGATAAATTCTTTTAAACTTATTCTTTATTCTTCCTTTGGATATGCATTTGAAATGATTTTATTATATCTTTTCACAATCTAAACCAAATTTAGGTTTATCAAACTAGTCGGGATTAGCAAACCTTACCGAAGTAATCATTTATTTATTAATCCCAATTCCGGCCTATTCCTCCTATAGAACAAAACTGGTAGTACTCCATATCTTACACCCACAATGTAATCAATAAATTTAATTACCATTTCTTGTTCAAATCTAATTAAAGATTTAACTATCATATGGAGTAAAATTGGTGGTACTCCATTCCCGATGATTTCTCAAACTTGGCAAATTTAATTACCATATTAACTTTTCAATCTAATTAAAGATTCATTAAAACTCAGCTTAGTTTTAATCTCCAAAAATCATTATTTAATGATATTCAAATTTAGGAAATAAATTCCATCTTTAACTGGGTTAAAGAACGAATGTCCTTTAAAACATCGTTCATGATAAACCCAAAATCATCTTCCATCAAAATGTAATCTACACGGAAATCATAACATTGTATAATCGATATAAATTCGCATATCAAAATAATAATATAAATGGAATAGCGGGGAAGCCTTTTGAATTCCATATATATTAACGGTCTTCATTCTCAGAAGCTCATCTCGATTATTACCAAATCGAATTCCATTCAATTCCAATTTAATCTATTAAATTGGAAAACTCATTAAATATTAATAAAAAGAATTATAAATTCCAAATCAGAACTTCACTATTAATTGGGTTAAAGAAAAAAAGTTATTTAAAACACTGTCCACGATAAACCCAAAAATCCAATTTCAATTATATATCAATTAACTGGTAAACTTCTCTAAAACTTAATTAAAAGATCTGTTCTTTTCTCAACTAGTTTGAAGAACAATGTTATTTAAGACACCATTCACGACAAACCCAAAATCCAATTTGATATGAAATACAAGGCTGTGAATAGAAATTTTATTGGCTTATATTCAATTTCAAATTCTGAAACTAACAAATATTGTATTGGGAATAAAGATATTTATGTCTTCCAAATTCCTCAACAATATACGTATAATCACAAAATCCAATATCGAAATATTCCGAAGATTATTTCCATTTCAATTCATACGTTAAAAAATTCTGGTTATATCAAAACCATTTCAAATCCAATTTATTTATTTAAAAACATTGGATTATTCTTCTAGTTAGTAGCTCATTCATTTCGATAAAAATCTAATTATATCTTTCCAAACTTGGAGTTTTTCATCCAAAAATCTATCAAATCATTTATTATGATTTTACATGATTTCTCCATAGTTCTATTAATTTTATTAAGGCCTTTACAGTCAATTTCCTATATCGGCCACCGAACTGCATCCATAACGACCTTTTCCAAAATTGATTTAAACATAATTTGAAACCAACTGTTCAATTTTAAATCTCATATATTCATTGCAAAACTCTTTTCGATGCGAACCCAATGGTTCTGGTATTAGGAGAATCCTACGGTCGGATCTCCCGTTACGTCAATTTGAAGTTAATGGTCTAAATTCGCGAATGGTAGCTGCGCGGCGAGTTCTATTCAAGCCATTTAAATATATATATATATATATATATATATATATATATATCTGTATATCGTCAATTTCCATTTAAAACGTATTTTATAAATCGTTTATAAATTCATTTTAAATCGATTTTAGCTTTATTTTCAATTTTAAATAAAAATTGAATATTCCATATCATTATAAAATTTAAATGATAATATTTTTAAAATATCGGATTTTGAAATCAATTCTTTTTATATTCATTATAAAATGAATAACATCGATCGATAAACCCGTTCGGGTTAAAATGGAGAATATCTACTTACTCGACTTCATATATTCCAAATTTTCGTGTCCATCCAAAATCGGGCATCAAAATCATATTTTAATTCTTCACTGTATATTATTTTAAAATATTCGTTATTTTAAAATATTCTTTATTTTAAAACATTCGTTATTTTTGAATCGAAAGGCGACTCAATCAATTACAATATAATTTCAGTTATATGGATTTCATACATCACATGTATTCAATCATAATGATAAACAATCATTCAACATCCAACATTATCCAGAGTGCAATTTACAACTGTATAAGCATTAAAATAAATAAATAATGCTCACCACAGCCTGTAAACCCATCAATTGACATACCACTAATTATTAGGATCAGTGTATGTCAAGTATCATCCCAATACCTGTGTGGGGTTTCAAACAACAACAGCCGATTTAAATAAATCATTTGTTAATAAATTTAACCAATTCAAATTCGATTTTAATTATTTTTCTACTTAACCAATTTTCACTGTTTTAATATATAGATGATTATTTTGTCCATTTTCATCTATAAGTTCAATATTAACATTTCTAACATGTTAAATAGCACAAAATCGTCATCACAATACAAAAATCATCAAATCATCCAAATAAATAAATACTCAACTACCTAATGCCATTTACGGCGCCATAAGTGGCCACTCGCGGAGTATGAAATCCGAGTGTCGGTAGTATCCATACATTGCTTCCAATTTTTGTGATTTGTGTGAATTCGAGTGTTGAACTCCATACAAGACAGATAAAAATATATACTGGAAATTTCTATATATTTACTATTATAAAATAGTTAACAAACTATACAAAATTTTAGTGAGAGAATTCTCACATTGGTTCCACTCTGCCATTCTTTTATTTTCGAATTTATTCTGTTTGGATTTCAATTTGCCTCAGTTTATAATTTGCTCCAAATCGTTTCTAGTCAGTTCCATGTTGTAGATAATTTCATCACGATCCAACATGTCTGAAATCGTCGGATTTGGACCTCGTATGAAAAGATATGATAATATTTGCATTTCATTACATAATTCAACTATTAAATAAAAACCAAAACTAATTAATTATTCTACATTAATCCCTCTCCTCAACGTTTCTTCTTGAAGCCGCACAAACCAACCCATTGTTCAAAACTATTAGCCGTCATCGCTCCTTACTCCGTTGATCGGAGGTCCATCGAATGCTGGTCATCGTCGTGCCCTGACACCGTCCTCCTGCGCCTGTGGTGGCACGAATTCCGGTGCACCCTAGGCCATCAAATCAACGTTCGAATGCGAAGGGTTTAGGCCCCAATTTCTAATGATTTAGTCCACCAGAAATACTGATGTTCATATAGATTTAAAGTTCGGAGAATTCTCTTCGATTTTTTCTTTATAAGTTTGAATAATCACTGAGTGGATTAAGAGGATTTAACGCAACAATTTTCAGCCATTCAAAAGAGAACGGCGGCGCATTTCTGTTTAGAGGGAGGCAAGGGTTTTGACCCCTTTGACCCTATATATATAAAATATAAATTAATATTTAATTCCAGCAATGCTTCGTTAATGCTCGTAACTCCAAATAACCCCAACGACTATCGCCCCTAGATAATTACCCCCATTTCGAACACCATGGGATATGTTTCATAAGCTAATTCGGCTGTTTTGATCAGTTTTTATTAAAATTAAAATATAAATCAATATATATTGAATTTAAACGTACATTTTAATTTACCGGGGACACATACTGACTTCCAAAATTGCAGGAAAATTATATCTAGCTATGTTTTGACGACACAGCCCTAACGAAACTAATTTCGTCGAATTTGGAGATCGTTTCAAAAATGGCCTTTTTTCTAGTCGATTAAATTCAAACTGAAGTTTCAAAACATGTTTAAATTCACAGCACTCACATATTAATTCCAAAAATTATAAAGCTTGAAAAATAACAATAATTTGACATTCCGGATCCAACAAAAGTGGTTTTGTCGAAAATGGAGGTTGTTTGCAAAATGGCTATTTTTAAGGGCTATATATTATATTAATATATATATATATATATTCCATATCGACTATTTTGAATTTTAAACTGGATAACTTTCAATTTATAAAGTGAAATCTCAATTTCTTACATTCATTAGAAAGATATAGTTAAATAGATTCTAATGTTTCTTGTTTCATCCAATTCTGACTTATATTGATTTCTGTATATTCAATTGAAATTAGAAATTGAATTTTCAAACTGCCACACCATTTCAAACTCGTTTTATAATTAGAATAAATTTATAAGTTCTAACTCCGATTTAAATAAACTTTTTGTTGTTATTATTTAAAATAAATCATTTTAAATATTCAAAAACAATTGAAATAGCTAAAATAAAAAATTTAAATTGGTTCAAAAATCCAGGGTTGTTACTATCTCCCTACTTAAAATCTTTTCGTACTCGAAAAGGAATGGAGCTGGAAGTTGTTTAACAAACCAACTCAACTTTCACTCTAGCTTTCATTCTTCAACTTTTCAGTTTCTAAGAATTTTCTAATTTCTCAAAAATTTGGCTAACACCCTAAATTTTCGAAATATTTCTTCATAACCTCCTTTGTACGGGGAGGGTTTGAAAATTTTATTGGGCCATATTAGGCACCCAATAAATCAATAAAAAGCATACACAATTTTTAGTGACCTATCTATGCCCAAGGGAGATTGTATAAATCATATCTCATGCCTTGCCCAGTGTTGGAAATAAAATAGTCCATGTGTCGTATCTAAAATCAAGAGAGACGTGAATTATTGTCATCTCCAGACCCATGTAGGGTTTTAATTAAATCCTTCCCTGAGCACCATTACATGTATTATTTGTAACTCCCCACCTCCATTAAGGTCACTCGCAAAGGGAATGCCTTAACTTTGGTGGAGCGTTTTAGGTAAAAGATGCAGATAAATAACAAGACAAGCAAATAAAGCAGCAGAAAATAAAGTCATTTTATAAACAATCTGGTTCAGTCAAGCTTTTACAACAACTGTCTCAATCATACCATAAAGTAATACATAGAACTTCTGTCTTGATTCAAAAATTTCCAAGTATAAAAGAAGCATAAAAATAACAATGATATTCCCCAATAAAGCATGAACCAGCCATAGCAGTGGAAGAGAGAGTCCAAAGCAATACATCGACTATCTCCGTGCTTGGAAAGAAAACTGAGCTAAGTGGTAACATTTCCTCCTTGTGAACCTAGGGGGGAAATGGAAGAAAAGAGGCGAAACAAACTAGGTCAGACATAAGTCTGGTAAGTCCAGTGACTTTCGGTATGTAAACAGGTAAAAGTAACATGACACAAATAAACTGGATATAACACAATATTGTGATAACCGGGATATCAAGATAACACAAGATTAGCATATGATATGATAAGGCAAGATAAACCGAATGCGCTCTTCTACTCTTTCTCTGCATCGCTACTACCTTATTATTCTGATTTTTATACCTCTGCACCGCCTAACTAGTGTCCCAACTAGTAATCTGTGTAAAATGATAATATTACAATGTGATCCCAATCCCCACAATTTGGTAACCTTCAGGTGTACATCTAGTATGAGGATCTTACCTCAATCAGCCTAATTGCCATGAAGATGTTAGATGTACCCTTACCACCCTATCGATCAGCTCCTTACTCATATTATTTTTCCTTGTGTCTGTGTCAATCGGCCCTCTCTTGCGTGTAGATACCCTGTGCTGGTCCCATCATAAGGTGTATCGGCCCTATGATAGCAACCCGACACGATTCAAGGTGCACAGTGTATAACTACTAGTACCCAGTGTCTGCTTTTTCCACTCCGGAGTACGTGCACGCCCGTAATCCGTCGGAACCTACACTGACGTACCCCCTGCCGTTATTTTGACCGCTTATAATCAGCCCAGAAATCGTGCCCCACCCTGCCTAGTTTCAGGGTACCTTGATACATCTATGTGGGTTACTGCTGAAATGGGTCCCCGTTACTAGGGTTTCTTACTGGTTAAGTTTGTGGGCCTATATTTACTAATATTACCCACCAACCCGATATTTACTTAACCGTTCCACCGATTCGAACATGTTTACTTAATGGTTAAGTTTGTGGGCCTATATTTACTAATATTACCCACCAACCCGATATATACTTAACCCTCCCACTGATTCAAACATGTTTACTTAATGGCTAAGTTTTCGGGCCTATATTTACTAATATTACTAACCAACCCGATATGTACTTAACCCTCCCACACATTATGTCATATTGGTTAAGTGTTGTCCATTCATGTTAACTTAACCCACCCACTCATCATGTCATGTTGGTTAAGTGTTTCTTATTTACCCTTCTCACTTGTCATGTTGGATTGGTTAAGTGTTTCCTTTTAACTTAACCCCGTTCATTCATCATGTTATATTGGTTAAGTATTTCCCATTTACTCAACCCCATTCGTTCATCAAGTTACATTGGTTAAGTGTATCTTATTAACTTAACCCTACGCGTTCATCATGTTGTATTGGTTAAGTGTCGTCAATCAATTCAAGTTAACTTAACCTACCCACTTGTCGTGTTACATTGGTTAAGTGTTGCCTTCTTGTGTTCACTTAACCCTTCCCATTCATCATGTTATATTGGTTAAGTGTTGCTCACTTGTTTTAACTTAACCCTACCCATTCATCATGGCGTATTGGTTGAGTGTTTCTTATTAACTTAACCCTACTCACCTGTTTAATTAACATGTTGTATTGGTTAAGTGTTGCGTAAATTAACTTAACCCTAGCATTCTGATATTTGCATGTCTTGCTTATTAGCATTAATTCATTCATTAACGCCTTAACCTCTCACATTATAACTGTTGTTTGCGGTTGCTGGATGTGCCAGGTGGTTTCGGGCAGACTTCTACCGCAAACTCATTCTATCCTCAGGTTTTTGGGCTAAATGTGCTAACCTCTCACATTAGATCTGTGTTGTTGCAGTTACTAGATGTGTCGGGCGGTTCCGGGCAGTTTTACACCACAACTCAATCTAACCTCCGGTTAGGCATGTTTATCTTTTTAGCATATTTACCATACATGTCCAAGTCTAGATTTTATATGATAATTATCTCAAATTCACAAAACTAGTCATGTTCCAATTCTCAAGTTAGACATCAACAAAGCTAATTGCAAGTTATGCCCCCACAAATTCAAATTCAAGTTATTACTCAACATAGGTTACAGCCAATCTTCCCAAATTTGCACTAATTGTCATGGCCCAAAATCACAATATACATTATTATTGGCATCCTAACCAATAGTTATTCCAAATCTAGATTAATATTCCAATTTATAGTTTACGCCCAATCTAGATTTAATATTTTAATTTACCCCCAGTTCGCAACAATAACAATTATGCCCCAAAACTTGATTTATATGTCAATTAACCCAAACTTGTAGTTATAATGATAATAATGCCCAACATCACTTGCAAGTTATACCTAACTCTCAATTACAATTTACGCCCAATAGTACATAAAATAGATTAGGTACAATTCCCCCGTATTCCAATCTTATATATGTATAACATGATTTCGTCTAGGTTCGAGACAACCTAGAACCATATTAAAAGGGGAAGAAGAGGAAACATAAAAGATTAGGCATAAAATAGCCATACGATGCTAGATTTGATAATAGTAATATCAAGAACATAAAAGAAATATAGATCTGAATTACATCGCAGGCTTAAATTTGATAGATTACATTTTAATAGTATCGCAGGCACTATTCTGATAAAATAGATTTGAATAACATCGCAGGTACAAATTTGATAAAATAAATTTGAATAACATCGCAGGCACAAATCTGATAAAATAGATAGGATAAATCTGAAAAGGATTATCTCACAATCAGTTATAGCTTGGATTCAGATGATTACATGCCAAGAAATTCACTTAAGAATTCACATCTGAAAGTAACTTGAACTTACAAAACAAAGAATAATCTTGTTTTCTGGGATCTGTTTTCCGAAATTGAAAAGATATCCTTTGATGTAGACTATTGATTCTCTAGTTTAGCTTTGATTTGTAGATTTTAACTTGTTTTCTGTTTGCTTTCAAGTTGGAGAAAAATGGTGGCTATGCTATGTTGACCATGGACAGCATGATGGCTTCTTAGAATGAAATTATGAGTTCTAGGGTTAGGGTTTGGAGTTATTTATATAGAAGTTTAAATTAATGAGAGCTTTTAGATCAACCTAGGAGATATCAAAGCCATCCAGACCAAATAAAGCCAACCAGAAGTCGCCATATATGCCCTAATGAATCAGAATTCGACCACCAGGCCAAACAGAGAAGGACACACCAGCATAGAGGTAGAAAATTAGCCACAGGAACCAAATCCAAAAGGGGTCGACTCCCTACGGGGGGGTCGACACCTATGTCGACTCCCCTACAGGGGGGTCGACACCTAGGTCGACTCCCCCTAGGGGGGTCGACACCCTGAGCGGGAATTTCCCCTCTCAGCCTATTCTTCTTGAATTTCGAATTTTGAACTTGGTTTGAGATGTTTAATTATTATTTATATTTTTTGTTTAAACTTTAAATCTTCTGAACTCTATATCTTCTTCATATGGAGTCCGATTCACGCAAACTCAGATTCTATCTCAAACAGAATTCCAAGACGAACGCAATGACATAACCTATTTCCACTAAATTCCACTTTTAAAATTAAGTATTCTATAATTCATTACTTTAATATTTGTAGAAAATACGAGGTGTTACATTCTCCCCTCCTTAAAGGATTTCGTCCCTGAAATCTTCAAGTCAAGAAGAATATATATCCTACCATCCAATCATCCATCTACTCAACCATCAAACACAGGCATCCACTGTCCTTTAAAAGATCTCTAGTGCTTTCATGATTGTATGCATAGTGTGTGTATATGTCCTTATCTAATGCAAAATCAGGTAGTCTACTGATTCAGTTGACCTCGTTAATGCAAATCATGATAGTGCCATGAGTCCATTATGTATGCGATTATTCCTAATCGTACTTTATAACATCTACATGAGTGCACAATCATTCATACAAGTGCAACATCCATATGACAACACATCAAGTTTCAATCCATATACATATATGCATATGCAATATGAAAGTGACTGATTCGATCTAATACCTAATGTGTGTGTATATGCATCCACGAGCAACCACTAGCAAACACTTACATCCACTTGCATCCAACAAACATAACATGTTTCAGACACATGTTTACATCCATTGGCTTCTACCTAAGGATTGACGATAGGATTGAGAGGATATACTTACAAGATAAAGACTAACATGCAAATAAACATTACAAAAAATAGAGATCAAGGATGTAACACCCCGTAATTCTATTAATATTAATATTCACAAATTAAAGAATAACTAATCTAAGACGTGAGAATTGTGGGAAACGGGTTGTGGCATTGTGTTCGTCTCGTAATTCTGGTTGAAATAGAGTCCGAGTTTGCGTGAATTGGACTTCGTATGAAGAAGTTATGGCCATCGAAGTTTCAGAAAATTCAAAACAGCTCGCATGAAATTTAAAAAACAAACTGAAAATGCAGAAGCGGGTTGGGTGGGAAAAATTCCCGCCCAGGCAGGTCGAATGGGGAGTCAACACTAGTGTCGAACCCCCCCCCCCCCAGGTCGACTACCATGTCGACCTCCCCCCCAGGTCGACTATAGTGCCGACCTAGTCAGTCGGCTAGGGTTTTGACTGAGCCCAATCTTGAGCTGCTGATGTGTCTTTAGGGTTGAGTTGGCAAATTAAACGGTTCAGGTTAGTTCTCAATTGATATGATGGTCTAAATAAACCCTAAACTCTATAAATACCTAGGTAGTCTCTCAGTCTAATTCACATGAAAAATAGAATAGCTACCGTCATACCGCCGCCATGGAACTCAGTCTAGCCGCCGCCAACTAAGAAGGAAGAAAAGATAATCAAATTCTAATTCTACTCAACTCTAAAGCAAATCAAGACTCTCTTTTCTTCTCTAATAGTGAGTATGATGATCTTAACAAGATTATTGTTAAACTAATTAGATTAAGTCATGAATGGATTATGAGCAGATGATGTGAATTGTCATATATGTTGTTGTAAACCTTATGCTATCATGTATGTTATAAATCCTAATCTATTTACCCTATATGTTGTAAATCATGCTATGATGATGTTATGTATGTTGAGAGTTTCTATGCTAAGTTGTGATGAATCATACATGTTAAAAAGCCATGATGTTACTATCTATGCTAATTAGTTCATGTTAATCAAATCATAATATTGATACTATTTGGGCTATGTTGATCTATATGACAAGTCACATATGCAAGTTTAGGTTGATTAGTAAAAGTTATGAACATATGCCCTGACACCTATTTAGATTTAGAATTATGCTATGACATATGTGAATTCTATGTATTAGATGCTAGTTCACACCACCATTATGTTGCATAAAACCCCATATGCAAGTTTATACATAAATTTGGGTTATGATCATATCATCTAAATTGTGACATTTAACAAGTTGACACCTTTAGATCCTTAACATGTGTAGTTTATGCAAGTTTCAGCCTTATTATGATTGGATCATTTTATTTGTTTATGTGTTGTGATAATTTATCTTTGTGCTATGAGTTAGACTATTTGAGTCTAACGTATATTCTACGTTGAATAAGCGAACATATAAACGTGGGGTATGGGTAATATTAAGAAGAAGTTGGGGTGCAATTGATATGATTTTGCATGCCATGAGTGGATGACCATAATTGAGTCAATTATGGACATCATTAAAAGTGGACTTAATTAATAATTTGAATAGGGAATTATTAAAACTGGGATAAAAGATTATAAGTGATAATCAATGCTTAGGACACGAGGTTGGACTCGTTTGTGACGTAAACCTGCCCGGACCCGCCCGGCAAATCTAGTGGTCACAAATGTCAGCCCAATGTGAGAGGACCTAGGCCTAAACTAAAGCATAACAGTTGTAAAGACATGAGGTTAGACTCTATTATGGTGTTGGACTACCCGGACCCGCCCGGCAAATCCAGCTGCCATAAATGCCAGTCTGATGTGAGAGGTCTTTATGAGGTTATGGCCTGAATGAATTAAGAAATGCTTAACCAGATAAACATGTAAGGTGGGACATGGGGGTTAAGTAGGTGCCTTGGGTGGCATGAGGAATCTAGTGGGTGCCCTTAGTGGCATGTGAAATACGATTAGTAAGACTTAACCAAACACACATGTAAATGAACATGACTAAGAGGGTTAAGTGGGATGTACTAGTGGACAAGCTTAGGTGGGTATCTTGTGGGGGCCCATTTCAACCAGTATCCCAAACGTATCTTTGTGGGCTCGACCCAAGTCGAGGACGGGACACGCATGTTGGGCTTGACTATAAGAGGCCAAAACGGGGAGCGGTGGCAACGCAAGTCCAACGGGTTTCATATGCGTGTGTGGACCCGGGCTGGTAGGTAAGACGTTGTTGCATCGTGTAGGTATAAGCCGTGCATTCTCAAGTTGTATCGGGTTTCCACTTTAGGGGAGTGATACACCCCACTATGGGGCCAACACGGGTATCTACGAGTAGGGAGCCGATCAAAAGTGGGTAGTGGGGTACACCTAGTGGAGATAGGGGCAGACGACACCTATGTAGTCAGCTAGGGGTACGTAAGGCTATTTATATAATTTCTGTGTGAAGCAAGTGTGATCAACCTTTAGGGTGACTGGTGCAGTACAGTGTAGCAATTGTTCGTTAGTAATTAGGTGCGCCTTTAACGCTATCTTTAACGTTATCTTAAACATTATCTTTATCTGCTCATTCCATTCCTAATAGATCATAGACATTTACTTGTCTTCCAGCTTATGCCTTAGTCTAGTTATTTTGATAATAGTATTGTTAGAATTATCATACTCGCCAGACTTTGTGTCTAAGCCCCTCCATTTCTATCCTTTTTCCCCCTCCAGGTCCTCAGGTTAGGCCTAGCTCTAGTGGAGTTTGATTGGATTGCTTCACCTCTCTTTGGAAAGCTTGGACCGTTGAAGTAAAGTCCAGCTTGTTATCTTCTTTAATGGCTATTTGTGTAATGGGATTATGTATTTTGTTTTATCAAGATGGATAATGTACTTGACTCTGATTTATGGTTTTATGATATAACAAACATGTTTAATTTCCGCTGCAATAAAATGAAGTTTTAGATTTCCAAGTACTACTTATTTTCTGTCTTGTTGTAATTTTTCTGTTCTATATTCACTTAAAATCTCCATGTAAGTTAATGCATTCCCTTTGTGAGTGACATTAATGGACGTGGGGTGTTACACGTGGTATCAGAGCTAAAGGTTACCAGAACATATAAAATTTTTAGAAAAACTATTTTTCTAAAGTATTTTTGGAAGAAGTGCTTTCAAAAACATGTTTTAATGAATAATTTGAAGAGGAAAGTTTTTTTTAAGAAAAACATAATCCCCAATATCCATATCTTATCTTTCGAATTCTCCATTTTGAATCTTTCCTTTTTCGTTTCAGCATGGCTGAAGGTCTTAACCTACCTGACGATGTAACGATGCCAGGATGGTATAGGAGGCTATTAGAGGCTAGGGCCGCCGCAGGTCCGGCCAATGTTCCTCCACCACCAGTTGCACCCGTTCCTCCTCCTCCTTGCGTAGATACTTTTGCAAAGACGTGCAAGGAATTTAAGGCTATGGGTGGAAAACCTTTTCAAGGGTCAGAAACATTTGTGGAAGCTAGAGATTGGCTTAGGGAGTTGGAAGAATTGCTAGAGATCTTTGAAGTAGAAGAAGGGAGGAGAGTCAAGTTAGCAGCTTGGTTAATGAAGGGAGAGGCCTCGTTTTGGTGAGAGTTCACTAATGGGGAGCGTCCTGTTGATTATTGGGTAGATTTCAGATGTAGGTTTGAGGCGAAGTTTCTCTCAAGGGAAGAAGAGAATCTATATATGGAAAGGTTCTTGACATTAAAGCAAGGAAGCTCATCGGTGAAAGAATATGTCAACAAATTTAATCAGTTAGCGAGTTTTGGCTTAGACTTAGTGAACACGCCGGAGAAGAAGGCACTGAGGTTCGTTAATGGATTGAATGAACCGTTGCAAGGGTTGGCTATGACCCACATCCCTATGGGGGCCAGCTTTGAGAAGCTTGTAGACATGACACTCATGCACGAGGAGAAAGGCGCTAAAGCTGATAAGGCACTCGAGAAGAAAGGGGATCAGAAGAAACCTCAACAGCAAAAAATGAAGGGTGGTAAAGACAATAATGGCAAGGGAAAGAAGAAATGCTTTAACTGTGGGACATCTGGCCATCTCAGCAAGGATTGCCGAAAGAAAAAGAAGACCGGCTGTTTTCACTATGGCGAAGCAGGACATCTAGTGAAGGACTGCCCAAAGAAGGGGCAGAGGACAGGAGCTACCTCGGGAGGACAGGTGCAGGCTCTTATGGCACCAGGGCAGGCAAGGGGACAAGTTCAGGCTCTCGCGGTCCCACCGCTGCAAGAAAGAGGTAGAACCATTTCTGTTGAAAGCTTAGTTTTTTTGTTTGATCATCATGTCCGTACCTTATTTGGTTCGGGCGCATCGCATTCGTTCATCTCTACGTCATTAGTTGAATCACTGTACTTAAACACCAGTTTAGTAGAGGATCCCTTAATTGTTTCGAATCCAATTGGGGGCTCAGCTTATTTGTCCATGATGTGTTTGGATTCTAAAATTTCTATACTTAGCATTGAGTTTAGATGTGATGCTTATGTGTTGGGCTTCACGGGCTATGGACTAATTTTAGGAATGGATTGGTTATCCAGAAATGGGGCCGTACTTGATTGTGAAAGGAGAGTAGTTAGGCTCATGACTCGAAATCTTTTGTAATCCTATAGATTCCGTTATGCTAAGTTATTTAGAATCGCTTGACGTGTCTGAGGAAAATCTACAATCTGTTACAGTGGTCCGAGAATACTCGGATGTGTTTGAGGAGGTGAAGGGCTTGCCTCCAAAGCGGGAGATAGATTTTCGAATATATCTTGTGGATAATGCAAAACCAGTATCTTTGCCAGTACGCCACATGGCTCCACGTGAAAGGAAGGAACTTGATAAGAAAGTGAAGGAGTTGCTTGAGAAGGGGTTCATAAGACGAAGTATATCGGAGTGGGGTGCTCAAGTGGTATTTTCCATGAAGGCGGATGGGTCCCTTAGACTTTGTGTGGACTATAGAGAGCTTAATAAGCTTACTAAGAAGAACAGACACCCACTGCCGAGGATTGACGATCTCTTCGATCAGTTAGTTAGCGCCTCAATTTTTTCGCAGTTGGACTTAGCCACTGGTTTCCATCGGTTGAGAGTAGCTGAGGATAGCATTGACAAGACCTTCTTTAGGACTCCGGACGGTTTCTATGAATGGCTAGTGATGCCCTTTGGTTTGACAAACGCCCCCGCATACTTTGTTGATTTGATGAGTAGGGTGTTTAGGGAGTACCTTATCAAATTCGTGGTAGTCTTTGTAGACGACATCTTGATCTTTTCTAAGGATGAAGAAGAGCATGCCCTACATCTTAGGGAAGTGTTGGAGACCCTACGAGCGCATAACCTTAAAGCCAAATTTTTTAAGTGTCACTTCTGGAGGAAGGAAGTACGATTCCTAGGGCACGTGGTTTCCAAGGAAGGGATAGTTGTGGATCTCGCGAAGGTGATGGCCATCCAAGATTGGAAGGTCCCTAAAAATGCTACCGCGGTGATAAGTTTCTTGGGTGTGGCTGGCTACTATAGGAAGTTTATCAAAGACTTCGCAAAGGTATCAGCTCCATTGACACGCCTAACGAAGAAGAACCTAGTTTTCACATGGGACGTAGATTGTGATGATGCGTTCCAACGATTGAAGAGATCTTTGTCTTCAACCCCAGTCTTAGTATTGCCAGACGGGAGTAAGTCGTTTACTGTTTATACTGACGCTTGTGGGACAGGACTAGGCGCAATCTTAATGCAAGAGGGGAGGGTAATAACCTATGGTGGAAGGCAGTTGAGAGCACATGAGAAAAATTACCCTACACATGACCTAGAGTTGGCCGCTATTGTTTTCGCGCTCAAGTCTTGGCGTCATTATCTTCTTGGCTAGAAATTCGAATTATTCACCGACCACAAATCGTTAAAATACTTGTTCTCTCAGAAGGACTTGAACTTAAGGCAGCAGAGGTGGATGGAGTTCTTAGCGTCCTACGACTTCGAGATAGCATATACCCCTGGCAAGGGTAACGTGGTGGCAGATGCCTTAAGTAGAAAAAGATTATCCTTAAGTCCTTTGTTTGTTGAGTAGCGAAGCTTAGAATTCATTTCGATGTTTGACTTTAGACCTTACGTTGACTTTGTACCCGGTTCTCTAGCATCCTTGGAGGTTAGATCTACGCTTTTGGGACGGATTGGCGAGGCACAGTGAGACAACCGACTGTTGGTTGAGTTAGTAGAAAAGCTCAAAGGAGGGGAGTCATCAAGCCATCTCCGTAGGTATACCCTAGATGATAAGGGTTGGTTACGTAGGGACGGTAGACTTTGTGTACCAAAAGACAATGACCTAAGGAAGACCATTCTTGACGATGCACATCGTTCGAAGATGACCATTCATCCCGGCGGGGACAAGATGTACAAAGACATGAAAGGAGGTTTCTATTGGGCCGGTATGAAGAATGATGCGGCCGAGCATGTCGCTAGATGCTTGGTGTGCCAACAAGTAAAAGCAGAGCAAAAGAAACCCGGTGTGTTGCTTCACCCATTGGAGGTTCCACTATGGAAATGGGAAAGCGTCTCGATGGATTTTGTGGATGGATTACCAAGATCAAGGAAGGGTAATATGGGAATTTGGGTTATAGTAGATAAACTTACTAAGAGCGCCCATTTCATTCCCGTGAGGAGTAAGAGGACTGCTCCATGGTTAGTTCTGTATACGTCCGAGAAATAGTTCGTTTGCACGGTGTTCCTTCTAGCATAGTGAGCGACCGCGTTCCTATTTTCACGACCGAATTTTGGAGAATCTTACAAGAGGCGGTAGGGACTCAGTTATGTTTGAGCACCGCATATCATCCTCAGACGGACGGCCAGACCAAGAGGGCGAATCGTATTCTATAGGATCTATATCCTAGACTTTGGGGGTACATGGGAAGAGCATCTTCCATTGGTAGAGTTCGCATATAATAACAGCTTTCAGTCCAGCATTGGCATGGCACCTTTCGAAGCTCTTTATGGACGACCTTGTCGTTCACCTACATGTTTGTGGGAATCTATGGATAAGATCTTACTTGGGCCCGATATGACTAGGGAGACTTCGGAGAAGATCGACTTGATTCGAAGGAGGATAAAAGCAGCACAAGATAGACAGAAATCTTATGCAGACAAGAGTAGAACAGATCTTGAGTTTGAAGTTTGGGACATGGTCTTTATCAAAGTGTCACCATTACGAAACGTTGTTCGCTTTGGGTCCATTGGGAAATTAGCACCAAGGTTCGTAGGGCCGTTTCCTATTAAGGAAAAGATCGTACGGATGGCGTATAAAGTGGAGTTGCCCGAGAGATTTAGTGGTGTACACGACGTATTCCATGTATCACATTTGAGGAAGTGTTTGCACGAGACCGCGGAAGTGGTAGAGCCGAGCTTGCTTAGAGAGGTGGAGGTAGAGCGTGATGCGACGATTCGACGAGCTCCTGCGCGCCTTCTTGGGTCAGAGATCAAGAAGCTGAGAAATCGAGAGGTCCGACTAGTCAAAGTACAATGGGGAGATGATGAGAGCAACGCTACTTGGGAGACAGAAGAAAAGATGCGTTCGTTGTACCCTTTTCTTTTTGAGGGTATGTCCTTTAATTTCTCCTTTATCACTTATCTTGTACTTATCTTACTTTTAGAGTATCCTCTCGCTGGTATTCTTGACCTTTACTTAGGATAACCCTATGGTTGAAACATGTGTTTGAGACATGTCATGTATGATGGATGCAAAGTGGATGCAAGTGTTTGCTAGTAGTTGCTCGTGGACGCATACACACACACTATTAGGCACTAGATCGGCTCAGTCACTTCATACTGCATGTTGCATATAAATGGTTGTATTTAGTAAAATGGATGTATGATGATTGTCTTATCATATGGATGTTGCATTCAGATGATGATTTTGCACGCATATTGAGATAATATGTAGCATTAGGGAACTATTGCATACATAATGGACGCAAGGCATTATCATGATTTGCATTTAGGAGGTCAACTGAATCAGTGGACCGCCTGATTTTGCATTTGATAAGGAACATATACACACACTTCTTGCATATGTTCATACAATATTAGAAGTCTATAAGGACAATGGATGCCTGTATTTGATGGTTGAGTAGATGGACGATTGGATGTTAGGATATACATTCTTCTTGACTTGAAGATTTCGGGGTCGAAATCCTTTAAGGAGGGGAGAATGTAACACCCCGTAATTCATTTAATATTAATATTCACAAATTAAAGAATAACTAATCACAGACGTGAGAATTGTGGGAAACGGGTTACGCCATTGTGTTCGTCTCGGAATTCTGGTTGAAATAGAGTCCGAGCTTGCGTGAATTGGACTTCGTATGAAGAAGTTATGGCCATCGGAAGTTTCAGAAAATTCAAAACAGCTCGCAGGAAATTTAAAATTCAAACTGAAAGTGCAGAAGCGGGCTGGACGGGAAAAATTCCCGCCCAGGCAAGTCGACTGGGGAGTCGACACTAGTGTCGACCTCCCCCCCTCCCCCTCCCCCTCCCCCAGGTCGACTACCATGTCGACCTCCCCCCTAGGACGACTATAGTGTCGACCTGGGTGTCGACCTGGTCAGTGGGCTAGGGTTTTGACTGAGCCCAATCTTGAGCTGCAGATGTGTCTTTAGGGTTGAGTTGGCAAATTAAACGGTTCAGGTTAGTTCTGAATTGATCTGACGGTCTAAATAAACCCTAAACTCTATATATACCTAGGTAGTCTCTCACTCTAATTCACATGAATGATAGAATAGCTACCGTCATACCACCGCCATGGAACTCAGTCTAGCCGCCAACTAAGAAGGAAGAAAAGCTAATCAAATTCTAATTCTGCTCAACTCTAAAGCAAATCAAGACTCTCTTTTCTTCTCTAATAGTGAGTATGATGATCTTAACAAGATTATTATTAAACTAATTAGATTAAGTCATGAATGGATTATGAGTAGATGATGTGAATTGTCATATATGTTGTTGTAAACCTTATGCTATCATGTATGTTATAAATCCTATGCTATGTACCCTATATGTTGTAAATCATGCTATGATGATGTTATGTATGTTGAGAGTTTCTATGCTAAGTTGTGATGAATCATACATGTTAAAAAGCCATGATGTTACTATCTATGCAAATTAGTTCATGTTAATCAAATCATAATATTGATACTATTTGGGCTATGTTGATCTATATGACAAGTCACATATGCAAGTTTAGGTTGATTAGTAAAAGTTATGAACATATGCCATGACACCTATTTAGATTTAGAATTATGCTATGACATATGTGAATTCTATGTATTAGATGCTAGTTCACACCGCCATTATGTTGCATAAAACCCCATATGCAAGTTTATACATAAATTTGGGTTATGATCATATCATGTAAATTGCGACATTTTACAAGTTGACACCTTTAGATCCTTAACATGTGTAGTTTATGCAACTTTCACCCCTATTATTATTGGATCATTTTATTTGTTTATATGTTGTGATAATTTATCTTTGTGCTATGAGCTAGACTATTCGAGTCTAACGTATACGTATAAACGTGGGGTAGGGGTAATATTAAGAAGAAGTTGGGGTGCAATTGATATGATTTTGCATGCCATGAGTGGATGACCATAATTGAGTCAATTATGGACATCATTAAAAGTGGACTTAATTAATAATTTGAATAGGGAATTATTAAAACTGGGGTAAAAGATTAAAAGTGATAATCAATGCTTAAGACACGAGGTTGGACTCGTTTGTGACGTAAACCTACCCGGACCCGCCCGGCAAATCTAGTGGTCACAAATGTCAGCCCAATGTGAGAGGTCCTAGGCCTAAACTAAAGAATAACAGTTGTAAAGACACGAGACTCTTTTATGGTGTAAGACTGCCCGTACCAGCCCGGCAAATCCAGCTGCCATAAATGCCAGTCTAATGTGAGAGGTCTTTATGAGGTTATGGCCTGAATGAATTAAGAAATACTTAACCAGATAAACATGTAAGGTGGGACATGGGGGTTAAGTAGGTGCCTTGGGTGGCATGAGGAATCTAGTGGGTGCCCTTAGTGGCATGTGAAATACGATTAGTAAGACTTAACCAAACACACATGTAAATGAACATGACTAAGAGGGTTAAGTGGGATGTACTAGTGGACAAGCTTAGGTGGGTAGCTTGTGGGGGCCCATTTCAACCAGTATCCCAAACGTATCTTTGTGGGCTTGACCCTTGTCAAGGACGGGACACGCATGCTGGGCTTGACTATAAGAGGCCAAAAAGGGGAGCGGTGGCAACGCAAGTCCAACGGGTTTCATAAGCGTGTGTGGACCCGGGCTGGTAGGTAAGACGTTGTTGCATCGTGTAGGTATAATCCGTGCATTCTCAAGTTGTATCGGGTTGCCACTTTAGGGGAGTGATACACCCCACTGTGGGGCCACCACGGGTATCTACGAGTAGGGAGCCGATCGAACGTGGGTAGTGGGGTACACCTAGTGGAGATAGGGGTAGACAACACCTATGTAGTCAGCTAGGGGTACGTAAGGCTATTTATATAGTTTCTGTGTGAAGCAAGTGGGATCAACCTTTAGGGTGACTGGTGCGGTGCAGTGTAGCAATTGTTCGTTAGTAATTAGTTGTGCCTTTAATGCTATCTTTAACGTTATCTTAAACGTTATCTTTATCTGCTCATTCCATACCTAATAGATCATAGACATTTACTTGTCTTCCAGCTTATGCCTTAGTCTAGTTATTTTGATAATAGTATTGTTAGAATTATCATACTCGCCAGACTTTATGTCTGACCCCCTCCATTTCTATCCTTTTTCCCCCTCCAGGTCCTCAAGTTGGGCCTAGCTCTAGTGGAGTTTGATTGGATTGCTTCACCTCTCTTTGGAAAGCTTGGACCGTTGAAGTAAAGTCCAGCTTGTTATCTTCTTTAATGGCTATTTGTGTAATGGGATTATGTATTTTGTTTTATCAAGATGGATAATGTACTTGACTATGATTTATGGTTTTATGATGTGACAAACATGTTTAATTTCCGCTGCAATAAAATGAAGTTTTAGATTTCCAAGTACTACTTATTATCTGTCTTGATGTAATTTTTCTGTTCTATATTCACTTAAAACCTCCATGGAAGTTAATGCATTCCCTTTGTGAGTGACATTAATGGACGTGGGGTGTTACAAAGGAAATAACCTCAAAAAGGGTATGATGCGCGTATCTAATCTTCGGTCTTCTAAGTCACATCTGCTTGAGCTTCACTTCATCGTGCTCTGACTATCTTGACTTCATGATTGCATAGCTCCTTAATTTCTGTTTACAAAATATGAGCTGGAATTCATTTCAATGTCGCCTCTCGTTTCACCTCTTCTTCTTCCAGTATGCTCGGCACTACAACTTTTGTTGTGTCATGCTAACATTTCCTCAAAAGGAATTCCGAAATCCTATTCACCCTTTCTGTCAAAGGATGATAAACATAACTGCGTACTCATGGCTTCTTGCAATCCATGTAGAAGAACTATCTCTTGAGAGTAAATAGTTGCAACCATGTTACTAAGTGTATATACTAAGATGATTAGAGGTCTCTCCTCTACTTAGCTTGTCCATCATGTCACAAATCAAACCCAAAGCAAGGGTTAGATTTATCTTCATCAATCTAATAAGTGGGGTTGATACCTTTACAAAGTCCTTAATTAACTTCCTATACCAGCCCGCTAATCCAAGAAAACTTCTTACTCCTGTTGAATTCCTTGGGCCCTTCTAATCTTGCACCACAACTGCTTTTGCGATATCTACTATTATCCCTTCCTTGGATATCACCTATCTTAGAAACCTTACTTTTTCTCTCCAAAAATTATATTTGGAGAACCTAGCCTTAAGCTGATACGCTTGGAAGGTATCCGAGACTCCTTTAGATGCAAAGCATGTTCTACTTCACTCTTAGAGAAAACCAAAATATCATCTATGCACAAGCGAAGTGAACCATCCGCCTTTGTAGCGAAAACAACTAGAGCACCCCATTTAGAAGTACTTCGCCTTATGAACCATCTCTCAAGTAACTCTTTTACTTGTTTACTAAGCCCTTCCTTTCCCTTGGAGTCATGTGTCGTACAGGTAATGCAACTGGCTTTGCATTGTCAACTAGATATATGCGGAAGTCCATCTCGTGTTTTAGTGGATAAACCCCTAATCAAAAACATCTATGTACTCATTGACTACTCTAACGGATCGCAAATCGTCGATAGATGCATCAAGTGATTCTAGGTAGCTAAGCCTAACTGATCCCTTAAGATCGCACGAAATCTCGAGGGTATTCCCGAAGCACGTCAAAAGTCTAACTACCCTCCTTTCACAATTACTAACTAACCAATCCATGCCTAGAATCAACCCTTAGCCCATGAAACAAAAAACATAAGCATTACACTTAAACACAATACTTAACATAGCTATTCTCAAGTCCTTACAAACCAAAGATAAATGAGCTGAACCAACAATTGGATTTGAGACGATAATGGGATCTTCAACTATACAAGTACTATGGTGCAGAGACTCAACTATGGAAGAAGATATAAACGAATGTGAAGCGCTAAAATCAAAAAGAGTACTAACAGGATTATTAAAAAGAAAAACTAAACTTTACTATCTCTCTCTTAGGTACACTGGCGGTGAAAACATGCACTTGCCTTCCTGAAAATCCTGTCCTTTTCCTTCAGGCAATCCTTGATAAGATGCCCTGCCCCACCATGCTGAAAATAACCACTTGTCTTTTTCTTCCTACAATTAAATGACCCGCTATACCGCAGAAAAGACACTTCCTCTTATTGCGGGATCTATTATTTCTTCCACCCTTCTTATATTCCAATCCTTTGTTTGTGATTCTTCCCCCTTTGGCCTCTTTCTTTTTACCTCCTTTGTGAACCATGTTGACAAGTCTCTCGAAGGTTGCCTCATCGCACAAAGAACCCTATAAAGCTTGGAAGAGAATTAGCCGTAGGTGAAACTACTACGACTATGGATGGAGGTTGGGCACTTCTTCGCCCTTTGACCGGTGTCGAGTCTCATCCAGCCTACGAAACCATGTCGCGATGAGGTTAAATCGCTGAAAGGCAGGAGCCTCGGAGACTCAGGAAAGAAGGAAACAAGGATTCAAACAGAGGATCAAAAGATAGTGCATATGACTTTGGGGAATATACCTTTAAAACAAAACTTTTCTTTTGAAAATGCTTCTTTTAAAACCATTTTGAAAGTAATTTTTCGAATCTTTTATCTAATCCGGTAACCTTCAGCTCTGGTACCATGTGTAACACCCCACCTCCGTTAAGGTCACTCACGAAGGGAATGGCTTAACTTTGGTGTAGCGTTTTAGGTAAAAGATGCAGATAAATTACAAGACAGACAAATAAATCAGCGGAAAATAAAGTCATTTTATAAACAATGTGGTTCAATCAAGCTTTTACAACAATTGTCTCAATCATACTTAAAAGTAATACATAGAACTTCTGTCTTGATCCAAAAACTTCCAAGTATAAAAGAAGCATAAAAATAACAATGATATTCCCCAATAAAGCATGAACCAGCCATAGCAGTGGAAGAGAGAGTCCAAAGCAATACATCGACTATCTCCGTGCTTGGAAAGAAAACTGAGCTAAGTTGTAACATTTCCTCCCTTTGAACCAGGGGGGGGGGTCGGAAGAAAAGAGGCGAAAAAAACTAGGTCAGACGTAAGTCTGGTAAGTCCGGTGACTTTCAGTATGTAAACAGGTAAAAGTAACATGACATGAATAAACTGAATACCAGACAATACCGTGATAATCGGGACATCGAGATAACATAAGATTATCATATGATATTATAAGGAAAGATAAACTGAATGCGCTTCTACTCTTTCTCTGCCTCGCTACTACCTTGTTATTCTGATTTTTATACCTTTGTACCGCCTAACTAGTGTCCCAACTAATAATCTATGTAAAATGATAATATTACAACTTGATCCCAATCCCCGCAATTATGGTAGCCTTCAGGTGGACATCTAGCATGAGGATCTTACCTCAGTCAGCATAATTGCCATGAATATGTTAGATGTACCCTTACTACCCTATCGATCGGCTCCTTACTTGTATTAATTTTCCTTGTGTCTATGTCAATCGGCCCTCTCTTGCGTGTAGATACTCTGTGTTGGTCCCAGCATAAGGTGTATCAGTCCCTATGATAGCAACCCGACACGATTCAAGATGCACAATGTATAACTACTGATACCTAGTGCCTACTTTTTCCACTCTGGAGTAAGTGCACGCCTGTAATCCGTCGGAACCCACACTAACATACTCCCTGCCGCTATTTTGACCGCTTATAATCAGCCCAGTAATCGTGCCCCACCCTAGCTAGTTTCAGGGTACCTTGATACATCTATGTGGGTTACTGCTGAAATGGGTCCCCGTTACTAGGGTTTCTTACTGGTTAAGTTTGTGGGCCTATATTTACTAATATTACCCACCAACCCGATATGTACTTAACCCTCCCACTGATTCAAACGTGTTTACTTAATGGTTAAGTTTGTGGGCCTATATTTACTAATATTACCCACCAATCTGTTTTGTACTTAACCCTCCCACTGATTCAAACATGTTTACTTAATGGTTAAGTTTGTGGGCCTATATTTACTAATATTACCCACCAACCCGATATGTACTTAACCCTCCCACACATTATGTCATATTGGTTAAGTGTTGTCCATTCATGTTAACCCACTCATCATGTCATGTTAGTTAAGTGTTTCTTATTAACCTTTCTCACTCGTCATGTTGGATTGGTTAAGTGTTTCCTATTAACTTAACCCCGTCCATTCATCATGTTATATTGGTTAAGTATTTCCCATTAACTTAACCCCATTCGTTCATCAAGTTACATTGGTTAAGTGTATCTTATTAACTTAACCGCACGCGTTCATCATGCTGTATTGGTTAAGTGTCATCAATCAATTCAAGTTAACTTAACCTACCCACTTGTCGTGTTACATTGGTTAAGTATTGCCTTCTTGTGTTAACTTGACCCTTCCCATTCATCATGTTATATTGGTTAAGTGTTGTTCTCTTGTTTTAACTTAACCCTACCCATTCATCATGCCGTATTGGTTAAGTGTTTCTTATTAACTTAACCCTACTCACCTGTTTAATTAACATGATGTATTGGTTAAGTGTTGCCTAAATTAACTTAACCCTAACATTCAGTTATTAGCATGTCTTGCTTATTAGCATTAATTCATTCATTAACGCCTTAACCTCTCAAATTAGACCTGTTGTTTACGGTTGCTGGATGTGCCGTGCGGTTCCGGGTAGATTTCTACCACAAACTCATTCTAACCTCGGGTTTTTGGGCTAAATGCGCTAACCTCTCACATTAGATCTATGTTGTTGTGGTTACTGGATGTGCTGGGCGGTTCCGTGCAGTTTTACGCCCCAACTCAATCTAACCTCGGGTTAGGCATGTTTATCTTTTTAGCATATTTACCATACATGTCCAAGTCTAGATTTTATTGCTAATTATCTCAAATTCACAAAACTAGTCATGTTCCAATTCTCAAGTTATACCTCAACAAAGATAATTGCAAGTTATGCCCCACAAATTCAAATTCAAGTTATTACTCAACATAGGTTACACCCAATCTTCTCAAATTTGCCATAATAGTCATGCCCCAAAATCACAATATACATTATGATTGGCGTCCCAACCAATAGTTGTGCCCAATCTAGATTAATATTCCAATTTACAGTTTACGCCCATTCTAGATTTAATATTTTAATTTACCCCAAGTTCGCAACAATAACAATTATGCCCCAAAACATGATTTATATGTCAATTAACCCAAACTTGCAGTTGTAATGATAATGATGCCCAACATCACTTACAAGTTATACCCAACTCTCAATTACAAGTTACGCCCAATAGTATATAAAATAGATTAGGCCCAATTCCCCCGTATTCCAATCGTATATATGTATAACAAGATTTCGTCTAGGTTCGAGACAACCTAGATCCATAATAAAAGGGGAAGAAGAGGAAACATAAAAGATTAGGCATAAAATAGCCATACGATGCTAGATTTGATAATAGTTATATCAGGAACATAAAAGAAATATAGATCTGAATTACATCGCACGCATAAATCTGATAGATTACATTTGAATAGTATCGCATGCACTATTCTGATAAAACAGATTTGAATAACATCACAGGCACAAATCTGTTAAAATATATTTGAATAACATCGCAGGCACAAATCTGATAAAATAGATAGGATAAATCTGAAAAGGATTATCTCACAATCAGGTATAGCTTGGATTCAAATGACTACATGCCAAGAAATTCAATTAATAATTCACATCCGAAAGTAACTTGAACTTAAAAAACAAAGAACAAATCTTGTTTTCTGGGATCTATTTTCTGAAATTGAAAAGCTATCCTTGGA
The DNA here is from genome assembly GCA_030737875.1 of Allium sativum. NCBI lineage: Eukaryota > Viridiplantae > Streptophyta > Magnoliopsida > Asparagales > Amaryllidaceae > Allium > Allium sativum. The sequence continues at coordinate 831,254,298 of CM060912.1, read as the reverse complement.
TGTAGACTATTGATTCTCTAGTTTAGCTTTGATTTGAAGATTCTAACTTGTTTTCTGTTTGCTTTCTAGTTATAGAAAATGGTGGCTATGCTAGGTTGTCCATGGACAACATAACGGCTTCTTAGAATGAAATTTTGAGTTCTAGGGTTGGGGTTTGGAGTTGTTTATATAGAAGTTTAAATTAATGAGAGCCGTTAAATCAACCTAGTAGATATCAGAGCCATCCAGACCAAACAAAGCCAACCTGAAGTCGCCACATATGCCCTAATGACTCAGAATTCGACCACCAGGACAAACAGAGAAGGACACATCAGCACGGAGGTAGAAAATTCATCACAGGAACTAGATAAAAAAGGGGTCGACTCCCTACAGGGGGGAACAACACCTAGGTCGACTCCCCCTTGGAGGGGGGTCGACACCCTGAGCGGGAATTTTCCAGCTCAACCTATTCTGCTTGAATTTCGAATTTTGAACTTGGTTTGAGATGTTTAATTATTATTTATATTTTCTATTTAAACTTGAAATCTTCTGAACTCCATAACTTCTTCATACGGAGTCCGATTCACGCAAACTCGGGTTCCATCTCAAGCAGAATTCCGAGACGAACACAATGGCGTAACCCGTTTCCCCTAATTTCTACTTTTAAAATTAAGTATTCTTTAATTCGTTACTTTAATATTTACAGAAAATACAGGGTGCTACATTACTTAATTATGTCCATAATCAGTCTTCTATTCAACCAATAGTTCAGTCATCGCCATACGAGCATCTCGCCCTTGTGGAAATCCAAACCTCGTCATATAAGCACCAAATGGTTGTATGGAATATGATATGATATGTCGTATTCATGTAGTATGCAAATGCGGTGTAGTTCATAATTTATTTGTTGCTATCCTAAGGCGTTGTTTTTAGTCTCACACAGAACAACCATCACACCGCATCCAAAAACACTCACAGGAGTTATTATAATAATAAAATTGTGCAATCAACTCATTAAGGTGCACCTATTTGTTTGGCACACAATATTTTTCTCTGCTCAGCAGTAAATCCAGATGCTGCTCAACATGTATATATATGCATATCTATCTAATAGATAAGTCCAATTCAAACTAAATTTTCTATTCAGCTCTATATTATAATTGATTTGGTTTTATTTATCATTCATTCTCATGTTGGTTAAATTAATTATCATACAAATATTTTTATTAGTTAAACTAATAATCACACAAAACAACCAGCAATCAATTTGTTTATTAAATTTTCAAACATATAAACATATACTTAAAAATCATATTTTTAGTGTTAAATCACGAACAATAAATTCTAGCTAAGTTTTGGTTCTCACACTAGTCAATTGGAAATATATAGATATCTCACTTTCGAAACTTGAAAATAACACTGATGATGGGGCCCCATCATGAAAATCATCCCCGGGCGACAAGTGTGTGATTCTATATCTATCCAGTATATTTGAGACTTCGAATATACGTTCATGACACGTATATGCAAAATCTTCATATACTCAATTGTCCAAAATCAATATAAAATAAAATATACAAATACATATAATAAGATATAATTTTCAAAACTAAATTTGTTTTTATAAATAATACTCTTCGAACTCATTCTAGGATATTGCTGATCCTATCTCTAACGAGTTATTCTCATAGGATGTTAGTAATCCTATCTCTAATGAATTCTTTTGTTTGGTTCTTACGTGTCTTGTTCTCGAGCTTTCTAAAACTAAAGCTATGATAACAAACTAAAATGACCCAAACTTCCCATATCTGAAAAGCCAGGATTTCTTTGAGAACATGACAAATCAGAACATAAACAATAGAACATTTCTATGCTGTTACAACAATTACATCAGAGTACAAGAATATATCACAGTATGAATAAATATTGCACAGCGGAAAAATATCAGAGATGTAAATTACATTCAAATATAAAATGTATAAATACAACATATAACGGAAAATACAACAACTAGCAAAACTGAAAGACATAGACGAATACAAAGCTTTCCGAATATATCTCCAACTGTAATCCAGGATCCTATGAAAAGAAATCTACGAAAACCAAAACTACTAGCTTCTCGTGTGGAAAATATGGGCACCCAGAGTTTAGGTAGAAACAATAAACTCCGAGTTAGTCATGGGACCGGTGTGAGAACTAAAAACAGTTATTAAGCTTTACTTTAAAAGTTAGGAAATCATAGGACCACGCCATATAACACGGAACTGGTTTACTCCACATGAATCTTAGTTTAAAATAAAATAACGCAATACTTTTCAGAAAATGAAGCTATAATAAGACTCAGGTCCCATCACACAATACAACGCAAGCCGGAGGATAGAATTTTACCTTATAACAGCCAAACATGCTTGGTATATTTAAAACAAATCATTTTGATATTACTATAAGTGCATAGTGTCAAAACCAACTTCAAATATAAATGTACCAATTATATATGGCATGAGCGACCCATCCCACTATGTCGCCATATAGGTTTAAATCTAAAGCCGAAAAATGTCTTATTGGAAATGGGATTTTCATCATGAGTCAAGGCAAGGGATGGTCTGTTTACCGATTTGGGCCATCTCTAGCGGAATGACCGAGGATCCCCTGCAGTGAACCCTTGGATCCTCCAAGGCCAGTCCACTCTTACTTTAGTGGATTGGAAATTCCTGAACACACGTTTCCCGGTCCTATCGAACCTCTAAAATGGTCAGCACGTCAACCAATCATATCCGAGGCGCCTCACAATCCATCATCCACATAAGTAAAAATGTCTGGGCTCCATACCATGACACCACTTCTAGCTAGAAAGAAACACATGCACTCCTTGGGTCACTTATCCCATTTCTAACCCATGCTGGGGTGTGAGGTTCGCGAATTAACACTATACACAAAGTATGCTAACTAAAGCTGTGCTTTGATCATTATCCACAAGACTCTGCTTTTTTACAAAAAGCCTTGATCATTTGCATCTTAGCATGCCACATTGACAATTCACGTCATACGACTGATGTCTATCGATATATAACCTCTAAGCTCGTGCGTCTCAAAGAAGGGTGTTAAGCAAGAGAATAAATTCTCCGCCACCAAACAGATATATATATATATACAATAGAAATCAATCAACATAGAATGAATCCAATGTCAGACACACATCCATTTACAAGCCGTTCTGGTTCTGAACGAAACCGGAGGCACCTTATTCCTCGTCCCATATGTCCAAAACAGAAGAGAGATCCTCGAATATCCAGTCAATCTCCAAGTATGTCTGGATGATCGACACTTATTACCTTTTCTTGGACGTAAAGCCTAATGAAGACATCAGTAATCATGCATACGATGTGAAGATCTCCGGTCTTCAACCATCGTCTTCATCGTCGACTTTTAGTCATTGTGTTAATTATTCAGATTGGGTTAAACCCGGTCGTTCCAAATAATTCGCGTATCTTATAATCAAGTGCTATAATAACACATCATACACCTCATTCCAATCCAGAATATTCTTTTATTCAAATATTCAGTTCTTAGGGAAAGGTTCCTCTTAATTTTATCAAAGATAAATTCTTTTAAACATATTCTTTATTCTTCATTTGGATATCCATTCCAAAAGATTATATTATTTCTTTTCACAATCTAAACCAAATTAGGGTTTATCAAACTAGTCACAATTAACGAACCTTACAGAAGTAATCATTTATTTATTAATCCCAATCCCAACCTATTCCTCCCATGGAGAAAAACTGGTAGTACTCCATATCTAACACCCACAGTGTTATCAGTAAATTTAATTACCATTTCGCCTTCAAATCTAATCAAAGATTTAACTATCGCTAGGAGTAAAACTGGCAGTACTTCTTCTCGATCATTTCTCAAATTTGGAAATTTTAATTACCACATTAGCTTTTCAATCTAATTAAAGATTCATTAAAACTCCACTTCGTTTTAATCTCCAAAAATCATTATTTAATGATTATTCAAATTTAGGAAATAAATCCCGTTTTTAACTGGGTTAAAGAACGAATGTCCTTTAAAACATCGTTCATGATAAACCCAAAATCATCTTCCATCAAAATGGAATCTTCATTGAAATCATAACAGTGCATAATCGATATAAATTCCCATGTCAGACTAATAATATAAGTGGAATAGTGGTAAATCCTTTTAAATTCCATATATAGTAACGGTCTTCATTCATAGAAGCTCATCTTGATTATTACCAAATTGAATTCCATTCAGTTCCAATTTAATCTATTAAATTGAAAAACTTTACTTTGGAAAATTTCCATTAAATCTTAATAAAAAGATTTATAAATTCCAAATCATAACTTCACTGTTAATTGGGTTAAAGAACTAATGTTATTTAAAACACCGTCGATGATAAACCCAAAAATCTTATTTCAATTCAATTCCAATTAAATATTAATTAATTGGTTAACTTCTCTATATCTTAATTAAAAGATTTATTCTTTCCTCAACTGGATTTAGGAACAGTGTTATTTAAGACACCATTCATGACAAACCCAAAATTCAGTTTGATATTAAATACAAGGCTCTGAATATAAATTTTATCGGCTTATATTCAATATCAAATTCTGAAACTAACAAATATCATATTGGGAATAACGATATTTATATCTTCCAAATTCCTCAACAATATCCGTATAATCACAGAATCCAATATTCAAATATTCTGAAGATTATTTGCTTTCCAATCCATCCCAATTCATACGTTGGAAAATTCTGGTTATATCAAAACCATTTCAAATCCAATTTATTTATTTAAAAACATTGGATTATTCTTCTAGTTAATAACTCGTTCATTTCGGTAAAAAAAATATTTTTATCTTTCCAAACGTGGAATTTTTCATCCAAAAACCTTCCAAATCATTTATTATGATTTTACATGATTTTTCCATATTTTTATTAATTTTATTAAGGCATTTACAGTCGGTTTCCAATACCGGCCACCGAACTGCATCCATAACGACCTTTTCCAAACTTGATTTAGACATAATTCAAAATCAAACCGTTAAAATTTAAATCTCCTTATTCATAGGAAAGCTCTTTTCGATACAAACCCAATGGTTCCGGTTTTAGGAGAATCTGACTGTCGGATCTCCCGTTACATCAATTTGAAGTCAATGGTCGAAATTCGCGAACGGTCACTGCGAGGAGCGTTCTATTCAAGCCATTCAAATATATAGAATATACATATCGTCGATTTCCATTTAAAATGCATTTTATAAATCGTTTATAAATTCATTTTAAATCGATTTTAACTTCATATTCAATTTTAAATAAAAATTGAAATTCCATATCGTTACAAAATTAAAATGATAATATTTTCAAAATATCAAATTTTGAAATCAAATCTTTTTTATATTCATTATAAAATGAATAAAATCGATCGATAAACCCATTCGGGTTAAAATGGCGAATATCTACTTACTCGGCTTCATATATTCCAATATTTTCGTGTCCATCCAAAATCAGACATCAAAATCATATTTTAATTATTTACTGAATATTATTTTAAAATATTCATTATTTCAAAATATTCGTTATTTCTGAATCGAAATGCGACTAAATCAATTACGATATAATTTCAGTTATATGGATTTCATACATCACATGTATTCAACCATAATGATAAACAATCATTCAACATTCAAACATCATGCAGAGTGCAATTTACAACTGTATAAGCATTAAAATAAATAAATAACGCTCATCACAGCCTGTCAACCCATCGATTGACATACCACTAATTATTGAGATCAGTGTATGTCAAGTACCATCCCAATACTTGTGTGGGGTTTTCAAACAACAACAGTCGATTTAAATAAATCATTGGTTAATAAATTTAACCAATCCAAATTCGGTTTGAATTATTTTTCTACTTAACTAGTTTTCACTGTTTTAATATATAGATGATTATTTTGTCCATTTTCATCTCTCGTTTCAATAATAACATTTCTAACATGTTAAATATCACAAAATCGTCATCACAATACACAAATCACCAAATCATCTGTAACAACCCGAAAATCTGGGCCAGTTTAAAATTTTTATTTTGGCAATTTTAGCGAATTTTGATTATTTAAAATGAATTATTTTAAATAATATCGACGAGAAATTTATTTTGAATATAAATCGAACATATATATATTATAGATCGTCGATAGAATATAAATATTTATTTATATTTATAAAAGGAATTGAAAATGGCGCGGTAGTTCGATAATTCGATTTCAAACTTCAATTGAACATACCAGGTGCAAAACAATCCGGATTTTAGTGAAACCAAAAACAATAGGATCTAATTGATGATATCTTTCAAACGAATCCGAAAAATCAAAATTTCATAGCGGGAATCAAAAGATATGTCCAGTTGAAAATTCTGAATAGTCGCTATGGAATTCAAGCCCTTAAAAATGGAAATTTTGCAAACGACCTCGGATTTCGACGAAACCACTTTTGTTGGGTCCGGGATGTAAAGTTATTGCTAGGTTTCAAATTTCATAATTTTTCAAATCAATATGTGAGCGTGGCAAAGGAAAACGCGTTTGACCAGTTTTAGTTGATTTTGATCGACTGGAAAATGGCCATTTTTCCAATGGTCTCAGAATTCGACAAAACTAGTTTTGTTAGGACCGTATCGTCAATACGAAGCTAGAAAATATTTTTGGGGAATTTTTCGAGTTAGTATGTGACCCCAGTAAATTGAAATGCGCGTTCAAATTCAATATATAGAATTATATGTAGATTTTGACGGAAACTGATTCAAACGATCAAATCAGCTTGCGATACATATTCCATTGTGTTCGGAATGGGGGTGAAACGCTATGGACGACAGGCGGTGGACCTCGTTTAGAGGTCGTATGTAAAAGTCAACTTTTTGAAAATAAAATAATAAAAAAATTAATTAATTAAATCTCCCTCCTGCCCTTATCTTCTTCAGGTTGGCCCCCCCTTTTATTCATTCGTTTGATTCAGAAAAAGAAAAAAAAACGAAAGGGGAAAAGACGCAGGAGCTCGCACCCCGCCTCGGTGACCGTCGTCACGCCCTAGGTGGCGCCGCCGCCTCAGTCCGACCCCCCCCCCCCATGCTGATCAACGCCGCCACTAGCCGGAGCCCCACCTCCTCCGATGACCTCACCGCCGTGCCACAGAAGACCGCCTCGCCCCCCTTCTCTCGTCCCCTTCTGAATCCGTACCCTCCCCAAAAGAAAATCCCAGCCCAAACCCATGGAGCCCTCGCCGAAGACCTTCCCCCCCCCCCTCTCGGATGCAGCAGCCCCTTTTGAACCCGCAAGCTCCTCCAGCGGCCCTCAGCGAGATCGACGGGAAACAAAGGTGATTTACACCCTTTAATAAAATTAGTTTTATTTTGTATCAGTCCTTGATTTAAGTTCAGATTTTTATATATGATTTTTAGTTAAGAGAAAGTTATATTTTATCCATGTTAAGGAATGGATTTTTATTTTTAGTCTTAATTAAATAAAGATTAGATTTTTATAAAAAAAGTAAAAATTCGATTTTTATATATTGAATAGCAAAGTAAAAATTCGATTTTTATATATTGAATAGCGAAGTAAAAATTCGATTTTTATATATTGAATAGCATAGTAACAATTCGATTTTTATATATTGAATAGCATAGTAAAAATTCGATTTTTATATATTGAATAGCATAGTAAAAAATCGATTTTTATATATTGAATAGCGAAGTAAAAATTCGATTTTTATATATTGAATAGCGAAGTAAAAATTCGATTTTTATATATTGAATAGCGAAGTAAAAATTCGATTTTTATATATTGAATAGCGAAGTAAAAATTCGATTTTTATATATTGAATAGCGAAGTAAAAATTCGATTTTTATATATTGAATAGCATAGTAAAAATTCGATTTTTATATATTGAATAGCATAGTAAAAATTCGATTTTTATATATTGAATAGCATAGTAAAAATTCGATTTTTATATATTGAATAGCATAGTAAAAATTCGATTTTTATACATTGAATAGCATAGTAAAAATTCGATTTTTACATATTGAATAGCATAGTAAAAATTCGATTTTTATATATTGAATAGCATAGTAAAAATTCGATTTTTACATATTGAATAGCATAGTAAAAATTCGATTTTTATATATTGAATAGCATAGTAAAAATTCGATTTTTATATATTGAATAGCATAGTAAAAATTCGATTTTTATATATTGAATAGCATAGTAAAAATTCGATTTTCATATATTGAATAGCATAGTTAAAATTTGATTTTCATATATTGAATAACATAGTAAAAATTCGATTTTTATATATTGAATAGCGAAGTAAAAATTCGATTTTTATATATTGAATAGCATAGTAAAAATTCGATTTTTATATATTGAATAGCGAAGTAAAAAATTCGATTTTTATATATTGAATAGCATAGTAAAAATTCAATTTTTATATATTGAATAGCGAAGTAAAAATTCAATTTTTATATATTGAATAGCAAAGTAAAAATGTGATTTTTATATATATATATATATAGTGGCTACGGGCAGCAAAAGTGACAAAGGGCGAGAATGGCGAAGATTTCTCAAAAATGATGAGTCGTGGTATTGGATAACTATTGGTGAGAACTTCTCACTCAAAATTTCTTTTTCTAGTTAATATATATATACTAGGATGCAGACGGTGTTTAGTAGCACCCGACACCCGTCATCCACAGACCATGGATGGCTTGTTTGTTTAATTGTTTGGTTGTGTAGTTGGTTAGATTATTTGGTTTGAAATTGAATTGTTTGGTGAAATGAAATTGATTTGATTGATGTGTGAATGGCATGGGCCTTCACTAGACCGGGGATAAGGCTAGGCCTTGTCCCGTTTCTAGTATCGTGGCATTATGCCGCCGAAATTTTCTAAAAACAAGTTAGAAAAATAAAGATAACATTTTATTTAATAAATGAACCAAATAGAATATTCATAGGTTGGATAAAATAGTTTGATCGTTAAAAATATAATTTTTAACGTGAATGTGAATAAATTAATATTCATTTACAAACCGGACGGTTTGTTTATGTACACCTATTTGAAGGACATTGATTGGGACGATAAATTTTACACATCGCCCAACTGCACAAATAAAATCTGTATTTGATTGTTTGAAACCCACACGGGTATTGGGATGATATTTGACGTACACTAATCCCAATAATTAGTTGTATGTCGATCGATTGATTGACAGGCTGCTATAAGCATTGAATATTTAGATTCGATGCTTATACAGTGTAGAATGCACTTTGGATGATGGTTGATTATTCATTGTTGTTATTGTATACATGTGTTGTAGAAAATCCATATAATCAACATTATATGGTAATTGATTGGGCCTCATTCCAGTTTCGAAATAAAAATATTTGAAAAAGAAATATTTAAAATCGAATATTTGAAAATTGAAATATATGAAGCCGCGTTGATAGGTTGACGCCATTTTGACGTGAACGATATTTATATCGATTTTATTCATTTTATAATGAATATCGAAAGTGATTTCAAAATCTAATACTTTGAAAAGAATTGAAATTCGAATTATATTTAAAGTGAATTGAAATTCGAATTAAACTGAATTGATTTGAAATACACTGAAATGATTTGAAATACGAATAGGAACGAATTCGAATTGAATTAGAATAGAAATGAATTCGAATTGAAATTTAATATAAATGGATTCGAATCGAAATTGAATCGAATTGAAAACGAACTGAAAGTGAATTCAAAATGAATTTGAATTGAAATCAATTTGAAATGAATTTAAAACGAATTTATATTGGAATATTCAATTTTGATTTGAAATTGAATATGAAGTTGACACCGTTTTGAAAATGAATTTAAAAATGATTTATAAAGCACGTTTTGAATTGAAATCGACGAGGTGTATATTATATATATTATATATACTATACAATGGCCTGAATAGAACGCGCCGCGCCGCGGCAGTTCGTGAATTTCGACCATTTATTTCAAACGAACATTACGGGAGATCCGACCGTCGGATTCTCCTAAAACCGGAACCGTTGGGTTCGTACCGAAAAGACCTTTCTAACGAATATTAGAAATTTGAAATCGAACGGTTGGATTTGGAATTATGTCCAAATCAAATTTGAAAAAGGTCGCTGTAAGTGTAGTTCGATGGCCGTTGATGGCAATCGACTGTACGGGCCATGATAAAATTATTAAAAATAGTAATAATTTGAGTAAAATCATAAGAAATGATTTAGAAAGAATTGGGATGAAAACTCCATATTTGAAAAGATAAAAATAGTTTTTTATCGAAATGAACTAGTTTTGAACTAGAATTATAATTCTATTTATTTTTAAATAAATAAATTGAATTTGAAGTGGTTCTGAAAATAACCAGAATTTCCAATGATTACATTGGAATGGATTTGAATCGAAATTGTCTTCGGAATATTTCGATGTTGGATTTCGTGATTATACAGATATTGTTATGGAAATTTGAAAGATATATATATCGTTATTTCCAATACGATATTCGTTGGTCGTAGAATTTGATATTGAATATAAGCCGATATATTTTTTATTCAGAGCCTTGTGTTTAATATCAAATGTGATTTGGGTTTGTCGTGAATGGTGTCTTCACTAACACTGTTCTTGAACCCAGTTGAGAAAAGATTAAATCTTTTTATTTAGATTTAATGAAGTGTACCAATTAAATAATATTTAATTGGAATTGAATTGATATTGATTTTTGGGTTTATCGTGGACAGTGTTTTAAATAACACTCATTCTTTAACCCGATAATTAATGGAAGGTGATTTTGGGTTTATCGTGAACCGTGTTTTCAAAGGACACTAATTCTTTAACCCAGTTAACGATTAAAACTAAGTGGAGTTTTAATGAATCTTTAATTAGATTGAAATGATCGAGAATGGAGTATCACCAGTTTTGCTCCAGGCGATAGTTAAATCTTTAATTAGTTTTGAACGTGAAATGGTAATTGAATTTACCGATAACACCGTGGTGTTAGATATGAAGTATTACCAGTTTTACTTCATGGGATGAATAGGTTGGGATTGGGAAATTAAAACAAATGATTACTTCGGTAAGGTTCGTTAATCCCGACTAGTTGAATCGAAATTCTAAAGAAGATTAAAGAATAAATTCAAGGAATCTATCTTTGATAAAATTAATGGGAACCTTTCCCTATGAATGTGAAATTTAGAAACTAACTGTCGGTTAGCCAAGCAGAATGGTTTTCTGGATATTGATCTGATGTTGGTTTCGGCCTTCGGGGTTAATATTTGGGGAATTATTCTCTTGATTAATTTACGGTTAGTGACTGATGAATTGGAATGAGGCGTATGTTGTGTTTGTGTAACACTTATTTAAAATATATGCGAGTTATTTGGAAAGACCGGGTTTATCCCATTCTGAATAACTGATACGACGATAAGTCGAAGATGAAGACGGTGGTCGAAGACCAGAAGTCTTCACGTCGTTTGGGTGATTACTGATGATCTTGATTGGGCTGTACACCCAAGAAGATGGAAACAGTTGGTGATCGTCCAGACGTACTTGGAGATCGATGGATATGCGGGGTACTAGGTGCCTCCGGTTTCGTTCAGACCCAGAACAGACTTGTAAATGGACTGTGTGTCTGACATTGGATTTTAGTCCGTGTGATTGATCTCTATTAAATATATATCTGTTTGGCGGTGGAGAATTTATTCTTTTGGTTAACGCCCTTCTCTGAGACGTACGAGCTCAGGGGTTATATATTGATGGATATCAAACGCATGGAGTGAATTGCCTGTGTGGCATGCCTAAGTGGCAAACGATCAAGGCTTCTGTTGAAAAGCAAAGTCTTGTGGTTGATGATCAAAGCACGGCCTTTGTGGCATAGCTTTGTGTAACGTTTACTTCGCGAGTTTCACACCCGGTATGAACCAAAAACGGGAGAAGGACCTCAGGGAGGACATGCGTTTCTTTCTAGTTAGAAGTGGCGTTAGTGGTTTTACACGCCCTGACGAGTTTGACTTATGTGGTTGTTGCTGTTGCGAGGCGCCTCGGTTTGATCGGACGATCCGGGTCCGATGGAGTCATTCGTTGGCTCATTTACGCCCCATAGGGCGGGGGAACGCATGTTCAGGGTTTAAGTTTAATCCACATCGGTGGACCGGCCCTACCGATCCAAAGGCTTGACTGAGTACTTGCCTGAGACACGGACTAGAGCGTCTGGAATCGGTTGAGGACTATCTTTTGCCTCGGTTCATTGATGGAAACCCAGTTTCATATACGTGACTTTGCGATTTTGATTGTATAACCTATATATGGCGACATAGTGTTATGGGGCATTCATGCCGCCTATGATTGATACTTATGATTTGAAGTTATTTTATACACTATGCACTTATAATAGTATCAAATGATTTCTTTTAAACGTATCAAGCATTCTTGGCTATTATAAGGTAAAAACCCTACCCCCCGGCTTGCGTTGCATTATGTGATAGGACCTGGGTCTTATAACAGCTTCATTTTTCTTTATTTAGCATTGCGCTGTTTGTTTTATGCACTGGTATTCTTGGGAGGAAACCCGTTCCGTGTTATACGGCGTGGTCCCTTGATTTACCGAACTTTAAAATAAAGATTAATAACTGTTTTAGTTCTCATACCAGTCCCATGACTGACCTGGAGTTTATTGTTTTAACCTAAACTCTGGGTGCCCCTATTTTGACACGGGCAGCTAGTAGTTTTGGTTTTGCAGATTTATATTCACAGGATCCTGGTTTACAGCTGGAATGATATCCGGAAAGCTTTGTATCCGTATATCTCTTCTAGTTGTGTATTGTATTATTTTCCGCTGCGATGTATTTAAATGTAATTTAAAATCTCTGATATTTATTTCTGTGTAATATTCATTTGTACTCTGTATATTCTTGTAATCTGATGCATTGTTGTAATATACAATGAAATGTTCTTCCGTCTGCATTATGTTGTGGCTTGTTCTCGAACTATCCGCGCTTTCCTCACCGGGGAAGTTACGGGTTTTCACAGTTGGTATCAGAGCTTTGGTTTACAAAGCTCAGAGAACAAGACACATTAGAACCATACGAAAGAATTCATCAGATATTGGATTAGTAATATCCAGTGGGAATGACTCGTTAGAGATAGGATCAGTAGTATCCTAGAACGAGTGTGAAGAGCATATTTTTAAAATGAAAACAAGTTTTGTTTTGAAAATTTAAATCAATTATTCGTATTTGAATATTTATTTGTATTGATTCGGACAGTCCAGTATATAAAGAATTTGCATATACGCCTTGCAAACGTATATTCAAAGTTTTAATATATTGGATAGATATAGCATCACACTCTAGTCGCCCGAAGATGATATTGATGATAGCGATCGCATCATCAACATTTATGCTCGAGTTTCGAAGGTGGGATTCCCATATATTTCCATAAGACTGGTGTGAGAACCAAAAATTAGATAGGGCCTATTGTTGTGATTTGGCATCAAAAACATGATTTTTGTATATGTATCAAAATTATGAATTTGAAACTGTAATTCACTAATTGATTGATGTTTGTGTTGTTTGTTTATTTGTTTGCTAATTTTTAGCCATTTAGCCTAATTGAATCACATATTGAATTATATTGAAAATTAGGCGCATTTGCTTGCATATACATATACTTTCATTGAACAGGTCATAGCAAGGAGGCTAGAGCAGAGAATAAAATTTGTTTGCCCGACAAATAGGTACATGTTTACTTCATAATTTACTGTTTTGTTTGGGTGATGATGATTTTATGAGCCTATTGGCTAGCCGCTTGGCTTTTTCTTTTTCTTTTTGAGATCAGAAGGCCTATATGGCAATTTCAGGATTTTCCCGTGGCTCCCGGTGCAGGGGAGGTTATGGCGAAATTTTTCGAAAATTTAGGGTGTTAGCAAAATTTTTGAAGAATTTGAAAATTCTCAAAAACTGAAAAGTTGGAGAATGGAAGCCAGATCGAACGTAGAATTGATTGATCAAACCACTTTCGACTTTGTTCCTTTTCGGGGACGAAAAGTTTTAAGTGGGGGAGATTGTAACAACCTGAAAATCTGGGCCAATTTAAAATTTTTATTTTGGCAATTTTAGCGAATTTTGATTATTTAAAATGAATTATTTTAAATAATATCGACGAGAAATTTATTTTGAATATAAATCGAATGTGTATATATATTATAGATCGTCGATAGAATGTAAATATTTATTTATATTTATAAAAGGAATTGAAAATGGCGCGGTAGTTCGATAATTCGATTTCAAACTTCAATTGAACATACCAGGTGCAAATCAATCCGGATTTTAGTGAAACCAAAAACAGTAGGATCTAATTGATGATATCTTTCCATCGAATCCGAAAAATCAAAATTTCATAGAGGGAATCAAAAGATATGTCCAGCTGAAAATTCTGAATAGTCGCTATGGAATTCAGGCCCTTAAAAATGGAAATTTTGCAAACGACCTCGGATTTCGGCAAAACCACTTTTGTTGGGTCCGGGATGTAAAGTTATTGCTAGGTTTCAAATTTCGTAATTTTTCAAATCAATATGTGAGCGTGGCAAAAGAAAACACGTTTGACCAGTTTCAGTTGATTTTGATCGACTGGAAAATGGCCATTTTTCCAACAGTATCAGAATTAGACGAAACTAGTTTTGTTAGGACCGTATCGTCAATACGAAGCTAGAAAATATTTTTCGGGAATTTTTCGAGTTAGTATGTGACCCCGGTAAATTGAAATAAGCGTTCAAATTCAATATATAGAATTATATGTAGATTTTGACGGAAACTGATTCAAACGATCGAATCAGCTTGCGATACATATTCCATTGTGTTCGGAATGGGGGTGAAACGCTATGGACGACAGGCGGTGGACCTCGTTTAGAGGTAGTATGTAAAAGTCAACTTTTTGATAATAAAATAATAAAAAAATTAATTAATTAAATCTCCCTCCTCCCCTTATCTTCTTCAGGTTGGCCCCCCTATTATTCATTCGTTTGATTCAGAAAAAGAAAAAAAAAAGAAAGGGGAAAAGACGCAGGAGCTCGCACCCCGCCTCGATGACCGTCGTCACGCCCTAGGTGGCGCCGCCGCCTCAGTCCGACCCCCCCCCCCCCCCCCATGCGGATCGACGCCGCCACTAGCCGGAGCCCCTCCTCCTCCGATGACCTCAACGTCGTGCCACAGAAGACCGCCTCGCCCCCCCTTCTCTTGTCCCCTTCTGAATCCGTACCCTCCCCAAAAGAAAACCCTAGCCCAAACCCATGGAGCCCTCGCCGAAGACCTTCCCCACCCCCTCGGATGCAGCAGCCCCTTTTGAACCCGCAAGCTCCTCCAGCGGCCCTCAGCGAGATCGACGGGAAACAAAGGTGATTTACAGCCTTTAATAAAATCAGTTTTATTTTGTATCAGTCCTTGATTTAAGTTCAGATTTTTATATATGATTTTTAGTTAAGAGAAAGTTATATTTTATCCATGTTAAGGAATGGATTTTTATTTTTAGTCTTAATTAAATAAAGATTAGATTTTTATAAAAAAGTAAAAATTCAATTTCTATATATTGAATAGCGAAGTAAAAATTCGATTTTTATATATTGAATAGCATAGTAAAAATTCGATTTTTATATATTGAATAGCATGGTAAAAAATCGATTTTTATATATTGAATAGCATAGTAAAAATTCGATTTTTATATATTGAATAGCGAAGTAAAAATTCGATTTTTATATATTGAATAGCGAAGTAAAAAATTCGATTTTTATATATTGAATAGCATAGTAAAAATTCGATTTTTATATATTGAATAGCAAAGTAAAAATTCGATTTTTATATATTGAATAGCATAGTAAAAATTCGATTTTTATATATTGAATAGCATAGTAAAAATTCGATTTTTATATATTTAATAGCATAGTAAAAATTCGATTTTTATATATTGAATAGCATAGTAAAAATTAGATTTTTATATATTGAATAGCATAGTAAAAATTCGATTTTTATATATTGAATAGCATAGTAAAAATTCGATATTTATATATTGAATAGCATAGTAAAAATTCGATTTTTATATATTGAATAGCATAGTAAAATTCGATTTTTATATATTGAATAGCATAGTAAAAATTCGATTTTTATATATTGAATAGCGAAGTAAAAACTCGATTTTTATATATTGAATAGCATAGTAAAAATTCGATTTTTATATATTGAATAGCATTGTAAAAATTCGATTTTTATATATTGAATAGCAAAGTAAAAATTCGATTTTTAAATATTGAATAGCATAGTAAAAATTCGATTTTTATATATTGAATAGCGAACTAAAAATTCGATTTTTATATATTGAATAGCAAAGTAAAAATGTGATTTTTATATATATAGTGGCTACGGGCAGCAAAAGCGACAAAGGGCGAGAATGGCGAAGATTTCTCAAAAATGATGAGTCATGGTATTGGATAACTATTGGTGAGAACTTCTCACTCAAAATTTCTTTTTCTAGTTAATATATATATAATAGGATGCAGACGGTGTCTAGTAGCACCTGACACCCGTCATCCACAGGCCGTGGATGGCTTGTTTGTTTAATAATTTAGTTGTGTAGTTGGTTAGATTATTTGGTTTGAAATTGAATTGTTTGGTGAAATGAAATTGATTTGATTGATGTGTGAATGGCGTGGGCCTTCTAGACCGGGGATAAGGCTAGGCCTTGTCCCGTTTCTAGTATCGTGCCGTTATGCCGCCGAAATTTTCTAAAAACAAGTTAGAAAAATAAAGATAACATTTTATTTAACAAATGAACCGAATAGAATATTCATAGGTTGGATAAAATAGTTTGATCATTAAAAATATAATTTTTAACGTAAATGTGAATAAATTAATATTCATTTACAAACCGGACGGTTTATTTATGTACACCTATTTGAAGGACATTGATTGGGACGATAAATTTTACACATCGCCCAACTGCACAAATAAAATCTGTATTTGATTGTTTGAAACCCCACACGGGTATTGGGATGATATTTGACATACACTAATCCCAATAATTAGTTGTATGTCGATCGATTGATTGATAGGCTGCTATAAGCGTTGAATATTTAGATTCGATGCTTAGACAGTGTAGAATGCACTTTGGATGATGGTTGATTATTCATCATTGTTATTGTATACATGTGTTGTAGAAAATCCATATAATCAACATTATATGGTAATTGATTGGGCCTCATTCCAGTTTTGAAATAAAAATATTTGAAAAAGAAATATTTAAATAGAATATTTGAAATAGAATATTTGAAAATTGAAATATATGAAGCCGCGTTGATAGATTGACGCCATTTTGACGTGAACGATATTTATATCGATTTTATTCATTTTATAATGAATATCGAAAGTGATTTCAAAATCTAATACTTTGAAAAGAATTGAAATTCAAATTATATTTAAAGTGAATTGAAATTCGAATTAAACTGAATTGATTTGAAATTTGAAATACACTGAAATGATTTGAAATTCGAATAGGAACGAATTCGAATTGAATTAGAATAGAAATGGATTCGAATTGAAATTTAATATAAATGGATTCGAATCGAAATTGAATCGAATTGAAAACGAACTGAAAGTGAATTCAAAATGAATTTGAATTGAAATCAATTTGAAATGAATTTAAAATGAATTTGTATTGGAATATTAAATTTTGATTTGAAATTGAATGTGAAGTTGAAACCGTTTTGAAAATGAATTTAAAAACGATTTATAAAGCACGTTTTGAATTGAAATCGACGAGGTATATATTATATATATTATACAATGGCCTGAATAGAACGCGCCGCGCCGCAGCAGTTCGTGAATTTCGACCATTTATTTCAAACGAACATTACAGGAGATCCGACCGTCAAATTCTCCTAAAACCGGAACCGTTGGGTTCATATCGAAAAGAGCTTTCTAACGAATATTAGAAATTTGAAATCGAACGGTTGGATTTGGAATTATGTCCAAATCAAATATGAAAAAGGTCGCTGTAAGTGCAGTTCGATGGCCGTTGATGGAAATCGATTGTACGGGCCTTGATAAAATTATTAAAAATAGTAATAATTTGTGTAAAATCATAAGAAATGATTTAGAAAGAATTGGGATGAAAACTCTATATTTGAAAAGATAAAAATAGTTTTTTATCGAAATGAACTAGTTTTGAACTAGAATTATAATTCTATTTATTTTTAAATAAATAAATTGAATTTGAAGTGGTTCTGAAAATAACCAGAATTTCCAATGATTACATTGGAATGGATTTGAATCGAAATTGTCTTCGGAATATTTCGATGTTGGATTTCGTGATTATACAGATATTGTTATGGAAATTTGAAATATATATATATATATATATATATATCGTTATTTCCAATACGATATTTGTTGGTCGTAGAATTTGATATTGAATATAAGCCGATATATTTTCTATTCAGAGCCTTGTGTTTAATATCAAATGTGATTTGGGTTTGTCGTGAATGGTGTCTTCACTAACACTGTTCTTGAACCCAGTTGAGAAAAGATTAAATCTTTTTATTTAGATTTAATGAAGTGTACCAATTAAATAATATTTAATTGGAATTGAATTGATAATTGGGTTTATCGTGGACAGTGTTTTAAATAACACTCATTCTTTAACCCGATAATTAATGGAAGGTGATTTTGGGTTTATCGTGAACCGTGTTTTTAAAGGACACTAATTCTTTAACCCAGTTAACGATTAAAACTAAGTGGAGTTTTAATGAATCTTTAATTAGATTGAAATGATCGAGAATGGAGTATCACCAGTTTTGCTCCAGGCGATAGTTAAATCTTTAATTAGATTTGAACGGGAAATGGTAATTGAATTTACCGATAACACCGTGGTGTTAGATATGAAGTATTACCAGTTTTACTTCATGGGATGAAAAGGTTGGGATTGGGAAATTAAAACAAATGATTACTTCGGTAAGTTTCGTTAATCCCGACTAGTTGAATCGAAATTCAAAAGAAGATTAAAGAATAAATTCAAGGAATCTATCTTTGATAAAATTAATGGGAACCTTTCCCTATGAATTTGAAATTTAGAAACTAACTGTCGGTTAGCCAAGTAGAATGGTTTTCTGGATATTGATCTGATGTTGGTTTCGGCCTTCGGGGTTAATATTTGGGGAATTATTCTCTTGATTAATTTACGGTTAGTGACTGATGAATTGGAATGAGACGTATGTTGTGTTTGTGTAACACTTATTTAAAATATACGCGAGTTATTTGGAAAGACCGGGTTTATCCCGTTCTGAATAACTGATACGACGATAAGTCGAAGATGAAGACGGTGGTCGAAGACCAGAAGTCTTCACGTCGTTTTGGTGATTACTGATGATCTTGATTGGGCTGTAAACCCAAGAAGATGGAAATAGTTGGTGATCGTCCAGACGTACTTGGAGATCGATGGATATGCGGGGTACTAGGTGCCTCTGGTTTCGTTCAGACCCAGAACGGACTTGTAAATGGACAGTGTGTCTGACATTGGATTTTAGTCCGTGTGATTGATCTCTATTAAATATATATCTGTTTGGCGGCGGAGAATTTATTCTTTTGCTTAACGCCCTTCTCTAAGACGTACGAGCTCAAGGGTTATATATTGATGGATATCAAACGCATGGAGTGAATTGCCTGTGTGGCATGCCTAAGTGGCAAATGATCAAGGCTTCTGTTGAAAAGCAAAGTCTTGTGGTTGATGATCAAAGCACGGCCTTTGTGGCGTAGCTTTGTGTAACGTTTACTTCGCGAGTTTCACACCCGGTATGAACCAAAAACGGGAGAAGGACCTCAGGGAGGACATGCGTTTCTTTCTATTTAGAAGTGGCGTCAGTGGTTTTACACGCCCTGACGAGTTTGACTTATGTGGTTGTTGCTGTTGCGAGGCACCTCAGTTTGATCGGACGATCCGGGTCCGATGGAGTCATTCGTTGGCTCATTTACGCCCCATAGGGCGGGGGAACGCATGTTCAGGGTTTAAGTTTAATCCACATCGGTGGACCGGCCCTGTCGATCCAAAGGCTTGACTGAGTACTTGCCTGAGACACGGACTAGAGCGTCTCGAATCAGTTGAGGACTATCTTTTGCCTCGGTTCATAGATGGAAACCCAATTTCCAAATACGTGACTTTGCGATTTTGATTGTACAACCTATATATGGCGACATAGTGTTATGGGGCATTCATGCCGCCTATGATTGATACTTATGATTTGAAGTTGTTTTATACACTATGCACTTATAATAGTATCAAATGATTTCTTTTAAACGTATCAAGCATTCTTGGCTATTATAAGGCAAAAACCCTATCCCCCGGCTTGCGTTGCATTGTGTGATAGCACCTGGGTCTTATAACAGCTTCATTTTTCTTTATTTAGCATTGCGCTGTTTGTTTTATGCACTGGTATTCTTGGGAGGAAACCCGTTCCGTGTTATACGGCGTGGTCCCTTGATTTACCGAACTTTAAAATAAGGATTAATAACTGTTTTAGTTCTCATACCAGTCCCATGACTGACCTGGAGTTTATTGTTTTAACCTAAACTCTGGGTGCCCCTATTTTGACACGGGCAGCTAGTAGTTTTGGTTTTGCAGATTTATATTCACAGGATCCTGGTTTACAGCTGGAATGATATCCGGAAAGCTTTGTATCCGTATATCTCTTCTAGTTGTGTATTGTATTATTTTCCGCTGCGATGTATTTAAATGTAATTTAAAATCTCTGATATTTATTTCTGTGTAATATTCATTTGTACTTTGTATATTCTTGTAATCTGATGCATTGTTGTAATATACAATGAAATGTTCTTCCGTTTGCGTTATGTTGTGGCTCGTTCTCGAACTATCCGCGCTTTCCTCACCGGGGAAGTTACGGGTTTTCACATCATCCAAGTAAATAAATACTCAACTACCCAATGCCATTTATGGAGCCATAAGTGGCCATTCGCGGAGTATGAAATCCGAGTGTTGGTAATATCCATACATTGCTTCCAATTTATGTGATTTGTGCGAATCCGAGTGTTGAACTCCATACAACAGATAAAAATCTATACTGGCAATTTCTATATATTTACAGTTATAAAATAAATTAACTAACTGTACAAAATTTTAGTGAGAGAATTCTCACATTGGGTTCCACTCCGCCATTTTTTATTTCTGAATTTATTTTGTTCAGATTTGAATTTTCCTCAATTTCTAATTTGGTCCAAATCGCTTCTATTCAGTTCCATGTTCTAGATAATTTCATCACGATTCCAACACGACTGAAATCGTCAGATTTTGACCTCGTATGAAAAAGATATGATAATGTTTGCATTTCATTAAATAATTCGATTATTAAACAATATTTAACACTAACTAATTATTTAAAGATAATTAAAATTAATTAATTACATTAATCCCTCTCCTCAACGTTTCTTCCTGAAGCCGCACAAACCAACCCATCGTTCAAAACTATTAGCCGTCGTCACTCCTTGCTCCGTTGATTGGAGGTCAATACAACACTGGTCGTCGAAGCGCCCTGACACACTCCTCCTGTGCCTGTTTGGCGTGAATTCCGGCACCCCCTAGGCCATTAAATCAGCATTCGAACGCAAAGGGTTTAGGCCCCAATTTCTAATGATTTAGTCCACCAGAAATACTGATATCCGTATAGATTTAAAGACTTGAGAATTCTCTTCGATTTTGCTTTATACGTTTGCATAATCACTGAGTGGATTAAGAGGATTTAATGCAAGAATTTTCGGCCATTCAAAATGAGAACAGCGACGCATTTCTGTTTAGAGGGAGGCTAGGGTTTTGACCCTTTTGACCCTATATATATATAATATAACTTAATATTTAATTTCAAAAATTCTTCGTTAATGCTCCTAACTCCAAATGAACCCCAACTGTGACAACCCCAAAACCCCGTACGACGGTGTTAAGGGTAATCTTTGGAATATAACACATAAACAGATAATAGCAGAATAGACTTAAGTAAATACACCAGATAATGAACAAATAATACACTGGATAAACGAAATCATCAAAGTTACACAGTATACAGGATCATACTTAGTACCAATACAATTCAGCTATACATAAATGTCTACAGCGGAAAACAAACATAATATGTACAATAGGAGCTGAACAGCATAAAAAGAGATAAATGATAGAATCCATCTTCAGCTCCAGCTATCCAGAAAGAGCCTGCTAAAAACCTGAACACAAGGCTGCCCGTGTAGAAAAAGGGGGCACCCGAGTTTGCAAGTGAAACAAACTACGAGTTAGTCATGGGACTGGTATGAGAAATCTACTTAACATATTTATAATGTGGCTAATCACAGGACCAAGCCACTTTCGCGGAACGGGTTTACTCCATTGGATTGCCAGTGCTTTAAAACAAGTAATTCTTTTAAACACCGCAATGCTTTTTATAAAAATGAAGCCATTAAAAGACTCAGTTCCCATCACACAATGCAACGCAAACCGGAGGATAGAGTTTTTACCTTATAATGGCCAAAATATGCTTGATACGAATAAAACAAAAGCATTTGATATTATTACTAGTGTTTATATGTTTCAAAAACAATTTCGAATCCTAAGTATCAATTATAGATGACATGAGCGTCCCATGCCATTATGTCGCCAAATATAGGTATACAATCAAAACCGCACAGTCACATATTTGGAAATTGGATTTCCGTCATGAACCAAGGCAAAAGATAGTCCTTATCGACTTCGAGACAATCTAGCCCATGTCTCCGGAACAGCCGCAACTGCCCCTTGGAGCGACAGGGCCGGTCAACACGGAGTGGATTATAGTGCCTGGACAATACGTTACCCCGCCCTTTGGGGCGTAAATGAGCCAACGAATAACTCCATCGGTTCCGGATCGACCGATATAACTGAGGCGCCTCACAACAGCAACAACCATACAGGTGAAAGTAATATAAATGTCATCCAGTTTAAGCACTGACACCACCACTAGGTAGAAGGAAACGCATGCCCCCCCTGAAGTCCTCTCCCGTTTCTGGTTCATACCGGGGTGTGAGGCTCGCGAATTCATGTTATACACAAAGCTACGCCACAAAGGCGGTGCTTTGATCATCAACCACAAGAATTTGCTTCTCAACAGAAGCCTTGATCACTGCATCTTAGCATGCCACACAGGCAATTCACACCATGCAACTGATGGCTATCAATCACATAGAATGAATTCCAATGTCAGACACACAGTCCATTTACAAGTCCGTTCTGGGTCTGAACGAAACCGGAGGCACTATATACCTCGCATATCCATCGATCTCCACGTACGTCTAGACGATCACCACTCATTATCCATATTTCGGGATGCCTCCCAATCAGGACATCAGTTATCATCCAAATGAGGTGAAGATCTCCGCTCTTCAACCACCATCTTCATCTTCGATTTCTTATCGTTGATTCAGTTATTCTGAATGGGATAAACCCGGTCTTTCTGAGCAACTCACATATATAATAAACAAGTGCTGCACAAACACAACATACGCCTTATTCCAATTCATTAGTCACTAACCGTAAATTAGAAAGAGAACGATTTCCCAAATATTAACCCCGAAGACCGAAACCAACATCAGATCAAAACCCAGGAAACCACACGACTTAGCTAACCTTCAGTTAGTTTCTAAATTTCACATTCCATATCGTTTATAATATTTTATAATGATTTATCGCTATTTTTATTTATTTAAAAATAGCCAATTCATTCAAACGACGATTTAGGCCATAACGCGGTCGTGGCGCTGTTTTTCTTTAGATTTGATTTACACATATCTGAAAATCTAACCGTTGGATCTTCACAAATTTTATATCATTAGAAAGTTCTTTTCAAAACGAATCCAACGGTTCCATTTTGGGGAAAATCCGACGGTTGGATCTCCCGGTACTCTCGTTTGAAGTTTGGATTTCAAAATACGAACTACAGCGTCGTTATTCGATTTAATTTAATTATATATATATATATATATATATATAATCAATTCTGGCGCTGTTTTTATTCAGATTTGAATTAAACATTCCAGACAATCCAACAGTTGGATCTTTACAAAGTTGGTGTCATTGGAAAGGTATTTCCAAAGTGAACCCAACGGTTTCGGTTTCAGGAAAATCCGGTGGTCGGATCTCCTGCACTAATCGTTTGAAATCACGGTTTCAAAACACGAACTGCAGCTTCGTCATTCGATTTGTTTAAATTATACAGATAATCTAGTCTTCGATTTCAAAACCATATTCTTTTCATACCATTGATAAAAATGATATTTTTATCCAACCGACATTTATTTCAACACTTCACTATTTTTAACAATTCATGTATATGATAAAAATGTGATTTTTATTGTAAAACAATTTATTTCAAAACACGAATATTTTATATAGTTCATATATATGATAAAAATATGATTTTTATTATAAAACAATTTATTTCAAAACACGAATACCATTCAACACATGAATTTCTATTCAACGAACGAATTTCTATTCAACACATGAATGTTTTCTATAGTTCGTATATATACAATAAAAAGGTGGTTTTTATATTTAAAACAGTTCATTTAAAACACAAATACCATTCAACACATTAATTTCTATTCAACGAATGAATTTCTATTCAACACATGAATGTTTTCTATTGTTTATATATATACAATAAAAATGTGTTTTTTATATTTAAAATAGTTTATTTAAAACACGAATACCATTCAACACATGAATTTCTATTCAGCGAATGAATTTCTATTCAACACATGAATGTTTTCTATTGTTTGTATATATACAATAAAATTGTGATTTTTATTGCAAAACAATTTATTTCAAAACACGACTACTTTATATAGTTCATATAAATGATAAAAATATGATTTTTATTATGAAACAATTTATTTCAAAACACGAATGTCATTCAACACATGAATTTCTATTCAACACACGAATATAGTTTCAACACATGAAAATAATTCTAACACATGAATATTATTCAAAATTTCGGCAGCATAACGGCAGGGTAGTTAAAACCAGGGCTGTCCCTAGTACGGCTCCTAGCTCTACCTTAAAGCCACGCAGCTTTTGACAATGGGGATTTCATGCATCTAGTTCGCATGCAGGCGGCATTTATATTTTTTCATTCTTTTCCACAAACTAATCCTATGTGGTTTCAACCAAATAATTCTCAACCACAAACGGGTATTTTTCAACCACAATCAATCAATTTGAACCACAAACAATTCAAATCAACCATTCGCTATCAACCAATTTTCACGCCAATCACAACCAATAAATATCATCCATGGTTTGTGGACGAGGGGCGTATATATATATATATATATATATATATATATATATATATATATATATATATGTGCGTGTGTGTGTGTTTGTGTGTGTGTGTGTGTGTGTGTCTGTGTGTGTGTATTTATATAAGTATATTTCACTTCTATTCAACACATATATAATTTTTACAACGCATATACAACTTATACAACGCTTATACATGAGGTGTACAACGCTTATATAACTCATACATCGACTGTATAATTTATATATCGCCGTTTTCCATATCGTTTATAATTTAGAAATCTCACATTGGGTTCCACTCCACCAAAAATAGCAGAAGGCTCAGAAAAATATGTGGTCTCTTCTAGAATGTAGAAGATGTCCACAAGAGTCCACACTCTCTTGTTTCACTGAATTTCGTCAAGAAACAAAAAAGATATGATTTTTACAGTGAAATCAAAAACCGTAGCGCTTTAAAGTGCTATAATATAGTTAAATTGAAAATAGCCGTATACCTCTCTGAATTCTTCAAAACTAGGTTTCAGTTTTTCTCGTTATCCGTAGCACGAGATGACGACCGGGCGGTGCCACCTTGGAGTGCTCGGAGAGTCGCGTCGGCGGCTGGTGGAGGTGTCAGACTCGGCGGCGGATCTGAAGCACGGTGGCGAGATGAAGTTCGTCACTTTAGGGGCTACAAACGAACGAAATACTCGATGAAAAATTCGATCCCTGGTATGGATTTAAAGATCTCGAGGAGCTCTACAAATTTCCCAACTGGAGTGTTTTATTTGGATGCGTGGATTGATCAGAAAATGAACGGGAAAGATGGAAGGGCTTCCATCGTCGATCGGGGGTGCGAGGAGAGAGAAAGTCTGTTGTGGACAAATGTGATATTTTCTTATATTTATAAAATTTTAAAAATCCAAAAATACCCCTTATCGCTTACGAACACCAATTCAAACCCAACGACTGTCGTCCCCAGCCAAATACCCCCATTCCGAACACAATGGGATATGTTTCGTAGGCCCATTCGAATGTTTCAGTCAGTTTTCATTCATATTAAAATATTAAACATTCAATATTTAATTTGAACTTACATTTCAATTTGCCGGGACCACATATTGATTCTAAAAATTCCAAAAAAATAAATCTAGCTATGGTTTGACGATACGGTCCCAACAAAACTTTTTTCGTCGAATTCTGAGACCGTTTGAAAAATGGCCCTTTTCTGGTCGATCCAATTTAATATAAATCGACCAAACACATTTTCCTTTGCCACGCTCACGTACTAGCTTCAAAAATTATGAAATTTGAAACCTAGTAATAATTTGACATCCCAGATCGAACAAAAGTGGTTTCGTCGAATTCCGAAGTCGCTTGCAAAATGGCCATTTTCACGGGCTATATATACTCTATAGCGACCTTTCTGAAAATTCATTTGGCCACTGTTGCTTCCCACTACGAAACTTCGATTTTTCAGATTCGTTAAAAAGATATTCACTAACGAATTTAAATATTTTTGGTTTCACCAAAATTCATTTTGTTTTGCACCCGGTACAGTCAGTCAAAGTTTGAATTCAAATTTTGAAACTACCGCGCCATTTCAGGCCTTGTTTATAATTAGAATTAATTATATTTATTTTCAAATGTCGATTCAATCTCACTTTTCTTCGTTATTATTTAAAATATTTATTTTAAATATTTAAAATCCACTAAAATAGCCAATTTAAAAATTTTAAATTGGTTCAGATTTTCCGGGTTGTAACAATCTCACCCACTTAAAACTTTTCGTCCCCGAAAAGGAACAAAGTCGAAAGTGGTTTGATTCATCAACTCTACTTTCAATCTAGCTTCCATTCTTCAACTTTTCAGTTTCTTAGAATTTCAAATTCTTCAAAAATTTGGCTAACGCCCTAAATTTTCGAAAAATTTCGCCATAACCTCCTTTGTACGGGGAGGGGTTTGGAAATTTATTGGGCCGTATTAGGTACCCAATAAATACTAATAAGCATGCACATATTTATAGTGATATATTCCGGTGTCCACAGGGGAGTCTGTATAGATCATAACTCCAGAGAATAAATTCTCGTCACCCTATAAATGGTTTTTGTGCCTTAATGACCAGAGGGACGTGTTTATTGTCCTCTCCAGACCCGTGTGTGGTTTTTATTATTCTTGCAATTTACCGTTAGATTTTACATGGTCCATATCAGTCATCAGTTCAACCTGTAATACATAGTCATCGCCATACAAGCCTCTCGCTTGTATGGTAAATCTTCAACCTCGTCACACAAGCTCCAAATGCTTATGTGGTATATGATGAAGTATGCATATCTTCAAGAAGTATGCCATGTAGTGTAGTTCAAAATTAATTGTTACTATCCTATGGCTACGTTTATTATTACACACAGGACAACCAGCACTTCACATCCAATGACATTCATAGGAGTTGATATAATAATAAAATTGCGCATCCAACTCACTAAGGTTTACCTATTTGTCGGGCACGCAAATAAATTCTTTACTCAACAGCTAATCCACTTACCTGTTGAAACATATATAATGCACATGTATATATTTCTATCTATTTTTATATCAGTTCAATGTGTGATTTAATAGAATAAATTCTACCATTCATTCTCTTATTGATTAAATTAACTACCGTTCTAATAATTTAATTAATCAAATCCACTATCACACAACACAAACAACAATCAATTGTTTTTAACTTTTCAAAAATATATCTTTTATTTATTCAGAAATCATATTTCTAAAACCAGACTATATATATAATCACAAATACGTTATTTATAAACATATTACTCTCGACTTGTTTTGGGGCAATTCTGACCCCATCTCTAACAAGTTATTCTGATTCTGCTATACTCATACTAGGATATTACTGATCCTATCTGTAATGAGTTATTTATCCTAGAACACTACTGGTTCTATTTCTGACGAGTTCGTAAATATGTTATATTCTCGAACTAAGCTTAACCAAAGCTCTGAAACCACGTTGTGACGACCCCAAAACCCCGTACGACGGTGTTAAGGGTAATCTTTGGAATATAACACATAAACAGATAATAGCAGAACAGAATTAAATAAATACACCAGATAATGAACAAATAATACAATGGATAAACTAAATCATCAGAGTTAGACAGTATACAGGATCATACTTAGTACCAATACAGTTCATCTATACATAAATGTCTACAGTGGAAAACAAACATAATATGTACAATAGGAGCTGAACAGCATAAAAAGAGATAAATGATAGAATCCATCTTCAGCTCCAGCTATCAAGAAAGAGCCTGCTAAAAACCTAAACACAAGGCTGCTCGTGTAGAAAAAGGGGGCACCCGAGTTTGCAAGTGAAACAAACTACGAGTTAGTCATGGGACTGGTATGAGAAATCTACTTAACATATTTATAATGTGGCTAATCACAGGACCAAGCCACTTTCGCGGAACGGGTTTACTCCATTGGATTGCCAGTGCTTTAAAACAAGTAATTCTTTTAAACACCGCAATGCTTTTTTTAAAAATGAAGCCATTAAAAGACTCAGTTCCCATCACACAATGCAACGCAAACCGGAGGATAGAGTTTTTACCTTATAATGGCCAAAATATGCTTGATACGAATAAAACAAAAGGATTTGATATTATTACTAGTATTTATATGTTTCAAAAACAATTTCGAATCATAAGTATCAATCATAGAGGGCATGAGCGTCCCATGCCACTATGTCACCAAATATAGGTATACAATCAAAACTGCACAGTCACGTATTTGGAAATTGGATTTCCGTCATGAACCAAGGCAAAAGATAGTCCTTACCGACTTCGAGACAGTCTATCCCATGTCTTCGGAACAGCCGCAACTGCCCCTTGGAGCGACAGGGCCGGTCCACATTGAGTGGATTATAGTCCTTGAACAATACGTTTCCCCACCCATTGGGGCGTAAATGAGCCAACGAATGACTCCATCGGTCCCGGATCGACCGATATAACTGAGGCGCCTTGCAACAACAACAACCACACAGGTGAAAGTAATATAAATGTTAGCCAGTTTAAGCACTGACACCACCTCTAGCTAGAAGGAAACGTGAGACGATCTGAACTTCCCCGTGAAGGAAATCATGGATAGAATTGAGAACAAGACGAATCAGAACGCAAACAGATGAACATTTCAATGTTTATTACAACAATTCCATCAGATACAAGAATGTACAGAGTATGAATAAATATTACACAATCGATATACATCAGAGATTACAATAAATTACATAGCAGCGGAAAATAATACAAAACACAACTGAAGGTGATACACGGATACAAAGCTTTCTGGATATCATTCCAGCTGTAAACCAGGATCCTGTGAAATTAAATCTGCAAAACCAAAACTACTAGCTGCCCGTGTCGAAAATAAGGGCACAACAATAAACTCCAGGTTAGTCATGTGACCGGTGTGAGAACTAAAACAGTTATTAATCTTTATTTTAAAGTTCGGTAAATTTAGGGACCACGCCGTATAACACGGAATGGGTTTCCTCCCAAGAATACCAGTGCATAAAACAAACAGCGCAATGCTAAATAAAGAAAAATTAAGCTATTATAAGAACCAGGTCCCACCACACAATGCAATGCAAGCCGGAGGATAGGGTTTTTACCTTATAATAGCCAAAGCATGCTTGATACGTTAAAAACACATTATTTGATACTATAATAAATGTATAGTGTCAAAACAATTTCAATCATAAATATCAATCATAGGCGGCATGAATGACCCATACCACTATTTCGCTATACTAGGTTCTACAAATAAAACCGCAATATCACATATTGGAAAATGGATTTCCGTCATGAGTCGAGGCAAGGGGCAAGCTTCACTCCGATTCGAGACACTCTAGCAAATGTCTTAGGACCCCACTATGATCCTTGGATCTTCAGGGCCGGTCCTCTCTTACTTTTGAGGATTGGCAATTCCTGAGCACACGTTTCCTGGTCCTAACAGACCTATATCCGAGGCGTCTCGCATTCCAACAACCAAACAGGTGAAAAGTATATAAATGTCAGCCAGTTTAAGCACTAACACCACCACTAGCTAGAAAGAAACATCGTGCTCTCCCTGTAGTCACTATCCTGTTTTTGACTCATACTGAGGCGTGAGGCTCGCGAATTAACGCTATACACAAAGCTGCGCCACACAAGCCGTGCTTTGATCATCAACCACAAGACTTTTCTTTTCAATAGAAGCTTGATCATTTACCACTTAGGCGTGCCACGCAGGCAATTCTCCATGCGCTGATGTCCATCGATATACAACCTCTGAGCTCGTACGTCTCAGAGAAGGGCGTTAAGCAAGAGAATAAATTCTCCGCCGCCAAACAGATGTACATTTAACAGAGATCAATCAACACAAAATAAAATCCAATGTCAGACACACAGTCCATTTACAAATTCGTTCTGGGTCTGAACGAAACTGGAGGCACTTTCCTCGCATATCCATCGATCTCCAAGTACGTCTGGATGATCACCAACTGATTCCCTCCTCTTGGGTGTACAACCCAATCAAGATCATCAGTAATCACCCAAACGATGTGAAGAATTCCGGTCTTCAACCACCGTCTTCATCTTCGACTTATCATCGAATCGGTTATTCAGAATGTGTATAAACCCAGCCTTTCCAAATAACCCGCGTATATAATTAACACGTGTTACAAAAACACAACATACGCCTCATTCCAATTCAGAATATTCTTTTATTCAAATTTTCACACTCCTAGGTAAAGGTTCCCATTAATTTTATCAAAGATAAATTCTTCTAAATTTATTCTTTAATCTTCCTTTGGATATCATTTCAAATCATTTTATGGTTTTCCAAACTAGTCGGGATTAGCGAACTACACCGAAGTAATTATTTGTTTTATTTCCCAATCCCAACCTATTCATCCCATGGAGAAAACTGGTAATACTCTATATCTAACACCACGGTGTTATCGGTAAATATTAATTATCATTTCACGTTCAAATCTAATTAAAGATTTAAATATCGCTTTGGAGAAAAACTGGTGGTACTCTATTCTCGATCACTTTTCAGATTTGATAACTTAAATTATCAATTCACATTTCAATCTATTTAAAGATTCATTAAAACTCCACTTAGTTTTAATCTTCCCAAAAATAACATCCTGCTTTTAACTGGGTTAAAGAACCAATGTCATCTAAAACACGATTCACGATAAACCCAAAATCGCTTTCTATTGTTAATCGAGTTAAAGAATAGGTGTCATTCACAACACCACTCACGATAAACCCAAAACCAATTTAAATTCAATTCCAACTAATATTATTTAATTGGTACACTTCATTAAATCGAAATAGAAAGATTTAATCTTTTTCTCAACATGGTTTAAGAACAGTGTTAATGAAGACACCATTCACGACAAACCCAAATCACATTTGATATTAAATACAAGGCTCTGAATAGAAAATATTTCGGCTTATATTCAATATCAAATTCTACGACTAACAAATATCGTATTGGAAATAACGATATAAATATAACTTTCAAATTCCCATAACAATATCTATATAATCACGAAATCCAACATCGAAATATTCCGAAGATAATTTCGGTTCAAATCCATCCAAATTCACGTATTGGAAATTCTGATTATTTTTAAAACCACTCCGAATTCAATTTATTTATTTCAAAAATAAATTGATTTTAATTCTAGTTGAAAACTAGTTCATTTCGATAAAAATCTATTTTTATCCTTTCAAATGTGGAATTTTGTAATAACCTTGAAATTTGGGCCAATTTAAAATTTTTATTTTGGCAATTTAAGCAAATTTTGATCATTTAAAATGAATTATTTTAAATAATAACGAAGAGAAATTTATTTTGAATGGAATTCGAACGTATATTTTATATAGATCGTTGTTAGAATATAAATATTTATTTATATATATAAAAGAAATTGAAAATGGCGCGGTAGTTCGATAATTCGATTTCAAATTTCAAATGAATGTACTGGATTCAAAATAAACCGGATTTTAGTGAAACCAAAAATATTTGAATCTAATTGAGAATATCTTTCCAACGAATCAGGGAAATCAAAATTTCATAGAAGGACTCAAAAGTTACGTCCAGTTGAAATTTCAGAAAAGTCGCTATGGAATTTCGGCCCTTGAAAATAGCCATTTTGCAAACGACCTCGGATTTCGATGAAACCACTTTTGTTGGATCCGCGATGTCAAATTATTGCTAGATTCCAAATTTCATAATTTTTCGAATCAATATGTGAGCATGGCAAAGGAAAACGCGTTTGATCAGTTTTAGTTGAATTTAATCGACTGGAAAATGGCCATTTTTCAAACGGTCTCAGAATTCGACGAAATTAATTTTGTTAGGACCGTATCGTCAATACGAAGCTAGAAATTATTTTTCTGAAATTTTTAGAGTTTGTATGTGGCCCTGGTAAATTAAAATGTAGGTTAAAATCAATTTTTAACGTTATATTAATTTATATTTTAATTTTGATAAAAACTTGCGAAACGATAGAATTGGCTTACGAAACATATTCCATTGTGTTCGGAATGGGGGTAATTAGCTAGGGACGACAGGTGGTGGGTCTCGTTTCGAGTTCGAATAAAGAGTCAACTTTTTGGTTGAAAATTAAAATATAATAAACTAATTAAATAATGGCCCACACCCCCTTTACCCCTACATCCCGGTAAAACCGCTCAGCCCCCTCCTTTACTTACATCGTGAAATCGATTTCATAACCGAAAAAAAAAACTTCGACTTCGACGGAGCCGGACCTGGAGGTCGCCGCCCATCTCACCCCCTACATCGTCGAGCACGCCACCTTAGGGGACCACCGCAGCCCCCCTGCGCCCTCCTCCGTTCGAAGACCTACCCCCACCCCCAATTCGAAACCCTAGCCACCGGAGCAGCCCCTGGCGCCACTATCCGCCACCCACACGACCCCCACCGCACCCACGACCCTCCTTTACCCCCTCCGATGGTCCACAGTCCACCCCCCTGTAAAACCAACGGTGAGTTTTTTTTATTTATATTCGTTTATTCTATGTAATTAGTTTTATAAATCAGTTTTTTTTCTTTGTTATAAAGTTATCATTTTTATTATCTAAAGTTGAAGATTAGATTTTTAAAGTAGTAAGGAATTGATTTTTAAGAATAGAAAAAGGTAAGATTTTGTTTATATATAATATAAAAAAAAAGCTATGCTTTCTATTCATAAAAAGAATATATTTTTAAATGTGAAAGGTCGGATTTTTATAATGTAAAAGATCGGATTTTTATTAGTAGAAAGTTATGGTCTTTCATTAGAGAAAGGTTAGATTTTTCATAATAGGAAAATACGATTTTTGTTGATATAAAAATATAATTTTTACCTATGTTGAGTAGCGAGAAAAATATAATATTTACATATAGATTAGCGAAGTAAAAAATGGATTTTTTACATATGGAATGGCGAAGTAAAAATAGGACTTTTACATATAGAATAGTGTTGTTAAAATTTTATTTTTATATAGAAGTTAGAAAAGTAAAAATATGATTTTTATCATTTTGAAGTAGCGATAAAAATTCGATTTTTACAAATATGAAGTAGCGATATAAATTAGATTTTTACATATATGAAGTAGCGTTATAAAAATATAATCTTTATTAAAAGAAGAGCGATATAAAAATATAATTTTTATAATTAAGTAGCGAATTAAAAATATGATTTTTATATACTAGAGAATATAAAAATGTGATTTTTATATATGTATTGAATATGGGCGACGAAAGTGAAGAAAGGCAAACAACGGCGAAGATTTCCTACTAAGAAGAGTAGAGGCGTTTGGTTTAGCTATTCGGTGAGAACTTCTCACCTTTAATTCAATTTTCTAGTTGAAATATATACTAGGATGCAGACGGTGTTTAGTAGCACCCGACACCCGTCGTCCACAGACCATGGACGGCTTGTATGCTTGTTTGTTTGATTTTGATGTGTAGTTGATTGTGTGATGTGATGTGAAATGAAATAAAATATTTATATAGTTGAAATAAAATATTTTATAGTGGAAAATATTTTATAGTTAAAACTAGAATTTTTAACGTGTATTTGAAATGAAATAAATAAATATAAACTAATCGGACGATTTGTTTATATACACACATTTGACTGATATTGATTGGGACGATAAATTTTACACATCGCCCAACTGCACAAATAAAATATGTGTTTGATTGTTTGAAACCCCACACGGGTATTGGGATGATACTTGATGTACACTAATCCCGATTGTTTAGTTGTATGTCGATCGATTGATTGACAGGCTGTTATAAGCATTGAATATTTATATTTGATGCTTATACAGTGTAGAATGCACTTTGGATGATGGTTGATTATTCATCGTTGTTATTGTATACATGTGTTGTAGAAAATCCATATAATTAACATTATATGGTAATTGATTGGGCCTCATTCCAATTTTGAAAAAGAAATATTTGAATAGAAATATTTGAAAAGGAAATATTTGAAATAGAATATTTGAAAATAGAAATATATGAAGCCGTGTTGATTAGATTTACGCCATTTTGACGTGAACGATATTTATATCGATTTTATTCATTTTATAATGAACATCGAAAGTGATTTAAAAATCTGATATTTTGAATAAAAATAAGTTCGAATTAAATTGAAATGAATTGAAATTCGAATTAAATTGTAATTGAATTGAAATCAATTTGAAATGAATTTAAAATGAATTTATATTGGAATATTCAATTTTGATTTGAAATTGAATATGAAGTTGAAACCGTTTTGAAAATGAATTCATAACTATTTATAAAAAACGTTTTGAATTGAAATCGACGAAGTATATATTATATATATAATATAATGGCCTGAATAGAACTCGCCGCGCCGCGGTAGTTCGCGAATTTCGACCATTGACTTCGAACGGATATTGCGGGAGATCCGTCTGTCGTATTCTCCTAAAACCAGAACCGTTGGGTTCGTATCGAAAGAGCTTTCTAACGAATATTAGAAATTTGAAATCTAACGGTTAGATTTGGAATTGTGTCCAAATCAAATTTGGAAAAGGTCGTTGTAAGTGCAGTTCGATGGCCGTTGATAGAAATCGACTGCACGGGCATTGATAAAATTATTAAAAATAGTAATAATTTGTGTAAAATCATAAGAAATGATTTGGGAAAAATTGGGATGAAAAACTCCATATTTGAAAAGATAAAAATATATTTTTATCGAAATGAACTAGTTTTGAACTAGAATTAAAATTCTATTTATTTTTATATAAATAAATTTGATTTGAAAGGGTTTTGAAAGTTACCAGAGTTTCCAATAATTATATTGGAATGGATTTGAATCGAAACTGTCTTCGGAATATTTCGATGTTGGATTTCGTGATGATACAGATATTGTTATGGGAATTTGAAAGATATATATATATATATATATATATATCGTTATTTCCAATACGATATTTGTTGGTCGTAGAATTTGATATTGAATATAAGCTGGTATATTTTCTATTCAGAGCCTTGTATTTAATATCAAATGTGATTTTGGTTTGTCGTGAATGGTGTCTTTATTAACACTGTGCTTGAACCCAGTAGAGAAAAGATTAAATCTTTTTATTTAGATTTAATGAAGTGTGCCAATTAAATAATATTTAATTGGAATTGAATTGATATTGATTTTTGGGTTTATCGTGAACAGTGTTCTAAATAACACTTGTTCTTTAACCCAATAATTAATGGAATGGGATTTTGGGTTGTCTTGAACGGTATCTTCAATAATACTGTTCTTAGACCTAAAGGAATTAAGAAAATCAGAAACTAACTGGAGATTAGTTTAGTTGAATGGTTTATGGGGTATTGAACTAATGTTGGTTTCGGCCTTCGGGGTTAATACTTAGGGAATTGCTCACTTGCTAATTTACGGTTAGGGACCGATTGAAATGTGATGTGATTTTGGGTTTATCGTGAACCGTGATTTAAATGACACTGATTCGTTAACCCAGTTGAAGATTAGAACTAAGTGGAGTTTTAATGAATCTTTAATTAGATTGAAATGATCGAGAATGGAGTATCACCAGTTTTGCTCCAGGCGATAGTTAAATCTTTAATTAGATTTGAACGTGAAATGGTAATTGAATTTACCGATAACACCATGGTGTTAGATATGAAGTATTACCAGTTTTACTTCATGGGATGAATAGGTTGGGATTGGGAAATTAAAACAAATGATTACTTCGACAAGGTTCGTTAATCCCGACTAGTTGAATCGAAATTCAAAAGAAGATTAAAGAATAAATTAAAGGAATTTATCTTTGATAAAATTAATGGGAACCTTTCCCTATGAATGTGAAATTTAGAAACTAACTGTCGGTTAGCTAAGCAGAATGGTTTTCTGGATATTGATCTGATGTTGGTTTCGGCCTTCGGGGTTAATATTTGGGGAATTATTCTCTAGATAATTTACGGTTAGTGACTGATGAATTCGAATGAGGCGTATGTTGTGTTTGTGTAACACTTGTTCATCATATACGCGAGTTATTCGGAAAGACCGGGTTTATCCCATTCTGAATAACTGATACGACGATATGTCGAAGAGGAAGACGGTAGATAAAGACCGGAGGTCTTCACGTCGTTTTAGTGATTACTGATGATTTGATTGGGATGTACACCCAAGAAGATGGAAACAGTTGGTGATCGTCAAGACGTACTTGGAGATCGATGGATATGCGGGGTACTAGGTGCCTCCGGTTTCGTTCAGACCCAGAACGAACTTGTAAATGGACTGTGTGTCTGACATTGGATTTTAGTCTGTGTGATTGATTTCTATTAAATATATATCTGTTTGGCAGCGGAGAATTTATTCTCTTGCTTAACGCCCTTCTCTGAGACGTACGAGCTCAGGGGTTATATACTGATGGATATCAAACGCATAGTGTGAATTGCCTGTGTGGCATGCCTAAGTGGCAAATGATCAAGGCTTCTGTTGAAAAGCAGAGTCTTGTGGTTGATGATCGAAGCACGGCCTTTGTGGCGTAGCTTTGTGTAACGTTTACCTCGCGAGTTTCACACCCGGTATGAACCGAAAACGGGAGAGGACATCAGGGAGGACATGCATTTCTTTCTAGCTAGAAGTGGCGTCAGTGGTTTTACACCCCTGACGAGTTTGACTTATGTGGTTGTTGCTGTTGCGAGGCGCCTCGGTTTGATCGGACGATCCGGGTCCGATGGAGTCATTTGTTGGCTCATTTGCGCCCCATAGGGCGGGGAGACGTATTGTTCAAGCATAATAATCCACTTCGTGTGGACCGGCCTTGACGATCCATGGGGCAGTTGCGGATGTTCCTGAGACATGGTAGGCTAGATTGTCTCGAATCGATAGAGGACGATCCCTTGCCTCGGTTCACAGACGGAAATCAAATTTCCAAAAACGTGACATTTGCGGTTTTAATTGTAGAACTAGTATGGCGACATGATATATGGTACCCATGCCGTCTATGATTGATACTTATGATTTGAAGTTGTTTTATACACTATACACTTATAGTAATAATAAATGATTTGTTTTAAACGTATCAAGCCTT
This sequence comes from Allium sativum, assembly GCA_030737875.1. NCBI lineage: Eukaryota > Viridiplantae > Streptophyta > Magnoliopsida > Asparagales > Amaryllidaceae > Allium > Allium sativum. Next base: position 831,216,229 of record CM060912.1, on the reverse strand, counting down.
CTTGGCTATTATAAGGTAAAAACCCTATCCTCCGGCTTGCGTTGCATTGTGTGATGGGAACTGGGTTTGTAATAGCTTTGTTGTTCTTTATTTATCATTGCGCTGTTGTTTTATGCACTGGTACTCTTGGGAGGAAACCCGTTCCGTGTTATACGGCGTGGTCCCTTGATTTACCTAACTTTAAATTAAAGATTAATAGCTGTTTTAGTTCTCACACTAGTCACATGACTGACCTGGAGTTTATTGTTTTAATCTAAACTCTGGGTGCCCTTATTTTGACACGGGCAGCTAGTAGTTTTGGTTTTGCAGATTTATATTCACATGATCTTGGTTTACAGCTGGAATGATATCCTGAAAGCTTTGTATCCGCGTATTACTTCTAGTTGTGTATCGTATTATTTCCGCTGCGATGTATTTAAATGTAATTTAAATCTCTGATATTTCTGTGTAATATTCATTTATACTCTGTATATTCTTGTATTCTGATGGAATTGTTGTAATTAACAATGAAATGTTCTTCTGTCTGCGTTCTGTTGTGGTTTGTTCTCGAACTATCCGCGCTTTCCTCACTGGGGAAGTTACGGGTCTTTACAGTTGGTATCAGAGCTTTGGTTTACAAAGCTCGGAGAACAAGGCACATTATAATCATACGAAAGAATTCATCAGATATTGGATTAGTAATATCCAATGAGAATGACTCGTTAGAGATGGGATCAGTAGTATCCTAGAACGAGTGTGAAGAGTATATTTTTGAAAATGAAAACAATTTTTGTTTTGAAAATTTAAATCAATTATTCGTATTTGATTATTTATTTATATTGAATTTGGACAATCCAGTATATATAGATTTTGCATATACGTCTGATCCACGGGTATTCGAAGTTTTAATATACTGGATAGATATAGAATCACAATCTAGTTTCCCGGAGATGATGCTGATAATGACCATGGCATCATCAGTGTTGTGTTCGAGTGACGAAAGTGGGATTTCTATATATTTCCAATTAACTGGTGTGAGAACCGAAACTTGATAGGGCTAATTGTTGTGATTTGTCATCAAAAATCCGATTTTTTTTTACTATGTATCAAAGTTATGAGTTTCAAAAGCTAATCAACTAATTGATTGATGGTTGTGTTGTTGATTATTGGTTGATTTATTAAAATTTATACCATATAGCCCAATTGAGCCAAATAGTGAATTGTATTGAAAATTAGTCGCATTTGCTTGCATATACATGTACTTACATTGAACAGGTCATAGCAAAGAGGCTTGAGCAGAAGAATAAAATTATTTGCCCGACAAATAGGTACATGTTTACTATAATTTACTGTTTTGTTTGGGTGATGATGATTTTATGAGCCGATTGGCTAGCCGCTTGGCTTTTTCTTTTTCTTTTTGAGATCATAGGGCCTGTATGGCAATTTCGGGATTTTCCCGGTGCTCCCGGTCCAGGGGAGGTTATGGCGAAATTTTAGGGTGTTAGCCAAATTTTTGAAAAATTTGAAAAGTTCTTAGAAACTGAAAAGTTGAAAAACTTAAGCCGTAATGAAAATAACGAAAGTTGAGTTGGTTTGTAAAACAACTTTCAGCTTCGTTCCTTTTCGGGGACGAAAAGTTTTAAGTGGGGGAGATTGTAATAACCCGAAAATCTAGGCCAATTTAAATTTTTTTATTTTCCCAATTTTAATGAATTTTGATCATTTAAAAAGAATTATTTTAAATAATAACGACGAGAAATTTATTTTGAATGGAATTCGAACGTATATTTTATATAGACCGTCGTTAGAATATAAATATTTATTTATATATAAAAAAGGAATTGAAAATGGCGCGGTAGTTCGATAATTCGATTTCAAATTTAAAATGAATGTATAGGATTCAAAATAAACCGGATTTTAGTGAAACCAAAAATATTTGAATCTAATTGAGAATATCTTTCCAACGAATATGGGAAATCAAAATTTCATAGCAGGAATCAAAAGTTACATCCAGTTGAAATTTCAGAATAGTCGCTATGGAATTTCGGCCCTTGAAAATAGCCATTTTGCAAACGACCTCGGATTTCGATGAAACCACTTTTGTTGGATACGCGATGTCAAATTATTGCTAGATTCCAAATTTCATAATTTTTCGAATCAATATGTGAGCGTGGCAAAGGAAAACACGTTTGATCAGTTTCAGTTGAATTTAATCGACTGGAAAATGGCCATTTTTCAAACGGTCTCAGAATTCGACGAAATTAGTTTTTTTAGGACCGTATAGTCAATACGAAGCTAGAAATTATTTTTTTGAAATTTTTAGAGTCTGTATGTGGCCCTGGTAAATTAAAATGTACGTTAAAATCAATTTTGAACATTACATTAATTTATATTTTAATTTAGATAAAAACTTGTCGAAACGATAGAATTGGCTTACGAAACATATTCCATTGTGTTCGGAATGGGGGTAATTAGCTAGGGACGACAGGCGGTGGGTCTCGTTTTGAGTTCGAATAAAGAGTCAACTTTTTAGTTGAAAATTAAAAATATAATAAACTAATTAAATAATGGCCCACACCCCCTTTACCCCTACATCCCGGTAAAACCGCTCAGCCCTCTCCTTCACTTACATCGTGAAATCGATTTCATAACCGAAAAAAAAACTTCGACTTCGACGGAGCCGGACCTGGAGGTCGCCGCCCATCTCACCCCTGTAACAACCCGGAAAATGCGAGCCAGTTTGAAATTTTTATTTTGGCAATTTTAGCGAAATTTGATATTTAAAATGAATTATTTTAAATAATATTGTCGAGAAATTTATTTCGAATATAAATCGACATATATATTATATACGTCATCGTTAGAATATATAATAATTATATATAATTATAAAAGGAATTGAAAATGGCGCGGTAGTTCGAAAATTCGATTTCTAATTTCAAATGAATATACAGAATTCAATATAAGTCAGAATTGAACGAAACAAGAAATATTTGAATCTGTATAACTATATCTTTGTAACGAAGTCAACAAACTGAGATTTCATCTTAGAAATGATAAGATGTGTCCAGTTGAAAATTCTGAATAGTCGCTATGGAATTCAGGCCCTTAAAAATAGCCATTTTGCAAACGACGTCGGATTTCGACGAAACCAGTTTTGTTGGGTCCGCGATGTAAAGTTATTGCTAGATTTCAAATTTCATAATTTTTCGAATCAATATGTGAGCGTGGCAAAGGAAAACGTGTTTTGACCATTTAAGTTGATTTTAATCGACTGGAAAATGGCCATTTTTCTAACGGTCTCGGAATTCGACAAAACTAGTTTTGTTAGGACCGTATCGTCAATACGAAGTTAGAAAATATTTTTTGGGAATTTTTAGAGTCCGTATGTGGGCCCGGTAAATTGAAATGTACGTTTAAAATTCAATATAGTAATTTAAATGTAAGTTCAACGGAAACCAATCGAGACGGTCAAATCCGCTTGCGATACATATCCCATTGTGTTCGGAATGGGGGTAAAACGCTAGGGGCGACAGTCGTTGGATCTCGATTGGGGTACGATAGCAAAAACAACTTTTTGAAATTAAAAGGAAATAAAATAATTAATTAATTAAATATATACACTCATCCTCTCACCTCATTTCACCGTTGACCAAAAAAAAAAGGGGAAATGCGATCGACGGAGGGGGGAAACCCTCGCCGCCCCCTTGCTTGGTCCACCGCCACCTCGCTCGAGACCCCCACCCCCTCAGCGGTGCCGCGAGCCACCCAGACCCCCACCCCTCGCCAGAAGCGATCGCGGAGGACCACCAGGCCACCGCCGAAGACCAGGCACCTCCCCCTATCCTCCAACGTCGAACTCACCCCCACCCCCTCCTCCTGAAGCCGCGATGCACCCCTCCCCTTGGCGCCAACATGAGCCGCGAAACCCTCCTCCGCCAGTAAAGGCCGCCGAGCCTGGCCATCACCCCCCCCTCGGCTGGTATGTTTTTATTTATTTATTTTTATTTTACTTTCTTATTTTATTTTATTTTATTTTATTTTATTTTCATTGAGATATGGATAGGAAAAGGAAAAAAGGAGAACAATTAGGATTTTGAACAATATAAAATTAGAAAAGTTTTGAATTTTAAATGGAAAAAGATTAGAACTTTAAAAGATGAAAAGATAGGATTTTTATTTGGAAAAAGGTATGATCTTTATATTTTTAAAGTGATAAAAATATAGGTTTTATATTTTTAAAGAATTAAAAATATAGTCTTTACTATATGGAAATATTAAAAATATGATTTTTATATTTTTAAAGTATTAAAAATATAATCTTTATGGGATAGAGAATATAAAAATATCATCTTTGTGTATGTAACGAAATAAAAATCTGATTTTTATTTTATATACGTTGAGATAAAGTGGTAATTTTTATAATGATGAGAACTTTATTTTTATAAAGGCGAAAACTTTATTTTTATAAGGGTGAAACCTTTATTTTTGAAAGGGTGAAATTTTTATATAAAGAATAAGGTGATAAAAATATAATTTTTATCTATATAGTAGCGTTGTGAAAATATGCTTATTTTTATATATTGAATAGCATAGTAAAAATTCGATTTTTATATATTGAGCAGCGTAGAAAAATTCGATTTTTAAATATATGAAGTGATTATAAAAATATGACTTTTAAATTGAAAGTGAATAAATAAAAATGTGATTTTTATTTTTAAGACATCAGCAAATATAAAAATGTGTGATTTTTATATATATAGTGACTACGGGCAACGAAGATGGCGAAGATGGGATAACGAAGAAGATTTCTCTAAATAAAGTGCCGTGGAGCTAGGATAGCTATAAGTGAGAATTTCTCACCTTTCAATTTCTTTTCTAGTTATATATATATATATATATATATATATATATATATATATATATACTAAGATGCAGACGGTGTTTAGTAGCACCCGACACAATCGTCCACAGACCATGGACTTGTTTGTTTGGTTATTGATTGTGATATTGGTTTGAATGTGGTTTGTGGTGTGAAAAATCGAATCGATAAATTGGTTAGGATTAGATGTGCGCCGTTATAAGGTAAAGGAGTACGGCTAGGTTAGACTCTTACTCCAAATTTTGTGGTTTGCATAATAAAATTGATATGATTGATGTGTGAATGGCGTGGGCCTTCACTAGACCGGGGATTAGGCTAGGCCTTGTCCCGTTTCTAGTATCGTGCCGTTATGCCGCCGAAATTTTCTAAAATATGTTAGAAAAATAAAAATATCATTTTATTGAATAAATGAATTGAATAGAAATTCATAGGTTGAAATAAAATGTTTTATCGTTAAAAATATAATTTTTAACGTGAATATGAAAATAGTGAAGTGAACAAAATAAAATATTCATTTACAAACCGGACGGTTTGTTTATGTACACTGATTTGACTGACATTGATTGGGACGATAAATTTTACACATCGCCCAACTGCACAACTAAAATCTGTGTTTGATTGTTTGAAAACCCCACACGGGTGTTGGGATGAAATTTGAAGTTCACTCATCCTAATTGATTAAATATGTTGATCGATCGATTGACAGGCTGTTATAAGCGTTAGATATCTATATTTGATGCTTATACAGTGTAGTGCACTTTGGTTGATGTTTGATCATTTTTCAATGCTATTATATACATGTGTTGTGTGAAAATCCATATAATTAATTTTATATGGTAATTGATGGGCCCCATTCCAGTTTAGAAATGGAAATATTTGAAATAGAAATATTTGAAATAGAATATTTGAAAATAGAAATTTATGAAGTCGTGTTGATTAGGTTGACGCCATTTTGACGTGAACGATATTTATATCGATTTTAAACGATTTCGAAATGAATTGAATTGAAAACGATTTCGAAATGAATTGAATTGAAAACGATTTCGAAATGAATTGAATTGAAAACGATTTCGAAATGAATTGAATTGAAAACGATTTCGAAATGAATTGAATTGAAAACGATTTCGAAATGAATTGAATTGAAAACGATTTCGAAATGAATTGAATTGAAAACGAATTCAAAGTGAATTGAGAACGATTTCGAAATGAATTGAATTGAAAACGATTTCGAAATGAATTGAATTGAAAACGAATTCAAATTGAATTGAAATTTGAATTGAATAGAAATGAATTTTAAAACGAATCTATAAAGAAGAATTCAATTGTGATTTGAATTGAAAAGGAAGTTGAAAATGTTTTTGAAACGAATTCAAAACTATTTATATAATTCGTTTTAAATAGAAATCGACGAAGTATATATTATATATATTATATATATAATATAATGGCCTGAATAGAACGCGCCGCGCCGCGGCAGTTCGTGAATTTCGACCATTTATTTCAAACGGACATTACGGGAGATCCGACCGTCGGATTCTCCTAAAACCGGAACAGTTGGGTTCGTATCGAAAAGAGCTTTCTAATGAATGTGATAAATTAGAAATCTAACGGTTGGATTTGGAGTTACGTCCAAATCAAATTTGAAAAAGGTCGTTGTAAGTGCAGTTCGATGGCCATTGATGGAAATCGACTGTACGGGCCTTGATAAAATTATTAAAAATAGTAATAATTTGTGTAAAATCATAAGAAATGATTTAGAAAGATTTGGGATGAAAACTCCATATTTGAAAAGATAAAAATAGATTTTTATCGAAATGAACTAGTTTTGAACTGGAATTATAATTCTATTTATTTTTAAATAAATAAATTGAATTTGAAATGGTTTTAAAAATAACCAGAATATCCAATGATTGCATTGGAGTGGATTTAAATCGAAATTGTCTTTGGAATATTTCGATGTTGGAATTCGTGATTATACAGGTGTTGTTATGGAAATTTGAAAGATATATATTTATATCGTTATTTCCAATACGACATTTGTTAGTCGTAGAATTTGATATTGAATATAAGCCGATATATTTTCTATTCAGAGCCTTGTATTGAATATCGAATGTGATTTGGGTTTGTCGTGAATGGTGTCTTCACTAACACTGTTCTTGAACCCAGTTGAGAAAAGATTAAATCTTTTTAGTTAGATTTAATGATGTGTACTAATTAAATGATATTTAATTGGAATTGAATTGGTATTGATTTTTGGGTTTATCGTGAACCGTGTTTTAAATGACACTGATTCTTTAACCCAGTCGAAGATTAAAACTAAGTGGAGTTTTAATGAATCTTTAATTAGATTGAAAAGATCGAAAATGGAGTACCACCAGTTTTGCTCCAGGCGATAGCTAAATCTTTAATTAGATTTGAACGTGAAATGGTAATTGAATTTAACGATAACACTGTGGTGTTAGATATGAAGTATAACTAGTTTTACTTCGTGGGATGAATAGGTTGGGATTGGGAAATTAAAACAAATGATTACTTCGGTAAGGTTCGCTAATCCCGACTAGTTTGAATTGATATTCAAAAATAGATTAAAGAATAAATTCAAGAAATTTATCTTGGATAAAATTAATGGGAACCTTTCCCTATGAATGTGAAATTTAGAAACTAACTGTCGGTTAGCTAAGCAGAATGGTTTTCTGGATATTGATCTGATGTTGGTTTCGGCCTTCGGGGTTAATATTTGGGGAATTATTCTCTTGATTAATTTACGGTTAGTGACTGATGAATTGGAATGAGGCGCATGTTGTGTTTGTGTAGCAATTATTTAAAATATACGCGAGTTATTCGGAAAGACCGGATTTATCCCATTCTGAATAACTGATACGACGATAAGTTGAAGATGAAGACGATGGTCGAAGACCGGAGGTCTTCACGTCGTTTGGGTAATTACTGATGATCTTGATTGGGATGTACACCCAAGAAGATGGAAACAGTTAGTGATCGTCCAGACGTACTTGGAGATCGATGGATATGCGGGGTACTAGGTGCCTCCGGTTTCGTTCAGCCCCAGAACGGACTTGTAAATGGACTGTGTGTCAGACATTGGATTTTAGTCCGTGTGATTGATCTCTATTAAATATATATCTGTTTGGCGGCGGAGAATTTATTCTCTTGCTTAACGCCCTTCTCTGAGACGTACGAGCCCAGGGGTTATATATTGATGGATATCAAACGCATGGAGTGAATTGCCTGTGTGGCATGCCTAAGTGGCAATTGATCGAGGCTTCTGTTGAAAAGCAAAGTCTTGTGGTGATGATCAAAGCACAGCCTGTGTGGCATAGCTTTGTGTAACGTTTACTTCGCGAGTTTCACACCCGGTATGAACCAAAAACGGGAGAGGACATCAGGGAGGACTTGCGTTTCTTTCTAGCTAGAAGTGGCGTCAGTGGTTTTACACGCCCTGACGAGTTTGACTTATGTGGTTGTTGCTGTTGCGAGGCGCCTCGGTTTGATCGGACGATCCGGTTCCGATGGAGTCATTTGTTGGCTCATTTACGCCCCATAGGGCGGAGAGACGTATTGTTCAGGCATAATAATCCACATCGGTGGACCGGCCCTGACGATCCAAGGCCCACCTGAGTCTGGAACCTGAGACATGGGCTAGATTGTCTCGAATCGGTTGAGGACTATCTTTTGCCTCGGTTCATAGATGGAAATCCAATTTCCAAATACGTGACATTTGCGGTTTTAATTGTAAAACTAGTATGGCAACATGATATATGGTACCCATGCCGCCTATGATTGATACTTATGATTTGAAGTTGTTTTATACACTATGCACTTATAATAGTATCAAATGATTTGTTTTAAACGTATCAAGCATTCTTTGGCTGTTATAAGGGAAAACCCTATCCCCCGGCTTGCGCTGCATTGTGTGATAGGACCTGGGTCTTATAACAGCTTCATTTTTCTTTATTTAGCATTGCGCTGTTTGTTTTATGCACCGGTATTCTTGGGAGGAAACCCGTTCCGTGTTATACGGCGTGGTCCCTTGATTTACCTAACTTTAAAAACAAAGATCAATAACTGTTTTAGTTCTCACACAAGTCCCATGACTGACCTGGAGTTTATTGTTTTAACCTAAACTATGGGTGCCCTTATTTTGACACGGGCAGCTAGTAGTTTTGGTTTTGCAGATTTATATTCACAGGATCCTGGTTTACAGCTGGAACGATATCCGGAAAGCTTTGTATCCGTATATCCCTTCTAGTTGTGTATTGTATTATTTTCCGCTGCTATGTATTTAAATGTAATTTAAATCTCTGATATTTCTGTGTAATATTTATTCGTACGCTGTATATTCTTGTAATCTGATGTATTGTTGTAATATACAATGAAATGTTCTTCTGTATGCGTTCTGTTGTGGCTTGTTCTCGAACTATCCGACGCTTTCCTTTACGGGGAAGTTACGGGTTTTTACACGTGGTATCAGAGCTTTGGTTTACAAAGTAGAGAATAAGACACATTAGAACCTTACGAAAGAATTCATCAGATATTGGATTAGTAATATCCAATTAGAATGACTCGTTAGAGATAGGATCAGTAGTATCCTAGAACGGGTGTAAAGAGTATATTTTAAAAATGAAAACAAATTTTTGTTTTGAAAATTTAAATCAATTATTTGTATTTGATTATTTATTTTATATTGATTAGGACAATCCAAAATATAAAGATTTTTGCGTATGCGCCTAACTAGCGTGTATTCGAAGTTTAGATATATTGGATAGATATAGAATTACACTCTAATCGCCCGGAGATGATTTTGACGATGGAGCTCCATCATTAGAATTTATATTCGAGTGACGAACGTGTAATATCTATATACTTCCTATTGACTGGTGTGAGAACCAAAATTAGATAGGGCTTATTGTTGTGATTTGGCATCAAAAATCTGATTTTTGTATATGTATCAAAATTATGAATTTGAAACGTTAATCCACTAATTGATTGATGTTTGTGTTGTTTGTTTATTTGTTTGCTAATTTTTAGCCATTTAGCCTAATTGAATCGAATATTGAATTGTATTGAAATTTGGTCGCATTTGTTTGCATATACATATACTTACATTGAACAGGTCATAGCAAGGAGGCTAGAGCAGAGAATAAAATTTTTTGCCCGACAAATAGGTACATGTTTACCACATAATTTACTGTTTTGTTTGGGTGATGATGATTTTATGAGCCTATTGGCTAGCCACTTGGATTTTTCATTTTCTTTTTGAGATCTGAAGGACCGGGGAAGCTATTTGAAATTCCCCGATGCTCCCGGTGCATGGGAGGTTATGGCGAAATTTTTCAAAAATTTAGGGTGTTAGCCAAATTTTTGAAATTTTTGAAAAGTTCTTAGAAACTGAAAAGTTGAAGAACTTAAGCCGTAATCAAAACAATGGAAGTTGAGCTGAATAATCAACCCACTTTCGACTTTGTTCCTTTTCGGGGACGAAAAGTTTTAAGTGGGGGAGATTGTAACAACCCGGAAAATGCGAGCCAGTTTGAAATTTTTATTTTGGCAATTTTAGCGAAATTTGATATTTAAAATGAATTATTTTAAATAATATTGTCGAGAAATTTATTTCGAATATAAATCGACGTATATATTATATACGTCGTCGTTAGAATATATAATAATTATATATAATTATAAAAGGAATTGAAAATGGTGCGGTAGTTCGAAAATTCGATTTCTAATTTCAAATGAATATACAGAATTCAATATAAGTTAGAATTGAACGAAACAAGAAATATTTGAATCTGTATAACTATATCTTTGTAACGAAGTTAAAAAACTGAGATTTCATCTTAGAAATGATAAGATATGTCCAGTTGAAAATTCTGAATAGTCGCTATGGAATTCAGGCCCTTAAAAATAGCCATTTTGCAAACGACCTCAGATTTCGACGAAACCAGTTTTGTTGGGTCCGCGACGTAAAGTTATTGCTAGATTTCAAATTTCATAATTTTTCGAATCAATATGTGAGCGTGGCAAAGGAAAACGTGTTTTGACCATTTCAGTTGATTTTAATCGACTGGAAAATGGCCATTTTTCTAACGGTCTCGGAATTCGACGAAACTAGTTTTGTTAGGACCGTATCGTCAATACGAAGTTAGAAAATATTTTTCGGGAATTTTTAGAGTCCGTATGTGGGCCCGGTAAATTGAAATGTACGTTTAAAATTCAATATAGTAATTTAAATGTAAGTTCAACGGAAACCAATCGAGACGGTCAAATCCGCTTGCGATACATATCCCATTGTGTTCGGAATGGGGGTAAAACGCTAGGGGCGACAGTCGTTGGATCTCGATTGGGGTACGATAGCAAAAACAACTTTTTGAAATTAAAAGGAAATAAAATAATTAATTAATTAAATATATACACTCATCCTCTCCCCTCATTTCACCGTTGACCAAAAAAAAAAAGGGGAAATGCGATCGACAGAGGGGGGAAACCCTCGCCGCCCCCTTGCTTGGTCCACCGCCACCTCGCTCGAGACCCCCACCCCCTCAGCGGTGCCGCGAGCCACCCAGACCCCCACCCCTCACCAGAAGCGATCGCGGAGGACCACCAGGCCACCGCCGAAGACCAAGCACCTCCCCCTATCCTCCAACGTCGAACTCACCCCCACCCCCTCCTCCTGAAGCCGCGATGCACCCCTCCCCTTGGCGCCACCGTGAGCCGTGAAACCCTCCTCCGCCAGTAAAGGCCGCCGAGCCTGGCCATCACCCCCCCCCTCGGCTGGTATGTTTTTTTTTTTTTTTTTACTTTCTTGTTTTATTTTATTTTATTTTATTTTCATTGAGATATGGATAGGAAAAGGAAAAAAGGAAAACAATTAGGATTTTGAACAATATAAAATTAGAAAAGGTTTGAATTTTAAATGGAAAAAGATTAGAACTTTAAAAGATGAAAAGATAGGATTTTTATTTGGAAAAAGGTATGATCTTTCTATTTTTTAAAGTGATAAAAATATAGTTTTTATATTTTTAAAGAATTAAAAATATAGTCTTTACTATATAGAAATATTAAAAATATGATTTTTATATTTTTAAAGTATTAAAAATATAATCTTTATGGGATAGAGAATATAAAAATATCATCTTTGTGTATGTAACGAAATAAAAATCTGATTTTTATTTTATATACGTTGAGATAAAGTGGTAATTTTTATAATGATGAAAACTTTATTTTTATAAAGGTGAAAACTTTATTTTTATAAGGGTGAAACCTTTATTTTTGAAAGGGTGAAATTTTTATATAAAGAATAAGGTGATAAAAATATAATTTTTATCTATATAGTAGCGTTGAGAAAATATGCTTATTTTTATATATTGAATAGCATAGTAAAAATTCGATTTTTATATATTGAGCAGCGTAGAAAAATTCGATTTTTAAATATATGAAATGATTACAAAAATATGACTTTTAAATTGAAAGTGAATAAATAAAAATGTGATTTTTATTTTTAAGACATCAGCAAATATAAAAATGTGTGATTTTTATATATATAGTGACTACGGGCAACGAAGATGGCGAAGATGGGATAACAAAGAAGATTTCTCTAAATAAAGTGCCGTGGAGCTAGGATAGCTATAAGTGAGAATTTCTCACCTTTCAAATTCTTTTCTAGTTATATAGATATATATATATATATATATATATACTAGGATGCAGACGGTGTTTAGTAGCACCCGACACAATCGTCCACAGACCATGGACTTGTTTGTTTGGCTGTTTGGTTATTGATTGTGATATTGGTTTGAATGTGGTTTGTGGTGTGAAAAATCGAATCGATAAATTGGTTAGGATTAGACGTGCGCCGTTATAAGGCGAAGGAGTAAGGCTAGGTTAGACTCTTACTCCAAATTTTGTGGTTTGCATAATAAAATTGATATGATTGATGTGTGAATGGCGTGGGCCTTCACTAGACCGGGGATTAGGCTAGGCCTTGTCCCGTTTCTAGTATCGTGCCGTTATGCCGCCAAAATTTTCTAAAATATGTTAGAAAAATAAAAATATCATTTTATTGAATAAATGAATTGAATAGAAATTCATAGGTTGAAATAAAATGTTTTATCGTTAAAAATATAATTTTTAACGTGAATATGAAAATAGTGAAGTGAACAAAATAAAATATTCATTTACAAACCGGGCGGTTTGTTTATGTACACTGATTTGACTGACATTGATTGGGACGATAAATTTTACACATCGCCCAACTGCACAACTAAAATCTGTGTTTGATTGTTTGAAAACCCCACACGGGTGTTGGGATGAAATTTGAAGTTCACTCATCCTAATTGATTAAATATGTCGATCGATCGATTGAAAGGCTGTTATAAGCGTTAGATATCTATATTTGATGCTTATACAGTGTAGTGCACTTTGGTTGATGGTTGATCATTTTTCAATGCTATTATATACATGTGTTGTGTGAAAATCCATATAATTAATTTTATATGGTAATTGATTGGGCCTCATTCCAGTTTAGAAATGGAAATATTTGAAATAGAAATATTTGAAATAGAATATTTGAAAATAGAAATTTATGAAGTCGTGTTGATTAGGTTGACGCCATTTTGACGTGAACGATATTTATATCGATTTTAAACGATTTCGAAATGAATTGAATTGAAAACGATTTCGAAATGAATTGAATTGAAAACGATTTCGAAATGAATTGAATTGAAAACGATTTCGAAATGAATTGAATTGAAAACGATTTCGAAATGAATTGAATTGAAAACGATTTCGAAATGAATTGAATTGAAAACGATTTCGAAATGAATTGAATTGAAAACGATTTTGAAATGAATTGAATTGAAAACGAATTCAAAGTGAATTGAGAACGATTTCGAAATGAATTGAATTGAAAACGATTTCGAAATGAATTGAATTGAAAACGAATTCAAATTGAATTGAAATTTGAATTGAATAGAAATGAATTTTAAAACGAATCTATAAAGAAGAATTCAATTGTGATTTGAATTGAAAAGGAAGTTGAAAATGTTTTTGAAACGAATTCAAAACTATTTATATAATTCGTTTTAAATAGAAATCGACGAAGTATATATTATATATATTATATATATAATATAATGGCCTGAATAGAACGCGCCGCGCCGCGGCAGTTCGTGAATTTCGACCATTTATTTCAAACGGACATTACGGGAGATCCGACCGTCGGATTCTCCTAAAACCGGAACCGTTGGGTTCGTATCGAAAATAGCTTTCTAACAAATGTGATAAATTAGAAATCTAACAGTTGGATTTGGAGTTACGTCCAAATCAAATTTGAAAAAGGTCGCTGTAAGTGCAGTTCGATGGCCATTGATGGAAATCGACTGTACGGGCCTTGATAAAATTATTAAAAATAGTAATAATTTGTGTAAAATCATAAGAAATGATTTAGAAAGACTTGGGATGAAAACTCCATATTTGAAAAGATAAAAATAGATTTTTATCGAAATGAACTAGTTTTGAACTGGAATTATAATTCTATTTATTTTTAAATAAATAAATTGAATTTGAAATGGTTTTAAAAATAACCAGAATATCCAATGATTGCATTGGAGTGGATTTAAATCGAAATTGTCTTTGGAATAATTCGATGTTGGAATTCGTGATTATACAGGTGTTGTTATGGAAATTTGAAAGATATATATTTATATCGTTATTTCCAATACGACATTTGTTAGTCGTAGAATTTGATATTGAATATAAGCCGATATATTTTCTATTCAGAGCCTTGTATTGAATATCGAATGTGATTTGGGTTTGTCGTGAATGGTGTCTTCACTAACACTGTTCTTGAACCCAGTTGAGAAAAGATTAAATCTTTTTAGTTAGATTTAATGAAGTGTACTAATTAAATGATATTTAATTGGAATTGAATTGGTATTGATTTTTGGGTTTATCGTGAACCGTGTTTTAAATGACACTGATTCTTTAACCCAGTCGAAGATTAAAACTAAGTGGAGTTTTAATGAATCTTTAATTAGATTGAAAAGATCGAAAATGGAGTACCACCAGTTTTGCTCCAGGCGATAGCTAAATTTTAATTAGATTTGAACGTGAAATGGTAATTGAATTTACCGATAACACTGTGGTGTTAGATATGAAGTATAACCAGTTTTACTTCATGGGATGAATAGGTTGGGATTGGGAAATTAAAACAAATGATTACTTCGGTAAGGTTCGCTAATCCCGACTAGTTTGAATTGATATTCAAAAATATATTAAAGAATAAATTCAAGAAATTTATCTTGGATAAAATTAATGGGAACCTTTCCCTATGAATGTGAAATTTAGAAACTAACTGTCGGTTATGCAAGCAGAATGGTTTTCTGGATATTGATCTGATGTTGGTTTCGGCCTTCGGGGTTAATATTTGGGGAATTATTCTCTTGATTAATTTACGGTTAGTGACTGATGAATTGGAATGAGGCGTATGTTGTGTTTGTGTAGCACTTATTTAAAATATATGTGAGTTATTCGGAAAGACCGGGTTTATCCCATTCTGAATAACTGATACGACGATAAGTCGAAGATGAAGACGATGGTCGAAGAACGGAGGTCTTCACGTCGTTTGGGTAATTACTGATGATCTTGATTGGGATGTACACCCAAGAAGATGGAAACAGTTAGTGATCGTCCAGACGTACTTGGAGATCGATGGATATGCGGGGTACTAGGTGCCTCCGGTTTCGTTCAGCCCCAGAACGGACTTGTAAATGGACTGTGTGTCTGACATTGGATTTTAGTCCGTGTGATTGATCTCTATTAAATATATATCTGTTTGGCGGCGGAGAATTTATTCTCTTGCTTAACGCCATTCTCTGAGACGTACGAGCCCAGGGGTTATATATTGATGGATATCAAACGCATGGAGTGAATTGCCTGTGTGGCATGCCTAAGTGGCAATTGATCGAGGCTTCTGTTGAAAAGCAAAGTCTTGTGGTGATGATCAAAGCACAGCCTGTGTGGCATAGCTTTGTGTAACGTTTACTTCGCGAGTTTCACACCCGGTATGAACCAAAAACGGGAGAGGACATCAGGGAGGACTTGCGTTTCTTTCTAGCTAGAAGTGGCGTCAGTGGTTTTACACGCCCTGACGAGTTTGACTTATGTGGTTGTTGCTGTTGCGAGGCGCCTCGGTTTGATCGGACGATTCGGGTCCGATGGAGTCATTTGTTGGCTCATTTACGCCCCATAGGGCGGAGAGACGTATTGTTCAGGCATAATAATCCACATCGGTGGACCGGCCCTGACGATCCAAGGCCCACCTGAGTCTGGGACCTGAGACATGGGCTAGATTGTCTCGAATCGGTTGAGGACTATCTTTTGCCTCGGTTCATAGATGGAAATCCAATTTCCAAATACGTGACATTTGCGGTTTTAATTGTAAAACTAGTATGGCGACATGATATATGGTACCCATGTCGCCTATGATTGATACTTATGATTTGAAGTTGTTTTATACACTATGCACTTATAATAGTATCAAATGATTTGTTTTAAACGTATCAAGCATTCTTTGGCTGTTATAAGGGAAAACCCTATCCCCCGGCTTGCGCTGCATTGTGTGATAGGACCTAGGTCTTATAACAGCTTCATTTTTCTTTATTTAGCATTGCGCTGTTTGTTTTATGCACCGGTATTCTTGGGAGGAAACCCGTTCCGTGTTATACGGCGTGGTCCCTTGATTTACCTAACTTTAAAAACAAATATCAATAACTGTTTTAGTTCTCACACCAGTCCCATGACTGACCTGGAGTTTATTGTTTTAACCTAAACTCTGGGTGCCCTTATTTTGACACGGGCAGCTAGTAGTTTTGGTTTTGCAGATTTATATTCACAGGATCCTGGTTTACAGCTGGAACGATATCCGGAAAGCTTTGTATCCGTATATCCCTTCTAGTTGTGTATTGTATTATTTTCCGCTGCTATGTATTTAAATGTAATTTAAATCTCTGATATTTCTGTGTAATATTTATTCGTACTCTGTATATTCTTGTAATCTGATGTATTGTTGTAATATACAATGAAATGTTCTTCTGTATGCGTTCTGTTGTGGCTTGTTCTCGAACTATCCGACGCTTTCCTTTACGGGGAAGTTACGGGTTTTTACAACCCCCTACAACGTCGAGCGCGCCACCTTAGGGGACCACAGCAGCCCCCCTGCGCCCTCCTCCATTCGAAGACCTACCGTCCCACCCCCTAATTCGAAACCCTAGCCGCCGGAGCAGCCCCTGGCGCCACCATCCGCCACCCACACGACCCCCACCGCACCCACGACCCTCCTCTACCCCCTCCGATGGTCCACAGTCCACCCCCCTGTAAAGCCAACGGTGAGTTTTATTTTATTTATATTCATTTATTCTATGTAATTAGTTTATATATATATATATATATACATCAGTTTTTTTTCTTTGTTATAAAGTTAACATTTTTATTATCTAAAGTTGAAGATTTGATTTTTAAAGTAGTAAGGAATTGCTTTTTAAGAATAGAAAAAGGTAAGATTTTGTTTATATATAATATAAAAAAAAGCTATGCTTTCTATTCATAAAAAGAATATATTTTTAAATGTGAAAGGTCGGATTTTTATAATGTAAAAGATCGGATTTTTATTAGTAGAAAGTTATGGTCTTTCATTAGTGAAAGGTTAGATTTTTCATAATAGAAAAATATGATTTTTGTTGATATAAAAATATAATTTTTACCTATGTTGAGTAGAGAGAAAAATATAATATTTACATATAGATTAGCGAAGTAAAAATGGAATTTTTACATATGGAATGGCGAAGTAAAAATAGGACTTTTATATATAGAATAGCGTTGTTAAAATTTGATTTTTATATTGAAGTTAGAAAAGTAAAAATACAATTTTTATCATTTTGAAGTAGCGATAAAAATTCGATTTTTACAAATATGAAGTAGCGATAAAATTTCGATTTTTACATATATGAAGTAGCGTTATAAAAATATAATCTTTATTAAAAGAAGAGCAGTATAAAAATATAATTTTTATATTGAAGTAGCGAATTAAAAATATGATTTTTATATACTAGAGAATATAAAAATGTGATTTTTATATATGTAGTGAATATGGGCGACGAAAGTGACGAAAGGCAAACAATGGCGAAGATTTCCTACCTAAGAAGAGTAGAGGTGTTTGGTTTAGCTATTAAGTGAGAACTTCTCACCTTTAATTCAATTTTCTAGTTGAAATATATACTAGGATGCAGACGGTGTTTAGTAGCACCCGACACCCGTCGTCCACAGACCATGGACGGCTTGTATGCTTGTTTGTTTGATTTTGATGTGTAGTTGATTGTGTGATGTGATGTGAAATGAAATATAATATTTATATAGTTGAAATAAAATATTTTATAGTGGAAAATATTTTATAGTTAAAAATAGAATTTTCAACGTGTATATGAAATGAAATAAATAAATATAAACAAATCGGACGATTTGTTTATATACACACATTTGACTGATATTGATTGGGACGATAAATTTTACACATCGCCCAACTGCACAAATAAAATATGTGTTTGATTGTTTGAAACCCCACACGGGTATTGGGATGATATTTGACGTACGCTAATCCCGATTGTTTAGTTGTATGTCGATCGATTGATTGATAGGTTGTTATAAGCATTGAATATTTATATTTGATGCTTATACAGTGTAGAATGCACTTTGGATGATGGTTGATTATTCATCGTTGTTATTGTATACATGTGTTGTATAAAATCCATATAATTAACATTATATGGTAATTGATTGGGCCTCATTCCAGTTTTGAAAAAGAAATATTTGAATAGAAATATTTGAAAAGGAAATATTTGAAATAGAATATTTGAAAATAGAAATATATGAAGCCGAGTTGATTAGATTTACGCCATTTTGACGTGAACGACATTTATATCGATTTTATTCATTTTATAATGAACATCGAAAGTGATTTCAAAATCTGATATTTTTAATAGAAATAAATTCGAATTAAATTGAAATGAATTGAAATTCGAATTAAATTGTAATTGAATTGAAATCGATTTGAAATGAATTTAAAATGAATTTATATTGGAATATTCAATTTTGATTTGAAATTGAATATGAAGTTGAAAGCATTTTGAAAATGAATTCATAACGATTTATAAAGAACGTTTTGAATTGAAATCGACGAAGTATATATTATATATATAATATAATGGCCTGAATAGAACGCGCCGCGCGGCGACAGTTCGCGAATTTCGACCATTGACTTCGAACGTATATTGCAGGAGATCCGACTGTCGGATTCTCCTAAAACCGGAACCGTTGGGTTCGTATCGAAAAGATCTTTCTAACGAATATTAGAAATTTGAAATCTAACGGTTGGATTTGGAATTATGTCCAAATCATATTTGGAAAAGGTCGACGTAAGTGCAGTTCGATGGCCGTTGATGGAAATTGACTGTACGGGCCTTGATGAAATTATTAAAAATAGTAATAATTTGTGTAAAATCATAAGAAATGATTTGGAAAAAATTGGGATGAAAAACTCCATATTTGAAAAGATAAAAATAGATTTTTATCGAAATTAACTAGTTTTGAACTAGAATTAAAATTCTATTTATTTTTAAATAAATAAATTTGATTTGAAAGGGTTTTGAAAGTAACCCGAGTTTCCAATAATTATATTGGAATGGATTTGAATCGAAATTGTCTTCGGAATATTTCGAAGTTGGATTTCGTGATGATACAGATATTGTTATGGGAATTTGAAAGATATATATATCGTTATTTCCAATACGATATTTGTTGGTCGTAGAATTTGATATTGAATATAAGCCAGTATATTTTCTATTCAGAGCCTTGTATTTAATATCAAATGTGATTTGGGTTTGTCGTGAATGGTGTCTTTATTAACACTATGCTTGAACCCAGTAGAGAAAAGATTAAATCTTTTTATTTAGATTTAATGAAGTGTGCCAATTAAATAATATTTAATTGGAATTGAATTGATATTGATTTTTGGGTTTATCGTGAACAGTGTTTTAAATAGCACTTGTTCTTTAACCCGATAATTAATGGAATGGGATTTTGGGTTGTTGTGAACGGTATCTCCAATAATACTATTCTTAGACCCAAAGGAGTTAAGAAAATCAGAAACTAACTGGAGATTAGTTTAGTTGAATGGTTTCTGGGGTATTGATCTGATGTTGGTTTCGGCCTTCGGGCTTAATACTTAGGGAATTGCTCACTTGCTAGTTTACGGTTAGGGACCGATTGAAATGTGATGTGATTTTGGGTTTATCGTGAACCATATTTTAAATGACACTGATTCTTTAACCCAGTTGAAGATTAGAACTAAGTGGAGTTTTAATGAATCTTTAATTAGATTGAAATGATCGAGAATGGAGTATCACCAGTTTTGCTCCAGGCAATAGTTAAATCTTTAATTAGATTTGAACATGAAATGGTAATTGAATTTACCGATAACACCGTGGTGTTAGATATGAAGTATTACCAGTTTTACTTCATGGGATAAATAGGTTGGGATTGGGAAATTAAAACAAATGATTACTTCGGTAAGGTTCGTTAATCCCGACTAGTTGAATCGAAATTCAAAAGAAGATTAAAGAATAAATTCAAGGAATTTATCTTTGATAAAATTAATGGGAACCTTTCTCTATGAATGTGAAATTTAGAAACTAACTGTCGGTTAGCTAAGCAGAATGGTTTTCTGGATATTGATCTGATGTTGGTTTCGGCCTTCAGGGTTAATATTTGGGGAATTATTCTCTGGTTAATTTACGGTTAGTGACCGATGAATTGGAATGAGGCGTATGTTGTGTTTGTGTAACACTAGTTTATCATATACACGAGTTATTCGGAAAGACCGGGTTTATCCCATTCTGAATAACTGATACGACGATAAGTCAAAGAGGAAGACAGTGGATGAAGACCGGAGGTCTTCACGTCGTTTGGGTGATTACTGGTGATCTTGATTGGGATGTACACCCAAGAATATGGAAACAGTTGGTGATCGTCCAGACGTACTTAGAGATCAATGGATATGCGGGGTACTAGGTGCCTCCGGTTTCGTTCAGAACCAGAATGAACTTGTAAATGGACTGTGTGTCTGACATTGGATTTTAGTCTGTGTGATTGATTTCTATTAAATATATATCTGTTTGGCGGCGGAGAATTTATTCTCTTGCTTAACGCCCTTCTCTGAGATGTACGAGCTCAGGGGTTATATACTGATGGATATCGAACGCATAGAGTGAATTGCTTGTGTGGCATGCCTAATTGGCAAATGATCAAGGCTTCTGTTGAAATGCAGAGTCTTGTGGTTGATGATCGAAGCACGGTCTTTGTGTCGTAGCTTTGTGTAACGTTTACCTCGCGAGTTTCACACCCGGTATGAAACAGAAACGGGAGAGGACATCAGGGAGGACATGCATTTCTTTCTAGCTAGAAGTGGCGTAAGTGGTTTTACACGCCCTGACGAGTTTGACTTATGTGGTTGTTGCTGTTGTGAGGCGCCTCGGTTTTATCGGACGATCCGGGTCCGATGGAGTCATTTGTTGGCTCATTTGCGCCCCATAGGGCGAGGAGACGTATTGTTAAGGCATAATAATCCACTCCGTGTGGACCGGCCCTGACGATCCATTGGGTAGTTGCGGCTGTTCCTGAGACATGGCAGGGTAGATTGTCTCGAATCGGTAGAGGACGATCCCTTGCCTCGGTTCATAGACAGAAATCCAATTTCCAAATATGTGACATTTGCAGTTTAAATTGTAGAACTAGTATGGCGATATGATATATGGTACCCATGTCGTCTATGATTGATACTTATGATTTGAAGTTGTTTTATACACTATACATTTATAGTAATAATAAATGATTTGTTTTAAACGTATCAAGCATTCTTGGCTATTATAAGGTAAAAACCCTATCCTCGGGCTTGCGTTCCATTGTGTGATGGGAACTGGGTCTTATAATAGCTTCATTGTTCTTTATTTAGCATTGCGCTGTTGTTTTATGCACTGGTACTCTTGGGAGGAAACCCGTTCCGTGTTATACGGCGTGGTCTTTTGATTTACCTAACTTTAAATTAAAGATTAATAGTTGTTTTAGTTCTCACACAGTCACATGACTGACCTGGAGTTTATTATTTTAACCTAAACACTGGGTGCCCTTATTTTGACACGGGCAGCTAGTAGTTTTGGTTTTGCAGATTTATATTCACAGGATCCTGGTTTACAGCTGGAATGATATCCGGAAAGCTTTGTATCCGCATATTACTTCTAGTTGTGTATCGTATTATTTCCGCTGTGATGTATTTAAATGTAATTTAAATCTCTAATATTTCTGTGTAATATTCATTTATACTCTGTATATTCTTGTATTCTGATGGAATTGTTGTAATTAACAATGAAATGTTCTTCCGTCTGCGTTCTGTTGTGGTTTGTTCTCGAACTATCCGTTCTTTCCTCACCGGGGTAGTTACGGGTCTTTACAAATTTTTCATCCCAGTTCTTCACAAATCATTTCTTATGATTTTACCCAAATTATAGATATTTTTAATAATTTTATCAAGTCCTGTACATTCGATTTCCACCAATGGCCATCGAACTGCTCCTACAGCGACCTTTCCCAAATTTGATTTGGACATAATTCCAAATCCTACCGTTAGATTCCAAATTTATAATATTCATTGGAAAGCTCTTTTCGATACGAACCCAACGGTTCCAGTTTTAGGGGAATCCGACGATCGGATCTCCCTTAACGTCAATTCGAAGTCAATGGTCGTAATGCAAGAACTGTCGCAGCGCGGCGCGTTCTATTCAGGCCATTATATGTATAATATATATATATATATATATATTTCGTCGATTTCCTTTTAAAACGTATTTTATAAATCGTTTTAAATTCGTTTTCGAAACGATTTCAACTTCATATTCAATTTCGAAACGAAATTGAATATTCCACATCATCGATATACAAATGATAATATTTTCAAAACGTTATATTTTGAAATCACTTCCTTTTCTATATTCATTATAAAAATGAATCTAATCAATATAAATATCGCTCACGTCAAAATGGCGCATCTTTAATCAACACGGCTTTATATATTTCAATAAATTCGTTATTCTATTCCACAAATGAATATTTATTCTATTCAACACTTGAATCTATATTTCTTTCAACACGGGAATATTCTCAACACATGAGCACTGTCAACACATGACTATTTTTGTTATTTAATATATTTAATAAAATTATGGTATCTATCGTTTGATTTTTAAATCAGACTCCAACCATAAAGTAGTAAGAGAATGATTCCCCAAGCATTAACCCCGAAGGCCGAAACCAATATCAGATCAATACCCTGGAAACCACTCATCTTATCTAGTTTCCAGTTAGTTTCTAATCTTAAATATGATAAAGATGTAAATTTTATTGATAAAATATCTTACCCAACACATGATAAGATTCAACACATGAGCATCGTCAACACATGACTATTTATTCTATTCAACACATGAATATATATTTTATTCTATTCTTTATTTTCCCGATTGGAATGAGGCCTAATCAATTACCATATAATGTTAATTATATGGTTTCCATACAACACATGTATATAATAGCACTGACAAATAATCAACCATCATCCAAAGTGCACTACACTGTATAAGCATCAAATATAGATATATAACGCTTATAACAGCATGTCAATCAATCGATCAACATATAACTAATCAATCGGGATGAGTGAACTACAATTATCATCCCAACACCCGTGTGGGGTTTCAAATCAACAAACACAGATTTTTATTCGTGTAGTTGGGCGATGTGTAAAATTTATCGTCCCAATCAATATAAGTCAAATCAGTGTATATAAAGAAATCGTTCGATTTGTTTATAAATATCTATTTATTCACATTCACGATAAAAAATATATTTTTAACGATAATTAATTTATTTTAACACATGAATATTTTATTATCAATTTCACATCAACATCACAAACAAACTTCACAACACAACAAACAAGCATACAAGCCGTCCATGGTCTATGGACGACGGGTGTCGGGTGCTGCTAAGCACCGTCTGCATCCTAGTATATATTTTTAACTACAAAACAAGATATAAAGTGAGAAGTTCTCACCCAAGCTAAACCAAACGCCATGACTCATCATATTTAGGAATCTTCGTCGTGCTCGCCTTTTGTCAATTTCATCGTCCGTAGCCACTACATATATAAAAATCATATTTTTATAATGACTATATATGGATAAAAATTCTATTTTTACACCGCTACTATATAGATAAAAAAATTGTTTTTACACCGCTACTATATAGATAAATATTCTATTTTTATCCTTCATTTCAATAAATAAAAATCATATTTTTATTTCTACTTCATATGCATTTACAACGCTTATTTCCATATAAAAATTATATTTTTATATGTAAAAATCGTATTTTCAATTCACTAAAAATTATTTTTATTTCGCTACATATGTAAAGATAATATTTTTATATTCTCAATTATATAAAAATCATAGTTTTAATACTTCTACTTTATAAAAATTATATTTTTATATTTCACATATGATAAAAATCGTATTTTTATAATATAATAATCATATCATTCCTCAATTAAAAATCATCTCTTTTTGTAATCAAAAATCGTATTTTTATTTCGATGTCTATTTTAAAATCGAACCCTTATCATACAAAAATCTAATCTTACTTTGCTATACATATACATAAAAGTCATAGCTTTATTTCCTATAAAGGTTACATTTCTACACAACTAAAAATCATACTTTTAGTGTTAAAAATCTTAACTTTATTGTACAATGTCATACATACTTTGATGGCAACTCAATGAGTAAATTTAAATAATTACATGAAGTAAAATACAGTAAAACTCACTTTTTTCTTCTATTAAAAGGGTGAGGAGGGCTACTAGGCGGCCCAGGAGGCGGCAGATGGTTGGAGTAGGCGGCTACAGGGCGTCGGCGGGGCCAGCAGGGGATGGTGGAGGTCGCGGGTGGGCTAGGGTTGACCGGAGGCGGTCAAACCGAGGGTTAGGGCGCGGTGGTTGGGAGGCTGAGGGTGCGTGAGGAGGGAGAGGGTGTAGCGGAGGAGAGAGGAAGGGGGTGCGGCCAGGGCTCCATCGTCCTTTTTTCTTTCTAATTGGAATTAAATCGAATAGGGGGGGGGGTTGACTAACGAGGAAAGAGAAAAGGGGTGGGATGAATTATTTTATTTAATTATTTTAATTTCAAAAAGGTACTTTTATTTCGACCTTGAAACGGGACCCACCTCCTGTCGTCCATAGCTAATTACCCCCATTCCGAACACAATGGGATTTGTTTCATAAGCTGATTCGATCGTTTCGATCGGTTTTCGTCAAAATCAACATATAACTCTATATATTGAATTTGAACACGCATTTTAATTTACCGAGGCCACATACTAGCTCTAAAAATTCGCAAAAAATATTTTCTAGCTTCGTATTGACGATACGGTCCTAACAAAACTAATTTCGTCAAATTCTGAGACCATTTGAAAAATGGCCATTTTCAGGTCGATCGAAATTGATAAAACACGTTTTCCTTCGCCACGCTCACATATTGACTCGAAAAACTACGAATTTTGCAACCTATCAATAACTTGACATCACGGATCCAACAAAAGTGGTTTCGTCGAAAAACGAGGTCATTTGCAAAATTTCGATTTTTAAGGGCCAGAATTCCATAGCGACTATTCTGAATTTTCAACTGGACATAACTTTTTATCCCCTCTATGAAATTTCAAAATTTTGGATTCTTTGGAAAGATATTCTCAATTAGATTCTAATATTTTTGGTTTCGTTAAAATCCGATTTATTTTGCACTAGGTATGTTCAATTGAAATTTGAAATCGAATTATCGAACTACCTCGCCATTTTCAATTCCTTTTATAATTAAAAATATATTTATATTCCAGCGACGATCTATATAAATATATACGTTCGAATTCTAGTCAAAATAGATTTCTCATCGATATTATTTAAAATAATTCATTTTAAATATTCAAAATTCATCCAA
The DNA here is from genome assembly GCA_030737875.1 of Allium sativum. Lineage (NCBI taxonomy): Eukaryota > Viridiplantae > Streptophyta > Magnoliopsida > Asparagales > Amaryllidaceae > Allium > Allium sativum. The sequence continues at coordinate 831,190,204 of CM060912.1, read as the reverse complement.
ATTGCCAAAATAAATTTTTTAAATTGGCTTGCATTTTCCGGGTTGTTACAATCTCCCCCACTTAAAACATTTCGTCCCCGAAAAGGAACGAAGCCGAAATTTGTTTTACAAACCAAATCAACTTCCTTTGTTTTCTTTACGGCTTAAGTTCTTCAACTTTTCAGTTTCTAAGAACTTTTCAAAATTTTCAAAAATTTGGCTAACACCCTAAATTTTCGAAAAATTTCGCCATAACCTCCCCTACACCGGGGACTTCGGGATATTTCATATAGCCTCCCATGGCCTTCTTCAATCTAAAAGAAAAAGAAAAAGCCAATCGGCTCACAAAATCATCATCACCCAAACCAAACAGTAAATTATGGTAAACATGTACCTATTTGTCGGGCAAACAATTTTATTCTTCTGCTCTAGCCTCCTTGCTATGACCTGTTCAATGTAAGTACATGTATATGCATGCAATTATAATCATTTTCAATATAGTTCAATATTCGGTTCAATTTGGCCTAAATGGTTCAAAATATCAAACAATAATCAAACAACACAACCATCAATCAATTAGTTGATTAGAATTTCAAACACATAACTTTGATACATATGCAGAAAATCATCTTTTTGATGCCCATTCACAACAATAAACCTATCTAGCTTTGGTTCTCAAACCAGTCTAATGGAAATATATAGATATCACACCTTCAAAGCTCGAACATAAATGCTGATGATGTTTCGAACCACCATCAGAACATCTCCGGGCTACTAGAGTGCGGTTCTATATCTATCCAGTATATTAAAACTTCGAATATACATTCATGACGCGTATACGCGAAATCTTTATATACTGGATTGTCCAAATTCAATATAAATAAAATATTCAAATACGTATAATCTGGTTTAAATTTTCAAAACAAAGTTGGTTTCGTTTTAAAAATATACTCTTCACACTCGTTATAGGATACTACTTATCCCATCTCTAACGAGTCATTCTTATTGGATATTGCTAATCCAATATCTGATGAATTCTTTCGTATGGTTCTAATGTGTCTTGTTCTCGAGCTCTGTAAACCAAAGCTCTGATACCAAACTGAGACGACCCGAACTTCCCCGTGAAGGAAAGCACAGATAGAATTGAGAATAAGACGAATCAGAACGCAAACAGAAGAACATTTCATTGTTTATTACAACAATTCCATCAGATACAAGAATGTACAGAGTATGAATAAATATTACACAATCGATATACATCAGAGAATACAATAAATTACATAGCAGCGGAAAATAATACAAAACACAACTGAAGGTGATACACGGATACAAAGCTTTCCGGATATCATTCCAGCTGTAATCCAGGATCCTGTGAAAATAAATCTGCAAAAACAAAACTGCTAGCTGCCCGTATCGAAAATAAGGGCACCCAGAGTTTAGGTTAAAAAAATAAACTCCAGGTCGGTCATGTGACTGGTGTGAGAACTAAAACAATTATTAATCTTTATTTTAAAGTTCGATAAATCAAGGGACCACGCCGTATAACACGGAACGGGTTTCCTCCCAAGAATACCAGTGCATAAAACAAACAGCGCAATGCTAAATAAAGATAAATGAAGCTATAATAAGACCAGGTCCATCACACAATGCAACGCAAGCCGAAGGATAGGGTTTTTACCTTATAATAGCCAACGCATGCTTGATACGGTAAAAACACATTATTTGATACTATAATAAATGTATAGTGTCAAAACAATTTCAATCATAAATATCAATCATAGGCGGCATGAATGACCCATACCACTATGTCGCCATACTAGGTTCTACAAATAAAACTGCAATATCACGTATTGGAAATTGGATTTACGTCATGAGTCGAGACAAGGGGCAAGCTCCTCTCCGATTCGAGACACTCTAGCAAATGTCTCAGGACCCCACTATGATCCTTGGATCTTCAGGGCCGGTCCTCTCTTACTTTTGAGGATTAGCTATTCCTGAGCACACGTTTCCCGGTCCCAACAAACCTATATCCGAGGCGCCTCGCATTCAAACAACCACACAGGTGAAAAGTATATAAATTTCAGCCAGTTTAAGCACTGACACCACCACTAGCTAGAAAGAAACGTCGTGCTCTCCCTGCAGTCACTATCCCGTTTTTGACTCATACCAAGGTGTGAGGCTCGCGAATTAACGCTATACACAAAGCTGCGCCACACATGCCGTGCTTTGATAATCGACCACAAGAATTTGCTTTTCAATAGAAGCCTTGATCATTTACCACTTAGGCGTGCCACAGAGGCAATTCACTCCATGCGACTGATGTCCATCGATATACAACCTCTGAGCCCGTACATCTCAGAGAAGGGCGTTATGCAAGAGAATAAATTCTCCGCCACCAAACAGATGTATATTTAATAGAGATCAATCAGCACAGAATAAAATCCAACGTGAGACACACAGTCCATTTACAAGTTCGTTCTAGGTCTGAATTAAACCGGACGCACTTTCCTCGTATATCCATCGATCTCCAAGTACGTCTGGACGATCACCAACTGATTCCCTCCTCTTGGGTGTACAACCCAATCAAGATCATCAGTAATCACCCAAACGATGTGAAGACTTCCGGTCTTCAACCACTGTCTTCGTCTTCGAGTATCGACAAATCAGTTTTTCAGAATGGGTACAAACTCGGCCTTTCCGAATAACCCGCGTATATAATAAACACGTGTTACACAAACACAACATACGCCTTCCAATTCAGAATATTCTTTTATTCAAAATTTCACATTCCTACGGAAACGTTCCCATTAATTTTATCAAAGATAAATTCTTCTAAATTTATTCTTTAATCTTCCTTTGGATATCATTTCAAACCATTTTAGGGTTTTCCAAACTAGTCAGTATTAGCGAACTACACAGAAGTAATTATTTGTTTTATTTCTTAATCCCAACCTATTCATCCCATGGAGAAAACTGGTAATACTTTATATATAACACCACGGTGTTATCAGTAAATATTAATTACCATTTCACGTTCAAATCTAATTAGAGATTTAACTATCAATTTGGAGCAAAACTAGTGGTACTCCATTCTCGATCACTTTTCAGATTTGATAATTTAAATTATCAATTCACATTTCAATCTATTTAAAGATTCATTAAAACTCCACTTAGTTTTAATCTTCCCAAAAATCTACATCCTGCCTTTAACTGGGTTAAAGAACCAATGTCTTCTAAAACACGATTCACGATAAAACCAAAATCACTTTCTATTGTTAATCGGGTTAAAGAACAGGTGTTATTCACAACACCGTTCACGATAAACCCAAAACCAATTTAAATTCAATTCCAATTAATATTATTTAATTGGTACACTTCATTAAATCTAAATAGAAAGATTTAATCTTTTTCTCAACTGGGTTTAAGAACAGTGTTAATGAAGACACCATTCACGACAAACCCAAATCACATTTGATATTAAATACAAGGCTCTGAATAGAAAATATATCGGATTATATTCAATATCAAATTCTACGACCAACAAATATCATATTGGAAATAACGATATAAATATATCTTTCAAATTCCCATAACAATATCTGTATAATCACGAAATCCAACATCGAAATACTCCGAAGATAATTTCGATTCAAATCCATCCGAATTCACGTATTGGAAATTCTGATTATTTTTAAAACCACTTCAAATTCAATTTATTTATTTCAAAAATAAATTGATTTTAATTCTAGTTCAAAACTAGTTCATTTCGATAAAAATCTATTTTTATCCTTTCGAATGTGGAATTTTTCATCCCAATTCTTCACAAATCATTTCTTATGATTCTACACAAATTATAGATATTTTTAATAATTTTATCAAGGCCTGTACAGTCGATTTCCAACAATGGCCATCGAACTGCACCTACAGCGACCTTTCCCAAATTTGATTTGGACATAATTCCAAATCCATAAGTTAGATTTCAAATTTCAAATATTCATTGAAAAGCCCTTTTCGATACGAACCCAACGGTTCCGGATTTAGGGGAATCCGACGAACGGATCTCCCGTAACGTCAGTTCGAAGTCAATGGTCGAAATTCGCGAACTGCCGCGGCGTGGCGCGTTCTATTCAGGCCATTATATATATTATTTATATTTCGTCGATTTCCTTTTAAAACGTATTTTATAAATCGTTTTAAATTCGTTTTCGAAACGATTTCAAATTCATATTCAATTTCAAATCGAAATTGAATATTCCACATCATCGGTATACAAATGATAATATTTTAAAAACGTTATATTTTGAAATCACTTCCTTTTCTAAATTCATTATAAAAACGAATATAATCGATATAAATATCGCTCACGTCAAAATGGCGCATCTCTAATCAACACGGCTTTATATATTTCAATAAATTCGTTATTCTATTCAACAAATGAATATTTATTCTATTCAACACATGAATCTATATTTCTTTCAACACAGGAATATTCTCAGCACATGAGCACTGTCAGCACATGACTATTTTTGTTATTTAATATGTTTTATAAAATTATGGTATCTATCATTTGATTTTTAAATCAGACTCCAACCATAAAGTAGTAAGAGAATGATTCCCTAAGTATTAACCCCGAAGGCCAAAACCAATATCAGATCAATACCCTGGAAACCACTCATCTTATCTAGTTTCCAGTTAGTTTCTAGTCTTAAATATGATAAAGATGTAAATTTTATTGTTAAAATATTTTACCCAACATATGATAAGTTTCAACACATGAATATTCTCAACACATGAGCATCGTCAACACATGACTATTTATTCTATTCAACACATAAATATATATTTTATTCTATTCTTTATTTTCCCGATTGGAATGAGGCCCAATCAATTACCGTATAATGTTAATTATACGCTTTCCATACAACACATGTATATAATAGCACTGACAAATAATCAACCATCATCCAAAGTGCACTACACTGTATAAGCATCAAATATAGATATCTAACGCTTATAACAGCCTGTCAATCAATCAATCGATATATAACTAATCAATCGGGATGAGTGAACTTCAAATATCATCCCAACACCCATGAGGGGTTTCAAATCAACAAACCCGGATTTTTATTCATGCAGTTGGGCGATGTGTAAAATTTGTTGTCCCAATCAGTATCAGTCAAATCAGTGTATATAGACAAATCGTTCGATTTGTTTATAAATATTTATTTATTCACATTCACCTTAAAAATTATATTTTTAAAGATAATTTATTTATTTTAACACATGAATATTTTATTATCAACTTCACATCAACATCACAAACAAACTTCACAACACAACAAACAAACATACAAGCCGTCCATGGTCTGTGGACGACGGGTGTCGGATGCTGCTAAGCACCGTCCGCATCCTAGTATATATTTTTAACTAGAAAACAAGATTAAAAGTGAGAAGTTCTCACCCAATCTAAACCAAACGCCACGACTCTTCATATGTAGGAATCTTTGTCGTGCTCGCCTTTTGTCAATTTCATCGTTCGTAGCCACTACATATATAAAAATCATATTTTTATAATCACTATATATGGATAAAAATTCTATTTTTACACCGCTACTATATAGATAAAAATTATGTTTTTACACCGCTACTATATAGATAAAAATTCTATTTTTATCCTTCATTTCAGTAAATAAAAATCATATTTTTATTTCTACTTCATATGCATTTACAACGCTTATTTCCATATAAAAATTATATTTTTATATGTAAGAATCGTATTTTCACTTAACTAAAAATCATATTTTTATTTCGCAACATATATAAAGATAATATTTTTATATTCTCTATTATATAAAAATCATATTTTTAATACTTCTACTTTATAAAAAATATATTTTTATATTTCACATATGATAAAAATCATATTTTTATTATTTTTTTAATATAAAAATCATATCTTTCCTCAATTAAAAATCATCTCTTTTTGTAATCAAAAATCGTATTTTTATTTCGATGTCTATTTTAAAATCGAACCCTTATCATATAAAAATCTAATCTTGCTTTGCTATACATATACATAAAAGTCATAGCTTTATTTCCTATAAAGGTTACATTTCTACACAACTAAAAATCATACTTTTAGTGTTAAATATCTTAACTTTATTGTACAATGTCGTACATACATTGATGGCAACTCAATGAGTAAATTTAAATAATTACATGAAGTAAAATATAGTAAAACTCACCTTTTTCTTCTATTAAAAGGGGGAGGAGGGTTGCTAGGCGGCGCAGGAGGCGGCAGTTGGTCGGAGTAGGCGGCTACACAGCGTCGGCGGGGCCAGCAGGGGGTGGAGGAGGTCGCGGCTGGGCTAGGGTTGACCGGAGGCGGTCAAATCGAGGGTTAGGGCGCGGTTGTTGGGAGGCTGAGGGTGCATGAGGAAGGAGAGGGTGTAGCGGAGGAGAGAGGAAGGGGGTGCGGCGTCGCCGGCGGCGCGGCAAGGGCTCCGTCGCCCATTTTTTTCTTTTTCTTTTTCTTTTTTTATTTTCTTCTGATTGGAATTAAATCGAACGGGGGGGGGGGGGGGGGGGTGGTTTGAATAACGAGGAAAGAGAAAAGGGGCGGGAGGGATTATTTTATTTTATTTTATTATTTTAATTTCAAAAAGGTACTTTTTATTTCGACCTCAAAATGGGACCCACCGCCTTTCGTCCATAGCTAATTACCCCCATTCCGAACACAATGGGATATGTTTCGTAAGCTGATTCGATCATTTCGATCAGTTTTCGTCAAAATCAACATATAACTCTATATATTGAATTTGAACGCGCATTTCAATTTACCGAGGCAACATAATAGCTCTAAAAATTTCTGAAAATTATTTTCTAGCTTCGTATTGATGATACGGTCCTAACAAACTAATTTTGTCAAATTCTAAGACCATTTGAAAAATGGCCAATTTCAGGTCAATCGAAATTGACAAAACACGTTCTCCTTCGCCACGCTCAAATAACTTGACATCACGGATCCAACAAAAGTGGTTTCGTCGAAAAACGAGGTCATTTGCAAAATTTCCATTTTTAAGGGCCAGAATTCCATAGCGACTATTCTGAGTTTTCAATTGGACATAACTTTTTATCCCCGCTATGAAATTTCGATTTTTCGGATTCGTTGGAAAGATATTCACAATTAGATTCTTATATTTTTGGTTTCGTTAAAATCTGGTTTATTTTGCACCCGGTATGTTCAATTGAAATTTGAAATCGAATTATCGAACTACCGCGCCATTTTCAATTCCTTTTATAATTAAAAAAAAATTATATTCCAACGACGATCTATATAAATATATACGTTCGAATTCTATTCAAAATAGATTTCTCGTCGATATCATTTAAAATATTCAAAATTCATCAAAATTGCCAAAATAAAAATTGTAAATTGGCTCGCATTTTCCTGGTTGTAACAAAACGCATGCCCTCCCTGAAGTTCTCTCCCGTTTATTGTTCATACCGAGGTGTGAGGCTCGCGAATTCACGTTATACACAAAGCTACGCCACATAGGCGGTGCTTTGATCATCAACCACAAGACTTTGCTTTTCAATAGAAGCCTTGATCACTGCATCTTAGCATGCCACACAGGCAAGTCACACCTTGCAACTGATGGGTATCAATCACATAGAATGAATTCCAATGTCGGACACACAGTCCATTTACAAGTCCGTTTTGGGTCTGAACGAAACCGGAGGCACTATATACCTCGCATATCCATCTATCTCCACGTACGTCTGGACGATCACCACTCATTATCCATATTTCGGGATGCCTCCCAATCAGGACATCAGTTATCATCCAACCGAGGTGAAGATCTCCGGTCTTCAACCACCGTCTTCATCTTCGATTTCTTATCGTCGATTCAGTTATTCAGAATGGGATAAACACGGTCTTTCTGAGCAACTCGTGTATATAATAAACAAGTGCTACACAAACACAACATACGCCTTATTCCAATTTATTAGTCACAAACAGTAAATTATTAAGAAAACGGTTTCCCAAATATTAACCCCGAAGGCCGAAACCAACATCAGATCAAAACCCAAGAAACCACTCGACTTAGCTAACCTTCAGTTAGTTTCTAAATTTCACATTCCATATTATTTATAATATTTTATAACGATTTATCGCTATTTTTATTTATTTAAAAATAGCCAATTCATTCAAACGACGATTCAGGCCATAACGCGGCCGTGGCGCTGTTTTTCTTCAGATTTGATTTACACATATCTGAAAATCTAACCGTTAGATCTTCACAAATTTTATATCATTAGAAAAATCTTTTCAAAACGAATCCAGTGGTTCTATTTATGGGAAAATCCGACGGTCGGATCTCCCGGTACACTTGTTTGAAGTTTCGATTTCAAAATACGAACTGCAGCGTCGTTATTCGATTTAATTTAATTATATTTATATATATATATAAATATAATCAATTCTGGCGATGTTTTTCTTCAGATTTGAATTAAACTTTCCAGACAATCCAACCGTTGGATCTTTACAAAGTTGGTGTCGTTGGAAAGATATTTCCAAAGCGAACCCAACGGTTTCGGGAAAATTCGATGTCGGATCTCCCGCACTAATCGTTTGAAATCACGGTTTCAAAACACGAACTGTAGCTTCGTTATTCGATTCGTTTAAATTATATATTTATATATATATATATATAAATAATCTATTCTTCGATTTCAAAACCATATTCTTTTCATACCTTTGATAAAAATGATATTTTTATCCAATCGACAATTATTTCGACACTTCACTATTTTTACCAATTCATGTATATGATAAAAATGTGTTTTTTATTGTAAAACAATTTATTTCAAAACACGACTATTTTATATAGTTCATATAGATGATAAAAACGTGATTTTTATTATAAAACAATTTATTTTAGAACACGAATATCATTCAACACATGAATTTCTATTCAACGAATGAATTTCTATTCAACACATGAATGTTTTCTATAGTTCGTATATGTACAATAAAAAGGTGATTTTTATATTTAAAACAGTTTATTTAAAACATGAATACCATTCAACACATGAATTTCTATTCAACGAATGAATTTCTATTCAACACATGATTGTTTTCTATTGTTTATATATATACAATAAAAATGTGATTTTTATATTTAAAACAGTTTATTTAAAACACGAATACCATTCAACATATGAATTTCTATTCAACGAATGAAATTCTATTCAACACATGAATGTTTTCTATTGTTTATATATATACAATAAAAATGTGATTTTTATTGCAAAACAATTTATTTCAAAACACGACTACTTTATATAGTTCATATAGATGATAAAAATATGATTTTTATTATGAAACAATTTATTTCAAAACACGAATGTCGTTCAATACATGAATTTCTATTCAACACACGAATATAGTTTCCACACATGAAAATAATTCTAACACATGAATATTATTCAAAATTTCGGTAGCATAACGGCAGGGTAGTTAAAACCGGGGTTGTCCCTAGTACGGCTCCTCGCTCTACCTTAAAGCCTCGCAGCTTTTGACAATGGGGATTTCATGCATCTAGTTCGCATGTAGGCGACATGTATATTTTTTTCATTCTTTTCCACAAACTAATCCTATGTGGTTTCAACCAAATAATTCTCAACCACAAACGGGTATTTTTCAACCACAATCAATCAATTTCAACCACAAACAATTCAAATCAACCATTCGCTATCAACCAATTTTCACACCAATCACAACCAATAAATATCGTCCATGGTTTGTGGACGAGGGGCGTATATATATATATATATATATATATATATATATAAGTATATTTCACTTCTATTCAACACATATATAATTTTTACAACGCATATATAACTTATACATCGAACTACAACTTATACAACACTTATATATGAGGTGTACAATGCTTATATAACTCGTACATCAACTATATAATTTATACATCGTCGTTTTCCATATCGTTTATAATTTAGAAATCTCACATTGGGTTCCACTCCACCAAAAATAGCAGAAGGCTCAGAAAAATATGCGGTCTCTTCTAGAATGTAGAAGACGTCCACACGAGTCCACTGTCTCTTGTTTCACTGAATTTCATCAAGAAACAAAAAAGATATGATTTTTACATTTAAATCAAAAACCGTAGCGCTTGAAAGTGCTATAATATAGTTAAATTGAAAATAGCCGTATACCTTTCTGAATTCTTCAAAACTAGGTTTCAGTGTTTCTCGTTATCCGTAGCATGAGATGACGATCGGGCGATGCCACCTTGGAGTGCTCGGAGAGGCGCGTCGGCGGCTGATGGAGGCGTCAGACTCGGCGGCGGATCTGAAGCACAGCGGCGAGATGATGTTCGTCACTTTGGGGGCTTCAAACGAACGAAATACTCAATGAAAAATTCAAACCCTGGTATGGATTTAAAGATCTCGAGGAGCTCTACAAATTTCCCAACTGGTGTTTGATTTTGATGCGTGGATTGATCAGAAAATGAACGGGAAAGATGGAAGGGCTTCCATCGTCGATCGGGGGTGCGGGGAGAGAGAAAGTCTGATGTGGACAAATGAGATATTTTCTTATATTTATAAATTCTTAAAAATCCAAAAATACCCCTTATCTCTTACGAACACCAATTCAAACCCAACGACTGTCGTCCATAGCCAAATACCCCCATTTCGAACATAACGGGATATGTTTCGTAGGCCCATTCGAATGTTTCAGTCAGTTTTCATTCAAATTAAACTATAAAACATTCAATATTTAATTTGAACGTACAATTCAATTTGCCGGGGCCCCAAATTGATTCTAAAATTTCTAGAAAAATAAATCTAGCTATGTTTTGACGATACGGTCCCAACAAAACTAGTTTCGTCGAATTCTGAGACCGTTTAAAAAATGGCCCTTTTCTGGTCGATCCAATTTAATATAAATCGACCAAACACATTTTCCTTTGCCACGCTCACATACTAGCTTCAAAAATTATGAAATTTGAAACCTAGCAATAATTTGACATCACGGATCCAACAAAACTGGTTTTGTCGAATTCCGAGGTTGCTTTCAAAATGGCCATTTTCACGGGCTATATAAACTCTATAGCGACCTTTTTGAAAATTCATTTGGCCATAACTTTTGCTTCCCGCTACGAAACTTCGATTTTTCAGATTCGTTAGAAAGATATTCACTAACAGATTTAAATATTTTTGGTTTCACTAAAATCCGTTTTGTTTTGCACCCGGTACAATTAGTCAAAGTTTGAATTCAAATTTTGAAACTACCGCACCATTTCAGGACTTGTTTATAATTATTATTGATTATATTTATTTTCAAACGTCAGTTCAATCTCACTTTTCTTCGTTATTATTTAAAATAGTTATTTTAAATATTTAAAATCCACTAAAATAGCCAATTTAAAATTTTTAAATTGGTTCAGATTTTAAGGGTTGTTACACCAATGACTACTGCCACTAGCTAATCACCCCAATTTTGGACACAATGGGATAGGTTTTGTAAGCCAATTCAACGGTTTCAATTGGTTTTTATCAAAATTAAAATATATATTGAATTTAAACGTACATTTTAATTTACCGGGGCCACATACATACTCCGAAAGTTATAGAAAAAATATATCTAGCTATGTTTCGACGATACGGTCCTAACAAAACTAATTTCATTGAATTTGGAGACCGTTTGAAAAATGACCTTTTTTCTAGTCGATTAAATTCAAATTAAAATTTCAAAACACTTATAAATTCACTGTGCTCACATATTAATTCCAAAAATTATGAAACTTGAAATATAACATCAATTTGAGATTCCGGATCCAACAAAATGGTGTCATCAAAAATGGAGGTCGTTTGCAAAATGGCTATTTTTAAGGGCTATATATTATATTAAAATATATATAAATTCCATGGCGACTATTTCAAAATTTAAAGTGGACGTAATTTCAATTTATAAAGTGAAATTTTAATTTCTTACATTCAATAGAAAGATATAGTTAAATAGATTCTATCGTTTCTTGTTTCGTCCAATTCTGACTTATATTGAACTTTATATATTCAATTGAAATTAGAAATCGATTTTTCAAACTACCACGCCATTTCGAGCTCGTTTTATAATTAAAATAAATTTATACGTTCTAACTTCGATTTTAAAAAAAATTAGTCATTATTATTTAAATAAATCATTTTAAATATTCAAAACCCATTAAAATAGTTAAAATAAATTTTTTAATTTGGTTTAGAAATTCCGGGTTGTTACAACACGTCCCTTCTGCCATGTATCATGTTTTTAACTTTTTCGACTTTCGTTGAGAGGAAGCCTGTGTTTGATTTTCTTCTTTGCAAAACAAAACTATTGTCCCCTATGTGTGTGTGTGTGTGTGTGTGTGTATATATATATATATATATATATATAGTTGAACAGCTTGGCCAGCAAGGATTCGAAACAATAGGTATGCAGCATAGGTGTTAGTTCTGCGATTGGGTTGATGGTGATAAAGCACATCAAAATCTTTTCCTTTCATATATGTAGCTGAAACAATACACAAGGTGCCTGTGCTATCTCATTACAAATACGGTAGGAAGTTGTAGCATATATATGACTTAGGCATCCAGATGGACAAGTGCAAATATAGTTGTATGATTAAAACATAGGAATGTTTCTTTTAGGCTGTTATAGGCTATGCTGATAAACTCGTTCTGGATGGAAGGGAGCATGCAGAAAATGTACATAGACAAGGCAATGGAATTCTTGACCATTCTTGAAAAAAAAGCTGGGAACGAAGAAATACTTTTGTGGAGATAACATAGGTTTCGAGAATTTTACAATCTTATTTGTCATGATTATTAGAGATATAATCTAAAACCGTCATGTATATTATTTTATGATTTCGGGTTTAAATGTGTTGGGCCTGTACCCAAGACCGTAAGTTATATCTATTATAATTTATAAACCACCTGCACTGTACAAATGAAAGTATGAGTATTATAATTTAGAAGTAAGCTTGTATGTTGATATTGGTAGGCTGTAGAGTTTTTAGGGTATGGGCATTGTGTTATCAACCTCAAATCTTAGGCTCTGTGTGTTGTATATGCATGGTACATTATGAACATTAAAAATATAAGTCAACAACTTATTTTCTTAGCATAACTGTGTTGATTCTTGGGTAGCTTGTAGGAATTTCTTCACATATTTAAGTTCCATGCACGTGAAGGCTTCCAAGGTAAGGTTTTAATTAGGGTTGTTATGGTAATGGTTACCGGTACCATTTGACAAATACTGTTACCATATCATTTTTACTAGTAAGCAAGAATTGCTTACCATTACCGATCGACTGGTATACTGAAGACTAGTATACCAATAATCTGGTAACCGTTACATTGGTAATGGTAAATTACCATTTATTTATCAAAGTTTATATCTTGACATTTTTTTTTGTAAAAAGTGCATCTTTATTATACTATATGTAGTGTTAGTTTATAAAAAAAGAAATAAGAAAGAGAATAAGTGTATCTGAAATTATTTTACCTGATTATTAAACTAAATATAATCACTCATTTGTTCTAAATGCCTATAACAAAATGTATAAGATGAATATTCATATATTTTAAATTAATTGGTAAAATATATTGCTGGTATTGATGAAATGTTTCGATAATTTACCATTATAAATGGTAAATTTACCATTACCATACCGTTTTAACTGGTATACCAATTTCAATCAAAAATGGTTACCGATCGATTGGTAATGGTAAATTTACCATTACCATAACAAATGTTAACCCATAAGAAGGGTAAGTGAGTCATGTCGCTTTAACTAAGTCATGAGAGTCATGTCGCAAGGGACGAAGTCCAGTCATATCGCACCTATTCATATCATGTAAGCAAGACATAAACCATCCAGCAATCACGACGTTCTAATATGGCGGAGTTCTCTTCATATCGCATGTCAGTATGACGTCACCGGTTCATACAATGAAGTCCATGTCATTCAGATTCGAAAGGGTATGGCAAGAACCACGCCATAGCGCTCTATGTCATATGGTAATATGAAATAGGTCGTTGTAAAGTCATTTCATGCCCCATTTACAGCAACAAAGCTAAAGCAAGTCGTCATCCGACATGGCATTGTGACATGCCATAAGCCCAAAGCGCTTAGAAGCATAGGGGCATACGACATGAGTCATGCCGCCCTGCGAACATATCGTTTTATGATATAAAGAGTAAGCCGCTTTTCAAGATTTAGAGCAAAACCATGTCGTGAGAGCTAAGTCAGACTCAAGAAACACGCCATGCCATCTTGCCCTTATGTCGTAACCTACTCATGCCACATTCAGCTGTCATCTGAATGGCATACCGTCATGAAATGTCGTGTTGCAAGCTCAAGGCGTTGAACGGCACAATGTTGCGGTATAAATCATGACGTCCCAACGGCGGGAGTCAAGGTGATCTCAGAAGGATAAGACTCATGCCGGTCAGTGGCATGACGTTATTTTACTGATATCATCCATGTCGTTTAGCAACATGATGTACAAGTCGTAGAAGGAGTATGATATGGAGATAGGATTAGCGTTATGTCATGACTGAGATAAGTTGTGTCCTATCATACCGTAGCCATTTCAGAGGCGCATGGAAGCTTTAAGTCGAAGGAACAAGTTATGTCGCATCAAATCATGTCGCCATACGACTTGACTCATGGCGGCTTTTGTCAGCTAATTACGAAACTGCCATCTGGTCTGAAAATCACCTATAAATACCCCTCATATTTCATTTGGAAGCGGGACCGAAAATTCATTCCTACATGGAGACTCCATCAAATCCAATGCTCATGTATGACTTCTCTAATGGCTTCTATGGATTCATCAACACTTTTCTAACTCCATGAAGATCAAATCCAAGTTAATGATCATTAGATCTTTCTACAATTGAATCTAAACACCCTCAATCTCATTTAAGCTACACCATAAATCTCTCAAGCATCATTCAAGTGATCTCTAATCCTCTCCAAAGCCTAAATAGAATGCTAGTTCAGTATGAAATCTATGAAGATCATGGGAAAAAATCAAAGAACATAAGTGGTTGAAGATTCATCACAAAGCTAAACTGTAACAACCTGGAAATTTGGGGCCAATTTTAAAATTCTATTTTTAATTTTGTTAAGGAATTAGGGTCAAAATTAAAAACTTTATTCTTTTAAAAAATTTATTTTAAATAAGAATGGTTGAAAATTTTAGGTTTATAATATTAAGTATATTATGAACTTGAAATGGCGCAGTAATTTCAATATTTGATTTTGAACCTTGAGAAAATTACAATTGGGAGTTAATAATAAATAAACATAATTTATTTGTAAGTATGAATATAACAAAAAAAAATGACTGTAGCCTATATTTGCATTAATAAAGTGGACTGAGAACCATCATAAACCTGAATAGTTTATTTATAAATATGAGCATGACTTTGAGATGAAACAATTAGGCTTAACATTAAAATGGGTATTAAGTTATATGCCTAAATTTTTTATTCTATAGGACCATTTGATTTGATATTATTCTATGGGGCTCTATGACCTGGCATTATTTTGTGATAAATTTATATATATACATTAAAATCCATTCTTTAATGCGAAAGAATCATTAAATACGATTCATTGTTTTGAAAATGAATGTACATTTGTATTTGTCATATGCATGGAAAATTTTATACAAATTAAATATCTCATTAACACATACCTTTTATTTACTTTTTATCCTTTTAATTGTCCTTTCTTTCAATTAGAAAACCACAAATTAATCATCGGCTAATTTATTTATTTTGACCGTTTCCTCTCACTACACTCCCCTCTTTCTTTTGGTTTGCCACTTGAAGCTTCATAAATAGAAAAAAAATAAAGTAAATATGTTATTTCGACATTGATTTTAAATATATTAATATATGCATTGATTATAAAATATGTTAATTTATAATTATTTGTGAACATGTCATTAATTTTGTAAACACTACATTTGACATTGATTATAAGTATGCTAATATATGCATTAATTAGGAAAATATACTCAATTGAGAATATGTCATTGACATTAATTTAGAGAATATGTACATGTAAATTTGAGAAACATATAAATTTGTCAATGAATGTAATTGGAAAATACGTTCATGTTAATTTTAAAAAAAGAAATTTTGCCTAGCCTATATAATTTCCTAATCCTAACCTAATCCATCATTATTCATAAAACACAGCCGCCTCTCTCTTCTTCTCCTCCTTCTCATTTCAGCCGCCATTTCCTTTTCCTCTTTCTTCCCCCTCTAATCTCTCCTCCTACAAATATAATTAGATCCTCCTCCTTTAGATTTTTTTGTAGAGATTCTTCTCCTCCTTACATCCATAACAAGATCTTCAACTAAAATTGCACATAGACCCAGAACACACAACCCCCCACCCGCGGGTTTCAGCCTAAACCGCACCCCTAGGGCCCCATCACACCCTACACCACCTTGGGCGCCTACTCTCCTCCCACTCCTCTCTGTCGTGCCACTTCCTGATCGCCTCCAAGTCTCCTAGATTTCAAGATAATTGCAACCCTAGATTTGAGCATATGGGTTCAAAGGCACGGCTTTGATTTGGAAGACGAAGATTTGAGTTTTCTATATTTAAAAATAAATAATACGTTTATTTATTTATTATTAATGGAAATTCATAAATACATGTTTATGATCTTATCCGTAATGATTTGGGTTTGGATTTGTTGTTGTATGATTTGAGAAGTGTTGGAATGTTCATGCTTGTTTAGATTCATTTTATTTAGATCTATAAAACACCAAATTGTTTGATATGGATTCAACTAAAAATATTCATTTTTACAAATTCATGATATGATATGTGGTTAATATGAAATCTATAAAAAAAATTGGATGTTATAACATGGATGTTGACACCAAATATGTAAAATTGGCGTTGTATGAAATATTGAATTGGTTATGTATGTTGACACCAAATATATAAAATTGGCGTTGTATGAAATATTGAATTGGTTATGTATGTTGACACCAAATATATAAAATTGGTGTTGTATGAAATATTGAATTGGTTATGTATGTTGACACCAAATATATAAAATTGTTGTTGTATGAAATAGGATTATAAAATTGGCATCGTATGTTTTCAGGAAGTAAGACTATAAAATTAGCGTTGCGTTGAAACATGAATAAAAATTATATTTTTAGCGTTTATGGAAAACATGAAAATGCAAGTATTTTTAGCGTTTATGAAATATAATTATATTTTTAGCGTTATGAAATATTATGAAATATGTAGATAAAGTTAGCGTCATGAATATTATGAAACATGAAGATAAAGTTATAGTTGCATTTATGCATATGAAAATAAAGCATATTCTTAAACGCGATATTGCATATGAAATTAAGTCATATTTTGTTATAGCGATATTGCATATGAAATTAAATCATATTTTGTTGTAGCGATATTGCATATGAAATTAAATCATATTTTGTTGTAGCGATATTGCATATGAAGTATAATCATATTTTGTTGTAGCGATATTGCATATGAAATTAAGTCATATTTTGTTGTAGCGATATTGCATATGAAGTATAGTCATATTTTGTCGTAGCGATATTTCATATGAAGTATAATCATATTTTTTTTGTAAGGACCCGTAACTTCCCCGGTAAGGAAAGAGCGGATACTTTGAGAACAACACACAAAAGAACGAAGACGGAAGAACATTTCATTGTATATAACAACAATTCCATCAGAATACAAGAATATACAGAGTATGAATGAATAAAATACACTCGATAAATATTGGAGATTTAAATTACATTTAAATACATTACTGCAGCGGAAAATAATACAAAACACAACTAGAAGTTATACACGGATACAGAGCTTTTCGAGTATCGTTCCAGCTGTAAATCAGGATCCTGTGGATATAAATCTGCAAAACCAAAACTACTAGCTTCCCATTTCGAAATAAGGGCATCCAGAGTTTAGGTTAAAACAATAAACTCCAGGTCCATCATGGGACTGGTGTGAGAACTAAAGTAGTTATTAATCTTTATTTTAAAGTTAGGTAAATCAAGGGACCATGCCGTATAACACGGAATGGGTTTCCTTCCAAGAATACCTGTGCATAAAACAACAGCGCAATGCTAAATAAAGAACAATGAAGCTATTATAAGACCCAGGTCCCATCACACAATGCAACGCAAGCCGGAGGATAGGGTTTTTACCTTATAATAGCCAAAGATGCTTAATACGTTTAAAACAAATCATTTGATACTATAATAAGTGTATAGTGTATAAAATAATTTCAAATCATAAGTATCAATCATGGACGGCATAAGCGCCCCATCCCGCTATGTCGCCATACTAGGCTCTTTAAATAAAACCGCAAAGTCACGTATTTGGAAATTGGATTTCCATCTATGAACCGAGGCCAAGGATCGTCCTCTACTGATTCGAGACTGTCTAGCCCGAGCCTTAGGATCAGAGCTCGAGTGACCCTTGGAGAGACAGGGTCGGTCCACCGATGTGGATTAAAATTCCTGAACACTGCGTTTCCCCGTCCTTTGGGGCATAAATGAGCCAACAAATGACTCCATCGGCTTCACATAGTCACTGATATATCTGAGGCGCCTCGCAACAACAACAACCACATAAGTCAAACTCGTCAGGGCGTGTAAAACCACTGACGTCACTTCTAGCTAGAAATAAATGCATGTCCTCCCTGAGGTGCTCTCTCATTTCCGGTTCACAACTGGGGTGTGAGGCTCGCGAATCAACGTTACACAAAGCTATGCCACACAGGCCGTGCTTTAATAGAAATCGTACGTCTCAGAGAAGGGCATTAAGCAAGAGAATAAATTCTCCGCCGCCAAACAGATATGTATTTAATAGGAATCAATCACACAGACTAAAATCCAATGTCAGACACACAGTCCATTTACAAGTCTGTTCTGGGTCTGAACTCTACCGGAGGCACCAAGTACCCCGCATATCCATTGATATCCAAGTACGTCTGGACGATCATTAACTGATTCCCTCCTCTTGGGAGTACGGCCCAATCAAGATCATCAGTAATCACCCAAATGACGTGAAGATATCCAGTCTTCAACCACCGTCTTCATCTTCGACTAATCGCCGAATCAGTTATTCAGAATTGGATAAACACGGTCTTTCCGAATAACTCACGTATATAATAAATAAGTGTTACACAAACACAACATACGCCTCATTCCAATTCATCAGTCACTAACCGTAAACTAGTAAGAGAACAATTCCCCAAATATTAACCCCGAAGGCCGAAACCAACATCAGATCAATACCCAGGAAACCATTCATCTTAGACAACCTACAGTTAGCTTCTGAATTTCACATTCTTAGGGAAAGGTTCCCATTAATTTTATCAAAGATAAATTCTTTTAAATTTATTCTTTAATCTTCCTTTGAATATCACTTCAAACTAGTCGGGATTAGCGAACCACACCGAAGTGATTATTTATTTTATTTCCCAATCCCAACCTATATATCCCATGAAGTAAAACTGGTCATACTTCATATCTAACACCACGGTGTTATCGGCAAACTCAATTACCATTTCACGTTCAAATCTAATTAAAGATTTAACTACCGTTTGGAGTAAAACTGGTCATACTCCATTCTCGATCTTTTCAATCTAATTAAATATTCATTAAAACTCCACTTGGTTTTAATCTTTAACCGGGTTAAAGAATCAGTGTCATTTAAAACACGGTTCACAATAAACCCCAAAATCACATCACATTCCAATCAGTCCCTAACCGTAAATTAGCAAGTGCGTAATTCCCTAAGTATTAACCCCGAAGGCCGAAACCAACATCAGATTAAAACTCCAGAAACCATTCAACTTACTAATCTCCAGTTAGTTTCTGATTTTCATAACTCCGTTGGGTCTAAGGACAGTATTATTGAAGATACCGTTCACGACAACCCAAAATCACATTCCATTAATTATCGGGTTAAAGAACGAGTTTTATTTAAAACACTATTCGCGATAAACCCAAAAATCAATACCAATTAAATTCCAATTAAATATTATTTAATTGGTACACTTCATTAAATCTAAATAAAAGATTTAATCTATTTTCTCAACTGGGCTTAAGGACAGTGTTAATGAAGACACCATTCACGATAAACCTAAATCACATTTGATATTAAATATAAGGCTCTGAATAGAAAATATACCGGCTTATATTCAATATCAAATTCTACGACCAACAAATATCGTATTGGAAATAACGATATTAATATATCTTTCAAATTCCCATAACAATCTCTGTATCATCACGAAATCCAACATCGAAATATTCCAAAGACAATTTCGATTCAAATCTATTCCAATTCAATTATTGGAATTTCTGGTTATTTTCAAAACCATTTAAAATCCAATTTATTTATTTTAAAAATAAATAAATTATTATTCTACTTCAAAACTAGTTCATTTCGATAAAAATCTTTTTATATCTTTTCAAATACGGAGTTTTTCATCCCAATTCTTCACAAATCATTTCTTATGATTTTACACAAATTATTGATACTTTTAATAATTTTATCAAGGCACGTACAGTCGATTTCCATCAACGGCCATCGAACTGCACTTACAGCGACCTTTTCCAAATTTGATTTGGACATAATTCCAAATCCAACCGTTAGATCTTAGATTTCTAATATTCATTGGAAAGCTCTTTTCGATACGAACTAACGGTTCCGGTTTGAGGAGAATCCGACGGTCGGATCTCCCGCAATATCCATTCGAAGTCAATGGTCGAAATTCACAAACTACCGCGGCGCGGCGCATTCTATTCAGGCCATTATATATATATATATATATATATATATATATATATATATATATAATATGTATTATATATATTTTGTCGATTTCCTTTTAAAACATATTTTATAAATCATTTTTAAATTCGTTTTCGAAACGATTACAACTTCATTTCAAATTCAATAAAAATTGAATTTTTCCTTATAAATTCGTTTTAAATTCATTTCAAATTGATTTCAATTCAAATCGATTTTTAGTTCAATTTCAATACATTTTAAATTCAATTCAAAATGATTTCAATTCTATTTCAATCTAATTCGAATTTCAATTCTATTCAGTTTAATTCGAATTTTAATTCTTTTCAATTTAATTCGAATTTCTATTCTTTTCAATATAATTCGAATTTCGAAATCACTTTCAGTATAATTCGAATTTCGAAATCACTTTCAATATTCATTGAAAAATGAATAAAATAGATATAAATATCGTTCACGTCAAAATGGCGTTAATCTAATCAACACGGCTTCATATGTTTCTATTTTCAAATATTTTATTTCAAATATTTCTATTTCAAATATTTCTTTTTCAAATATTTCTATTTCAAATATTTCTTTTTCAAAACTGGAATGAGGCCAATCAATTACCATAGATTTTATTTCTATGGATTTCCACACAACGCTTGTATATATCAACAATGACAAATAATCAACCATCATCCAAAGTGCATTCTACACTGTATAAACATCAAATATAAATATTTAACGCTCATAACAGTCTGTCAATCAATCGATCGACATACAACTAATTATTGGGATTAGTGTATGTCATATATCATCCCAATACCCGTGTGGGGTTTCAAACAATCAAACACAGGTTTAATTTGTGCAGTTGGGCGATGTGTAAAAATTATCGTCCCAATCAATATCAGTCAAATGTGTGTATATAAACAAATTGTTCGATTTGTTTGTATTAATTTATTTCATTTCATATATACGTTAAAAATTCTATTTTTAACTATAAATTATTTTTAACTATATAAATATTTTATTTCATTTCACATCACATAATCAACTACACATCAAAATCAAACAAACAAATAAACAAAAATGCCGTCCATGGTCTGTGGACGACGGGTGTCGGGTGCTACTAAACACCGTCTACATCCTAGTATATATTTTAACTAGAAAATTAAATTTAAAAGTGAGAAGTTCTCACCGACTAGCTAAACCAACGCCACGACTGTTCTTATGTGGGAATCTTCGCCGTTCTCGCCTTTTGTCACTTTCGTTGCCCGTATTCACTACATATATAAAAATCACATTTTTATATTGTTGCTATGTATATAAAAATCACATTTTTATAATCACTCTATATGGATAAAAAACTCATTTTTATACCGCTACTATATAGTTAAAAATTCTATTTTTACACTGCTACTATATAGATAAAAATTCTATTTTTATCACACTATTCTCTATATAAAAATTATATTTTTATCTTGCTAGTAATATAATAAAAATTATATTTTTATTACTCTACATGAGTAAAAATCATATTTTTATTCTACCTATAATATAAAAATCATATTTTTATTCTTTCTATAATATAAAAATATCGATTCATTACACCATTCCTAGCTTCATGTCAAAATCATATATGTAAAAATAGTTTCTTTATTTCAAAACAATACACGTAAAAATCGCATTCTTACATAGTGAAAAATCTTGTCTTTACATGGTGAAAAATCGATTCCTTACACTTATGAAATCCTATTTTTACTTTCATGAAAACCATACTTTATTTAACTAAAAATACAACTTGATATAAATAAAAATTATATTTTTATGTCCTAATAATATATATGTAAACTGATTTTATTTACTTACTAAAATCTATTTGAAATAAATAAACAAAACAAAACAAAATAAAATAAAATAAAAATCACCTTTTCGAAGGGAGGAGGACGCTTGGGCTTTGGTGGTCCGTGCGGAGGCGAGGGGTCGGCGGTGGTCTGGTGGAGCTCGGGTAGGGGCGGCGTTGGGAGGTTTTACGTCGGGGTCGGGCTAAGGCGTGGGTTCTTCGACTGGGAAGGAGAGAAAGGGAAGGGGGTTTGGAGGAGGGACGCTCCGACGTCGATTGGAAGGTAGCGCCGGTCTTGGAGAGGTGGGCGGCGTGCTGGCGGAGGAGGCGACGATTAGGGCACAAGCGGGTTTTTCTTATTCTTCTGATTTGAGAAAGAGGGGGGGTTATGGTTTTAGAGGTAAAAGGGGTTAGGGGGTTTTATAATATTTTATATATTTTATTCTATTTAAAATTTTATAAAGCAACTTTCTATCTCGAACTCGAAATCGAACCCACCGACTGTAGCCCCTAGCTAACTACCCCCATTCCGAACACAATGGGATATGTATCGTAGGCCGATTTGACTATTTCGATCAGTTTCCATCAAAATCAAAATATAACTCTATATATTGAATTTGAACGCACATTTCAATTTACTGGTGCCACAAACGGACTTTAAAAATTTCCGAAAAATATTTTCTAGCTTCGTATTGACGATACGGTCCTAACAAACTAATTTCGTCAAATTCTGAGACCGATTGAAAAATGGCCATTTTCCAGTCGATTAAATTCAACTAAAACTGGCCAAACGCGTTTTCCTTTGCCATGCTCACATATTGATTCGAAAATTTTCGAATTTTGGAATCTAGCAAAAATTTGACATCACGGATCCAACAAAAGTGGTTTCGTCGAAAACCGAGGTTGTTTGCAAAATGGCTATTTTTAAGGGCCAGAATTCGATAGCGACTATTCAGAATTTTCAACTGGGTATAACTTTCTATCCCCGCTATGAAATTACAATTTTTCGGATTCGTTGGGAAGATATTCACAAATAGAATCTATTATTTTTGGTTTCGCTAAAATCCGGTTTATTTTGCACCCTGTACATTCATCTGAACTTTGAAATCGAATTTTCGAACTACCGGGCCATTTTCAATTCCTTTTATAATTATAAATATGTATTTATATTCTAACAACGATCGATATAATATATACGATCGAATTCTATTCAAAATAAATTTCTTCATCGTTATTATTTTAAATAATTCATTTTAAATATTCAAAATTCTCTAAAATTGCCAAAATAAAAAATTTAAATTGGCACAGATTTCCTGGTTGTTACAATCTCCCGCACTTAAAACTTTTCGTCCCCGAAAAGGAACGAAGCAGAAAGTTGTTTCACAAACCAACTCAACTTTCATTATTTTCTTCACGGCTTAAGTTCTTCAACTTTTCAATTTCTAAGAACTTTTCAAATTTTTCAAAAATTTGGCTAACACCCTAAATTTTCGAAAAATTTCACCATAACCTCCCCTGCACCGGGGACTACGGGATATTTCATATAGCCTCCCATGGCCTTCTTCAATCCAAAAGAAAAGGAAAAAGCCAAGCGGCTAGCCAATCGGATCATAAAATCATCATCGCCCAAACAAAACAGTAAATTATGGTAAACTTGTACCTATTTGTCGGGCAAACAATTTTATTCTCCTGCTCTAGCCTCCTTGCTATGACCTGTTCAATGTAAGTACATGTATATGCAAGCAAATGCGACTAATTTTCAATACAACTCACTATTTGATTAATTTGGCTAAAGGTTCAACTTTTAATTAATCAACCAATAATCAAACAACACAACCATCAATCAATTAGTTGATTAGTTTTTCAAATTCATAATTTTGTAATGTAGTCAAAAATCAGATTTTTGATGCTAAATCACAACAATAAACCCTATCTAGTTTTGGTTCTCACACCAGTCTAATGGAAATATATAGAAATCTCACTTTCGTCGCTCGAATATAAATACTGGTGATGGTGCCCCGTCACCAGAATTATCCCCGGGCAACTAGAGTGTGATTCTATAACTGTCCAGTGCATTAAAACTTCGAATAGACGTTTGCAAGACATATATGCAAAATCTTTATATATTGGATTGTCCAAATTAATTTAATATAAATAAATCTTCAAATACGTATAAAACAATTTAAATTTCAAATCAAAACTATTTTCATTTTTAAAAGTATACTCTTCACACTCGTTCTAGGATAATACTGATCCCATCTCTAACGAGTCATTCTCATTGGATATTACTAATCCAATTTCTAATGAATTCTTTCGTTCGGTTCTAATGTGTCTTGTTCTCCGAGCTTTGTAAACCAAAGCTCTGATACCACTGTAAGGACCCGTAACTTCCCCGGTAAGGAAATAGCGGATACTTTGAGAACAACACACAAAAGAACGCAGACGGAAGAACATTTCATTGTATATAACAAAAATTCCATCAGAATACAATAATATACAGAGTATGAATGAATAAAATACACTCGATAAATATCAAAGATTTAAATTACATTTAAATACATTACTGCAGCGGAAAATAATACAAAACACAACTAGAAGTAATACACGGATACAGAGCTTTCCGGGTATCGTTCCAGCTGTAAATCAGGATCTTGTGAATATAAATCTGCAAAACCAAAACTACTAGCTTCCCATGTCGAAATAAGGGCACCCAGAGTTTTGGTTAAAACAATAAACTCCAGGTCAGTCATGGGACTGGTGTGAGAACTAAAGCAGTTATTAATCTTTATTTTAAAGTTAGGTAAATCAAGGGACCACGCCGTATAACACGGAACGGGTTTCCTCCCAAGAATACCAGTGCATAAAACAACAGCGCAATGCTAAATAAAGAACAATGAAGCTATTATAAGACCCAGGTCCTATCACACAATGCAACGCAAGCCGGAGGATAGGGTTTTTACCTTATAATAGCCAAAGATGCTTAATACATTTAAAACAAATCATTTGATACTATAATAAGTGTATAGTGTATAAAACAATTTCAAATCATAAGTATCAATCATAGACGGCATAAGCGCCCCATCCCACTATGTCGCCATACTAGGCTCTACAAATAAAACCGCAAAGTCATGTATTTGGAAATTGGATTTCCATCTATGAACCGAGGCTTGGGATCATCCTTTACCGATTCGAGACTGTCTAGCCTGAGCCTCAGGATCAAAGCTCGAGTGACCATTGGAGCAAGAGGGTCGGTCCATTGATGTGGATTAGAATTCCTGAACACCGCGTTTCCCCGCCCTTTGGGGCGTAAATGAGCCAACAAATGACTCCATCGGCTTCACATAGACACCGATATATCCAAGGCGCCTCGCAACAGCAACAACCACATAAGTCAAACTCATCAGGGCATGTAAAACCACTGACGCCACTTCTAGCTAGATAGAAATGCATGTCCTCCCTGAGGTCCTCTCCCGTTTCTGGCTCACAACCGGGGTGTGAGGCTCGCGAATAAATGTTACACAAAGTTATGCCACACAGGCCGTGCTTTGATCATCAACCACAAGACTTTGCTTTTCAACAGAAGCCTTGATCATTTGCCACTTAGGCATGCCACACAGGCAATTCACTCCATGCATTTGATATCCATCAATATATAACCCCTAAGCTCGTACGTCTCAGAGAAGGGCGTTAAGCAAGAGAATAAATTCTCGGCCTCCAAACAAATATGTATTTAATAGAAATCAATCACACAGACTAAAATCCAATGTTAGACACACAGTCCATTAACATGTCTGTTCTGGGTCTGAACGATACCGGAGGCACCTAGTACCCCGCATATCCATCGATCTCCAAGTACGTCTGGACGATCACTAACTGATTCCCTCCTCTTGGGTGTACGGCCCAATCAAGATCATCAGTAATCACCCAAACGACGTGAAGATATCCGTTCTTCAACCACTGTCTTCATCTTCGACTAATCGCCGAATCAGTTATTCAGAATGGGATAAACCCGGTCTTTCCGAATAACTCGCGTTTATAATAAATAAATGTTACACAAACACAACATATGCCTCATTCCAATTCATCAGTCACTAACCGTAAACTAGTAAGAGAACAATTCACCAAATATTAACCCTGAAGGACGAAACCAACATCAGATCAATACTCAAGAAACCATTCATCTTAGCCAACCTACAGTTAGCTTTTAAATTTCACATTCTTAGGGAAAGGTTCCGATTAATTTTATCAAAGATAAATTCTTTTAAATTTATTCTTTAATTTTCCTTTGAATATCACTTCAAACTAGTCGGGATTAGCGAACCACACCAAAGTAATTATTTATTTTATTTCCCAATCCCAACCTATTTATCCCATGAAGTAAAACTGGTCATACTTCATATCTAACACCATGGTGTTATCCGTAAACTCAATTACCATTTCACATTCAAATCTAATTAAAGATTTAACTACCGCCTGGAGTAAAACCGGTGATACTCCATTCTCGATATTTTCAACCTAATTAAAGATTCATTAAAACTCCACTTAGTTTTAATATTTAACCGGGTTAAAGAATCAGTGTCAATTAAAACACGGTTCACGATAAACCCCAAAATCACATCACATTTTAATCAGTCCCTAACCGTAAATTGAGCAATTCCCTAAGTATTAACCCCGAAGGCCAAAACCAACATCAGATCAATACCCCAGAAACCATTCAACCTACTAATCTCCAGTTAGTTTCTGATTTTCTTAACTCCGTTGGGTCTAAGGATAGTATTATTGAAGATACCATTCACGAAAACCCAAAATCACATTCCATTAATTATCGGGTTAAAGAACGAGTGTTATTTATAACACTGTTCACGATAAACCCAAAAATCAATCCCAATTCAATTCCAATTAAACATTATTAAATTGGTAGACTTCATTAAATCTAAATAAAAGATTTAATCTTTTTTCTCAATTGGGCTTAAGGACAGTGTTAATGAAGACACCATTCAAGACAAACCCAAATCACATTTGATATTAAATACAAGGCTCTAAATAGAAAATACATCGGCTTATATTCAATATCAAATTCTACGACCAACAAATATCGTTTTGGAAATAACGATATTAATATATCTTTCAAATTCCCATAACAATATTTGTATCATCACGAAATCCAACATCGAAATATTCCGAAGACAATTTCGATTCAAATCTATTCCAGTTCAATTATTGGAATTTCTGGTTATTTTCAAAACCATTTCAAATCCAATTTATTTATTTTAAAAATAAATAAATTATTATTCTAGTTCAAAACTAGTTCATTTCGATAAAAATATTTTTTTATCTTTTCAAATACGGAGTTTTTCATCCCAATTCTTCACAAATCATTTCTTATGATTTTACACAAATTATTGATATTTTTAATAATTTTATCAAGGCCCGTACAGTCGATTTCCATCAACGGCCATCGAACTACACTTACAGCGACCTTTTCCAAATTTGATTTGGACTTAATTCCAAATCCAACCATTAGATCTTTGATTTCTAATATTCATTGGAAAGCTCTTTTCGATACGAACCAAACGGTTTCGGTTTCAGGAGAATCCGACGGTCGAATCTCCCACAATATCCATACGAAGTCAAAGGTCGAAATTCACGACTTGCCGCGGCGCAGCGCATTCTATTCAGGCCATTATATATATATAATATATATATTATATATATTTCGTCGATTTCCTTTTAAAACGTATTTTATAAATCGTTTTTAAATTCGTTTTCGAAACGATTTCAACATCATTTCAAATTCAAATCAAAATTGAATTTTTCCTTATAAAATCGTTTTAAATTCATTTCAAATTGATTTCAATTCAAATTGATTTTCAGTTCAATTTCAATACGTTTTAAATTCAATTCAAAACGATTTCAATTCTATTTCAATCTAATTCGAATTTCAATTCTATTCAGTTTAATCGAATTTCAATCTTTTTAATTTAATTTGAATTTCTATTCTTTTCAATATAATTCGAATTTCGAAATCACTTTCAATATTCATTGAAAAATGAACAAAATTGATATAAATATCGTTCGCGTCAAAATGGCATCAATATAATCAACACGACTTCATATATTTCTATTTTCAAATATTCTATTTCAAATATTTCTATTTCAAATATTTCTTTTTCAAATATTTCTATTTCAAATATTTCTTTTTCAATACTGGAATGAGGCCCAATAAATTACCATAGATTTTATTTCTATGGATTTCCACACAACGCCTCTATATATCAACAATGACAAATAATCAACCATCATCCAAAGTGCATTCTACACTGTACAACCATCAAATATAAATATTTAACGCTCATAACAGTCTGTCAATCAATCGATTGACATACAACTAATTATTGGGATTAGTGTATGTCATATATCATCCCAATACCCGTGTGGGGTTTCAAACAATCAAACACAGGTTTTATTTGTGCAGTTGGGCGATGTGTAAAATTTATTGTCCCAATTAATATCAGTCGAATGTGTGTATATAAACAAATCGTTTGATTTGTTTATATTAATTATTTCATTTCATATATACGTTAAAAATTATATTTTTAACTATAAATTATTTTCAACAATATAAATATTTTATTTCATTTCACATCACATAATCAACTACACATCAAAATCAAACAAACAAACAAACAAGCCGTCCATGGTCTGTGGACGACGGGTGTTGGGTGCTACTAAACACCGTCTGCATCTTAGTATATATTTTAACTAGAAAATTAAATTTAAAAGTGAGAAGTTCTCACCGACTAGCTAAACCAACGCCACGACTCTTCTTATGTGGGAATCTTCGCCGTTCTCGCCTTTTGTCACTTTCGTTGCCCGTATTCACTACATATATAAAAATCACTGTAACAACCCGTATTTCGATAACTTGTTAAAACGAGAATCAAGGCAGAATTTCATTTTTAAATTCTGAATCAAGTAAAACGGGCTATGCCATTGCGTTCGTCTCGGAAAAATACGCGAAATAGAGTCCGAGTTTTCGAAAATCGGAGTCCGTATGACCCGATTAAGGCCCAACGAAGTTTTCAGAAAATTTCGAAGTAAAAACAGATTTCAAATTCAAGTTTGAATTTGAAAATTTGGGCCAGTTTGGGCCAGGCGGGAAAATTCCCGCCAGAGCACCCAAGTCGACTGCCCTGTCGACTTGGGAGTCGACTTGGTTGGACCCAAGTCGACAGCCCTGTCGACTTGGCTGTCGACTTGGTCCAGCCGGGCAGTTCTGCCTGGTGCACCATTTTGGGTTTGTGTTGAGTTTGGGGGCCAGATTCGGTTTTAAGGGCTGAGATTGCAACTAGGGTTTAATCCTATGGCCTAAAACACTTGCCTAATCTATAAATAAGACCCTAACCTAACCCTAAATCATCATTATTCATTCATACAACTAAACTATGGCAAAATTTTACCTCTCATGGCCTCCACTCTCTTCATAAAATTTCTAAATTGTTTCTATGAGAGATTTTCCATGCATACAAGTGTTTTCAAGCTTGTATGAGTGTCATTAGCTTGCATTCAAGTCAAGTTTCTATATTTGCATCATAAAGAAATGGTTTTGATCATTTTGGCTCAAGGGTTTTTATGTTAGAGCTTGCATTTTGGGTCTATTTGATTGCATAAGGGCTTTGTCATATCTTTTGTGCCTTCATAGCAATGTAAGCCCTTTCCCTACTCTTAGATATTAACTATGAAGTTAAATGTTCATGTTGCAAGTTTGGGTTTAATCATTGAGTATGATACATGCTATCATGCCATGCAAGTTTATGAAGTCATTATCTTGATCTTGTGGGCTGAAAGCTACAACCTTTATGTTGAAATGTTGCATTATGCAACATGAGAACCCTCATAACCTTTATGTCAACTTGCATATGAAGTCATAACCCTTATATGATGATATATGCGAGTTACTAGTCATCATTCCATGTCTTTTGTCACCATGATTTGCTTATGTGCCAAGTTTGGGTTTATGCATGTTTTTGAGGCTTAAGAATGTAACATGCAAGCTAATGAACACATTTGTGCCTCATTTGCCACCATGATTAACTTGTGGCTTAATATCCATTTTTGTCATGCCTTTGCCAAGTCTCTTCTTTTAATCCATTACGTTGTTGCGAACGTATATGCGAGTTTAAAAGCGTTGGGTTATGTTATGGGTAATTTCTAGTGACATGAAAATATAACTTGAAAATATGACTTGAAATATAACATGGAAGTTGACATGTAAGTATGCTTGAAAATATGAAATTGGGAATTTACCTATTAAGTTAGGTCTACCCATACTATGGAATTGGGAATTTACCTATTAAGTTAGGTCTACCCAAATACTTGAAAACTTGTAATATGTGTTGGAAACATAATGGACATGACACTTAGATAATATAAGTGTGGCCAACTCGAGGTTGGGTTGAGTTTGCAACGTAAAACTACCCGGAACCGACCGACCTAACTAGTAGTTGCAAACAATAGGACCCAATGTGAGAAGTTGGTCATGTTGTGCTTGAACCAGAGGTTAGACCAAGTTGTGGTGTAAAGCTACCCAGAACCGACCGGCTTAACTAGTAACCACAACAAAGTCTAATGTGAGAGGTTGAGGTGCATTAAGTAATTAATGCCACATGATAGGGTTAAGTTAATTTGATTAATGACTCTTAATCAAATATGACATGGACAAATGGGTTAAGTAATTTGATTAGGCTAATGATACTTAACAAAACATGATAAGGTTGGGTAGGTTAAGTAATTTGATTTGCCTAATGACACTTAACCATTTTTATACGACTAGTGGACGGGGTTAAGTTAACCAACACTTAATCAATCCAACACGATAATTTGGTAAGGTTAAGTAAGTTTTCTTAATGACACTTAACCGAAAAATACAGTTAATGGACGGGGTTAAGATTAGACTCAACTAGTCTAAGCATGGAAATCGGATGGGGTTAATTTAGCCTAGACTTAATTAATCCCACTTGGTAGTTTAATGGAGTTAAGTTAAACACTTAACTAATCTAACATGATGATTTGATGTGGTTAAGTGACCTATACTTAACCAATCTAACTCGTTAATTTATTGAGGTTAAGTTAACCTATACTTAACCAATCTAACGTGAAAACATGATAAGGCTAAGTCACGAATCGCTTAAATATGCTTGACCGATTTGATTTGATAGGGTCAACTCAATATATACTTAACCAACTTGAGCATGGTTTGTAGGGTTAAGTCTTGAACTTGGATACTTAGCCAATTTTGACATGATTTGTAGACGGGTTAAGTCATCAACTTAAGTGACACTTAATCCATTATGTAAACCCTAGTTCTGAGGATTAGGTGGATAACCGTAGTTAACAAGGATAACGGGAATAAGGCTAAGTGATAAACCTTAGTTGAAGAATAACTAAGTAATGATTCTTAGTCAAGGAAATTTAGACCAGTTCATAGATAGATGAGTAACCTGATATGGTAGATCATCGTTTAAGTATACGAGTAGGAGCAAGTATCTGATTTAGATAAAGGCTCCAGCGAACTGGGTAATGAAGCAGCGGCTTCGGGGAACGTGAGGATATTCTTGGTATCCCTCTATGAGCTGCCAGGTGATCATACTAGGCTCATGAGAGGTTAAGGTCTGTGTTAGAAGAACCAAGAGTATGCCTTGGTTGCTATACGAGCGACCTAAAGACGGGGATGGATAGGGGATAGTCGACGATACACGGTCGTACCCTAGATAGCATTTCGTCAGGCTACCTACCATCTTTGGTAAAACGTGTACGAACGGAAAGGCAAAGAACACCCAAAAGACCATAATTGCTATCTAATTATGGGTGCAGTAAGGCTTGGATGTGGGTTGGTAAGTGTTGTGTTCTCATACAGGATTTATCCTGTCTTGTCTTTCACTAGTTGAGGGAGTGGTCTCGTGGGACCATAGACACGTATAAGAAAAACAGACCTTAGCATCTGCATCGGCAGATAAATAGAAAGCTTCCGACCGAATCCTGTATTTCCTGGTCTGCCCTGTGACAGGACTCGGATGGCACGATTTGATACATGTGCATACAGTCATGGAAAAACGATTCACGATGAATGCGTGGGAAAAAGGGCGCGGTTGACGGTTAGCATAAATACTAGTGGCCCTGGGTGGTTGAACCAAAACTGAGATACGAAAACGTGCAATAGGTAAGCATAATCCTTAGTAGTCCTAGGTAGCATAAGTCCTAGTTGTACAAACGATGATTCATATTGAAAGACCCTAGTTAGATATAGTGTGACAGCCCAAAACGATCTTAAGGATCATGGAACTATGTTAAAGTAGTATAGAATCTCATGGGAAAGCCCGTATGGTCTACGGCAAGGGACTGAACATTTACATGGAATAAAACATACGAGTTGAGTAACCTATATACGCGATATATTAGGTTGACATGGACCATTACACGACTTCTGAGTGAGGGTCATTCATGGTTAACACATGATACGGTGGGGATACTGGTACGGTAGGTGCAGAGCTAAAAGACAGGATAGACACCATGGGATGTTATACACGATAGATATCTTGGGAATATTATACTTGACAGGAACTTGACGATGGGATGCCTTGTTTTATCTTGACACCGTAATTTATCATGACACCTTAGTTTATCTGAGTTCAGTAGTTCATCCTGTTATTTTGATTTAGCTTATCTATCTTGTCATCATGCTTATGTTCATCTCAGTTTCTCATGTCAGTTAACTTTACTAGTTTTTATGCTAATAGTAGATAGGGCTTACTCAGTCTTTTTGACTGACCCGTTTTGTTTCGCCTCTTTTCTTCCGTTTCCCCCCCAGGTTACAGGGGGGAAATACTGTTGTTTAGTTCGGACTTCTTCTGCTTGAAGGTCATCATGGATGGCTTGGACTTTTCTTGGCTATGGCTACTTTACTGTTTTACTTGGGGAATAATTTATGAAAATGTCTTTATGCTTCTTTACTATTGCAAGACAGGTTTTGATGTACTCTGATGTAAAAGGCTTTAGACCTTATTTATTCATGTTATGAAAGTTTGATTTTACTTCCGCTATTTTATATGTTCTGTCTTGTGATATTTCTGTGCATGTTTACCAATAATGCCCCTCTAAAGCTAGTGCATTCCTTTGCGAGTGACCCTAGCGGAGGTGGGGTGTTACAATTTGGTATCAGAGCTGAAGGTTACCAGACTGGGCAAAAGTTTTTAAAGACCTTCTGAAAACTATTTGAAAATCGTTTACAAAGAAGCATTTTTCAAGAAAATTTTCTTTTAAAAGAAAAAGGCTATTCCCCAAAGGCCATTAGCACTATCCTTGTTTCCTTAATTGAATCTCTTTTCCTTTTCTTTCCTCCATCTGTAGTCACAATGGTTTTAACTGTGACTAGTCTTTTCTATCTACGAAAGTGCTTTCCATACGATGGAGGTGGTTTTCGAGAGACCAGTGGCCGCGTTATAAGAAAGGATAGTGAGAAAGAGGATAAAGGATACGAGCTTGAGGATGAGCAACTTGTGGGTATGACTTAGTCCTCAAAGGAGGGAGAAAGATGAACAATGAAACCCATGACGAGAGAATACCTTTGGCATGGTAAAACGGGGCGGATAGTTAAGTATTATGGGACAAGGACAAGATCATCGGGAGGGCAATAGTATGCTCTCATTTCTAGGGTACCTCGGAAGGAGGGTAATGATCTTGTTAAAGGCTTTTCTTCTCTATCATCCCATTAGGACTTCGTTTTTCGTATCATTTAAGTCTGCTTCGATAGTTGAGTCTCTACACCTTAAGTACTAGCGTAATAGAGAATCCCATTTTTGTCTCAAAGTCCTATTGGAGAATCAGTCCATTTATACATGACTTGTTTGGATTTGAGAATGTCTATGCCAAATGTTGAGTTTGGAAATAATGCTTATGTTTATAAGCTATGGATGGATTCTAGGGATGAAGTGGTTATCCAGTAGGGGGTGCCACTCTCGGTTTTGATAGGAGGGTAGTTAGACCTTTTGACTAGCCTTGGTAATACCCTCGAAGTATCGTGTAACCTTTTTTGAGGTTCTGTAATGACTGGTTATTTAGAATCCCTTGATGCCTTTATTGGAAATTTGAAGCCCGATCGAGTGGTGTTCGCCGATAAGACGGATGGTTTACTTCATTTGTGCATGGGTTATAGAGATCATCCTAGTAAGTGCTCATGATAACCTGGTTGACATCTGTTTACTTTCAAGAGAAAGTTCTTCTACATGGAATACCTTATAGTATATAAACAAGATCCAAGATTCATTAGTGAATTTTGGAAAGCTTGCATGAGATCATGAGTACGCAGTCATGTTTGCGCCAAGTATTCTGGAAAAAGGATAAGTGCAAGTGGAACGAGAGGCGACGAAGAAATGAGTTCCAGCTCATGTTATGGAAACAGGAAATAAGAAGCTACGAAATCTCGAATTTAAAAGACGATCAAGGCACAATGGAATTAAGCTCAAGGAAATATGACTTTGATGGTCAAAGACTAGATACGCGCATGATATATCTTTTTGGGAGTATATCCTTGATCCCTGTTTTCTGTAGAGCTTTCTTGTAGGCTATCTTTCGTGGACATCCTCTCGGTCCTATTTTCTGTTACAAACCCCGTAAGGAGTTTGTCTTGTTTATCTTCTCGGCCCTGTTTCAGGGAATCCTAGGTAGAACCCTATGGATGTAAACATGTATTTGAAACATGTTATGATTGATATGGTTGCAAGTGGTTGCTCGTGGATGCGCGAATACACATTAGATATCAGCTCGACTCGGTCACATTTCATATTGCATATGCACGAGTATTTATACTTGTTTATGGTTGAAATCGAATGTATTATCATGCGGTTGTTGCATATGAATGAATGATTGTGCACGCATATAGTATCTATATGACTAGGATTATTTGCATACATGTTGGATTCATGGCACTATACATATTTTGCATTAGAAAGATTATTCAGGCCTGAGCATTAGCATTAGCTAAGGAAAATGTACACACACGTTTTGCATATATTCATACAGCATTAGAAATCATCTAAGGACAATGGTTGCTTGTGGATGATGTTTTGAGTAGATGAATGATGGATGGTAGGATATGTTCTTCCTAACTTGGAGATTTCGGGGACGAAATCCTAAAAGGTGGGGAGAATGTAACAACCCGTATTTCGATAACATGTTAAAACGAGAATCAAGGTAGAATTTCATTTTTAAATTCTGAATCAAGTAAAACGGGCTATGCCATTGCGTTCGTCTCGGAAAAATACGCGAAATAGAGTCCGAGTTTCCAAAAATCGGAGTCCGTATGACCCGATTAAGGCCCAACGAAGTTTTCAGAAAATTTCAAAGTAAAAACAGATTTCAAATTCAAGTTTGAATTTGAAAATTTGGGCCAGTTTGGGCCAGGCGGGAAAATTCCCGCCAGAGCACCCAAGTCGACAGCCCTGTCGACTTGGGAGTCGACTTGGTTGGACCCAAGTCGACAGCCCTGTCGACTTGGCTGTCGACTTGGTCCAGCCGGGCAGTTCTGCCTGGTGCACCATTTTGGGTTTGTGTTGAGTTTGGGGGCCAGATTCGGTTTTAAGGGCTGAGATTGCAACGAGGGTTTAATCCTATGGCCTAAAACACTTGCCTAATCTATAAATAAGACCCTAACCTAACCCTAAATCATCATTATTCATTCATACAACAAAACTATAGCAAAATTTTACCTCTCATGGCCTCCACTCTCTTCATAAAATTTCTAAATTGTTTCTATGAGAGATTTTCCATGCATACAAGTGTTTTCAAGCTTGTATGAGCGTCATTAGCTTGCATTCAAGTCAAGTTTCTATATTTGCATCATAAAGCAAGGGTTTTGATCATTTTGGCTCATGGGTTTTTATGTTAGAGCTTGCATTTTGGGTCTATTTGATTGCATAAGGGCTTTGTCATATCTTTTGTGCCTTCATAGCAATGTAAGCCCTTTCCCTACTCTTAGATATTAACTATGAAGTTAAATGTTCATGTTGCAAGTTTGGGTTTGATCATTGAGTATGATACATGCTATCATGTCATGCAAGTTTATGAAGTCATTATCTTGATCTTGTGGGCTAAAAGCTACAACCTTTATGTTGAAATGTTGCATTATGCAACATGAGAACCCTCATAACCTTTATGTCAACTTGCATATGAAGTCATAACCCTTATATGACGATATATGCGAGTTACTAGTCATCATTCCATGTCTTTTGTTACCATGATTTGCTTATGTGCCAAGTTTGGGTTTATGCATGTTTTTGAGGCTTAAGAATGTAACATGCAAGCTAATGAACACATTTGTGCCTCATTTGCCACCATGATTAACTTGTGGCATAATATCCATTTTTGTCATACCTTTGCCAAGTCTCTTCTTTTAATCCATTACGTTGTTGCGAACGTATATGCGAGTTTAAAAGCGTTGGGTTATGTTATGGGTAATTTCTAGTGACATGAAAATATAACTTGAAAATATGACTTGAAATATAACATGGAAGTTGACATGTAAGTATGCTTGAAAATATGAAATTGGGAATTTACCTATTAAGTTAGGTCTACCCATACTATGGAATTGGGAATTTACCTATTAAGTTAGGTCTACCCAAATCCTTGAAAACTTGTAATATGTGTTGGAAACATAATGGACATGACACTTAGATAATATAAGTGTGGCCAACTCGAGGTTGGCTTGAGTTTGCAACGTAAAACTACCCGGAACTGACCGGCCTAACTAGTAGTTGCAAACAATAGGACCCAATGTGAGAAGTTGGTCATGTTGTGCTTGAACCCGAGGTTAGACCAAGTTGTGGTGTAAAGCTACCCGGAACCGACCGGCTTAACTAGTAACCACAACAAAGTCTAATGTGAGAGGTTGAGGTGCATTAAGTAATTAATGCCACATGATAGGGTTAAGTTAATTTGATTAATGACTCTTAATCAAATATGACATGGACAAATGGGTTAAGTAATTTGATTAGGCTAATGATACTTAACAAAACATGACAAGGTTGGGTAGGTTAAGTAATTTGATTTGCCTAATGACACTTAACCATTTTTATACGACTAGTGGACGGGGTTAAGTTAACCAACACTTAATCAATCCAACACGATAATTTGGTAAGGTTAAGTAAGTTTTCTTAATGACACTTAACCGAAAAATACAGTTAATGGATGAGGTTAAGATTAGACTCAACTAGTCTAAGCATGGAAATCGGATGGGGTTAAGTTAGCCTAGACTTAATTAATCCCACTTGGTAGTTTAATGGAGTTAAGTTAAACAATTAACTAATATAATATGATGATTTGATGTGGTTAAGTGACCTGTACTTTACCAATCTAACTCGTTAATTTATTGAGGTTAAGTTAACCTATACTTAACCAATCTAACGTGAAAACATGATAAGGCTAAGTCACGAATCGCTTAAATACGCTTGACCGATTTGATTTGATAGGGTCAAGTTAATATATACTTAACCAACTTGAGCATGGTTTGTAGGGTTAAGTCTTGAACTTGGATACTTAGCCAATTTTGACATGATTTGTAGACGGGTTAAGTCATGAACTTAAGTGACACTTAATCCATTATGTAAACCCTAGTTCTGAGGATTAGGTGGATAACCGTAGTTAACAAGGATAACGGGAATAAGGCTAAGTGATAAACCTTAGTTGAAGAATAACTAAGTATTGATTCTTAGTCAAGGAAATTTAGGCCAGTTCATAGATAGATGAGTAACCTGATACGGTAGGTCATCGTTTAAGTATACGAGTAGGAGCAAGTATCTGATTTAGATAAAGGCTCCAGCGAACTGGGTAACGAAGCAGCGGCTTCGGGGAACGTGAGGGTATTCTTGGTATCCCTCTATGAGCTGCCAGGTGATCATACTAGGCTCATGAGAGGTTAAGGTCTGCGTTAGAAGAACCAAGAGTATGCCTTGGTTACTATACGAGCGACCTAAAGACGGGGATGGATAGGGGATAGTTGACGATACACGGTCGTACCCTAGATAGCATTTCGTCGGGCTACCTACCATCTTTGGTCAAGCGTGTACGTACGGAAAGGCAGAGAACACCCAAAAGACCATAATTGCTATCTAATTATGGGTGCGGTAAGGCTTGGATGTGGGTTGGCCAAATTTTGTGTTCTCATACAGGATTTATCCTGTCTTGTCTTTCACTAGTTGAGGGAGTGGTCTCGTGGGACCATAGCCACGTATAAGAAAAACAGACCTTAGCATCTGCATCGGCAGATAAATCGAAAGCTCCCGACCGAGTCCTGTATTCCTGGTATGCCCTGTGACAGGACTCGGATGGCACGATGTGATACATGTGCATACAGTCATGGAAAAACGATTCACGATGAATGCGTGGGAAAAAGGGCGCGGTTGACGGTTAGCGTAAATCCTAGTGGCCCTGGGTGGTTGAACCAAAACCGAGATACGAAAACGTGCAATAGGTAAGCATAATCCCTAGTAGTCCTAGGTAGCATAAGTCCTAGTTGTGCAAACGATGATTCATGTTGAAAGACCCTAGTTAGATATAGGGTGACAGCCCAAAACGATCTTAAGGATCATGGAACTATGTTAAAGTAGTATAGAATCTCATGGGAAAGCCCGTATGGTCTACGGCAAGGGACTGAACATTTACATGGAATAAAACATACGAGTTGAGTAACCTATATACGCGATATATTAGGTTGACATGGACCATTACACGACTTCTGAGTGAGGGTCATTCATGGTTAACACATGATACGGTGGAGATACTGGTACGGTAGGTGCAGAGCTAAAAGACAGGATAGACACCATGGGATGTTATACATGATAGATATCTTGGGAATATTATACTTGACAGGAACTTGACGATGGGATGCCTTGTTTTATCTTGACACCGTAATTTATCATGACACCTTAGTTTATCTGAGTTCAGTAGTTCATCCTGTTATTTTGATTTAGCTTATCTATCTTGTCATCATGCTTATGTTCATCTCAGTTTCTCATGTCAGTTAACTTTACTAGTTTTTATGCTAATAGTAGATAGGGCTTACTCAGTCTTTTTGACTGACCCGTTTTGTTTCGCCTCTTTTCTTCCGTTTCCCCCCCAGGTTACAGGGAGGAAATACTGTTGTTTAGTTCGGACTTCTTCTGCTTGAAGGTCATCATGGATGGCTTGGACTTTTCTTGGCTATGGCTACTTTACTGTTTTACTTGGGGAATAATTTATGAAAATGTCTTTATGCTTCTTTACTATTGCAAGACAGGTTTTGATGTACTCTGATGTAAAAGGCTTTAGACCTTATTTATTCATGTTATGAAAGTTTGATTTTACTTCCGCTATTTTATATGTTCTGTCTTGTGATATTTCTATGCATGTTTACCAATAATGCCCCTCTAAAGCTAGTGCATTCCTTTGCGAGTGACCCTAGCGGAGGTAGGGTGTTACAATCACATTTTTATATTGTTGCTATGTATATAAAAACCACATTTTTATAATCATTCTATATGGATATAAAAAATCATTTTTTATACCGCTACTATATGGATAAAAATTCTATTTTTACACCGCTACTATGTAGATAAAAATTCTATTTTTATCACACTATTCTCTATATAAAAATTATATTTTTATCTTGCTAGTAATATAATAAAAATTATATTTTTATTACTCTACATGAATAAAAATCATATTTTTATTCTACCTATAATATAAAAATCATATTTTTATTCTTTCTATAATATAAAAATATCGATTCAGTGCACCATTCCTAGCTTCAAGTCAAAATAATATATGTAAAAATCGTTTCTTTATTTCAAAACAATACATGTAAAAATCGCATTTTTACATAGTGAAAAATCTTATCTTTACATGGTGAAAAATCCATTCCTTACACTTATGAAATCCTATTTTTACTTTCATGAAAACCATACTTTATATAACTAAAAATTACAATTTGATATAAATAAAAATTATATTTTTATGTCCTAATAATATATATATGTAAACTGATTTTATTTAATTACTAAAATCTTTTCGAACTAAATAAACAAAATAAAATAAAATAAAAATCAGCTTTTCGAAGGGAGAAGGACGCTCGGGCTCTAGTGGTCCATGCAGGGGCGAGGGGTTGGCGGTGGTCTGGAGGAGCTCGGGTAGGGGCGGCATTGGGAGGTTTTAGGTCGGGTTCGGGCTAAGGCGTGGGTTCTGCGATTGGGAAGGGGAGAAAGGGACAGGGGTTTGGAGGAGGGACGCTCCGACGTCGATTGGAAAGTGGCGCCGGTCTTGGAGAGGTGGGCAGCGTGCTGGCGGAGGTGGTGACGATTAGGGCACGAGCAGGTTTTTTATTTATTTATTTTTTATTCTTCTGATTTGAGAAAGAGGGGGGGGTACGGTTTTAGAGGTAAAAGGGGTTAGGGAGTTTTATAATATTTTATTCTATTTAAAATTTTATAAAGCAACTTTCTATCTCGAACACGAAATCGAACCCACCGATTATCGCCCCTAGCTAATTACCCCCATCCTGAACACAATGGGATATGTATCGTAGGCCGATTCGACTGTTTCAATCAGTTTCCGTCAAAATCAAAATATAACTCTATATATTGAATTTGAACGCACATTTCAATTTACTAGGGCCACATACGGACTTTAAAAATTTCCGAAAAATATTTTCAAGCTTTGTATTAACGATAAGGTCCTAACAAAACTAATTTCATCAAAATCTGAGACCGTTTGAAAAATGGCCATTTTCTAGACGATTAATTTCAACTTAAACTAGCCAAACGCGTTTTCCTTTGCCACGCTCACATATTGATTCGAAAAATTACGAATTTTGGAATCTAGCAATAATTTGACATCACGGATCCAACAAAAGTGGTTTCGTCGAAAACCGAGGTCGTTTGCAAAATGGCTATTTTTAAGGGTCAGAATTCCGTAGCGACTATTCTGAATTTTCAACTAGGCATAACTTTCTATCCCCACTACGAAATTTCAATTTTTCGGATTTGTTGGGAAGATATTCACAAATAGATTCTATTTTTTTTGGTTTCACTAAAATTCGGTTTATTTTGCACCCGGTACATTCATTTGTACTTTGAAATCGAAGTTTCGAACTACCGCGCCATTTTCAATTCCTTTTATAATTATAAATAATTATTTATATTGTAACGACGGTCTATATAATATATACGTTCGAATTCTATTCAAAATAAATTTCTTCATCGTTATTATTTAAAATAATTCATTTTAAAAATTCAAAATTCTCTAAAATTGCCAAAATAAAAATTTTAAATTGGCACAGATTTCCGGGTTATTACATTGTTGTAGCAATATTTCATATGAAGTATAATCATATTTGGTTGTAGCGATATTGTATATGAAATGCAATCATATTTTGTAGAAATGAAATTGCATATGAAATGCATTAATATTTTGTAGTCATAAAACTGCATATGAAATACATTAATATTTTGTAGTCATGAAAATGCATATGAAATATATTCATATTTTAAAGTTAAGATTTTGTCATTGAAATTAAAATTACATTGTAATTAAAGATAATAATTTACATTGTAATTAAAGATAAAAATTTACATTGTAATTAAAAGATAAGAATTTACATTGTAATTAAAGATAAGAATTTACATTGTAATTAAAGATAAGAAATTACATTGTAATTAAAGATAAGAATTTACATTGTAATTAAAGATAAGAAATTACATTGTAATTAAAGATAAGAATTTACATTGTAATTAAAGATAAGAAATTACATTGTAATTAATGATAAGAATTTACATTGTAATTAAAGATAAGAAATTACATTGTAATTAAAGATAAGAAATTACATTGTAATTAAAGATAAGAATTTACATTGTAATTAAAGATAAGAAATTACATTGTAATTAAAGATAAGAATTTACATTGTAATTAAAGATAAGAAATTACACTGTAATTAAAGATAAGAATTTAAATTGTAATTAAAGATAAGAATTTACAATGTAATTAAATATAAGAATTTACATTGTAATTAAAGATAAGAATTTACATTATAATTAAAGAAGGAGAATTTGCATTGAAAATAAAATTGCATTGTTATATGTAATTAAATAATATGTTTTTTACATGTAAAATAAAATTACATTTTTATATGCAATTGTAGAAGAAGAATTTGCACTGTTAATAAAATTACATTTTAATGTAATTAAAAATTAGAATTCGACGGTGTAATTAAAATCACATTTTTAATGTAACTTAAAAGGTAGAATTTTACATTGCAAATAAAAAAAGCAAGATTTGTCATGTAATATTAATTACATTTTTAATGTAACTTAAAAGGTAGGATTTTACATTACAAACTAAAAGATAAAATTTTACGTGTAATGTTACTTACATTTTTGATGTAATTAAAGAGTAGGGTTTATTATTGTAAATTAAAAGACAAGTGAAAAGATAGAAATTTTACATTATAATGCTGATTACAATTTTAATGTAATTAAAAAGGAGATTTTACATTGAATTTAAAAGAGAAGAATTTTACATTATAATGCCAATTACATTTTTAATGTGATTTAAAAAGAAGATTTTGGCATTGTAAATTATTACATTTTTTATGTAATTAAAAGAATGGATTCTCTATGAAATCATAAGAATAGAATTAAAAGAATAAAGAATGAAGTGCAACGTCGAAATATAATTTACATTTCTATGTAAATAAAAGAATAAAGAAATAAAAGT
Organism: Allium sativum; assembly: GCA_030737875.1. Classification (NCBI taxonomy): domain Eukaryota; kingdom Viridiplantae; phylum Streptophyta; class Magnoliopsida; order Asparagales; family Amaryllidaceae; genus Allium; species Allium sativum. Next base: position 831,146,683 of record CM060912.1, on the reverse strand, counting down.
TACATTTTTAATGTAAAAAGAAAAGTTTACATTTTTAATGTGTATAAAAAAAAGTTTACATTTTTAATGTGAATAAAAATAATAGCAATGAAATGTATATTTTTATCGTCGCTTTAGATGCGATAAAAGAATAGAATAAATATTATATGTTTTTGTCATCATTTTAGAGACGGTAAAAAGAAGTTACATTTTTCAATGTAAATAGAACAAAAAGTAAGTTACATTTTTATATGTAATTAGAGAAATATAGAAATTTACATTTTCCAATGTAAATAGAAAATTAAATGAAAGTTTACATTTTCCAATGTAAATAGAAAATAGGAATAGAAAATTACATTTTTCAATGTAAATAAAAGGATTAGGAATTTATATTTTGATGAATGGATTTTCATTAGAAAGAATAATGAAAACAAATATATGTTTTGTGTAATTTGAAAGATAAAAGAAAATATACATTGTTATGTTTAGAATGTGTATGTAAATTAAAATATAAATAAGCATTATTGTGTGTCATGTTATACCTCGACATTATATATACGAATAGGGATATTCGATGTTAGCAAAATATAGTGAATGGTATAGATGATGAAATTATATATAATTATATATATAGAAATTAAAATCAAACGAACCGAGCATGGTAGTTCGCGTCTTGGAATCGTTTCTTTAATTGATTATACCAAAATATCCGACCGTTCGATTTTCCCAAAATTGAAACTGTTAGGTTCGCCTTGGGAAGACCTTTCCTACGATATGAATTATGTTATAATCCAACGGTTAGATTTAGAGAAATTTGTAAAACAAATTGGGTGAAAACAGCGCGAAGGTCCCCTATTTATATGAAGTATTTTTAAATAAAATTCAATTATTTTTTATATAAATAAAAATCGAGATTAATCGTTATAAATTAATACTAACAATAAGAAATGATTTGAAATGATATATACGCGAGGATCATTTGAAAAGTCCGAGTTCAATCTCATTTCAAATGATTATACGTCGACCTAAGTCGAAGAGTTGAAGACGGTGATTGAAGACCGATAATCTTAGACATCGAATGGATGACGGCTACTGATGCCCTCGAGTGATTTGCTACCTTGAAAAGGGTTTCGATGGTAGTTGTCCAAACGTACTTGGAGATCTACACGATATAGTTTCGTTCAGACCTAGAACGGGCTTATAAACGGAATGTGTGTCCAACATTGTACTCCTTTATATTGTATTTATTGATTTTCTGTCGAATGTATGAATGATTGGTGGTGGAGAATTTATTCTCTTGCTTAACACCCTTTTGTATATTTTGGCAAAGGATTAATAGTATGATATGGATTGTCAATGTGGCACGCCAAGATGCAATGATCAAGGTTTCTTGTTGAAAAGCAGTACCTTGTGGTGACGATCAAAGCACAACTTGAATAAGCATAGCTTTGTGTATTACGTAGCTTCGCGAGCCTCACACCCCGGTTGGAGTCTAAAACGGGAGAAGGGAACGCAGGGAGAGCAGCACGTTTTTTTCTAGCTAGAAGTGGTGTTTGGGTTTTACGTGGCCCGGCATTTTACTTATGTGGATGATGGAATGAGGCGCCTCGGATGTTTGGTCCTATAGGATCGGGAAACGTGTGTTCAGGAATAACTAATCCGCAAAATCATATGTGAGGACCGGCCCTGTAGCTTTCCAAGGGTTCACTACGGGGGATTCTGAGACATTAGCTAGAGTGTCTCGAATCGGTAAGGAGCTCCTCCCTAGCCTTGACTCATGATGGAAACCAAATTTCCAATACGACCTCATGCGGTTTTGATAGTACAACTAGTATGGCGACATAATAGGATGGGGTACTATGTCGTCTATGATTGATGCATTATGATTGAAATGTTTTTACTAAAACCCTATACACCCAAATACCAAACCCGTTTTTTATCGTATCAAGCATTTTTTTACCATTATAGGGTAAAACCCTATCCTTCGGTTTGCGTGGCATTATGTGATGGGACTTGGGTCTTATAATGGTTTCATTTTTCTAAAAAGCATTGCGTTGTTTTACGAATTACTTATTTATTTGTTCAGTCACCTTAAGTTATGCACGACAATCCATTGGAATAAACTCGTTCCCCATTAGCGGCGTGGTCCTTGGATTTGCCTTATTACTATTATTTATATTAGTTAAGAATTCTCACACCAGTCCCATGACTGACTCGTAGTTTGTTTCACTTTGTAAACTCGGGTGCCCTCTTTTCCACACAGGCAGTCGAGTAGCTTTTTGCAGATATTTATCTCTTGAGCAGGATTCTGGATCGAAGCCTAAAGCTATGTGCAGAGCATAAAAAGTCTTCCGCTGTGTATTGTATTAATTTACTGTAATTTATCTTCCACTATAATTTTATTCGATGTACTCTGATATTCTGTACTCTGATGTAACAATATTGTAATGTTTATAAAAGTTTGTTGTTATTGTTCTAATGTGTTATATTCCCAGAGTTAACGTGTTCGGGTTTTGAACGGTCTTGGTCAATTTTGCGATCGATCGGTCCGAGCGAAACCCGGGGCCGTTACATAAACCTCTTTCCTTTTCTTCTCCAAACTCAAGTGAAAGTAGATCGTTAAGAGAGCTAAAAGAGAGAAATGGTTGTAATGAGGGAAAATTCATATGTTATAAGCTTGAATACCATAATGAGAATTGATTGAAAGTGGATGTAGATTCGTGTTGAATCGAACCACTATAAAAATTCCTTTGAGTTCTTACTTGTTTTTATTCGTTTATTTTGTGATTACGCGATTCCATATTTGTAACACCCCGAATTTTAGTTAATACTAAAATTCACTAATTTCAGGATAAATAATCTCAGACGTGGGAATTAGGGGAAACAGGCTGCGTTATTGCGTTCGTCTCGGAAAAATACGCGAAATAGAGTCCGAGTTTTCGAAAATCGGAGTCCGTATGGCCCAGTTATGGCCCGATGAAGTTTGCAGAAAATTCAAAACTTAAAACAGAATTAAGAATTTAAAATTCAGATTTTAAATTGGACAGGTGGGGTCAGGCGGGAAAAATCCCGCCCTACCCATGTCGACAGGGCTGTCGACAGGCCTGTCGACAGGGGTGTCGACTTGCCTGTCGACTTGCCTGTCGACAGGGGCGTGGCGTCCAGTGAACCTGGGTGCACCAGGTTGGGTTCTAGGCTGGCATAGAGGGCTGGTTCTAGAGATTTCCTAAATCTAAGGGTCCTAATCCAATCTAGGGTTAATCTAAGGGTCTAAAATGCAACCTAATCCTATAAATAAGACCCTAACCCTACCCTAATTCATTCATAATTAAATCTAGTAACTAAACTATGGCAAAATGAAACTTGGTCATGGCCTCCACAAATCAATGAAGAGAATTGCGAGTTAATCAACCCCTAATCATCTTCTTCTTCATATTTGGCAACTAGATTTACTTCTTAAGTTTGCTAATCTTAGTTTTGGTGAGTTTCTATGGCTTTAATAATCAATTGTTAAATTGATTATGGTAGGATGTGATAAGACATGGCTATGTTTGTGGATAAATGTATTTATGCAAGTTTGTATGATATGTGATTTGCAAGTTTTACGTTAAATGCAAGTTTAAGGCCATGTTTTATGATGCAAAACACCATGTTAAACATTTATGCATATGTGACATGTTATGCAAACTATATGTGAGAATATGTGCAAGTTACATGTACCATGATATGCAAGTTATGCATGTGATTTTATGCATGTTAAGTATTTGATGTTATGCATGTTAAGTATTTGATGTTATGCATGTTAAGTATTTGATGTTATGCATGTTAAGTATTTGATGTTATGCATGTTAAGTATTTGACGTTATGCATGCTAAGTATTTGATTGTATGCATACTAAGTATTGGGTTTTATGCATGATAAGTGTTTGGGTTTATGCAAGTTAAGTGGTGGGTTTATGCACAATAAGTATTTGATTTCATGCATGATAAGTAAGTGGTTTTATGCATGCTAAGTGTTTGGTATTATGCATAAATCATAACATGCAAGTTTACCCTTTTAAATATGATGCATACATATGCAAGATGATACCCTTATATGCTATGCATGTTTACCCTCCTTTAAGATGCAAGTTCATATGCAAATGGTGTTATGCAAGCTATGTGTATGAGATTATGCAAGTTATGTGCATGATGCTATGCAAGTTATGCTTAAATGCAAGTTTAATGTGATATGCAAGTTATGCATGTTCATGCAAGTATGTGAATGCTCATGCAAGTATGTGAATGCTCATGCAAGTATGTGAATGCTCATGCAAGTATGTGAATGTTCATGCAAGTATGTGAATGTTTATGCAAGTATGTGAATGCTTATGCAAGTTATGTGTAGGCTTAAATGCATGTCTAACATGTTATGCAAGTTATGAGAATGCTTATATGCAAGTTCAACATGTTATGCAAGACATATGTATGATAATGTGCAAGTTTGGGGTTAAATGTGGTTGGGTTAATATATGCTCATATATGCAAGTTGACATCCTTTTAACCCATGACAAAGTTGTATGCTAAACCCATGATAATTGTGATGGATCTTCCCCTTTATTATGTCATGAAATGAGGACGATTTACGTGGGGAACGATGGGGTGGGTAAATATGTTAATAAATGTGAGATTGGGTATGATTAAGCATACCATAAAAATAAATTACCATAAGTGGGAATTTACCTATTGAGTTAGGTCTACCCCATGGGAATTTACCTATTGAGTTAGGTCTACCCATGTTATGGAAAACTTGATATTAATTAGGGATAATTAATATGGGGGTGATTAATTAGGTGTAATTAATCGACTAAGACACGAGGTTGGACTCATTTGTAGTGTAAAACTGCCCGGACCCGACCGGCTTAACCAGTTGCTACAAATGTCAGCCCAATGTGAGAGGTCTTAGCCATAAATTAAATACGTGATTAAGGTAAAGACACGAGGTTAGACTCTGTTATGACGTAAGACTGCCCGGACTCTACCGGCTTAACCAGGCGGTCATAACAGCCAGTCTAATGTGGGAGGTCTTTATGGGAGATCACGGTCTTAATTAATTAAGAAACACTTAACCATATTAGCATGTAGTGGGACATGAGGGGTTAAGTGGGTGCCTTGGGTGGCATGTAGTAACTAGTGGGGGTGCCTTGGGTGGCATGAGGAAACTAGTGGGTTGCCTTGGGTGGCAATAGAAAATACGATTAGAATACTTAACCAAAGTGGAACATGTAATTAAACATGATTAAAGGGTTAAGTAAGTGCCTTGGGTGGCATGTGGGAATCAAGTAAGTGCCTTGGGTGGCATGCGGAAATCTAGTGGACGCCTTAAGTGGCAATTAAAATATAATTAGATGACTTAACCAAACCTTAACGTGTAAGGGGGCATGATTATAAAAAGAGGTTAAGTGGGATGCACTAGATTAATGTCAAGCTTAAGTGGTAGCTTGTGGGGGCCCATTTCAACCAATATCCCAAACGTATCTTTGTGGGCTCGACCCATGTCGAGTGACGGGACACGCATATTGGGCTTGATTATAAGAGGCCAAAACGGGGTAGCGGTGGCAACGCAAGTCCAACGGGTTTCATATGCGTGTGTGGGCCCGGGCTGGTAGATAAGCCGTTGTTGCATCGTGTAGATATAAAGCCGTGCACCGTTAGTATTGGGTAGCCACTTTAGGGGAGTGATACACCCCACTGTGGGACCAGCACGGGTATCTACGGTAGGGAGCCGATCGATGGGGAGTAGTGGGTACACCTAGTAAAGATAGGGGTAGACGGCACCTATGTAGGGGTACACGAAACTACTGGGTAAGATTACTAGGTACACCTAGTGGATGTAGGGGCAGACGGCACCTACGTGGTCAGTTATACACCTAGTGGATGTAGGGGCAGACGGCACCTACGTGGTCAGTTATACACCTAGTGGAGGTAGGGGCAGACGGCACCTACGTGGTCAGCTAGAAGAACCAGAAACTACTAGTTATATTTTCTAAGTCTTTAGATGGGATCAACCTTTAAGTAGGAATTACTCTTGGTGGGTAGAATTGGTGTGGTGCAGTGTAGGAATTACCCTTGGGTGGGTAGGTCTGGGGTGGTGTAAGCTGGTAATTATCCTTGGGTGGATAAATACGTTGTTGCGGTTATCGTAGTACATCCTGTGTTTTGTGGGCTACTTAATGTAGTCATTATCCCCAGAGGTACCATATCTTGTTTATATCATACCCTAATTACTTTAATAATTGTATTGTTAGGGTTATAGGACTCACTCAGACTTATGTCTGACCCCGTTGTTGTTTATCTTTTTCCAACCCTCAGGTTATCAGATTGGGCCTATCACTAATGGGCTTGGACCAGACCGCTATATCTATCTTTTGGGGCTTGGACCGTAGAAGTAAAGCTCGGTTTATCTTTTCTATTTTGGCTATTATCTATGTAAAGGGATTATGTACTTCTATTTTATCAGGATGGATATTATGTACTTGACTCTTGTTATGGTTTTGTGATGTAACCAAACATGTTTTGTTAATAGAAATGATGTTTTAAATTTTCAAGTATGACTTATATCTGTCCTGTTGTAATTTTTCTGTTCTATACTCACTAAAAATACTCCACCAAAACTAAGGCATTCCCTTTGTGAGTGACCTTAGCGGGTGTGGGGTGTTACACGTGGTATCAGAGCTTAAGGTTACCGGAACAGATAAAATTTTTAGGAAAACTATTTTCTAAGAATATTTTTGAAAGGAGTATTTTCGAAAACATGTCTTTAAGAGAAAAGTTTTTGAAAGAAAAGCATAATCCCCAATAGCCATATCTATATCTTTCGAATTCTCCATTTTTGAACCTCTTCCTCTCTCTCATTTTGAGTTTCCCCTCCGCATATAGATGATCTTTCTAAGATAGATAAGGATGGAAAACCACTTCAAGGGAACTTGGACATTAGTCGGACCAGAAGTTGGTTCAAGAAGGAGGAGGACTGGTAGGTACCTATAGGATAAAACGATGAAAGGAAGGCTCAAATAGTTGTTTGGTTAATGAAAGATGAAACCTCATTGGTGGGAGGTTATGAGTGGAGAATAGGGGAGAAGAAGGCTGGTAGTTATCCTTTTTGGAAGGGATAGGACACCTTATTAGGATTGTCCAAAGAAGCAAATGCAAGGTATGGAGGGTAGTGGGATTCCCTCACGGCTAGGGTACCAGATGGGGATAGGACCGTCTAGGTTGGAATTTGGATTTCTATGATATCCGGTTCAAACTTTATTTGATGCATCGAGTTCGGTTATCTCATCATTGTTAGTTGAGTCACTGCACTTAGACACCAGTTTGGTAGATGATCCCTTAGTTGTTTCAAACCCAATTGGGCTCCATGATGTGGTTGGGTTTGAAAGTTTCTATACTTAGCATTGAGTTTAGATGTGATGCTTTTGTATTGGGCTTCACGGGCTATGGGTTGATTTTGGGCATGGACTGGTTATCCAGTAATGGTGCCGTTCTTGATTGCGAAAGGAGAGTTGTTAGGCTCATGACCCGCTTGGGTAACACTCTCAAGATTTCTTGTAACCCCAGGGACTCTGTTATGCTAAGTTATCTTGAATCACTTGACGCTTCGGTCGAGAGTTTACAATCTGTTAGAGTGGTCCGGGAATATCCGGATGTGTTTGAGGAGGTGAAGGGCTTACCTCCGAAGCGGGAGATTGACTTACGAATATATTTGGTGGATAATGCTAAACAGGTATCTTTACCAGTGCGCCACATGGCTCCTCGTGAGAGGAGGGAACTCCATAAGCAAGTAGGGGAGTTGCTTGAGAAGGGGTTCATAAGACGGAGCATATCGAAGTGGGGCGCTCCAGTAGTTTTTGTTGCGAAGGCGGATGGGTCCCTCATACTTTGTGTAGGCTAAAGAGGATTAAATAAACTCACAAAGAAGAATAGATACCCATTGCCGAGGAATGATGATCTGTTTGATCGGTTAGCTGGCGCTTCAGTATTTTTATGGTAGGACTCAGCCACGGGATTTCATCAGTTGAGAGTGGCTGAGGATAGTACAGAGAAGACTGCCTTTAGGACTCCGGATGATTTTTTTTAGAATGGCTGGTGATGCCATTGGGTTTGACGAACGCCCCCGTATGCTTTGATGATTTGATAAGAAGGGTGTTCAGGGAGTACCTAAATAAGTTCGGGATGGTCTTTGTGGATGACATCTGGGTCTTTTCTAGGAGCGAAATAAGTTTTCGTATGTGCTCAATGGGGTGAGCAAAGCCAGTTATGGGAAAACGGTGGTTTTGGAGCGAGACTGGCGAGGACATCCAGGGTTGGATAAGGGGCTTAATTATTTGGCCGTTTTTTTTACTAGTATCATCTCACGTAGGTCGTCTGAATTCGAAGGATGCATCCCTTGGGTGTTTGTCTGATATTGGTTTAGGCCTTTGGGGCTTGCATTTGGGGGAATGCCGAGTTCAATTAGGATGGTCTGCGTGAGGGATGGATAGTGTGATGATTTTGGATGATATCCTGATGGAGAAGAGCATGCCCTACATCCTAGGAAAGTGTTGGAGGCTCTTCGAGCACATAATCTTAGGCCAGTAAAAGTGGATGGGATTCTTAGCATCCTATGGGTTTGAGATAGCGTATACCCCTGGCAAGGGTAACATGGTAGCGGACACCTTAAGTAGAAAAAGGGTTGTCCTCGAGTTTGTGGTTCGTTGAACGACGGAGCCTAGAGTTTATTTCTATGTTGGATTTCAGACCTTCCGTTGATTATGTACCCGGTTTGCTGGCTTCCTTGGAAGTTAGACCTACTCTTTTGGGGCAATTTGTAGAAGCACAGAGGGACGACCCACAGTTGGTTGAGTTAGTAGAAAAGCTCATAAGGGGGGGAGTCGTCCAGCCATTTGAGTAGGTACACCCTAGATGATAGGGGGTGCTTGTGTAGAGACGGTAGACTTTGTGTACCGCAAAACGAGGGTTTGGGGAAGGCTACTCTTGATGATACACACCGTTCTAGGATGACCATTCATCCCGATGGGGACGAGATGTACCAAGACATGAAAAGAACTTTCTTCTGGGCTGGTATGAAGAAAGATGTGGCCGAGCATGTCGCTCGATGCTTGGTGTGCCAACGAGTGAAGACGGAGCGAAAGAAACCGGGTGGGTTACTTCACCCATTGGAGGTTCCGCAATGGAAGTGGGACAGCGTCTCGATGGATTTTATTGACGGGTTACCCAGATCGAGGAAGAGTAATACAGGAATTTGGGTAGTGGTAGACAGACTTACTAAGAACACCCATTTCATACCTGTGAAGAGTAAGTGGACTGCTCCATGGCTAGCTTCTGTATATCTTCGAGAGATAGTTCGATTGCATGGGGTACCCTCTAGCATAGTGAGTGATCGAGATCCTATCTTCACTTGAGAGTTTTGGAAGAGTTTGCAAGAGGCGGTAGGGACTCAGTTGTGTTTGAGTACTGCATATCATCCTCAGACGGACGGCCAGACCGAGAGGGTGAATCATATTTTAGAAGACCTTTTGAGGCTATGTATCTTGGATTTTGGAGGTACATGGGAGGAGCATCTTCCATTGGTGGAGTTGCCCGACAGACTTAGTGGTGTACATGATGTATCCCATGGGAGGAAGTGCCTACATGAGACCGCAGAGGTGGTAGGGCCAAGTTTGCTTAGAGAAATGGAAGTAGAGCGTGATGCGACGATTCGACGAGCTCCTACTTGCATCCTTGGGTCAGAAATTTGGAAGATGAGAAACAGAGAGGTGCAATTAGTCAAAGTACAAAGGGAAGATGAAGAAAGCGACGCTACCTGGAAGACGGAAGTGAAGATGCGTTCGAGGTACCCTTTCTTTCGGAGGGTATGTCCTTTTACTTCTTCTTCATCGCATATCTTGTGCTTATCTTATCCTTAGTATGTCCTCTCGTTAGTACCTTTGACCTTCAGATAGGATAATCCTATGGTTGAAACATGTGTTTGAGACATGTTATGTATGATGGATGCAAGTGGATGCAAGTGTTTGCTAGTGGTTGCTCGTGGATGCATATACACACACTCTAGGCACTAGATCGGCTCAATCACTTCATATTGCATATTGCATAAAATTGTGTGTAGGAAACTATATTTATGGATGTATAATGATTGTGTTATCATATGGATGATGCATTTTGGTGAATGATTGTGCACTCATGTAGATATCGTATGTGTCGATAGGGTTTTCTCGCATACATAATGGATGCATGGCACTATCATGGTTTGCATATGTTCATACAGTAGATAGGGAACATATACACACACTTTTTGCATATGCTCATACATCATTAGAAATTGTTTTAAGGACAATGGATGCCCGTGGTTGATGATTTGAGTAGATGGTTGTTTGGATGGTAGGATATGCATTCTCCTTAGCTTAGAGATTTCGGGGACGAAATCCGTTAAGGAGGGGAGAATGTAACACCCCGAATTTTAGTTAATACTAAAATTCACTAATTTCAGGATAAATAATCTCAGACGTGGGAATTAGGGGAAACGGGCTGCGTTATTGCGTTCGTCTCGGAAAAATACGCGAAATAGAGTCCGAGTTTTCGAAAATCGGAGTCCGTATGGCCCAGTTATGGCCCGATGAAGTTTGCAGAAAATTCAAAACTTAAAACAAAATTAAGAATTTAAAATTCAGATTTTAAATTGGACAGGTGGGGTCAGGCGGGAAAAATCCCGCCCTACCCATGTCGACAGGGCTGTCGACAGGCCTGTCGACAGGGGTGTCGACTTGCCTGTCGACTTGCCTGTCGACAGGGGCGTGGCGTCCAGTGAACCTGGGTGCACCAGGTTGGGTTCTAGGCTGGCATAGAGGGCTGGTTCTAGAGATTTCCTAAATCTAAGGGTCCTAATCCAATCTAGGGTTAATCTAAGGGTCTAAAATGCAACCTAATCCTATAAATAAGACCCTAACCCTACCCTAATTCATTCATAATTAAATCTAGTAACTAAACTATGGCAAAATGAAACTTGGTCATGGCCTCCACAAATCAATGAAGAGAATTGCGAGTTAATCAACCCCTAATCATCTTCTTCTTCATATTTGGCAACTAGATTTACTTCATAAGTTTGCTAGTCTTAGTTTTGGTGAGTTTCTATGGCTTTAATAATCAATTGTTAAATTGATTATGGTAGGATGTGATAAGACATGGCTATGTTTGCGGATAAATGTATTTATGCAAGTTTGTATGATATGTGATTTGCAAGTTTTACGTTAAATGCAAGTTTAAGGCCATGTTTTATGATGCAAAACACCATGTTAAACATTTATGCATATGTGACATGTTATGCAAACTATATGTGAGAATATGTGCAAGTTACATGTAACATGATATGCAAGTTATGCATGTGATTTTATGCATGCTAAGTAGTTGGTGTTATGCATGTTAAGTATTTGATGTTATGCATGTTAAGTATTTGATGTTATGCATGTTAAGTATTTGATGTTATGCATGTTAAGTATTTGATGTTATGCATGTTAAGTATTTGACGTTATGCATGCTAAGTATTTGATTGTATGCATACTAAGTATTGGGTTTTATGCATGATAAGTGTTTGGGTTTATGCAAGTTAAGTGGTGGGTTTATGCACAATAAGTATTTGATTTCATGCATGATAAGTAAGTGGTTTTATGCATGCTAAGTGTTTGGTATTATGCATAAATCATAACATGCAAGTTTACCCTTTTAAATATGATGCATACATATGCAAGATGATACCCTTATATGCTATGCATGTTTACCCTCCTTTAAGATGCAAGTTCATATGCAAATGGTGTTATACAAGCTATGTGTATGAGATTATGCAAGTTTTGTGCATGATGCTATGCAAGTTATGCTTAAATGCAAGTTTAATGTGATATGCAAGTTATGCATTTTCATGCAAGTATGTGAATGCTCATGCAAGTATGTGAATGCTCATGCAAGTATGTGAATGCTCATGCAAGTATGTGAATGTTCATGCAAGTATGTGAATGTTTATGCAAGTATGTGAATGCTTATGCAAGTTATGTGTAGGCTTAAATGCATGTCTAACATGTTATGCAAGTTATGAGAATGCTTATATGCAAGTTCAACATGTTATGCAAGACATATGTATGATAATGTGCAAGTTTGGGGTTAAATGTGGTTGGGTTAATATATGCTCATATATGCAAGTTGACATCCTTTTAACCCATGACAAAGTTGTATGCTAAACCCATGATAATTGTGATGGATCTTCCCCTTTATTATGTCATGAAATGAGGACGATTTACGTGGGGAACGATGGGGTGGGTAAATATGTTAATAAATGTGAGATTGGGTATGATTAAGCATACCATAAAAATAAATTACCATAAGTGGGAATTTACCTATTGAGTTAGGTCTACCCCATGGGAATTTACCTATTGAGTTAGGTCTACCCATGTTATGGAAAACTTGATATTAATTAGGGATAATTAATATGGGGGTGATTAATTAGGTGTAATTAATCGACTAAGACACGAGGTTGGACTCATTTGTAGTGTAAAACTGCCCGGACCCGACCGGCTTAACCAGTTGCTACAAATGTCAGCCCAATGTGAGAGGTCTTAGCCATAAATTAAATACGTGATTAAGGTAAAGACACGAGGTTAGACTCTGTTATGACGTAAGACTGCCCGGACTCTACCGGCTTAACCAGGCGGTCATAACAGCCAGTCTAATGTGGGAGGTTTTTATGGGAGATCACGGTCTTAATTAATTAAGAAACACTTAACCATATTAGCATGTAGTGGGACATGAGGGGTTAAGTGGGTGCCTTGGGTGGCATGTAGTAACTAGTGGGGGTGCCTTGGGTGGCATGAGGAAACTAGTGGGTTGCCTTGGGTGGCAATAGAAAATACGATTAGAATACTTAACCAAAGTGGAACATGTAATTAAACATGATTAAAGGGTTAAGTAAGTGCCTTGGGTGGCATGTGGGAATCAAGTAAGTGCCTTGGGTGGCATGCGGAAATCTAGTGGGCGCCTTAAGTGGCAATTAAAATATAATTAGATGACTTAACCAAACCTTAACGTGTAAGGGGGCATGATTATAAAAAGAGGTTAAGTGGGATGCACTAGATTAATGACAAGCTTAAGTGGTAGCTTGTGGGGGCCCATTTCAACCAATATCCCAAACGTATCTTTGTGGGCTCGACCCATGTCGAGTGACGGGACACGCATAGTGGGCTTGATTATAAGAGGCCAAAACGGGGTAGCGGTGGCAACGCAAGTCCAACGGGTTTCATATGCGTGTGTGGGCCCGGGCTGGTAGATAAGCCGTTGTTGCATCGTGTAGATATAAAGCCGTGCACCGTTAGTATTGGGTAGCCACTTTAGGGGAGTGATACACCCCACTGTGGGACCAGCACGGGTATCTACGGTAGGGAGCCGATCGATGGGGAGTAGTGGGTACACCTAGTAAAGATAGGGGCAGACGGCACCTATGTAGGGGTACACGAAACTACTGGGTAAGATTACTAGGTACACCTAGTGGATGTAGGGGCAGACGGCACCTACGTGGTCAGTTATACACCTAGTGGATGTAGGGGCAGACGGCACCTACGTGGTCAGTTATACACCTAGTGGAGGTAGGGGCAGACGGCACCTACGTGGTCAGCTAGAAGAACCAGAAACTACTAGTTATATTTTCTAAGTCTTTAGATGGGATCAACCTTTAAGTAGGAATTACTCTTGGTGGGTAGAACTGGTGTGGTGCAGTGTAGGAATTACCCTTGGGTGGGTAGGTCTGGGGTGGTGTAAGCTGGTAATTATCCTTGGGTGGATAAATACGTTGTTGCGGTTATCGTAGTACATCCTGTGTTTTGTGGGCTACTTAATGTAGTCATTATCCCCAGAGGTACCGTATCTTGTTTATATCATACCCTAATTACTTTAATAATTGTATTGTTAGGGTTATAGGACTCACTCAGACTTATGTCTGACCCCGTTGTTGTTTATCTTTTTCCAACCCTCAGGTTATCAGATTGGGCCTAGCACTAATGGGCTTGGACCAGACCGCTATATCTATCTTTTGGGGCTTGGACCGTAGAAGTAAAGCTCGGTTTATCTTTTCTATTTTGGCTATTATCTATGTAAAGGGATTATGTACTTCTATTTTATTAGGATGGATATTATGTACTTGACTCTTGTTATGGTTTTGTGATGTAACCAAACATGTTTTGTTAATAGAAATGATGTTTTGAATTTTCAAGTATGACTTATATCTGTCCTGTTGTAATTTTTCTGTTCTATACTCACTAAAAATACTCCACCAAAACTAAGGCATTCCCTTTGTGAGTGACCTTAGCGGGTGTGGGGTGTTACAATATTCTTACCGAATCGGTGAAGTGTAGCTTTACACCTTTAGTGTTTTGTCCCAAATTTGGAGCAAACATTTAGCGCCCACCATGGGGCCCAGATTGCCAATCCATTTCTCGCTCTCTCATAATGTAGAAGGCCTTGCATTGGAATTTTGAGTAAGCTCCAATTATCTAAGTTGTCCGAATTGAGATACTTACCTCTAAAGCCATGGGGAAGTCAGGTAGACCATCGAAGAAAGCTACAAGTAAAATTGTCGAAAATGTCGATAATGCCACTAACATGGAAAACACCCCGCCTACTAATCAGTTTGAAGTCGGTGAAAGTTCTAAAGCTGGAACTGCCGTAACAAGGAGGGAGTTGGATGAAGTGGTAGCAGGACTGACAAGTCGATTTGATATTGCGAATGAGGCCATGATGAAGAAGCTTGAAACCATGTTCGCCATGCAAGCTGCAACGGCCAAAGTCACCATGAGTGCAAGCCATCTTAAAATTGCTAAAACCACTGGAACGGAAGATACTGGATCTTCTTCCTCAAGCCCGAATAAAGGAAATTCTGTCTAAGAGATTGCAAATCCTGTTCATAGGGGAATGAAGCCACCTGCTCATAACCACTCTGGTAAAGCGAACACTCAACAAGCATTTGGTTCCACCAAAGGGACACTTCCCCATGCGGGAGGTCCAGGGCCCTGAAATATGAACCACGATCGTTTTCGCGGGCAAACATCCGGTAAAGAGGAAGGCTTCCGCCCCGTGGACCAACTCAATGAGGAGGAGCGTATATTCAGAATGGTATGAAAGGTTATGAATGTGAGCCAGAAAAAGGTGGATGATGAGAAGGAATGGGGATTTTCTCCTACAAAAACCACACTTACAGAAAGAATAAAAATGGCGCCATATCCAAATAAATTCAAACCCCCGGTTGTACAAGCTTATAATGGAACTGGCGTTCCCAACGTGTTCCTATTCAGGTATGATCAGCACATGGATGGGGCACGTGCTACTGACGAGCTCAAATGTTTATACTTCCCCACTTACTTGGAGGGAGTAACTTCTGTCTGGTTCACAAAACTCCCACCAAAATCCATAGATGACTTTGCCACCTTGGCCAAGCTATTCAGACAGCAATTCAGGCTTCAAGCGACTATGGTGCGTGATGTGATGGAACTGAATGAGTTGGAACAAGCGCCATGGGAATCCATTAAAACCTTCCTTTCTCATTTTAACACAGCTGCGGCCGAAGTCGAAAACTAGGAGCCACGTTTGGCCTTGATGGCTCTAAAAGGAGGTATAAATAAAAGGACCAAACTCGGGCGGCGGATCAAGAAGAAGAAGCCCGCGGCTCTCGAAGAGCTATTTGACAAGGCAGAGGAATATATAGGCGTGGATGAGGATCCGTCCTATACATTAGAAGCTACAAAAAATAAAGAGCCGTCGGAGAAAAAAGACGTAAACGTGCAAGGAGGACAGAAAGACGCCGAAGGAAATCAAAAAAAGGGGGAATGAAGGGAAAGACGGTCGAAACAACAAAAAGCTTCGTTTCTTAAAGAATTCTGAAATGACTCCCCTTAACGATACCATAGAAAACATTTATATGGTGACCAAAGACACTGAAGAATACCCAGAGCCAGGGAAGTTGAAAGTCACTGATAACGCAATAAAGTCCGGCAGGTTCTGCCGATTTCATAACCAGCCGGGGCATAACACAAATGAATGTAGACATTTGAAAAGCTTAATTAAAGAACTGATAAGGAAAAACATGCTTCAACAGTATAAAAAGAACTCCCAGAATGCTCAAGGAGCTCAAGAGCAAGGAGCCTCTACAGTACAACCTAAACAAAATGAGAATGCTTTAGTTGCCGCTATACCAAGGATGATCATAAACACCATTTCAGGAGGCCCCTACCCGGTTGGGAAAACCTGGGGGGACATGGTGAAGTATGCTCATGAGGTGAAGGACATTTCGAACAGAGGTGTACTCATGATTATGAGAGGGTTTTATCAGCAAAAGTTCCGAGAATGCTGGGAGACGACATCACATTTAAAGATGAAGATCCGACTGGGATCATAACACCTACAGAGGATCCAATGGTGATAACCATTGGTTTGGTCCCAGCCATAGTTAGAAGGGTGTTAGTCGATAGCGGAGCATCAGTTAATATCCTCTTCTTTAGCGCATTCCATAGAATGAAGCTTTCCATGGGCGATGTAAAAGCCTGTCAGAACAAGGTCCACGGATTCACTGGTCAATCGGTTCAACCAATTGGTGTTATCAGTTTACTAGTAGAGCTCAGAGAAGGAGAGCAGAAAGCCGCACTAGTATAGGACTTTGTTATAATTGATGAACCCTCCGCTTACAATGCCTTCCTAGGAAGACCTACTCTTGCAGCATTCAGAATAACTATGAATCCGTGGCGCCTAACTATGAAATTCCCAACAGAGAATGGTGTTGGCACAATTATAGGTGATCAACAAGTGGCAAAACAGTGTTATTTGGTTGAATTGGCAGAGGCAAGGAAGAAGGAATTGAAGAGGGATGTAGAGCTGTCGCGCCGCATCCAAAAACCCCTCTTATAGCAACTAAAGCAAAACCCCCATACTGGTGAGCACAGTGGCGCTCGGAAAACAATTGATCCAAGGAAAAACAGTATGCGGGAAAATAGAGCTGCGTCGGCTGAAGATACTATCCTCATTCCAGTATCCGAGAAGAACCCTAACCAGATCTTTAAGATAGGATCTCAGCTAGGTA
Source organism: Allium sativum (assembly GCA_030737875.1). Classification (NCBI taxonomy): domain Eukaryota; kingdom Viridiplantae; phylum Streptophyta; class Magnoliopsida; order Asparagales; family Amaryllidaceae; genus Allium; species Allium sativum. The sequence goes on along the minus strand of CM060912.1, from coordinate 831,129,562 downwards.
TGAAGCTGCAAAAGGAATTAATCTTGTTTTTAAAAGCAAACTTAGATGTATTTTCCTGGGAACACTCAGATATGTGTGGGATCCCACCGAATGTAATTGTTCACAAGTTGAATATAAATCAAAAGTTAACTCCTGTGAAACAAAAAAGACGAATGCAGGGATTTGAAAGATCCGAGGCGCTAAAAGAAGAAGTAGATAGGCTACTCAAAAACAATTTCATACGAGAGTCTACGTATCCAGATTGGGTTTCTAACCCAGTGCTTGTCAAAAAGTCCAATGGAAAGTGGAGAGTGTGTATAGATTACTTAGATCTTAATAAAGCGTGCCCAAAAGACAGTTCTCCTTTGCCCCGAATTGACCAACTCGTAGATGCAACAGCGGGGCACGGGTTACTATCTTTTATGGACGCATATTCCTGATATAATCTAATTATGATGCACAAGCCAGACGAAGAAAACATGAGTTTCATAACAGATAGAGGACTATACTGCTATAAAGTCATGCCATTTGGACTGAAAAACGCAGGAGCAACTTACCAACGTCTTGTAAACTCCATGTTTAAATCTCAGATAGGGAATACAATGGAAGTATATGTAGACGATATGCTAGTCAAATCAAAGAAGGTCGAACATCATCTCGAGGACCTGGCAGAAATTTTTCACATACTCAGGAAATACGGGATGAAACTAAACCCGTTAAAATGTTCATTCGGAGTCTCTTCGGGGAAATTTATCGGGTTCATCATCAACGCTAGGGGCATCGAAGCGAATCCCTCTCAAATTGCGGCTTTAAGGGAAATGCAGGCCCCAAGGACAAAAAAGGAACTCCGGAGCTTAAATGGAAAGGTAGCAGCATTGAATCGGTTCGTTTCCAAAGCAATGGATCGATGCATTCCGCTTTTTGATGCTTTGAAAAAAGGAAAAAAGGACTTCCAATGGACCTCAGAGTGCCAGGAGGCTTTCGAGGAATTGATAAGACATATGGAATCACCACCAATGTTATCGAAACCTAAAGATGGGGAGGATCTATTTTTGTATCTAGCAGTTTCGTCGCATGCTTTGAATGTAGCACTAATCCGAGAAGAAGCGGGAGTGCAATTGCCGGTATATTACATTAGTAAGAGGCTCGCCGGGGCAGAGCTAAATTACCCTAAGCTAGAGAAGCTCACATATTGCCTCCTTGTTGCCTCAAAAAAGCTGAGACTATATTTCCAATCTCATCCTATTAAGGTTTTCACTGACCAACCATTAAGGCAAATCCTCTTCCGTCCAGAAACTTCAGGAAGGCTGCTAAAATGGAACATTGAGCTAAGTCAATATGACATCAATTACCACCCTCGTAGGGCCATTAATGGCCAAGACCTAGCGGATTTTATTGTTGAGTTTACAAATAGAGGAGAAGAGGTTAAAGAACTAACAGAAGCAGAGATTGCTTGGAAACTGTACTTTGATGGATCCAGAAACGACTATTGTTCAGGGGCTGGAATTGTCTTAGAAACCCCATAAGGTTACTTTTTATGCTATGCCTTGAGATTGGAATTTCCATCAACCAATAATGAGGCAGAATATGAAGCATTGATAACAGGGTTAAAGTTGGCAAAAGAGCTAAACCTAAAAGCTTTGCAGATTCTCAGCGACTCTCAATTGGTATTGGGTCAAGTACGCAAAGAGTTCCAAACCAGAACTGGGAACCTCCCTTCTTATCTAATCAAAGTTATGGAATTTCAAAACGACCTTGACCACTATGTTATATCTCATATTCCAAGAGAAAAAAACTCAAAACCGGATTATCTCGCCAAGTATGCTAGTTCATTAGATGCTCAGCTGCTGGGTTTAATCCCCATCGAAGTCCTTTCTACTCCAACCATTAAGGAAGTGAGTGTGGATTGGATAATGGAAACCGTTGAAGAACCTACATCATGGATGACTCCAATCAAAGAATATATTCTCAATGGGACACTACCTGAAGAACGGAAAAACAAAAGGAAGATATTGCGTAAGGTCCCTTTATACCTCATTCAAGACGGAAGGCTGTACCGGCGAGGATTCTCCATGTCGTTGCTGCGATGTGTGAATAAGAAGGAATCTAGAGCGATTTTTGTAGAGTTGCACGAGGGAGAATGCGGAGGACACACAGGCGGTCAAACGTTAGCCAAGAAGGTCCTACGATATGGCTATTTCTGGCCCGATGTAAACCTAGATGCCATGACCTATGTAAAGAAGTGTGACAGGTGCCAAAGATTCGCTAAGATTCCAAGAGCACCTCCTACAGAGCTAATTCAAATGTTTAGACCATGGCCATTTACGTTCTGGGGCGTAGATTTGATTGGGATATTACCTGCCGCAAAAGCGAATATGAGATACGCTATAGTAGTTGTCGATTACTTTACCAAATGGGCTGAAGTAGAAGGTTTGGCTACTATCACGTCAAAGAAAGCGATCAGTTTTGTTTTGAAAAATATCATTTGCAGGTTTGGAGTGCCGCAAAAGATCATCTCCGATAATGGAACCCAGTTTGAAAGTAATGAATTCCTAGACTTCTGCGCTAAATACAAGATCAAAAAGTGTTTTGCAGCTGTGGCTCACGCGCAAGAAAACGGGCAAGTGGAAGCCATCAACAAAATACTAAAGTCAACCATCAAGAAGCGTCTTGAAAAAGCCAAAGGCAACTGGGTTAATGAACTACCTTTTGCGTTATGGACATACCGGACAACACATAAAACAGCTACGGGGCACACCCCGTTCTCACTTGCATTCGAGTCAGAAGCTATGATCCCAGTGGAACTGGAAGTACCAACTCACCGTAGACTCCACTTCAACCAGAAGGAGACTGAAGAGCTGCAGTTGGAGGCACTTGATTTACTCGAGGAAAAGCGAAAAGAAGCAGAGCTTATGATAGCGGCCCATCAACGGAAAGTAGCCAGATATTTCAATGCAAAAATCAAGCAAAGGACTTTTCAAGTCGGGGACCTCGTCTGGAAAAGAATTATGACAGGAACCGGGGTATTCAGACCCAATTGGGAGGGGCCATACATGATAAGTCATAAATTTGCAGACGGCATTTTTGAGTTAAAAACGACAGATGGAATCGCACTCCCTCGAGCATGGAATAGCATCCATCTTCGCCGTTATTTTGTTTGAAGTTCCTTTCACATATTACGCATTACACATACATCATGAATTGTAAATATATCATGCATTATGAATATCATGCAAAATTTGAACAAATTAGTGAAAGAAATCACTTTACCTGTCTAAAATCGTACATTTGCAAGTTTTTGATTTCAAGCTACTGACATCGATTTTAATTACAGACTTTTTAAGCAAACGAAAGTGCATTTAAAATCAAATAGGGTTTGATGAGAGCTATAGCACATCCCCAAAGGGAAAGCTCAAGCGCCTACTGCTTAATATTCAAACATCAACACACTTTTGCTACGGAGGGTGTAAAGTGAAAAGCCATAAATAAGGGGCATCAAGAACTCTAAACCTAAAACGATGTAACACCCAAACTACAGACCAAGCTTTAAATTTCACCGTAGGGTTACATTCTTAATAACAGAGTTCAAAGTTCTAGTATTGACAAGTCACAACCAGAATCGGAAAAATAAACTAGCATCAGCCACCTGGAACAATGTGACGTCAAACCCAAAATCTCCCCAAAGGGCACCCGGTTCATCGCCGACGCCATTAAGATATGGTTGGATAGCGATACAAACACCGAGCTCTCAAACCCAAGACCTCCCCGAGGGGCACCCGGTTCATCGTCGACGCCATTAAGATATGGCTGGATAGCGATACAAACACCAGGCTCTCAAACCCAAGACCTCCCCGAGGGGCACCCGGTTCATCGCCGTCGCCATTAAGATATGGTTGGATACCGATACAAACACCAGGCTTTTAACCCAAGACCTCCCCGAGGGGCACCCAGTTCATCGTCGACGCCATTAATACATGGCCAGATAGTGATATAAACATAGGGTTTTCAAAGACCTCATTGGAGGCATCCGCTCAGATGCTGGATCTTCCAAATCCAGCTATCGATTTTGGGTCCTTCAAACCCAGTTACTGACGGACCAAAAGACCTCATCGGAGGCATCCGACAAGTTCAACAAGCATCAGAATTATTCAGATTCAGCGAACAACGGATCAAAGATCTTTTCAAGGGCATCCGGTCATAAGCCGAATCATCCAAATCCAGTTAATGACGGAACAAAAAAAAAAACAAAAAAAACTTTCCTTGAAGTCATCTGATAAAAGCCACAAGTAACTGGCTCACTCAGTTACTAGGAATAACAGATTCCTTTATCTAACTGTAAAAACCATGCCTCATTTTCAAAATATTAAAACCAATTGTGGTATGGGGGCATTACCATCGCATTAATAAAATCTAATGACGCTCTCTTAAACATACTACAATCCGGTCATAATCTCATGAAAACCCGGCAATAGGTCATTCCAACCAACAAAACCAGATTTTACAAAACAATAAAGTTGGTTGAATTAACTCATCCTGTAATAACATGTAGTTTGAATTGCAGATGTAGAACAGGCATGGAATATAAAATAAAGAAGTACAGCAAGGCTAAAAGCAAAATTTAAAGCATGGAAAGCAGGACACAATTTCCTGACAACAAAGAAGAACTATGCCATAAAGTCACATGTTAAAGTGTAAAACATCAGATGACAGAGTACATAAAGACTACAAGTACAAGAGTAATAAGCAGGGACTGGCGCCCGCATATACAACCGACCTGAATACAACATGCAAAAGAAAGTAATTAACAACCAAGTTGAGCAACTACTGAGTATGATCATTTCTTCCTGTCACTTGATCTCAAAGCTGGCTTGCTAAGTAAAGGTGGAGGGGTCTCTTCCACATTACTCTGATCCTTTTGGGAAGAAAAAACGATAGCCTCCATCTCCTTCTTCTTCTTCTTAGACAATGAGGTCTTGGCAGATTTCTTTCCTTTATCCTTGGTAGTAACTTGGGGACTTTCATCTGCATTAATAACTTCAAGGTCATCAGTAAGACTGTAGTCAACAACATCCAAATCTGAGAAGGCTCAGATCTTTACATCTTGTGATCCAGGAGCTGTAATAAGCAAGGGTGTGTTACTAGGAGGAGGGGGAGTAATGACAGAAGTAAGAGGGAAAGTTATCAATGGTGAGTCAGTCCTAATAGCTCCTGATGTCGTTGCATTACCTATGGCATAAGAAGACAAGGGTGAAATTAAATTCAAAGTATGGAAACATTGAGCATAATAAGCAAGGGACCCAGGTGAATCTAAAATGGACTCTAAGCACGACAGGGTAAAGTTAGTTTCAATTTTTCCTGTATCTAGAAGACCCTCCGAGGGATCCCTATGCTCGATTCTCCAGTAATCGGGATTGTCATCATCAGCCTCATCGTTTCCACCATGTTCATCAGCGATATCCTCTGTATTAATATTCCCCTCAATAGTGACGTCTTTACCTTTAGGAGCATCAACTGGTTTAGCTAATGTTTGTGAGACAGAAGCTTCAAAGGCCGAGGGATCAAAAGGAAGGTTGACATCAGGTTGAGTTTGAACTTTCTCACCGGAAGTACCGGTCCTCTCGTCCATTAGTCGTGCATTTCCTTCTGCCAAAGCCTTTCTGGACCTGTCGTCTAAGACTTTGTCAATGAGTTCATCCTCGCAACAATCATCACCGTTAATCTCAAGCACTCGCTCCCAAACAAGCGCCAAAGTACGTGCAGAACTATACCCTATGTAATGCAAGCTCCAATGGCTCATGACACTGTATACGTAGAAGCGGAACATGTCATCATCAGCTTCGTCCATAGCTTATTTGTGGGTTTCTTCTGTAGTCATCTTGTCCTTCTCAAGAGATTCGACCTTGGCCAGTAGTGTTTGGTTGGAATCCTTCAAAGACTTTACCTCCTTACGTAGATTGGGGGAATCTTCCCGATATTATCTGGAGAAATCCTTCTCTACAGCCAACACGACATCAACATTACGCTTAGCAGTTAAGGCAACTTTTTCTCTTTGTTTGGAAGCCTCGAGTTCTTCCCGGAGCTTCTTAATCTCGTTATCTGACGCATCCAACTCAGGACTCTTTTATTGAGAATCGCGATAGTAGCATCACGATCATCCAAAACCTTTTCCCATTTGACTTTATCACTTTCCAACTCGGCAATTTTTGTAAGGTGGGAATCATGACGCTTTTGGAGGTCATCACCAAGTTTCTCCCATCCATGCAACTGTTGGTAAAAGATATCGCTTACGACGTTCCATTTTGTTTCAAGTTGACTTTTAGCAGTATTGAACTGAGTATGCGTTTGACTTATAACCGCATCCACCTCTTTAAGAAAATCATCGGCGTTGGTTATGCTTACTCCACGATCAAAGTAAAGCCCTTTCAAATTCCAACCTGGGAGCTTTTCGGAAAAGAAATGTTCATCAAACCAGGATTATGGCGAGGTTTATTAATAATCAAATGAATCTTAGTTCGAAGACTGGGAGGGCCAGAGGATGAGGGAAGTCAGGGTTTAATAGGCAGCTTTTCTACTCGGGAATGCTTATAGGAACCATCCCTTCCTCGTTTCCTCCCTCGCTCCCCTTCATCGGGAATATCTTCCCTCAGCCAACTGCGTCTTCTATCCTCTTCTTCCTCATGTATCTTCTTCCTTTGTTCCTAAGTCTAGATGGATTCTGATGCATTTAAAGACTGAGAAGAGGATTTCGAGGACGGAGGAGGATGGAGTTTCTCGTGGTGATGTGATGATTGTTGAGGTTCAGATCGTAGTAAGTGCTTTGGATCGATAGCTTTGCTAATTTTGCTAAATTCTGATCTGATTCCAAACGAGCGTCTCCCGTGCATGTCTAGAACTGAAATGAGTTATGAATGAGTTTCTGATACTTGAAACTACAAAGTATCTAAAGATATTAAAGCAAGATATAAATACAGAAAAGGAATTGGAATGCACAAGATGAATTTATTTAAAAGGATACTGTTATTAACAGACCGGTCATACCGCCTGGGTCTAAGGGGATGCCTAAATATTTAAGATGCCTTTCTGACTTGCTGGAGGTTGCATCCCTAAGTTAGGTTTCTATGGTTTGAGGATCGAGAGGCTGAGTAACTGCACCATCCTGACTAATATATCTAGCAGAGTTGAGATCACTCAAATTGTCAAATGTACCTGCAGAATCTTCCTTAGCTGCATTTTCAGTAGGGGAATCTCCAGTTATAGCCTCAGTATTTGGATTAGTTTCTAAAGCGATTACGTCTTCCCCATCATATTCAGTCCCGCGCTCGAATTTAGAAGGATTCACTTCCCTATTATCTCTCTTAACCTGATCGGAATCTGATTCTGACTCAGAATGCGAGGAAGTGTTCTCTTTCTCAGTCAACTTGGCCGATGTTATAGGATCCTCGCCCCTATGACGGTTAGAATCTTCATCCTTATTCGAAGTCGCTGACAAGGGCAACGTTTCTCCACTAGTAGGCCCTAAATATCTTTTCAAAGAAGGGTCATTAATAGTATTTTCATCGTCCTGAGTTACATTTCTGTCACCAGAACATCCGACGTTCGACTCTGCAGGGTTAGATTTAGGAGTGGAAGGTCCAACCTTGCATAAAAACTTCCTCAAGGGGTGAAGTAGTTCATATTGGCGAAGAGTATTTTCAGTAACTAAAAGTTTTCTACTTCTCTTAGCCTCGTCAATAGCTTCCAGTGTTTCGTATGTGGCTTTAAGAGAAGAGGATGCTTTGTTGTCCTTAATCAGGGTTGGGAGTACTGCATTTTCAAAGAAGTAATATAAGAACGTGTAACTCAAAGGAAAATAAAGTTAGAGCCACTCAGTAAACTACGCATACCCCCATCTGTCCACTGCCCTCGAAATGGCTCGGGGCATCTAACAAAGAAAAATTGGTTTAATAATCCTGAAACACTGTCCGGTAATTCGAGAACTAGCTTTCGATTTCTGGCACCTTCAATATGCATAATAGAGGGGGTGTCCTTCCTACTCTTGAAAGAACAAAAATAACGAAGTTCCTAGAAAGAAGGCTCCTGCTTTGTCGTATCCATGAAAAGGACATAAAGGCCCAGTAGAACCGTTTAGCCATTAGGATGGAGTTGGAAAGGAGCAATGCCTAGACGGTTTAGGATTCGCCCTAAAATAGGATTAAATAGGGGAATAGCACCAGCTGCTAGCATTTGTTTTCTTACAGTGACTTATCCAACAGGAGGGTCGTCAGCAAAAACACCATCCTTTAGTAATATTGCATCCATAAGAGGAATTCCGTATTGACCGCACAGTAGTTCGTATTGCTCCTGAGTTACAGTGCTAGACTATCTCTCTTGATCCCTAGCTTTAATAGGACGAAGGTCCAAAGGAAGGGGGCAGAAACTTGGCTTGAGGTTACGGATGTTCCAATTTCGGAAGCCTTGTTTGAAGAGGGATCGGTTTGAGCCAAGGTGTCTCTTTACATTAAGGGAGAACTTGCTTTTCAGTAGTCATTCTACACAGATAATACTTGAATACGTTTCAATTTTCTAGCAGCAAGATTCGAAGAGTAAAGTGTGAAAAAACATCAAAGTATGAAAACAAAAGTGACAAACACCGAGGCAAGGCATTTGTTAACATTAGAGTCAAGTCATTGCGGCATGGTTGCCCGTGCCGAAGCAGCAACATGACGGTTTGCATATGTCGCTGCCATGGTTTAGGACTCATGTCGATGCACGGCATGGGATTCATGTCGGTTCATGGCAAGATGCTCATGTCTGTTCACGACATGATACTCATGCCAATCCGCGAACTTGACGCTCATGTCAGCTCACGACTAGAAACTCCTGTAGGTCCACGACATGGGACTCATGTTAGTTCGGAACTTGGGATCTTAAAAATAACTCAACTTCAGCACAGAGGTTCTGACATTAAAAAGGGGGTGTTCAAACACTATCCCAAGTTAAGATTCACATTACTATTATGTAGTTACGGACATTGTGTCATCCTCAACGGCTTGGGTTAAAAAAAATTATGCCGTAGGAAACAATTCAATAAAGGCATAAATTACTGAGAACCGATATCCTTTTATGGTTAGGGTGGAACAAGGACGTGAGCACCAATCCACAGTCTTAAATTAAAGTTAGCAAGAGGTAAACTTATTCGGACCGATTCCGAGCCTCAAGTCGTTCATGCGACATGTCGCTTCAAACGACTTGGATTACAATTACAAATTGGTAACTTGTACAGGCTTAACGTTTTATCATAACTTAACAGTGGGATTGTCAAATAAACGCAATTTATAGCATGCCACAAACCTACTTCGAAGCAACACAGAAAGAAATCATATAACAGCTATGTAAAACATTAAAAAATTCATAGTGTAGGCATTTCAGTAAACAACTAGTGTGCAGTATAACGAAGTCCTAAAAAGCGGTTCATATGATCATCACAGTGTCAAAGACCAAAACAAGGCATTTTAAGGTATTAAAGTTATGTCGTTCAAGCATGATCATTCAAATCGTATGAACAAACCGTGACAACAATGTGAACACTCAAGATTAAGTGACGACCAAGTCATTAGGGAAGTTTAAGATAGGATAGCACGGTTTGAAACTCATGTCGTTGGAGCGACATAAAGCTCAAATCGTGTGTATTACATAAAAATTCAGAGCTCAAAGAAGATCAAAGAACGTCAAAACCCTTATACACGGTATACCCATTCTAATTTAACTCGTTTTTGATTCACAAACATCCCAAAAACACAAAACAGTCAAAATCAATTCGCGAGATCATCACTTTATCAAATATGAGTGAAAATCCCTAAATTCTATACGGGTCCTAGTATTCAAAAGAACAAAGAGGAATTTAGATCTAACAATTACTTGCAATAACTTCTGAATGGTCGTCGAAGGAAGGATTCTTCAAAATCGAGAGTATAGGTGATGAATCGGATTGATGGAGCTTGTTGAAGTCTGTTAGAATCCAATCGCGACGATCTTGATAAAGGCGTCAGCTTGGTTAGACAAGTCACTTATGAGAGAGGCAATAATATTTCTCTGAACCCAATCCGCCATTAACGAGGTAAAGCTTCAAAATGGAGAGAGGAATAGGGCATATAAACGGTTGCGTGGCTTTAGAAGACAATATAAAGGTATTAGCATGGATTGGGCCGAATGGAACTTCATTTAAAGCCCATGGCGACATGAAAACATTCGATGTAAAGATGAAACATACGACATGCGACATGAGCTAGGGAACGACTTGGCCCACTCCACTAGAGCACCCATCGACTTAACACCCATGGAATGCATACATAAGAGTCGAAGTCAGCATTATTATCAATAAAGCAAACATCGAGGGGCAAATGTTTACCGATAAGAAGGGTCAGTGAGTCATGTTGCTTTAACTAAGTCATGAGAGTCATGTCGCAAGGGAGAAAGTTATGTCATATCGCACCTATTCATATCGTGCAAGTAAGACATAAAACATCCACCAATCATGACGTTCTGATATCATGGAGGAGTTCTCTTCATATCGCAAGTCAGCATGGCGTCACCGGTTCATACAATGAAGACCATGTCGTTCAGATTCTAAAGGGTAAGGCAAGAACCACGCCATAGCGCTCTATGTCGTATAGTAATATGAAATAGGTCGTTGTAAAGTCATGTCGTGCCCCATTTATAGCAACAAAGCTAAAGCAAGTCATCATCCGACATGTCGTCGTGACGTGGCATAAGCCCAAAGCGCTAAGAAGCATAGGGGCATATGACATGAGTCATGCCGCCCTGCCACCATAATGTTTTATGATATAAAGAGTAAGTCGTTGTTCAAGATTTGGAGCAAAACCATGTCGCGAGAGCTAACTCAGACTCAAGAAACACGCCATGCCATCTTGCCCTTATGTCGTAACCTACTCATGCCGCATCTAGCTATCATCCGAATGACATACCGTCATGACATTTCGGGTCGCAAGCTCAAGGCGTTGAACGACACAATGTTGCGGTATAAATCATGACGTCCCAATGGCGAGAGTCAAGGCAATCTCAGAAGGATAAGACTCATGTCGTTCAGTGGCATGACGTTATTTTACTGATATCATCCATATCGTTCAACGACATGATGTACAAGTCGTAGAAGGAGTATGATATGAAGATAGGATTAGCGTTATGTCGTGACCGAGATAAGTCGTGCCCTATCATACCGTATCCATTTCATAGGCACACGGAAGCTTTAAGTCGAAGGAACCAGTTATGTCGCATCAAATTATGTCGCCATACGACTTGACTCATGGCGGCTTTTTTCAGCTATTTATGAAACTGCCATCTGGTCTGAAAATCACCTATACATACCCCTCATAATTCATTTAGAAAGGGGACGGAAAATTCATTCCTACAAGGAGACTCCGTCAAATCCAAAGCTCATCTACGACTTCTCTAATGTCTTATATGGATTCATCAACACTTTTCTAAATCCGTGAAGATCAAATCCAAGTTAATGATCATTAGATCTTTCTACAATTGAATCTAAACACCCTCAATCTCATTCAAGCTACACCATATGTAATGGCGCGTTTTGTAAGGTATAATAATTAAGTTATTTAATTATTTAAATAACGAATATATTAAATAAACGATAGTTGAAAGTATAATTTATTATATAATTATAATCGAGCTCGAAATGGCGCGGCAGTTCGCTATTTGGCGATTCGAACTTCAACTGAATGTACAGGATTCGTTTTAAGTCGGATTTCTGTGAAACAAGAAACATGTGGAGCTGGTGGAGTATATCTTTCTAGTGGAAGAGAAAAATCGGGATTTCGTCGTATAGATTTTGATGTACGTCCAAATCAAATTTCAGAATAGTCGCTATGAAATTCGTATATAATTCGTAACGCTTTATATACGTTATAAAAGGAATTTTCAATGTAAATTGAATATCGATTCAACCTGGACTTAGAATATGAAATATATAATTATCCTGGGGCCGTATGATATTCCACTGTGAATATATATGATAATATAAATTTATTAATATTTAATTTAATTATATTTAAATATATTTATATATTTAAATGGGCCGTTTAGAGCTTTAAAAATAGCCGGTTTTGCAAACGGAGTCGGAATTCGACGAAACCAGTTTTGTTGGATCCGCAATGTCAAATAGTTGTTAGACTTCCAGTTTCGTGATTTTTAAAGTCACTATGTGGCCGTACGGATTTTTAGAGTGAAAAACAGTCAGTATTTCGACGGTTAAAAATACGCGGTATGAGCAGACGGAGTCGGAATTTGACGAAACCATTTTCGTTGGGACCGTAATATCAAATTCTATCAGCATGTCAGTTTTCATGATTTTTAGGCGTCGTATGTGTTCGCAGTGATTTTTAGAAGACAGATACAAGGAGAAAATCGAATGAATAAAATAAATAAAGCAAAAATAAAATATCCCACTATTTTTCCTGGCCAAATGGAAGGCCACGCAGCCTCTCTCCTCAGCCCCAATTCTTACCAACCAAACACAGGTATATATGACCGTAACAAACCCGTTACAGCAAGTTTGATCCAAAGAAAAATCCAAACAATTGCAAATAAAATTCCATAAATCACAATATATATATATATTTCTGAAATCCCCTAAGCCTTCTCTTCGATCTGCTATAGCTTCCAATGAGTTCGTCGAGATTTCCGTCGCACCTTTATACCCTACAGTAAACTAGGGTTGCAGTTCATTTTCGATTTAAGCAACGTGATGGAGTTTGGTAATCCTATTTGTGATCAAGGTGAGAAATCGCACCTAGTGTGCTGATGGTGGGTGGTTCCGCAACAGGGGATGTCGATGGATGTACGGTGGGCTTCCAGGAAGTCGCGGTGTCAAAGGTGTCGCCGAACTGAGTGAAAATGGGATGAGAGGAAAGGGTTTTCGAAGAGGGAAGGATTGGTGTTGTCGGTTGGATTTGAAATGGTGTGAAGGAGGAGTTCGAAGGGGATAAAGGTGGAAAGGGCGGTGCGTGTATGAGGAGAGGACGGCATCTGTTTGAGGAAGAAGAGGGGTTCAGTATTGGGTTTATACGGGAGCGGGTCAGACAGTGTTAGTGGGCCAAGTTAGGATGGTAAAAGCCCATACTATTTAATTAACTTAGTTTTATTTTAAATTAAATATGCGTTAACTTCAGAATTGAATATCTCCTCCATACGTTATCAGAATGGCGCGAAACAAGATCCGTTGGGATCGTATGGTCGAGCACTCCACAATGGAACTGACCACGAGTCGATTGGTGTCCGTCAAAATTTATAGCAAAATAAATTGTCTGAATCAAGCGATGGTTATCGTCATTGATGATGATCGTCCAAATGTGAGTAAATCTCACAAACTCTAAACAGTTTTTTTTCATGTTACATTGTTAGAACTGTTAAAATTGTCTGTTTGACTGTGTGTTGATTGAACTGCTAGACAGTTAGTTAAATTTCTATTTTTGATTCTGTTTAACAGAATATATCATATGGAACTGAAAGTGATGTTATCTATATTGTCTAACATCTGTGATGCAGGGAAACAGGTTGGAGGAATCCGACTGGATTCCTCAACAGTTATTTTATTGTTTTTCATATATTGTTATATGATGTGATATAAAATCTGTGGGCGATTATATGTGCTTGAACGATATTGAACATCGTGATTTGATATGATTGAATACCATAACATACCGAAATGTTGATAAGGGGATTTTCAATGTTTATATTGAAAATGAATCTTATTTATAAAATCGATAGGATTTTATAAAAGGAAAACATTTATTTTATTTAGAAAATAAATGAAATAAAATAGAAACATTTATTTAGAAAATAAATGAATTAGAATATAAAGGAATATTTATTTAGGAAATAAATATAGGAACATTTATTTAGATTAAAAATAAATGGAATAAAGGAATATTTATTTAGGGAATAAATAAAGGAACACTTGTTCGGAAAATAAATAGAATTATACAAGGATAGATTTAAACACGTGCTTCGCACACAAGTATAACACGATTTGGATTTTAAGGAGATATTGTAGAAGTAGGAATTATAACCAGAGTGTGATAAAAGGATTAAACAAAGTAATTGGTTAGGTTAACCAAAGCAAGTTAGTCGAGTTAAACAAAGTAATTTGTTAGGTTAACCAAAGCAAGTTAGTCGAGTTAATCAAAGTAATTGGTTAAGTTAACCAAAGTAAATTAGTTAAGATAAATTAAGCGGTTAATCGAAGTGAATTAGTTAAGTTAAACTAATTGGTAAATCAAAGTGAATTAGTTGCGTCAAACTAAGTGGCTTAGTTAAGTTAAACTAATTTGTAAATCAAAGTGAATTAGTTGCGTCAAACTAAGTGAATTAGTCAAGTTAAACTAATTGGTTAATTGAAGTAAATTAGTTGGGGTAATCAAAGTAAATTAGCTGAGTTAAACTAAGTAAATCGTTTAGAGTTAATCAAAGTGAATTAACTAAGTTAAACAAAGTGGATTAGTTCAGTTAATCGAGACAAGTAAATCAAGTTAGGTTAAACCATTAGAGTTGACCAGTTAAAGTTGACCAGTTAAAGTTGACCAGTTAGAGTTGACCAGTTAGAGTTGACCAGTTAGAGTTGACCAGTTAGAGTTATCCAAGTGGATTTAATCGAGTAGAGTTGCCGAATATCACTTATTCTAAGTAGAGTTATCGAATATAGTGTATTCGAGGGAAGAGTAATCGAGTATAGTTTATTCGAGTGGAGAAATCAAATGTTATTCATTTGAGAAGAGTTACCGAATATTGGTTATTCGAAGTTAGTTAATCCAAAGGAGTTATCCGAAGTTAGTTAATCCAAAAGAGTTATTCGAAGTTAGTTAATCCAAAGGAGTTAGTCGTAAGAGTTAATTCAATATTAGTTATTCAATTTGAGTTAATCGAATTTAGTTAATCGAGTTAGAGTAAATCGAATATTGGTTATTCGAAGGTAAGTTATTCGAATTAGTTATTCGAAGGAGTTAATCAATTAAGTTATTCGAATTAGTTATTCGATAAAAGTAAATCCATATAAGTTAATCGGATGTTAGTTATTCGATAAGAATTGACACATTTATGAAAATCGAATATTTGTTATTCGATAAGAGTTATTGAAATAGAGCCAACCAAGAAGAGTTATTCGAAGATTATTTATTCGATAGGAGTTAATCGAAATAGAGTTTATCGAATATAAGTTATTAACAAGGGAGTTAATCGAATAGAGATTACTCGAAAGAGAGTTATACGTCAAATTCGATTATAGCGAATTCGGGAAAGTACTATTTACTTTCCAGGGTTTAAATCAAGATTTAGTTATTGATTAGAAATTAGGTGTCTGTTAAATTATTCGAGTTAGGAGTTAAAGTTATAATTTAGGTTAGATATTGCAGAAGTAGGAATTATAACGTTATAGTTATAATCAAACGTTGTCATATAAGAAGTAGATTCGTAACCTGAATCCGAGAATTTGCGTAAACAGATGATTGGAAAAACCGAGTGACGAGCTTCATCTATTTCACAGTAAAGGACGTTGTTCAATTAAGGTCTGAGAGGTAGTTATACCCCAACTTGATTGACTTCAGAATTGACAAAGGAATAGTGGTGGTTCGATAGAAAAGGTTGATTTGAAATATAGATAAGTAATAAGCGATTAATGGATTAAGCGTAATGATGTTTTATACAACGTTCATTGGAAATCCGTAAATGAGTTTTGGAAACGTTTTCCAAATATAGTCAGATATGTTTTCTAAACATAGAAAATGAAATGTTTTCATGATAAGAATTTAAGAAATAGAGTTAAGCAAATTCAGAAACTGACTGGAGAGGGTAAGTTGAACGGTTTTCTAAGTGACGATCTGATGTTGGTTTCGACCTTCCGGATTGATACTTAGAGAATTGTTCTCATACTAGTTACAGTTAGGGACTGATAGTTGCGAAATAATAGTGATGTGAAAATAAGCTATGGAAATGTTTTCCAATGATTAATAACATATATTTTCTAAATATATGAAATAAGGAAATATGAACATATGATGATTGATCGATCGAATTTCCATTTGGAAATAAGATCGTTGTTTGTACACCGACATGTTTTCATTTGATAGTTGAATCACAGACTATCAAAGTTTTGACCATATTTACGTTGTTAATATGGAGAGACCGGTTGGATTATTATCCAAAGAACCACTCTGTATTGGCATAAGCGTTGCGAGCAATATCTGCCAAAGATAAATTGAAGACGGAGTAAAGTGCAAGGGCTGTTGTATAAGTCTTAGATAACAGTGACTAAGATGGATATACTGAATAGTGCCTTCGGTTTGTCCAGTCCCAGGACAACGTATATGGAAGAAGGTCTGACAGAGTATATCCAATGGATCGCGTAAGTTGATCTGTTCAAACGTATTCACGTTTGGTGGCGGAGGAATTCGTTTCTCTTAGCTATATACCCGTGTTATTTTTGGATAAGTCAATTTGTGATTTGGCGGGTATGACGATGTGGCATTCAAAGTGAATGGTGATCAGATGTTCTGAAGATAGACGTAGCTTCTAGCCTCAAACCGGGAAGTAACAAAAGTTGGGCTAGGCAGCATGGATAGTTGGGTCATCCCCAAGCAGGGTGTATTGTCACCGATCTAGGGAATATTCATATTTATACTTCTTTTTTATTCTGTATCTTCGGATAACGGTTTGATGGCCTATAACCGTGGTGGCAATATATTCGCGACACTCAAGCTAAATGAGTGAGCGGTCATGTGTGGCCGGGTTGCAAGACTTTCTTGTTGAACCCTGAGTGTATCACCTCTACAGTACACTATTTAGAAGGTGCTCCCATACCTTGTCTGTTGGAATCCATCCTCCGATAAGCGCCCTGCGGTTTATGATTTTATACTATGTATGTAGAACGTGAGATGCAAGCGTTTCTGCTAGATTGATACCTATTTGTACTTAGACATTATTATAATATCACAATGATATTGCTTGTCAAAGTTGTTCAGATACTCATAAGGGAAAAACCCGTTCCGTATTCACGGCGTGGTCTTATGAGATATCCTATACCTGTTTTAAACTATTTTACTCATACCAGTCCCATGACTGACCCGGAGTTTACTTTGTTGTTTTCCCTAAACTCTTGGGTGCCTAAATTTGTACGGGCAGTCAAGTAGTCGGGATTTACAGATATACATGGAGAGCTTGGAGCAGGAGACTTCAAGATTCTATTGCTATAGTTATTTCCGCTGTGTTGTAAGTGTTGTACTCTGATAAGTGCTATTGTATATATATAACTATTTACTTCAAAGTTATGTTATATATTATATGTTATTCGTTCCGCTGTGAGATTCGTGTTACTCTGATGATTCTGATGTTCTTCTTCTTCTTCTATTCTATTAGTTCTATCTTTTCTTTCTCACCTTCTAATTTCTTTCACTAACGTCTCGGAATTTCCGACTCTCGAGGAGTCGGAAATTTCCAGCCGTTACACCATAAATCTCTCAAGCATCATTCAACTGATCGCTAATCCTCTCCAAAGCCTAAATCGAATGCTAGTTCACTATGAAATCTATGAAGATCGTGGGAAAATATCAAAGCACATAAGTGGTTGAAGATTCATCACAAAGCTAAACCTCTTTCCTTCTCTTCGCCAAACTCAAGTGAAAGTAGATCGTTAAGAGAGCTAAAAGAGAGAAATGATTGTAATGAGGGAAAATTCATATGTTGTAAGCTTGAATACCATAATGAGAATTGATTGAAAGTGGATGTAGACTCATATTGAATTGAACCACTATAAAAATTCCTTTGAGTTCTTACTTGTTTTTATTCGTTTATTTTGTAATTACACGATTCCATATTCTTAGCGAATCAGTGAATTGTAGCTTTACACCTTTGGTGTTTGGTCCCAAATTTGGAGCAAACAACAAGCCTAGTTTTAATTTAGGGTTCGTTTGACACATGTCCCTATTAAGTTTGAAAATTAGGCTTACATCCGGTCGTAAACTGATTATGAATTAGGTCCTTATTTTTCGAAAATTCATCAAAAAATATATTAAAAAATACGTAAATTCATTATTAAATAAAACATGTACATGCCAAAAATTTATGGTGTTAAAACAATCAGATACTACATCAAAACAAAAAAATAGAAAAAATAGCGAAACAACAGGTTTATGCATCAAAAGATGCACCTATCTGAAAATAGTTGCATACATTCATGCTTATATTTTAGCGTTGCATCAAACAGCAATATACATGCATACATGTATGTAGTTAAACAACAATATATGCACCGTTTCATGCATACATTCAAATCTGGCCCGTTTTTTCAAGCATTCGCACTTTCAAGACATTGTTACATTCATTCACGCACTTATACAGAATACATGCATACATTCATGCGCATATTCAGAAGCCTTCATCCCTTTCTATTGCGTACATGTATGCACATATACAAAATAGTTGCATTCATGTATATAACTATTCATAAGACATGCATCTCAGTTCAACATTATATGCATACATGTATGCAACTATTACAAATATACGCTTACATGTATGCATATATTGGTCTAGATTTTCAATAGGAAACACTAGATGAATACATGCATACATGTATGCTACTATTGATAATAGTCGCTTAGATGTATGCAACAATTTTTTTTTTACGAATTCTTATGGCAATATTTTCGATTTTTTGAATTTTTTTTTAAGTATCAGCGCCTAAAATTTCCTGAAAAACACATAACATTGAAAATAAGGACCCGCTTTACATTTCAAACATGCGAGGGATGCCGTTTACAATTCCAAACTTTTCGGGACGTCATGCTTATTTTCACTTTAATTTACTTTGGATGGAAGTAATTATAAATTATATTATTATTCTAATACAGTTAAATTTTATTTTACCGTTCATTACGTTGCACGTCCTATATTCACATCGACATTCACGGACCCTAAACGAATGGGAATAGACGCACCACTACGTCTTGACGTTCCGGTCCCAGTAAATTAATTTCAATGAAAACCGACTCCGTTTGCACAAAGACATTATTTTAATTCCAATTTATTCATAGGTTCACCCTTAAATTGCACACACAAATAAAACAACTCCGAGTGGCTCCAAATCGGAAATCCTACAATAACTAGCTATATATATTCCTATAAAATTCTTTTCGTTGAAAACGGAGGTTGTTTGGAAAACAAGTATTTTTTAAGGAAAATAAAATCAAATCTAAAACAATTCTATTTAAATAATAGTAAATTGTTATTATGATATATCTCCAAATGAAATCTGACATAGCTTCAAAATAAACACATATAGATTTTAAACTGAACGCTTAAAATTTCGGGTTAAACGATATACATATACATATACATACATATATATAAACCCCTAATAAATTTATTAAATAAACATTATCGTTTATTTACGAATTCCATAGTGACTATTTGAAATTTTGAATTAGACATATCTCACAATCTGTAATATGAAATCTCCTATTTTCTCTTTCATTTGAAAAATATAATCAAATAGATTCAAATAATTCTTGTTTCACAGAATTCCGACTTATAACGGATTTTGCATATTCAATTGAAGTTTAAACTGTAAATTATGAACTGCCGCGATGTTACGAGCTCGATTTATAATTTAATATAAATTATATGTTCAAACTTCGTTATATAAAAAAATTATATATTGTAAATTCATTTATAATCCCAAATCAAGAAAATAAAAAATTAAATATCTGATTACCAAAAATACAGGACGTTACATTTATCCAAGTCAGTTCCAAAATATAGAGTTTATCCATACTGTCCCGAGGTCTCTTGTCTGAACCCATTCTAATAACATAGGCATGGATTTTTTAAATAATTATAAGCATATGTTTTTAATTTAAATAATAAAATTAGTCTTAGGTTCCACACGTAAATCAAAAAAAATTTAAATAATAAAATTCCTTAATCAAATTATTAATCACTTTAATTGCTTTTGGTTTGCACATAAACATGCTGATAAACTTACTTTCCCTCATTGTTCAACAGGATTTCACCTAGTGTAATCCTGTCATAATTTAAACACCATAAACCATTTAATAAATTATAATATGATTAAATTATTTAATTAAAAACTCATTAATTTTAATTAAACTAATTACAAATCTAATTACTTTTGTTTGTGAACATCATGCCTTATTGATACCTCTAGTTCTTCGATTCTATCTTTCCCCATGTAGTCTTCATTCCCCTACGCACAAATTATAATATTATAATTATAAGGTTAACTAAAAATAAATTAACTTTTAATTAAACTGACTATTATGTAAATTAGTTATGTTTACAAACCATAAAGACTTTTTTCCCTTTTTTACATTTCCTTCGTTGCAAATACTCTACTTCAGGCCTTCGTTCACCACGTAGAAACACCGACTGATTTCAACTCATAGTTGTCGGTCACCATCGATGACCAGATGATCATCTGAAACTGGCCTTGCACGCGCTTCGAAGCCCTCCCCCATCGACCCAGTTATCACACAACACGACACATCCCTCCGCCTATGATGTAGCACCCAACACTTTTCTATGCCCAAATTGGGAAAAAAATCGAAACTCAAACACATCCAACATGGGGTGCGTAAACCTGGTACCTACAATAAATGGGCACGAACATAATTAGAGTACGATAAGATAAATCACAACAAAAACAAAATAATATAAACTAGTATAACTTGAGTAACTACCTTTTTCAAACTAAGTCACTTTACTAATACCGAGCATGAGAGAGAACTAGAACCAAAAGCCAAACTAAAACACATGTGTAATAACCCGAAAATCTGGGCCAGTTTAAAAATTTTATTTTGGCAATTTTAATGAATTTTGAATATTCAAAATGAATTATTTTAAATAATATCGGCAAGAAATTTATTTTGAATATTAATCGAACGTATATATTTATACGCGTCGTCGTTAGAATATAAATATTTATATATAATTATAAATAGAATTGAAAATGGCGCAGTAGTTCGATAATTCGATTTCAAACTTCAATTGAACATACCGAGTGCAAAACAATCCGGATTTTAGTGAAACCAAAAACATTAGGATCTATTTGATAATATCTTTCCAATGAATCTGAAAAATCAAAATTTCATAGCGGGGATCAAAAGATATGTCCAGTTGAAAATTCTGAATAGTCGCTATGAAATTCAGGCCCTTAAAAATGGACATTTTGCAAACGACCTCGGATTTCGACGAAACCAGTTTTGTTGGGTCTGTGATGTCAAGTTATTGCTAAGTTTCAAATTTCATAATTTTTCGAATCAATATGTGAGCGTGGCAAAAGAAAACGCGTTTGACCAGTTTCAGTTGATTTTAATCGACTAGAAATTGGCTATTTTTCCAACGGTCTCAGAATTCGACGAAATTAGTTTTGTTAGGACCGTATCATCAATACGAAGCTAGAAAATATTTTTATAGAATTTTTCTAGTTAGTATGTGACCCCGGTAATTTGAAATGTACGTTTAAAATTCAATATAGTGATTTAAATGTAAATTTAACGGAAACTGATTTAAACTGTCGAATCAGCTTACGATGCATATCCCATTGTGTTCGGAATGGGGGTAAAACGCTATAGGCGACAGGCGGTGGGCCTCGTTTAGAGGTCGTATGTAAAAGTCAACTTTTTATAATTAAAATAAATTAAAAATTAAATTATCTCTCTTTTCCTCCCTTATACTTCTGCCCCCCCCCCCCTCTTTCTCGTTTTCAATCAAAAACCAGAGAAAAAAAAACGATCGGAACCGTGCCCTAATCACCATCGCCGCCGCTTCCGCCTCCACCCTGGCCACCCCACGCCTGCGCCTCCCCCTACCAATCGACGTTCGAGCCCCATCTCACTCAATCGAACCCCACAGGAACCGGAACCTCCTCCGACGAAGGGAAGACCCCCACCTCCGCCTGAAGCACCCTCTGTCGCCACCCACGCCCATGACAGCCGCGTCGCCTCGTCCTCCGCCCTCCGCCATCTCGAGCGCCTCTGGCCACCACCCTCCGACGCAGAAGTCTGCCGCCGACAACCTCCATCCCCACCAGCGAACAACTCCTCCTCCCCCCTTCTGACTTAGAAAAAAAGGTGAGTTTTTGATTTTTGTTTTAATTTAAAAACTGGATTTTTGTTTTAATTTAAAAACTGGGTTTTGTTTTAATTTAAAAACTGATTTTTGTCATAATTTAAAAACTAATTTTATTTTATGTTATAAAGCAATGATTTTTATTTAGAAATCTTTGAATTAGAAAAGGTAAAATCTTTAAATTTGAAAGGGCGAAGTCTATGTTTTATAAAGGCGAAATCTTTATTTTAGAAAAGGCGAAATCTTTATATGGAAAATAGCGTGATAAAAATATAATTTCTATCTATATAACATAGTAGTAAAAATTCGGTTTTTATATATTGAACTTCGAAAGAAAAATATGATTTTTATATATTGAATAGCGAAGTAAAAATATAATTTTTATCTATAAGGTAGCAATGTAAAAAATAGAATTTTTATCCATATAGCGTGATAGTAAAAATTCGATTTTTATATATTGAATAGCGAAGTAAAAATTCGATTTTTATATAGGTAGTGAAAGCGGACAACGAAGGTAACAAAAAGGCGGGAACGAAGAAGATTTATATCAAAGAAGAGTCAAGATGTTTGGATAGCTATCAGTGAGAATTTCTCACTTTTCAATTTCATTTCTATTCATATATATACACTAGGATGCAGACGGTGCTTAGTAGCACCCGACACAATCGTCCACAGACCATGGACTTGTTTGTTTGGTTGCATAGATTAGTTAGATGATTTGATTTGAAATTGAATTGTTTGGTGAAATGAATGGATTTGATTGATGTGTGAATGGCGTGGGCCTTCACTAGACCGGGGATAAGGCTAGGCCTCGTCCCGTTTCTAGTATCGTGCCGTTATGCCGCCGAAATTTTCTAAAATGTGTTAGAAAAATAAAAATATCATTTTATTTAAAGAATGAACTGAATAGAAATTCATATGTTAGAATAAAATGTTTTATCGTTAAAAATATAATTTTTAACGTGAATATGAAAATAGTGAAGTGAACAAAATAAAATATTCATTTACAAACCGGACGGTTTGTTTATGTACACCTATTTGAATGACATTGATTGGGACGATAAATTTTACACATCGCCCAACTGCACAACTAAAATCTGTGTTTGATTGTTTGAAACCCCACACGGGTGTTGGGATGAAATATGAATTTCAATCATCCTGATTGATTAAATATGTCGATCGATTGATTGACAGGCTGTTATAAGCGTTGAATATCTATATTTGATGCTTATACAGTGTAGTGCACTTTGGTTGATGGTTGATTATTTTTCAATGCTGTTATATACATGTGTTGTATGGAAATCCATATAATTAATTTTATATGGTAATGGATTGGGCCTCATTCCAATTTAGAAAATAAAGAATAATATAAAATAAAAGTTCATGTGTTGACAGTACTCATCCATTGAGATTGGTCATGTGTTGAACGAAATATTTTGATGGTAACAACTATTTTGAAAAAGAAATATTTGAAATAGAATATTTGAAAATAGAAATTTATGAAGCCGTGTTGATTAGATTGACGCCATTTTGACGTAAACGATATTTATATCGATTTTATTCATTTTGAAATGAATTGAATTGAAAACGATTTTGAAATGAATTGAATTGAAAACGATTTCGAAATGAATTGAAAACGATTTTGAAATGAATTGAATTGAAAACGATTTCGAAATGAATTGAATTGAAAACGATTTCGAAATGAAATGAATTGAAAACGATTTCGAAATGAATTGAATTGAAAACGATTTCAAATTGAATTGAAAGCGAATTGAAATGAATTCAAATTGAATGGAAATTTGAATTGAATAGAAATGAATTTTAAAACGAATTTATAAAGAAGAATTCAATTTTGATTTGAATTGAAATGGAAGTTGAAATTGCTTTTGAAACGAATTTTAAAACTATTTATATAATTCGTTTTAAATAGAAATCGACAAAATATATATTATATATAATATAATGGCCTGAATAGAACGCGCCGCGCCGCGGCAGTTCGTGAATTTCGACCATTTATTTCAAACGGACATTACGGGGGATCCGACCGTCGGATTCTCCTAAAACCGGAACCGTTGGGTTCGTATCGAAAAG
This sequence comes from Allium sativum, assembly GCA_030737875.1. NCBI lineage: Eukaryota > Viridiplantae > Streptophyta > Magnoliopsida > Asparagales > Amaryllidaceae > Allium > Allium sativum. The sequence continues at coordinate 831,105,340 of CM060912.1, read as the reverse complement.
AGCTTTCTAACGAATATTAGAAATTTGAAATCTAACGGTTGGATTTGGAGATACGTCCAAATCAAATTCGAAAAAGGTCGTTGTAAGTGCAGTTCGATGGCCATTGGTGGAAATCGACTGTACGGGCCGTGATAAAATTATTAAAAATAGTAATAATTTGTGTAGAATCATATGAAATGATTTGTGAAGATTTGGGATGAAAAACTCCATATTGGAAAAGATAAAAATAGATTTTTATCGAAATGAACTAGCTTTGAACTAGAACTATAATTCTATTTATTTTTAAATAAATAAATTGAATTTGAAATGGTTTTGAAAATAACCAAAATTTCCAATGATTGCATTGGAATGGATTTGAATCGAAATTGTCTTCGGAATATTTCGATGTTGGATTTCGTGATTATACAAATGTTGTTATGGAAATTTGAAAGATATATATATATATATATATATATATATATATCGTTATTTCCAATACGGCATTTGTTAGTCGTAGAATTCGATATTGAATATAAGCCGATATATTTTCTATTCAGAGCCTTGTATTGAATATCGAATGTGATTTGGGTTTGTCGTGAACGGTGTCTTCACTAACACTGTTCTTGAACCCAGTTGAGAAAAGATTAAATCTTTTTGTTTAGATTTAACGAAATGTACCAATTAAATAATATTTAATTGGAATTGAATCGATATTGATTTTTGGGTTTATCGTGAACAGTGTTTTAAATAACACTCGTTCTTTAACCCGATAATTAATGAATGTGATTTTGGGTTTATCGTGAACCGTGTTTTAAATGACACTGATTCTTTAACCCAGTCGAAGATTAAACTAAGTGGAGTTTTAATGAATCTTCAATTAGATTGAAATGATCGAAAATGGAGTGTCACCGGTTTTGCTCCAGGCGATAGTTAAATCTTTAATTAGATTTGAACGTGAAATGGTAATTGAATTTACCGATAACACTGTGGTGTTAGATATGAAGTATTACCAGTTTTATTTCATGGGATGAATAGGTTGGGATTGGGAAATTAAAACCAATGATTACTTCGGCAAGGTTCGTTAATCCCGACTAGTTTGAATTGAGATTCAAAAATAGAATAAAGAATAAATTCAAGGAATTTATCTTGGATAAAATTAATGGGAACTTTTCCCTATGAATGTGAAATTTAGAAACTAACTGTCGGTTAGCCAAGCAGAATGGTTTTCTGAATATTGATCTGATGTTGGTTTCGGCCTTCGGGGTTAATATTTGGGGAATTATTCTCTTGATTAATTTACGGTTAGTGACTAATGAATTGGAATGAGGCGTATGTTGTGTTTGTGTAACACTTATTTAAAATATACGCGAGTTATTCGGAAAGACCGGGTTTATCCCATTCTGAATAACTGATACGACGATAAGTCGAAGATGAAGACGATGGTCGAAGACCGGAAGTCTTCACGTCGTTTGGGTGATTACTGATGATCTTGATTGGGATGTACACCCAAGAAAATGGAAACAGTTGGTGATCGTCCAGACGTACTTGGAGATCGATGGATATGCGGGGTACAGGTGCCTCCGGTTTCGTTCAGACCCAGAACGGACTTGTAAATGGACTGTTTGTCTGACATTGGATTTTAGTCTGTGTGATTGATCTCTATTAAATATATATCTGTTTGGCGGCGGAGAATTTATTCTCTTGCTTAACGCCCTTCTCTGAGACGTACGAGCTCAGGGGTTATATATTGATGGATATCAAACGCATGGAGTGAATTGCCTGTGTGGCATGCCAAAGTGGCAATTGATCGAGGCTTCTGTTGAAAAGCAAAGTCTTGTGGTGATGATCAAAGCACGGCCTTTGTGGCGTAGCTTTGTGTAACGTTTACTTCGCGAGTTTCACACCCGGTATGAACCAAAAACGGGAGAGGACATCAGGGAGGACTTGCGTTTCTTTCTAGCTAGAAGTGGCGTCAGTGGTTTTACACGCCCTGACGAGTTTGACTTATGTGGTTGTTGCTGTTGCGAGGCGCCTCGGATTGATCGGTCGTTCTCGAACCGATGGAGTGATTTAGTTGGCTCACCTATGCCCCAAAGGGCGGAGAAACGCATTGTTCAGGCATTATAATCCACATCGGTGGACCGGCCCTGACGATCCAAGGGGCAGTTGCGGCTGTTCCTAGACATGGGCTAGATTGTCTAAAATCGGTAGAGGACTATCTTTTGCCTCGGTTCATAGACGGAAATCCAATTTCCAAATACGTGACATTTTCGGTTTTATTTGTAAACCTATATGTGGCGACATAGTGGCATGGGACGCTCATGTCGCCTATGATTGATACTTATGATTTGAAGTTGTTTTATACACTATGCACTTATAGTAGTATCAAATGATTTGTCTTAAACGTACTAAGCATGTTTGGCTATTATAAGGGAAAACCCTATCCTCGGCTGCGTTGCATTGTGTGATGGGACCTGGGTCTTATAATAGCTTCATTTTTAGAAAAGCATTGCGCTGTTTACTTATATGACTGGTATTCTTGGGAGGAAACTCGTTCCGTATTATACGGCGTGGTCCCTTGATTTACCTATCTTTAAAATAAAGATTTACAACTATTTTAGTTCTCACACCAGTCACATGACTGACCTGGAGTTTATTGTTTTAACCTAAACTCTGGGTGCCCTTATTTTGAAACGGGCAGCTAGTAGTTTTTGGTTTTTGCAGATTTATATTCACAGGATCCTGGTTTACAGCTGGAACGATATCTGGAAAGCTTTGTATCCGTATATCTCTTCTAGTTGTGTATTGTATTATTTTCCGCTGCTATGTATTTAAATGTAATTTAAATCTATGATATTTCTGTGTAATATTTATTTCATTTATACTCTGTATATTCCTGTAATCTGATGCATTGTTGTAATATACAATGAAACGTTCTTCTGTATGCGTTCTGTTTTGTCGTGTTCTCAAACGATCAGGGGTTTCGAACGGTCTAGATCGGTTTAGCGACTGATTCGGACCGAGCGAAATTCCTTGCCGTCACAGTTGGTATCAGAGCTTTGGTTTACAAAGCAGAGAACAAGGCACATTAGAACCGTACGAAAGAATTCATCAGATATTGGATTAGTAATATCCAATTTGAATGACTCGTTAGAGATAGGATCAGTAGTATCGTAGAACGAGTGTGAAGAGTATATTTTTAAAGTAAAAACAAATTTAGTTTTGAAAATTTAAATCAACTATTCGTATTTGATTATTTGTTTATATTGATTTTGGACAATTCAGTATATAAAGAATTTGCATATACGCCTTGCAAACGTATATTCAAAGTTTTAATATATTGAATAGATATAGAATCACACTCTAGTCGCCCGGAGATGATGTTGATAATGACCATGGCATCATCAATAATTATGTTCGTGTTTCGAAGGTGTGATTTCTATATATTTCCATTAGAGTGGTGTGAGAACCAAAACTATATAGGATCTATTGTTGTGATTTGGCACAAAAGCATGATTTTTTGTATATGTATCAAAATTATGAATTTGAAACGTTAAATTCACTAATTGATTGATGTTTGTGTTGTTTGTTTATTTGTTTGCTAAGTTTGAACCATTATGCCTAACTGAATCAAATATTGAATTGTATCGAAAATTGGTCGCATTTGCTTGCATATACTTGTACTTACCTTGAACAGATCATAGCAAGGAGGCTAGAGCCAGAGAATAAAATTTGTTTGCCCGACAAATAGGTACATGTTTACTACATAATCTACTGTTTTGTTTGGGTGATGATGATTTTATGAGCCTATTGGCTTTTTCTTTTTCTTTTTGAGATCTGAAGGACCGGGGAAGCTATTTGAAATTCCCCGATGCTCCCGGTGCAGGGGAGGTTATGGCGAAATTTTTCTAAAATTTAGGGTGTTAGCCAAATTTTTGAAATTTTGAGAATTCTCAGAAGCTGAAAAAGTTGGAGAATGGAAGCCGGATCGAGCGTAGAGTCGAATAATCAAACCACTTTCGACTTAGTTCCTTTTCGGGGACGAAAAGTTTTAAGTGGGGGAGATTGTAATAACCCGAAAATCTGGGCCAGTTTAAAATTTTTATTTTGGCAATTTTAGCGAATTTTGAATATTCAAAATGAATTATTTTAAATAATATCGGCGAAAAATTTATTTTGAATATAAATCGAATGTATATATTTATACGCGTCGTCGTTAGAATATAAATATTTATATATAATTATAAATAGAATTGAAAATGGCGCGGTAGTTCGATAATTCGATTTCAAACTTCAATTGAACATACCGAGTGCAAAACAATCCGGATTTTAGTGAAACCAAAAACATTAGGATCTATTTGGTAATATCTTTCCAACGAATCAGAAAAATCAAAATTTCATAGAGGGGATCAAAAGATATGTCCAGTTGAAAATTCTGAATAGTCGCTATGAAATTCAGGCCCTTAAAAATGGACATTTTGCAAACGACCTCGGATTTCGACGAAACCAGTTTTGTTGGGTCTGTGATGTCAACTTATTGCTAAGTTTCAAATTTCATAATTTTTCGAATCAATATGTGAGCGTGGCAAAAGAAAACGCGTTTGACCAGTTTCAGTTGATTTTAATCGACTGGAAATTGGTCATTTTTCCAACGGTCTCAGAATTCGACGAAATTAGTTTTGTTAGGACCGTATCGTCAATACGAAGCTAGAAAATATTTTTCTAGAATTTTTCTAGTTAGTATGTGACCCCGGTAATTTGAAATGTACGTTTAAAATTCAATATAGTGATTTAAATGTAAATTTAACGGAAACTGATTTAAACGGTCGAATCAGCTTACGATGCATATCCCATTGTGTTCGGAATGGGGGTAAAACGCTATAGGCGACAGGCGGTGGGCCTCGTTTAGAGGTCGTATGAAAAGTCAACTTTTTATAATTAAAATAAATTAAAAATTAAATTATCTCTCTTTTCCTCCCTTATACTTCTGGCCCCCCTCTTTCTCGTTTTCAATCAAAAACCAGAGAAAAAAAAAACGATCGGAACCGTGCCCTAATCACCATCGCCGCCGCTTCCGCCTCCACCCCGGCCACCCCACGCCTGCGCCTGCGCCTCCCCCTACCAATCGACGTTCGAGCCCCATCTCACTCAATCGAACCCCACAGGAACCGGAACCTCCTCCGACGAAGGGAAGACCCCCACCTCCGCCTGAAGCACCCTCTGTCGCCACCCACGCCCATGACAGCTGCGTCGCCTAGTCCTCCGCCCTCCGCCATCTCGAGCGCCTCTGGCCACCACCCTCCGACGCAGAAGTCTACCGCCGACAACCTCCATCCCCACCAGCGAACAACTCCTCCTCCCCCCTTCTGACCTAGAAAAAAAGGTGAGTTTTTGATTTTTGTTTTAATTTAAAAACTGGATTTTTGTTTTAATTTAAAAACTGGGTTTGTTTTAATTTAAAAACTGATTTTTGTCATAATTTAAAAACTGATTTTATTTTATGTTATAAAGCAATGATTTTTATTTAGAAATCTTTGAATTAGAAAAGGTAAAATCTTTAAATTTGAAAGGGCGAAGTCTATGTTTTATAAAGGCGAAATCTTTATTTTAGAAAAGGCGAAATCTTTATATGGAAAATAGCGTGATAAAAATATAATTTCTATCTATATAACATAGTAGTAAAAATTCGGTTTTTATATATTGAACTTCGAAAGAAAAATATGATTTTTATGTATTGAATAGCGAAGTAAAAATATAATTTTTATCTATATGGTAGCAATGTAAAAAATAGAATTTTTATCCATATAGCGTGATAGTAAAAATTCGATTTTTATATATTGAATAGCGAAGTAAAAATTCGATTTTTATATAGGTAGTGAAAGCGGACAACGAAGGTAACAAAAAGGAGGGAACGAAGAAGATTTATATCAAAGAAGAGTCAAGATGTTTGGATAGCTATCAGTGAGAATTTCTCACCTTTCAATTTCATTTCTATTCATATATACACACTAGGATGCAGACGGTGCTTAGTAGCACCCGACACAATCGTCCACAGACCATGGACTTGTTTGTTTGGTTGCATAGATTAGTTAGATGATTTGAGTTGAAATTGAATTGTTTGGTGAAATGAATGGATTTGATTGATGTGTGAATGGCGTGGGCCTTCACTAGACCGGGGATAAGGCTAGGCCTCGTCCCGTTTCTAGTATCGTGCCGTTATGCCGCCGAAATTTTCTAAAATGTGTTAGAAAAATAAAAATATCATTTTATTTAAAGAATGAACTGAATAGAAATTCATATGTTAGAATAAAATGTTTTATCGTTAAAAATATAATTTTTAACATTAATATGAAAATAGTGAAGTGAACAAAATAAAATATTCATTTACAAACCGGACGGTTTGTTTATGTACACCTATTTGAATGACATTGATTAGGGCGATAAATTTTACACATCGCCCAACTGCACAACTAAAATCTGTGTTTGATTGTTTGAAACCCCACACGGGTGTTGGGATGAAATATGAATTTCACTCATCCTGATTGATTAAATATGTCGATCGATTGATTGACAGGCTGTTATAAGCGTTGAATATCTATATTTGATGCTTATACAGTGTAGTGCACTTTGGTTGATGGTTGATTATTTTTCAATGCTGTTATATACATGTGTTGTATGGAAATCCATATAATTAATTTTATATGGTAATGGATTGGGCCTCATTCCAATTTAGAAAATAAAGAATAATATAAAATAAAAGTTCATGTGTGACAGTACTCATCCATTGAGATTGGTCATGTGTTGAACGAAATATTTTGATGATAACAACAATTTTGAAAAAGAAATATTTGAAATAGAATATTTGAAAATAGAAATTTATGAAGCCGTGTTGATTAGATTGACGCCATTTTGACGTAAACGATATTTATATCGATTTTATTCATTTTGAAATGAATTGAATTGAAAACGATTTTGAAATGAATTGAATTGAAAACGATTTCGAAATGAATTGAATTGAAAACGATTTTGAAATGAATTGAATTGAAAACGATTTCGAAATGAATTGAATTGAAAACGATTTCGAAATGAAATGAATTGAAAACGATTTCGAAATGAATTGAATTGAAAACGATTTCAAATTGAATTGAAAGCGAATTGAAATGAATTCAAATTGAATGGAAATTTGAATTGAATAGAAATGAATTTTAAAACGAATTTATAAAGAAGAATTCAATTTTGATTTGAATTGAAATGGAAGTTGAATTTGCTTTTGAAACGAATTTTAAAACTATTTATATAATTCGTTTTAAATAGAAATCGACGAAATATATATTATATATATTATATATATAATATAATGGCCTGAATAGAACGCGCCGCGCCGCGGCAGTTCGTGAATTTCTACCATTTATTTCAAACGGACATTACGGGAGATCCGACCGTCGGATTCTCCTAAAACCGGAACCGTTGGGTTCGTATCGAAAAGAGCTTTCTAACGAATATTAGAAATTTGAAATCTAACGGTTGGATTTGGAGATACATCCAAATCAAATTCGAAAAAGGTCGCTGTAAGTGCAGTTCGATGGCCATTGGTGGAAATCGACTGTACGGGCCGTGATAAAATTATTAAAAATAGTAATAATTTGTGTAGAATCATAAGAAATGATTTGTGAAGATTTGAGATGAAAAACTCCATATTGGAAAAGATAAAAATAGTTTTTTATCGAAATGAACTAGCTTTGAACTAGAACTATAATTCTATTTATTTTTAAATAAATAAATTGAATTTGAAATGGTTTTGAAAATAACCAAAATTTCCAATGATTGCATTGGAATGGATTTGAATCGAAATTGTCTTCGGAATATTTCGATGTTGGATTTCGTGATTATACAAATGTTGTTATGGAAATTTGAAAGATATATATATATATATCGTTATTTCCAATACGGCATTTGTTAGTCGTAGAATTCGATATTGAATATAAGCCGATATATTTTCTATTCAGAGCCTTGTATTGAATATCGAATGTGATTTGGGTTTGTCGTGAATGGTGTCTTCACTAACACTGTTCTTGAACCCAGTTGAGAAAAGATTAAATCTTTTTGTTTAGATTTAACGAAATGATTTAAATAACACTTGTTCTTTAACCCGATAATTAATGGAATGATTTTTGGGTTTATCGTGAACAGTGTTTTAAATAACACTTGTTCTTTAACCCGATAATTAATGGAATGATTTTTGGGTTTATCGTGAACAGTGTTTTAAATAACACTTGTTCTTTAACCCGATAATTAATGGAATGTGATTTTGGGTTTATCGTGAACCGTGTTTTTAAATGACACTGATTCTTTAACCCAGTCGAAGATTAAAACTAAGTGGAGTTTTAATGAATCTTTAATTAGATTGAAATGATCGAGAATGGAGTATCACCAGTTTTGCTCCAGGCGATAGTTAAATCTTTAATTAGATTTGAACGTGAAATGGTAATTGAATTTACCGATAACACCGTGGTGTTAGATATGAAGTATAACCAGTTTTACTTCATGGGATGAATAGGTTGGGATTGAGAAATTAAAACAAATGATTACTTCGGTAAGGTTCGCTAATCCCGACTAGTTTGAATTTATATTCAAAAATAGATTAAAGAATAAATTCAAGAAATTTATCTTGGATAAAATTAATGGGAACCTTTCCCTAGGAATGTGAAATTTAGAAACTAACTGTCGGTTAGCCAAGAAGAATGGTTTTCTGGATATTGATCTGATGTTGGTTTCGGCCTTCGGGGTTAATATTTGGGGAATTATTCTCTTGATTAATTTACGGTTAGTGACTAATGAATTGGAATGAGGCGTATGTTGTGTTTGTGTAACACATATTTAAAATATACGCGAGTTATTCGGAAAGACCGGGTTTATCCCATTCTGAATAACTGATACGACGATAAGTCGAAGATGAAGACGGTGGTCGAAGACCGGAAGTCTTCACGTCGTTTGTGTGATTACTGATGATCTTGATTGGGATGTACACCCAAGAAGATGGAAACAGTTGGTGATCGTCCAGACGTACTTGGAGATTGATGGATATGCGGGGTACTAGGTGCCTCCGGTTTCGTTCAGACCCAGAACGGACTTGTAAATGGACTGTGTGTCTGACATTGGATTTTAGTCCGTGCGATTGATCTCTATTAAATATATATCTGTTTAGCGGCGGAGAATTTATTCTCTTGCTTAACGCCCTTCTCTGAGACGTACGAGCTCAGGGGTTATATATTGATGGATATCAAACGCATGGAGTGAATTGCCTGTGTGGCATGCCTAAGTGGCGAATGATCAAGGCTTTTGTTGAAAAGAAAAGTCTTGTGGTTGATGATCGAAGCACGGCCTTTGTGGTGTAGCTTTGTGTAACGTTTACTTCGCGAGTTTCACACACGGTATGAACCAAAAACGGGAGACGGACCTCAGGGAGGGCATGCGTTTCTTTCTAGTTAGAAGTGGCGTCAGTGGTTTTACACGCCCTGACGAGTTTGACTTATGTGGTTGTTGCTGTTGCGAGGCGCCTCGGTTTGATCGGACGATCCGGGTCCGATGGAGTCATTCGTTGGCTCATTTACGCCCCATAGGGCGGGGGAACGCATGTTCAGGGTTTAAGTTTAATCCACATCGGTGGACTGGCCCTGACGATCCAAAGGCTTGACAGAGTACTTGCCTGAGGCTCGGGCTAGACAGTCTCGAATCGGTTGAGGACTATCTTTTGCCTCGGTTCATAGATGGAAATCCAATTTCCAAATACGTGACTTTGCGGTTTTATTTGTAAACCTATAAATGGCGACATGATATATGGTACCCATGCCGCCTATGATTGATACTTATGATTTGAAGTTGTTTTATACACTATGCACTTATAATAGTATCAAATGATTTGTTTTAAACGTATCAAGCATTCTTTGGCTGTTATAAGGGAAAACCCTATCCCCCGGCTTGCGTTGCATTGTGTGATAGGACCTGGGTCTTATAACAGCTTCATTTTTCTTTATTTAGCATTGCGCTGTTTGTTTTATGCACTGGTATTCTTGGGAGGAAACCCGTTCCGTGTTATACGGCGTGGTCCCTTGATTTACCTAACTTTAAAATAAAGATTTATAACTGTTTTAGTTCTCACACCAGTCACATGACTGACCTGGAGTTTATTGTTTTAACCTAAACTCTGGGTGCCCCTATTTTGACACGGGCAGCTAGTAGTTTTGGTTTTGCAGATTTATATTCACAGGATCCTGGTTTACAGCTGGAATGATATCCGGAAAGCTTTGTATCCGTATATCTCTTCTAGTTGTGTATTGTATTATTTTCCGCTGCTATGTATTTAAATGTAATTTAAATCTCTGATATTTCTGTGTAATATTCATTCATACTCTGTACATTCTTGTAATCTGGTGCATTGTTGTAATAACAATGAAATGTTCTTCTGTATGCGTTCTATTTTGTCATGTTCTCAAACGATAGGGCGTTTTCGAACGGTCTGGATCGGTTTAGCCACTGATTCGGATCGAGCGAAATTCCTTGCCGTCACACAAGGTTAGTGATTCTAGCCCATAAATGTTACGCAATGTTTACGCCCATTTTTGGGAAGGCTTTATACCAGAGCTTAGCTTGTTACTATATCAAGATTAGACCCCTAATTGCGGAGTTTCTATATCCATATACTTTCATTCACTTATCCTTCATCATTTATTACCCCACTATCAATGATAGTTATGGCGGATTCTTCCTGATTGCTTAAGAACCTAGGCGGACAGATTGGTCACTTATTATTTCTCGATAATTATTTACTTAATGTTAACATGAACTAGAGGGCACTAGCTACGGGCCCTACTAATTAAGGCTTCCGTCATTCATGCATATACCCTTTCCCCGCATAAGGTGAGAGATGATATTTTATTGTTTTCTATACCTTCTACCTGACCTTTTTAGTTAATCCCCTTTAGTCGCTTATCACTTCCCGTAGGATAGGTAGCCATATCTGACTTTTTTAGTTTCCAGGTTTGGATAGGCCCACGCACATCTTCCATTTAAGACCCCTAAATTGAAAGACCAATTCCCAGGTGGACTCCTCAACCCTAGCCGCTTAAGACCCAAGGAAGCAAACTATATGCGAAGGTTATTGGATTCGTACCTCCTTTGCTTTAGCACCTATCTCTATTGGGATAAAGTAGGCTAAGTTATCAAATTATTCCTGTTTAGTCCCTCTACACAAAATTACTAAACATTTACGCTTCATTATAGTCATGGGTTTATATGGTTAATAATATTTTATAGTATTAACCTACTAAGTCCAACTATATTTTACATTTTAAGCTCTATATTCATTAACATAATTAAGGAAGGTTATATCCCTTTTTCCTTAGGGCATTTATTTGATTTCTTCCCAAATTTGGACTAAGTATTTAAGCGACAATCTATATCCATTAATCCCCTTTTTGACACCCATTTTCTTTTGTTTCTATTTTTATTTCCCTTTATGACCATAATGGTTATATTCTCCCAAGGAAACCGTTTATCAATCCTAAGGTATCTACTTGTTGTACCCCAATAGGCAATTACTATTCTTATTCATTTATTTGTTTATTTATTTATTGGTTGACCGTTATATATATTTATGCACTAGGCCTCTTACATTAAGATGACTACTTGTGGATGCTGGATTTGCCGGTCGGTTCCGGGGAGACTTCTACCACGGGTTGAGCTTAACCTCGTGCCTTAGTACATTTATCGTTACACATTTGATCCCTCACATTAAGCAAACCATCTGTCGATGCTAGATATGCCAGTTGGTTCCAACAGACATATTCCACAAGTTAAGCTTAACCTCGTGTCTGAATGTTGTTTATAAATTCAAATTTCCTAGTTGGGGCTTACAACATTTATCCTAATAAATTTAGGAATTTTAATCATTTTCCTATTATATTCATTTTCCCCGATCAACATTAGTCACAACTAATTTATTTTGCGGTCCTATTTATAGCAATGAATTATGTTGATTGCTACAAATGGTCACCACAAATATATTAGTTCAATATGGATTTGATTTACATATAATTCCATAATTAAACCTTATCCAGACATTCTATACAATGTATATTTTATTGTTTTACGCAGATTTGGATGGATAATATGAATATACTTATATTTAATGTTTTTGTGTGGTCAACGTAGATATTATTTTTATTTTATTTTATTATTAGTATCATTTTCAAATTAAATGATTTGGTTTAATCAATAAACATTACTTTTTGCATTCAATCTTCCCAAAAGGTTCCAAATCTCACAAAAGAACGTTAGCCATAATCATTGTAAATAATGCCGAATTAGTTGAATTGGCATATTTTCCAAATCAGAAGAAATATATGTAAATATATAATTTGGAGTACTTGACGCAAATTACGCATAAATGTATATATTTTTGTATTTATATGAACATTTGCACCACTTTTCCTTTTTAATCCTTTTTATCGTATCTCTTGTGATTCCAAAATAATGCCCTTTTTTCAAAAGGAAGAAAACGACATATTTACAAGGATTAAGCCAAGACCCAACAATATCGAATACAACTAGGCATATTTCTTTAATATTACAATCACATAATTTACCAATTGCATCTTTTTATCCAAATTCACATACTTTATTATTCAACACTGAACTAAAGATATGGAATGTAACTACATCTAATTAATTTTTAATGGGACTGGTTTCCAATTCTACAGTGCTATGCAATAACTACTCTGTGACACCCTATGTCCGTTAATGTCACTGACTAAGAGAATGCCTTAATTTTCATGAAGCGTTATACGTAAACAGAAATAGAAACATTACAAGACAGATATAAAATAGCAGTGGAATATAAAACTTTATTAATCATAAAGCATCGTAGTTCAAAACATGGTTACATCATATGTCTGAAAAACACAAAACCCAGTGCATCATTAAAATTTCCGTCTTCTACTTAAAACATCAGAGTACAATAATAAAAGAAGCATAATCCCCAAAACATAGCCATAGTAGAGAAACATGAAATGGAGTAGTACATCTACGCAGCTCCAAGCAAGATGAAAGAAGAATATTGATAAAGCTTGAGTATTCCCACCCTGAGAACCTTAGGGGGGGGGACGAAAGAGAAAGAAGAGGAAACAAAATGGGTCAGACATAAAGTCTGGCGAGTCCAATTACTTTTAGCATATAAATAAGTAAAACTATCATGACAGGCATATAAAATGAATAAGAGAGATAACATTATAAAAGGCAGGTATGACAAGGTAAACAGGACAACATGATAGAGTATACTACGCTTCTCTAATGATTTCTCTACACCAATACTAGTATAAGCAAAATGAGACGATCCCAACAACTATAAGCTGGTAGACTTAGGCGTACTTCTAGTGAGAGGTTTAACCCCATAAAATCAACAAGAAGCCCAACATACCGGAGTTTACCTCTAAGGATAAAAACGGGTTCCTAAACTTACCAGAGTCTAGATATACCCTAATTACTACCCTAATCAATCGTCTCCTTAATCCGTAGATAACCTGTGCTGGCCCCACAGTAGGTTGTATCACTTCCTAAAATGGAAATCCTTCGTTTTCAGGATGTGCACAACCATATCTACAGGTGTCACGGCGTCTAAACCTCCTCTACCGTACCCGTGCACGCACATGACCTTGTCAGAATTCTTCGCCCACACCGTCCCCCACGTTTGGATCTCTTACAATCAGCCCAGTAAGCGTGCCCCGACTCCGACCTAGTTCGGAGTACTCGTTTGATACCTACATATGGGTTACTGACTGAAACGGGTCCCACACACAAGATGATATAAGCTTCCCCCTATGTTTGTATCCCCACTAGGTTATGCCATACCAGTGTAAAAGATCACATAACCCCACAAGTTAAGTTTATAGGCCTATATATATAAATATTACCCACCCACCCAAGATTTACTTAACCTACCCAGTGTGTCAAACAAGTTTACTTAACCCCTACTTAAGTTATATGTTCATACAATCCCTATGGATTCAACTAGGTTAAGTATTCCAATTCATTACCATATTTATTTATGGTTATAATGTGCTAGACCTCCCACATTAAGCCTACCATTTGTGGATGCTGGATATGTTGGTCGGTTCCAGGAAGACTTCTTCCACAAGTCGTACTTAACCTCGTGTCTTAGCATATCTCATGATTAAGCACTTAAACCCCTCACATTAGATCCACTACATGTGGTCGCTGGATATGCCAGTCGGTTCCGGGCAGACATCCACCACAAGTGTAATCTAACCTCGTGTCTAAGCGTTTACAGTTTCTAATTATTGTAATTCTAGTCATTTCAATTATTAACCAATTATTCCTATGTCGTTACAGGTTTTCATGCTTCTTTCCCAAGTTATGTTCATAATGAACCATATGCCCCAAATTCATATTCATATATTTCATTCAAGTTATGCCCAAATTTCCTAATACAAGTTATGCCCCAAATTTAACGTTTTCTCCTCATTCCCAATTAAATACGTTCACATATTTTAGCGGCATGCCCAGGCTCGAAGGTAGCCTGGCTATAAAAATAAAAGGGAAAAGATGAACGGAAGAGGACAAAAATGATTATACTAGCAAGGCCGACGTATAATGGTAGAAATAGGTATAAACATGTAGTGGCATAATGACAAGATATGCATATAGGAACAGATTTGATGAGCAAGTGGCAATAGAACTGATTCTAACCTAATTGGGACATCACAGCAGTCATGATAAGATCTAAACAATGAATTAGATAGCCAACTAACAACAGATCTTATTTAGCCACAAACATAATAGGAACAGGCATGATGTGATCTAAACAGTGAATTAGATCAACAAACAATGGCAGATCTGACATGATAAATAAGTATTGGTTTAGATCTAGTTCATAGTCATGTTAGAATAACTTAGATAAATAGGGTATAAATGATCTGATACGATTCAAATAGTCATAGGCATAGATCTAAGGTATAGTCATGTCAAGATATACTTTTGAAATATTTAGATCTAAAATTAACATAGACTCACTGTGATTGGATCTAAGAAAAGTAGAAAAAGGTTGCAGATGTTGAATCACATATCTCTAAACTCTAGTTGATTTCTGAAGAAAAAAGACTTGATTTAATCGGGGCAGAGGCAGTATCCAGTTCTGCATTATTTTTGGTGTGGAGAAACAAGAGAAATGAGGCCATATGTATAGCTGTCACCAAACCCTAATCTTCCCAGATCTGCCGTAGGGGGGGTCGACCCCCCTTATGGGGTCGACCCATGGGTCAACACCCCCTAATGGGGTCGACCCAGGGGTCGACACCCCTCTGATGGGGTCGACACCCCTAGGCGAGAATTTTCCCGCTCCCCCAATTTTCTGAATTTGGAACTGTTTTGAATTTTCTAGGCATATTTTATTCATATATGTTCTTCTTATGCGTATACAAACTTCAAAACTTAATAACTTCCTTATACGGTGTCTGTTTTACGTAAACCAGACATCCATTTTGACTAGAATTCCGAGACGAACGCAATGGCGCAACCCATTTCCCTTAATTCTGAATATTAGATCAATTAATCTTTAATTTATCATGTTTTAGTGCTGTTAAAATATGGGGTGTTATATTCTTCCCTACTCAAAGGATTTCGTCCTCGAAATCTCTAAGTTAAGAAGAATGTATATCTTACCATCCATCACCCATCTACTCATCAATCGATCACGAGCATCCATTGTCCTTAAAGGCTTCTGATGCTTATATGAACATATGAAAAGGTGTGTGTATATGTCCCAATACTAATGCGAAGATCGGGCGGTCTACTGAATCAATTGACCTCGTTAATGCAATGTATGTTAGTGCCATGAATCCAACATGTATGCAAATAATCCTATTATAACATGTAAGTTTTATATGTGTGCACAATCATCCGTCTAAATGCAACATCCATATGATGATACTCCTATTTTCATCCAATAAAAGAAGAAAATTGCACACATATCCATATGAAGTATGAGAGTGATTGAGCCGATGTAGTGCCTAATGTGTTATATGCATCCACGAGCAACCACTAGCAAACACTTGCGTCCACTTGTATCCGTCAAACATAACATGTCTCAAACACATGTTTACATTCATGGGATTCCTATATAAGGGTCGAAGATTCGATACTTAAATAATAGAAACAATTGTAAATAAAAGCTTTGGAAAGGAAGTTAAGACCATACCCTCGAAAAGAAGAGGGTACGAAGCGCGAATCTTGTCTTCGGTCTCCCAAGTTGCATCCTCTGGGTTATCTCCCCACTGAACCTTCATTAACTTGACTTCTCAATTGCGTAACTTCTTAACTTCTGATCCAAGAATACGGCTAGGAACTTGCCTAACTGTTGCCTCCCGTACCACCTCTACTTCCTCCAATATACTCGGCTCAACTACTTCTATGGTATCAAGCAAACATTTCCGCAAATGAGAAAAGAGGAAAACATTATGAACGACGAATAGTATCTCAGGTAGCTTTACTCTATAGGCCATTTAGTCAATCCTTTCTATTATGGGAAATGGCCATACGGATCTTGGTGCCAATTTCCCTATAGATCCAAAAAGAACCACATTCCTCAAAGGCAATACCTTAATGAAAACCATATCTCCCACATCAAACTCAATATCAGTCCTTCTTTTATCTACGTAGGACTTCTACCTATCCTAAGCTGTCTTCATTCGTCGTCTAATAAGATCAATCTTCTCGGACATTTCTCTAACCATATCTTGTCCAAGTAGAAGTCTTTCTATAGATTCCCACCAACAAGTCGTTGATCTACAGGGTCGTCCGTACAATGCTTCGAAGGGTGCCATGCTAATGCTAGCTTGATAACTGTTATTGTACGCTAACTCTACTAAAGGATGGTGCTCTTCCCAAGTCCCTCCGAAGTTTAGGATACACATCCTTAAAAAATCCTCAAGAACTCTATTCACCCTTTCCGTCTATCCATCGGTCTGAGGGTGATAAGCGGTGATAAAACACAACTGTGTACCTAATGCTTCTTGCAAGCTCCTCCAAAATACACTGGTCAAATGGGGTCACGATCATTTACGATGCTGGAAGTTACTCCATGAAGACAGACTATCTCACAAATGTAAACTGCTGTCAACTATGCTGTCATCCTCTTACTCTTAACTGGAATGAAATGAGCACTCTTAGTATGTCTATCTACTAAAACCCAAAGGCTGGTGTTGCTTTTCTTCGATCTAGGCGAACCATCTATGAAATCCATAGAGACACTCTCCCACTTCCATTGTCGAACCTCCAAAGGATGAAGTAAACCGTCGGGCTTCTTTTGCTCAGCTTTAACTTGCTGGCAAATCAAACATTGAGAAAAAACCTCCGCCAAATCTTTCTTAATCCCAGCATAAAAGAAACATCTTATCACTGGCTGGATGAATAGTCATCTTAGAATGACGGGCTTCCTCTAGAACTGTCTTCAAAAGACTCCCAATTTGGGGAACACAAAGCCTCCCATCTTATCGCAACCACCCTTTACTATCTATGGAATATCTACTGAGGTGACTAGAAGTCTCCCCTTTACTGAGCCTATCCAAGATGCGTGAAATATGTGGATCCTCTCGTTGCGAAGCTCCTATGTGATCCATAAGAGTATGTCGCACCTCCAGTGATGCAAATAAGCCAGGTAAAAACTCGGTGGAGGGTTTAAAGTCAAAAGTCGATATAAACTCCAAACTTTTCCTCTCCACAAATAGAGGATTTGAGGCCATCCTCTGCCTACTCAATGCGTCTTCCACCACATTACCCTTTCTAGGAGTATAAGTAATATCAAAGTCATAAGATGATAGGAAATCCATCCACCTTTGCTGCCTTAAATTAAGATCCTTCTGCGAAAACAAGCACTTGAGAGATTTATGATCGGTGTACAACTCAAACTCCTCTCCAAGCAAATAATGATGCCACGTCTTAAGCGCGAATACTATGGAAGCTAGCTCTAAGTCATGGGTGGGGTAGTTCTTCTCATGAACTCTTAGTTGTCTGACCCCATAACATACTACCCTTCCCTCTTGCATCAGAACTGCACCGAGCCCTGTACCACATGCATCAGTGTATACTGTAAACACTTTGCTTCCATCGAGCAAGGTCAAGACTAGGGCTATTGTCAGAGCCCTCTTTAGTCCTTGGAAAGCAATATCACAATCCAAATCCAATGATAACGTGAAATTCTTCTTTGTCATCTTTGTGAGTGGGGCTGATATCTTTGCGAAGTCCTTAATGAACTTCCTATAATAGCCTACCAATCCAAGAAAGCTTCTCATTTCCGTTGCATTCTTAGTAATTTACCAATTTCGAACTACAACCACCTTTATGGAATCTACTGCTATCCCATCTTTAGAGACCACATGCCCTAGAAATCTCAACTCTTTTCTCCTAAAATGTCATTTGGAGAATTTTTCCTTAAGCTGATGTGCACACTGAGTTTTCAAAACTTCTCTCAAATGTTGAGCATGCTCTTCCTCGCTCTTTGAGAAGATCAAGATATCATCAATAAAGACCATGACGAACTTATTTAGAAACTCCCGAAACACCCTACTCATCAGATTAACAAAACTGGTGGGTTCACTCGTCAACCCAAAAGGCATAATGAGCCATTCAAAGAAACCATCTAGATTTCTAAAAGCAGTCTTGTCTATACTGTCCTTGGCCACCTTCAACTGATGAAACCCCGTGGCCAGTTCTAACTGGGAGAAAACAGATGTACCAATCAGCTGGTCAAACAGATCATCTATCCTTGGGAGTGGGTGCATGTTCTTCTTTGTGAGCTTATTCAACTCTTTATATTCTACACATAAGAGAAGTGAACCATCCGCCTTAGTTGCGAATACCACCGAAGCACCACCTTCGGATATGCTTCGCCTAATAAACCCTTTATCAAGTAGCTCCCATACTTGCTTGCTGAGCTCCCTTCTTTCCCTTGGAGCCAAATAGCGCACAGGCAATGCAACTAGCTTTGCATTGTCCACCAAGTACATATAAAAATTGATCTCGCGCCTTTGAGGTAAGCCCCGTACCTTATCAAAAACATCAGGTTACTCATGGACTACCGGTACAGATTGCAGATCATCAATAGATGCGTCAAGAGACTCTAGAAAACTAAGCATGACAGACCCCCTACTATAATCCTTGCATCTAAATATGGTATGATGGATGTGGATGGAGTGGAAATGAATGCTTTATAGTCAAGAACGACTATTTTATTCTTTGAGATTTTCTCTTTATTGCATTTTTTCTTTTTTCTCTTTTTTTCAGTTTTTATCTCTTTTTTTATTTTATTTTCTATCTCTTTTTTTTCATAAATTCATGAAGAATGATGAGTGGAGATGGAATGGAACGGTACCGTGTATTATCTCGTTTGATTCCTCCTCTACTAAGCGAATCATAACCAACACTTCATGAAAGGAAAGTTTTATGCCCTAGTTACTCCACTTCTATAACCCTAATTCAGCACACAAGTTTGAATTGATGTTATATGAAAAGGTGAAAGAAAATATAAGAAAAATTTCGTAAGATAGTTAACCCAAATAAAATAAGATGTGGTATACGGTTATCCTTCCTTAAAACAAGTACAGAGTAAGTAGTGCAATATTGGTATAAAAAGTGATGTTTATTAACCTTAGAAAATAAATCAGTACAAAGGTTCTTATGTATACCAATATAAGAAGAACTTCTCGAAACATGGATGTAAATCGACTAGAACTTGGGTTTGAATAATGTGGGGTATCGAAGAAGAACGCCACAATGAGTCATTTCTCCTTAAGTGGGCCAAGTGGATTTTAGAACTTACAAGTTTAAAACTTTGAAAAAAAAATATTATGCATGAAAACGAACTCAGAAAATCTAGCAAATGCAGATGCAAAATCATTTTTATTAGACTTTTTTATGATTTTTTTACTTGCACATTGTGATAATCCGAAATCCGAAAGACCAATTTTTTTTTCAAAATTCCAATCTATAGAAACTCAGATTGGTTTGCTCTGGTATCATGCAGAAAAGACAGAGATATAAAACATGTCAGAGCTCAGAAAATATCTCACAGCGGATGGGTAAAATATAGTATAATCAAAACATAGCCTTACCGTATTATTAATTCTCACTACAACAAAAAACACTTTTCGCAATAGGCAATATCTGTTGCAGTAGACCAACTGCAATAGACCCGCGCCTATTGGTATAGCCGAAGTTGTAAAAATTTCGCAATATTTTCCGCCTATTGCAATAAGATGTTGCGGTATACTTTTTTGCAGCAGGCTTTTGCTGTTGCAACAGATACGTTTTGCAACGATTATCTCCTATTGCAGTAGATTTTTTGCAACATGCTTTTGTTGTTGCAACAGATTCTTTTGCAATAGTATATGCCCGTTGTAATAGATTAATAAATCTGTAAAAAAAAAATTACAGCTTATAGATACTACAAAGTAAATGTATTCGTTTTAGTAGTAGTGTGTCACAGAATAAAATAAACAAATAAAAAATTTATTTTAACAAAATTTTAATAGTACAAACAATTACAACAGAAATTTCTATAATTTTTATATGCCATTCATGTATAACAATTTCTTCTCTCATACAACACATTTTTTCGATTTGAGTTTTTCTAATCATATTTCTACTCTATCATACATATACTATAACAAGAGAATAAATATCATCAGTTCACTAGAATAAATCTGTAGTTTATGCTCCAAGTTATCTATCAATCATGAACAAGCACATGCCTATGCTGGAATATGTATGTCATTCTAGCGAACTCTACATCAAATAAAAACCTAGAACTGACAACACATTTGTGCTTCCTTGCAACCCATTGATGTGCAATACTGCAAAATCCAACTTTTTTAACTGACTTGCCTCAACAAATCTATGATGATTTCTTAACAAAAAAAAAGAAAGTAAATTACCTAGCGGGGACAAAAATCAATTTCAGTGAACTTTTCAATCTTGTACAGAAGAATGTTGTTGCTAACAAAAACGATCATCATTTTCATAAAGAATGCACATTTCGCAGAAGCACCAGCAAACCTCCAAGCAATGCTTCAGAATATGAGTGCACCTTGATTAAACATATGTAGTCAAGCAAACACATAAACATATATAATGATTAAACATATGTAGTTAAACAAAAACAAATATGCATTTACTCTATGCAAGTAAAAAAAATACCTGTCCATAGGCAAAAATCGAACTGTTAAAACCAGCCAAACAGTTTCCATCAAAGGAAGCCCAACAAGTTTTACTACATTATAAAATAAAACCAACCATACCTCCTGTAACATCCCGTATTTTTACGGTATAATAATTAATTAATTTAATTATTTAAATAGTGATTTAGAGATTTAAGGTGGATCGATCAAACCAATGGCATAACATTTCTAAGGTCATTCATTTTAAAACATTAGTCAAGGTATAAACTCTAACTGGTGATTCTTTTCAGTATTGTTGAACTTTGAAAAATTCAACTGGTTGGAGGGAATAACTAAATGATATTTGGTAATCCAACGTACATACTGCCGCTACCCTTAAAAATGTGTCTTATTTCATTTAATGCAACACATGCAATTTCTTATTTGTTAGGCGTACTCATGGTGGTATTTAGGTAGAAAAGAAACGCCTCTGGTATAAGCAGTGAAGTGAACGTTTATTGTTTATGTTTCATGTCCAATATTATTTGAAAAACTAGTTAACCACTTAAGCCATGCATAGAAGAAATTCCAGTTCGTCAGCCTTATACGTGTTATAATTAGCCTCAGTTGAAAAATAAGCATCATCGCCGCCTTTGACATCTGAAGTATCAATGTTGAATCCTTCTTATTCAAGTCCAATATCTATTATATCGTTATTCTCCTAATGATTTCACATTAGGAAAAGGGTATACTTAATTTGAATTGATAATATGAACATGGAATGGTTCATAATTGTAATTGGACGAAAGTGTAGTACACTTATGTTTGAAATGTGATGCACCTGTTTGGTCTTGATGCCATTCTTGTTTACATGAATGTCGTAACTATTATAATAATAAATATAAGGGTTTCTACGCTGCTAAGACTTCGTACACGAGTTTCTTCCAACGTAGTGTATTTTCACATCATAGGGCACCTTAAAAACTAGCACATCGCTTATTTCTTAGTGCTTAAGTCTTCTCCTATGTAAATAAATACACAACTCCACTTCTCTCGATTGGTTTCTCGGGTAACTCCATAAATCAAAACACAATCCTATTCTCAACCGAAAATCACCAAATAGGACGCGTCGAGGTCCTCAAACCAAGGGCTTTGAACCTGCATGATTTTTGAAACATTCGACGTGCTTTCCTGCTTCCATGGGTTTTATATGCAATGATTTATGCTTCGAATAGTTAGAAAATTGGAGGTTTTATTTTCGATTTCGATTCTGTTTTAGTTTCCTGGTAGTTTGACGTTTAAATAGGTGGAGTTTGGAAGAATTTGGCCATGAGAATTTTCACGCCTGTAACTTGAACTACAAGGGTCAGTCACCCACCACAACTGATTCCAGAAAAGCGGAGTGAAGGAAAAAGGAGTGTTCAAGGGAAGACTGAGAGGAGAAGCAAATGATGTAGTCGTTGAAGTATTGGGGGAGTGATGGTTATGCGAATTCGCGGCCATGGCATGGGTATATACTAGAGCGGCAAACTGATGAAGGAGCAGTAGCTTATTTTGGTTTTGGAAGATCATAAAGTAAAGAAGGAGAAATAGAGATTGTAAAAGTCGGCAATGGTGTTATATTGGGTTCGAATACTGGTATATAAATTGGGGTAGAAGATTTATGGAAACGGGTAGAAGCAGCTTGTAATAAACGATGTGAGGATGGATTCAATTTTTGAATATGGAAATGATGGTGGAGTTGAAATAGTTGGGGGTGTGAATGTATTGGCAGTTAGTTTGTGAGGGAGAGAGTTGGCTTACGTGAGTGTTACGCTCTGTTGTTTAGGGTATGTTGGGAACAGAGGCGATGTGAATGCTTTGATGTATACTGTTGTGTAGAAAGTGGATTCAAAGTATGTTTTCATTGTTGTTGTTGCCTGGGAGAAAATCAAAAGAAGGCGATAACATGATTTTGGCAAGTCGAGTTGCTGGGTTTTGGCAAATCGAAGGAAAGAGGTATTGCGTGTAATGGGATGAAGTGTTGTAGCAAGATGGTTGTTAGGTGAAGAAGTGGTCTTACATATGAGAGAAGCAATGACCAAATATTTTTATAAGCTACCCGGGATTACATTGATTGTCCATCATCTCAGAAGAAAATAAGAGTTGAGCTTTAAGGAGGAATATGTCAGTGAAGAGATACAGTTTAAACTGCAGGAAAAGCTTCTGCATCAATAAGCCGTATTTATAAAAAGTTAATTAGTTTAAAATTTATAATAATAATAACTAGTGAAGGTAGTAACTAATTTAAATTGAATTAAGCTCGTAATAACAATATCTTTATCATACGTTAGAAGAATGGGACGAAACTGGAACTGTTCGAATCATATTGAAGGAGGCTACACTATCGAGCTGGTCCGAAAAGATTCAACGCTAATTGGGATTTATATAATTTCAAACATCCATTTGAAATTTGTATAAATCAAACAGAATCATCAACTACAATCGAAGTGAGTAAATCTCACTAACTCTACACAGTACATTTTATAACGTATATTTAGAACTGATAAATGTTGGTTGATTTCTGTGTGTTGACTATTTGGATGAACTGCTAATTAATTGGTTGAAATTATAGATAATGATATATATATATAAAAATCGTTAATCAAATATTGATTCTGTTTATCAGAATATTTCATATTGAAATGAAATCGATGTTATTTATATTGTTTAACATCTGTGATGTAGGGAAACAGGTTGGAGGGATCCAACTGGATTCCTCAATATTTATAATACTGTTTGTTTTCATATATTGTGGTATATGATGTGATATATAATCTGTGATTGATTATGATGACACTAGTCATGTTATTTGGTATTTTAAATACCATATGAATTACTGGAATGTATAAAAGGAAATTTTTAAAGTGAATATTGAAAATGAAATACTTTTATGTAGAATAAATAGAATTATATAAAAGGATTTATATAAAATAAATAGAATTATATAAAAGGGATTTATATAAAATAAATAGAATTATATGAAGGGAATTTTAATTTAGATTTTTAGTGTTAGAAATAAAAAAAAAAAGATTTGTATAAATAATTCTATAATTAGAAGTATAAATAGAAATTGGATTTGGGATATCATTTTAAATACGAAATCAAACTGTTTTGATTGCAAAGAAGAAATATTATTTACATTTAATGTGAATAAAGGACTTACGTAAATATTTTGCAAATAAAATATTTTTAAAGGAAATTGGGTTTGAAATAGGAATTAAAATGGAGTTAAAGGAATTAGAAACTGACTGGAGATTAGTTAAATTGAACAGCTGTCTGGGTATTGATCAGATAGTTGGTTTCCGCCTTTAGGGTTAATACGTAGGGGGTTGTTCTCTTACTAGTTTACAGTTAGAGACTGATATTTGTGAAAAGATAGTGATGCGTGAATCAGAAATGGAAACGTTTACCAAAGTTAATAACGTATATTTTCTAAAATTAGAAAATAATGATTCGATGAATATATGGAAACGAGAAATGGGGAAATGAATAAATGTTGATTGATGATTGATCGATAGAATTTCCATTTGGAAATAATATCATTGTTTTCACACATGTTTTTCTTTTATAGTTAAATCACCGACTATCAAAGTTCTTGAAAATTTTTCCGTCGTCGATATGGAGAGACCGGGTTCAGATTCATTATCTGAAAATCAGTCTGTATGGGCGTTAGCGTTGCGATCAAATATGATGAAGATAGTTGAAGATAGATTTATGCAAGGGCTGTCCTGTTTACATAATAGTACCTTCGGTCTGTCGAGTCCCAGGATGACCTGTATGGAAGAATGTCTGAGAGAGTATTTTCACTAGATCGCGTAAATCGATCTCTTCAAACGTATTTACATTTGGTGGAAGAGGAATTCGTTTCTCTTAGCTGTATACCCGTGGTATGTTTGGAGAAATCAATTTGTGATTTGGCGGGTATGACGATGTGACATTCAAAGTGAATAAATGTGTGATCTGTCAGAGATAAGCGTGGCCTCTAGCCTCACAACCAGGAAATGGTATAAAATCGGGTTGGTCGCATGGCTAAGTGGTTAGCTGCCAAGTAGGGTGTATTGTCACCTGATCTAGAGTTTTATTTACTTCTATTATCTATTTCGATGCTGTCCCTTTCAGAAAACGGTTGCTGATCCCAACCGTTGGTGATAATACATTCAGTACACTCAAGCGAAATGAGTGACCGGTTATGTTTAGCCTAGGTTACAAGATGTTCTTATTGAATCCGGTGTATTTCTCTTTAGAGATACACTATCGAAAGGTGGTCCCATACCGTGCTATTCGGAATTCATTACCCAATAAGCGCCTGCGGTTTTTGATTATATATTATGTATGTGGAACGTGAGATGAAAGTGTTCTGCTAGATGATTGTCATATTGTGATTGATAAACACTATTGTAATATCCAAAGAATTTTGATATAAAAGATCATTATTTCTTGCAAAAGGGTTTTGAATGATAAATCAAGTGTTTTGTATTCTCATAAGCGAAAAACCCGTTCCATGTTATAAGACGTGGCCCTATGAGATATCGTTTAATTTCTCAAATTGTTTTAAATCGGTTACTCACACCAGTCCTATGACTAACCCAGAGTTTATTTTGTTTTGTTTTCCCTAAACTCTTGGGTGCCCAATTTTGTACGGGCAGTCAAGTAGTCAGGATTTACAGATACTGGGAGAGCTGGAGCAGGAGGCTTCAGGATTTTATAGCAATTGTTTATTTCCACTGTGTTGTAAGTGTTGTACTCGTATAAATGTTATTGTATACATATACTGGTTTTATTTCAAAGTTATGTTATATTTTATTCGTTCCGCTGTGAGATTCGTGTTACTCTGATTCTGTTGTTGTGATCTTCTTCTTCTTCTATTCTAATTTTCTATCTTATCAATTCTCACCCTCTAACTTCTTTCTATTAACTATCTGGTATTTCCGATGCTTGGATAGTCGACACTAAGTTTATGTCGATAACCAAGGTCGCAAATTCCCTGGGTCGTTATAGTGGTATCAGAGCTGAAGGTTAAGTAATTACCTTGGCTCTGTGGCGTGACTCAATAGAGATAGGGTTAACAATACCCTAGATTGAGTTTGATTGTATATATATGAGCGCGTATTTATTATTTAATATAAAATGGTTTTATATTGTGGAGATTTATTAGTTGAGTTGTTTATGAGTTCTGGTCCATTAGTTTGATCCACTGTATCGGTAGGAGTTTATAAATACTCGAATACGATGAACCGACATGGTATGTTTTGGAAAGAGGGTAAATGAAATAATTTTACCTTAAATATATATGTAGCTTGGAATTAGTATAGTATATTGGACGTGTTGGTTGTTGTTATAATCGAATAATTGGAATGATTATAATTGGAATGATTATAAATAACTAATTAGAATTCATATAAGTGAAATATATGAAATCAGATGGATTAAATCCGGAATTTAAATCAGAATTAAAATTACAACTCTGGAAATTAGAAAAAGTGTTTGTAAATGGATTTGGATTAAATATATGGGAATTTTAAAATCTTGGGAGATTTTAAATTGTTTGACAAACATTGAGGTGGTATTTTGGAATTGATTTCAAAATGGAGGTGTTTAAAAATATGAGTTTTGAAAAGTGATATAGTATTGAACTCACTTTGGTCACTAGAAAATAATTCCGATGATGACTACGCAGCATCATCGGTGTTCATTTTCGAGTTTCTAAGTGAGGGATTACTATCAAAGATTTTGTTATTGAATTGTTTTGAGAAAAGCTAGTTGTTTTGAATTCTGAAAAGGAATATTTGATTTTTGAAATGGGTAAGTTATTTAAAACTCCCAGGAAGAGACTGTTTGAATTAAAAACAAATTTAAATAGAAATTTGTGAAAGCAAATTGAAATTGATTTAAAGCCAGAAGTGGAAATTAAATAGAAATCTTCGAAAGCAAATTGGAATTAAAATATAACCAAGGGGTAATTCAAATTGAATTGGGTTTGAATGATATCGAGGCAAATTGGATTTGTGGGATAAGGAGTTGAAATAGATTTGGTTTCGTAAATTAAGAATTGAAATCGATAATGGAACTCGAGTTGGAAATGAGTTTTGGTTTGGATATAAGTGAATAGCTGCGTTGAGGATAAATCGATTGGGACGACATTGCTATTTGCAGAATTGATAACAGATGGAAAGGATATAATGATACGCTCGACAAAAAGGTAAAAGTTTATTTTTATATTGGGTATGAGATTTTTACGAGTCGAACTGGCAAGCCATTTGGCAGTTTGATTTTCTTTTGATTGGAGAAGGCATAGAGAGGCGAGTTGTAGTTGTACCGATTGAGCCGTACAAAGGAGGAGCTGGCGAAATTTTTTGGAAATTTATAGTGTTAGAAAATTTTTAGGATTTCGGAAAATTTTTATTTATAAGAATGAATTAATATTTAACTAAAATTTATTAGTTCAGTTGAAACTGAAATTTAAGTAGTAAACAAATAATTTTTAACTCAGTTAATAGGGTTTGTTTTCTACCTTTGCAATTTCGAGGATGAAATTATTTTAAGGGGGGAATAATGTAACATCCCGTATTTTTACGGCATAATAATTAATTAATTTAATTATTTAAATAGTGATTTAGAGATTTAAGGTGGATCACTCGAACCAGTGGCATAGCATTTCTAAGGTCGTTCATTTTAAAACATTAGTCAAGGTATAAACTCTAACTGGTGATTCTTATCGGTACAAAATTCGACAGGTTGAAGGAAATAACGAAATGATATTTTGTAATCCAACGTACATACTTCCTCTACCCTTAAAAATGTGTCTTATCTCATTTAATGCAACACACGCAGTTTCTTATTTGTTAGGCGTACTCATGGTGGTATTTAGGTAGAAAAGAAACGCCTCTAGTATAAGCAATCAAGTGAACATTTACTGTTCATGTTTCATGCCCAATATTATTTGAATAACAAATTAACCACTTAAGCCATGCATAGAAGTGATTCCATTAACATCAGCCTTATACGTGTTATAATTAGCCTCGGTTGAAAAATAAGCATCCTCGCCGCCTTTGACATCTGAAGTATCAATGTTGAATCCTTCTTATTCAAGTCTGATATCTATTATATCGTTATTCTCCTGATTATTTCACATTAGGAAGAGGGTATACTTAATTTGAATTGATAATATGAACATGGAATGGTTCATAATTGTAATTGGATGAAAGTGTAGTACACTTATGTTTGAAATGTGATGCACCTGTTTGGTCTTGATGCCATTCCTGTTTACACGAATGTCATAACTATTATAATAATAAATACAAGGGTTTCTTCACTACTAAGACTTCGTAAATGGTCTCTTCCAACGCAATGTATTTTCACATCCTAGGGTACCCTAAAAACTAGCCTATCGTTTATTTCTTAGTGCTTAAGTCTTCTCCTATGTAAATAAATACACAGCTCAGTTCTCTCGATTGGTTTTTCAGATAACTCCATAAATCAAAACACAATCCTATTCTCAACTAAAAATCACCAAATAAGATGCGTCGAGGTCATCAAACCAAGGGCTTTGAACCTGTATGAATTTTTGAAACATTCGACGTTATTTCCTGCTTCCGTGGTTTTTATATACAGTGATTTCGGGTTCGAATAGTTATGTAATACCCCACATCCGTTAACGTCACTTACAAAAGGAATGCATTAAGTTTCGTGGAACATTATAAGTAAACAGAATGGAATATTACAAGACGGATAAAGTACTACTTGAAAATTTTATGACTTTATTACAGCGGAAACTGAAATAGGTTTGGTTACACCTTCAAAACAATAAAATCAAGTATATAATATCAGTCTTGTACAAAAGCCTTCAGAGTACAAAATTTTAAAGCCATAATCCCCAACAGAAAATTCCATAAGCAGAATCAAAGCCAAGCAATACATCTTTCAACATCAAGCTGGAAGAAAGAGACATCTGAACTAAGCTTGAGTTTTCCTCCCTGAGAACCCGGGGGGAAACGGAAGAAAAGAGATAAAACAAACTAGGTCAGACATTAGTCTGGTGAGTCTAGTAACTTTAACAATATAATAATTAAAGTAACAGGAAGAAACATAAACTAGAAAGTAAGAAATGATTGTACATAAGCATGCATGACAAGGTAGGCAAGATGAATAGGATAAACTTTGATTGCGCTTCTAATCACTATAGGGTAATTACTACACTGCACCAATGCTAAATATATTGCACCGTTACTAGTTCCATACTGAATGTTGATCCCAACCCCGCAATTGGTAGCCCTCAGGTGTAACATCTAGTAAGAGGCATCTACCCAATACAATCCTTGACAACCTACTTGCCCATAATAGATACTAGATGTCCCCATACTACCCCTAATCGATCATCTCCCTAACTCGCATGTATTTATTACTTGTGTCATTCGGCCCCGCTTGTTTGTAGGTACCTGTGCTGGTCCCACCATGGGGTGTATCAATCCCTATAATGGCGACCCGACACAATTCAAGATGCACAGTGTATGACTACTGATGCCCAGTGCCTGTTTTTCCACTCCAGAGCACGTGCACACCCGTACTCCGTCGAAATCTACACTGACGCATCACCCGCCGCTACTTTGACCGCTTATAATCAGCCCAGTAATCGTGCCCCACCCTGCCTAGTTCAGGGAACCGTGATACATCTATGGGGGTTACTGCTGAAATGGGTCCCCATTATTAGGATTTCCTAACCAACATGTTATAATGGCTAAGTGTTCTCAATTTAACCTAACCCCACCCATTTATTTAGTTAACATGTTGTATTGGTTAAGTGTCGCCTATCCATATGTCACTTAACCTCCCCACTGATTCACGCATGTTTATTTAACGGTTAAGTTTGTGGGCCTATATATACTAATATTACCCACCGACCCAAGATTTACTTAATCCCTTTACTTATCAAGTCCATATGTATTATTGGTTAAGCTTGCCTTAACCCTTTCCACTTTGTTCATGTAATATTGGTTAAGTTGTCCTTTTATCCATGTTAACTTAACCCTACCCACCTAACTCGTTTAGGAATCATATTCAACATTAATTAGTTATTAATGCACAGACCTCTCACATTAAGTCGATCACTTGTAGCCGCTGGATATGCTGGGCGGTTCCGGGTAGACTTCCACCACAAGCCAGATTTAACCTCATGCCCAAGCAACTAATTTATGCCTTTGACCTCTCTCATTATATTGTCGTTTGCGGTTGCTGGATATGCCGGGCGGTTCCAGGCAGTCTTATACCGCAAACCAAGTCTAACCTCGTGTCTTGGGCGTTTATCTTTTAGCCAATTTACATATTTACTGTCCAAGTCTAGATTTATATGTAAATTATCCATAAGTGTTGTCAATTCAAGCTATGCCACATTTACTTGTTACGCCCAAAATTACTTAATTAAGTTATACCCAATTCCCCGCGTTTCAATCGCACGTACAACAAGGTACAAAAATAAAAAGGAGAGGGATAGAGGAGAAAGACAAGAATTGACATAAGGAACAAAATAGGCGTGTAAAGGTGTACCCAACTCAAGAATCATGTTTCCAATAGACATGTTCTACATTAACAATAAGTATGGCTAAACTGAGCAAGTTACATCATAGGCATAAAGATTCGATAGAATTGAACATAAAAGAATCACCAATTTGGTGTACAACATGATAGGTTCCATCACAACAGTCTCATAGGCATAGGTAATTCAGTTTTCACAAAAAGGATGAGCATGAATCAGAATTGATTATCTTACAATTAGACACAGTTCTAGATTTGATTCATTACAAGTCATGATTCCTATTACATGTTCCAAATCTGAGAAATAACTGAACTTACCAAATTATCACAAGTTTACACCCCAAACCCATTTACGACAAGTCTCATGTTTACTCATTGTATACAATTTTTCCTAAACCATAGCCATCATCAATTTATGCCTTTTTACAAATCACATGTTATTCGACATTTCCCAAACTTTTTCCCCCATCATTCAAGCGTTATACGCATGCGAATTTCGCATAATATGTTAGGCTCGAAGTTAGCCTAACTCATAAAAAAGAAAAAGGAAAAAGGAAGAGGGAAGAGAATCATGGTATCAAAATAGGCATAAATATACAAGCACGAACAGGCACTAACTGATAGAATTGATCAGAAAAGCATAGGCTATGAACCAAAAACGATGACAACTTGCAAATTTGATAAGATAGGCATAATCATATGATCACCATTTACAACTTATCATAATTACTTTAGTTTAATTATCTTGTGAAAGCTACATGAACTCACAGAGATTAAGAAAGAAGAGAAGGTCTGGAATCTGATTTCTGAAGTTGATAAGATAATCCGTTGATGTAGGCTTTGATCTTTCTCTTTTATATTGAATTTGATTAGTTAAGGTGGTGGCTAGGTTAGCTTAGAGATGGACAACATGACGACTTCATATAATAGGGTTATGAGGTTTAGGGTTTACGTTTGATGTGATTATATAGAAGTTTAGAATTAACATGAGCCTTTAGATAAACCTAGGATCCACCCAAACATTCCAGTCCAAGAAAATGCGTCATCAGGCCAATCAAAAGTCGCCACGTAGCCCTACGACTCAGAAAATTGTCACTGTCCAGAACAGTCAGTAGGGGTCGACCCCTACAGGGGGGTTGGCACCTATGTCGACACCCCTATGGGGGGTCGACACCAGTGTTGACACCCCTTAAGTGGGGTCGACACCCTCTGGCGGAAATTTTCCCGCCCACTTCTTTTCGCTGGTTTGAATTCTAATTTCGATTTATTAATTATTTATTTAATTCTGATTTAAATTTAAATCTTCTAAGCTCCATAACTTCTTCATACGGAGCACGATTTATGCAAACTCAGACTCTATCTCAAGCAGAATTACGAGACGAACGCAATGGAGTAACCCGCTTCCCTTAATTCGTCTTCTAAAAACTAAGTGTTCTTAATTTTTTTGATTTTAATATTTTAAAATTACGGGGTGTTACAAGTTAGAAAACCGGAGGTGTTATTTTTGATTTTGATACTGTTTAGGATTCTTGGTAGTTTGATGTTTAAAGGGTGGAGTTTGGAAGATTTTGGCCACTAGAATTTTTGCGCCTGTAGCGTGAACTACATGGGTCAGGCTCCCATCGCAACTGATTCCAAAAAAGCGGAGTGAAGGAAAAAGGAGTGTTCAAGGGAAGACTGAGAGGAGAAGCAAATGATGCTGTAACAACCCGTATTTTAATAACATGTTAATACCATAAATCAAGCCAGAATTAATTTTTAAAATAAGAATCAAGGGAAACGGGTTGCGCCATTGCGTTCGTCTCGAAATTCTACTTGGCAACGAGTCCGGGTTTTCGAAAATCGGAGTCCGTATGAGGGAGATATGACCCTCCGAATTTTCAGAAATTTCTAGAAACCAAAGCAGCTCGAAATTTGAATTCGAAATTCGAATTCAAAACCCAAAACAAGCTAGGCGGGAAATTTCCCGCCCAGGGACCAGGTCGACCTGGGGGTCGACCATAGTGTCGACCTCCCAGGGACCAGGTCGACCATAGTGTCGACCTGGGGGTCGATCTGTCTCCCGAACCCACTTTTTGATCCTGATGCATTCTGATGTATTTAGACTCGGTTTCTATCCAGATTCATCTGCCTAATCCTATTTAAACAGCCTCCTAGCCTCATTCTCTTTGCGCCATTCTTCTCTAACCTTATGCTGCACAAACTCTTGATGATCATGGCTTCTTCTTCTTCCTCTAAATTAAATTAAATTAAATTAAAACGTGAAGATTATTTCTTGAAGACTACGGCTAGGAATTGGGGATTTGCTTCTACAATCAAAGCAAGATTCAGCGATTCAACAGTTCAACGACTAATTTCTAGACTTGACTTCTGCATCTAAATTTCTTAGACCACGATCTATAAGTTCCAGTAACTTTTAGATAAAAAAATATAAACTTAATATGGGCATGTTATAAATTGGAATTAATCTATGTATGATTCATATATATTCTTGTTCATCTTGGATCTTGACTTTTGGGAATATTGCCTATGACGTTGAAACTATTGTTAATGACATAAGACTATGCCTATGCCTATGACTATGAACATAAAACTATGCATATGCCTACGACTATGAACATGAGACTATACCTATGCCTATGACTGTGAACATAAGACTGTTGCCTATGACTATGATAAGGACAGTTATGGCTAATCACCTATGATTCATGACCATGAGGTTATTGCCTAGGATTATGACTATGAAATTGGATCTAAGCTTAATTTTCTATTCAGACCTATTTTCTTTATTTATCCTTGGATCTTGGTTTTGGGGATTTTTCTATTTAAGTTAGATCTATCCATATTCTTGAACCTAGATTATTATTCAAAACTTTTCGTGTTCATAATGTTAAGCCTGCGATGTTTTAATCAATTCATTCAGTTATGTCATGCCTTGGAAATAAATTGATAATAGAACAATGTTTATTATGTTATATGTGGAATTGAATGATATTGATCTATGCCTGTGGTTCTATTTTATTATCATGTTGAATTGGGAATCAATGAATAAGTCTATTCATATGAACTTGGAGTATAACCTGTTATGACAAGTTGGGTAGTTTATCATGTTATGCAAGTTTTAGGTTGTGAAATCATATCACATATGTGACCAAATGTTAGATCTACATGTTTATGTGTATATGTTAAACCTATGTCATATTTCAACCTCACACTTATTCATATGTTCGTGATTGATTTGCAAGTTCACATATATGTAAGCTGATTTAGTCTATGTTGCAAATTCACATATATGTATGTTGATTTAGTCTATGTTGCAAGTTCACACCTATGTTGTTCATGTTGATTATTTTGCAAGTACACACCTATGGTGTTCACATTGACTATGCCAAGAATGCCAAGTTTACACCTATGTCATGTTTATGTTAATGAATTTCTTTATGCAAATTTTGTGTATGTTAAATTAGGCTAAGTTTTTAGCCTAATATTATATGTCAAAAATCATGCGGACGGAAAATTAGGCTAATGTTGTTAGCCTAATATTTAGATGGGGTAATGTTGGGAAAAATTGGTAATTATAGGAAACTTGGCATGAAAATTATCCTTGAAACTTGACATGAATCTTGAACATGGACATGACACTAAAATGAACATGAAAATGGCCAACTCGAGGTTGGGTTGAGTTTGCAGTGTAATTCTTCCCGGAACCGCCCGGCAAATCCATTTACTGCAAATAATAGGATCCAATGTGGGTATTTGGTTATATCACGCTTGAAAACCCGAGGTTAGACTGAGTTGTGGTGTAAATCTGCCAGGAACCGCCCGGCATATCCAGTGACCACAACAACAGGTCTGATGTGAGAGGTTGGGGTGCATTAAGGAATTAATGCCACATGATAGGGTTAAGTCATGAACATGAAAGACAACACTTAACCAACTTAACACATGATTCATAGGGTTAAGTCATGAACTTGAAGGACAACACTTAACCAACTTGACATGCTAGACTGATAGGGGTTAAGTCACGAATTTAAATGACAACACTTAACCTATTGGACGGAAACCCTAGTTACGCGGTCCATTTCAATAGTAACCCACTAGATATATCATGGTACCTTGGAACTAGGTAGGGTAGGGCACGATTACTGGGCTGATTGTAAGCGACCAGATATACGGCTTTATTGGTGCGCCAGTGTAGGTTCAGGCCGTCTATGTTCGTTCACGTGGTCTGGAGTTGAAAAAGCAGGCACTGGACATCAGTAGGTTTATCTGTGCATTCTTGATTCGTGGCGGTGGTTGGCACCATAGGGCTTGATACACCCTATGGTGGACCTAGCACAGGTGACTACACTCGTGATAGGGCCGTATGACACAGACACACGACGAGCTAGAACTTGTAGGGAGCCGATCGATTAGTGGATCATTCCGTTGGACCTAGTAATGGGTCATTTCATGATATTGGGCCAAGGGAACATTTCATGATTAATATAAGACATGGGTTTGGGATTCTAGTACAGTTGATGCAGCGAACCTTGAATATGTGATGCTATACTTGATTATACTTGAATTATCATGCTATCTTAGCCCATCTTGCCAATCTTGACAGCATCCTTATGTTTACTTTCAGTTTATACATGTCATGTTACCTTTACCTGTTTTTATGCTGAAAGTCACTTGGACTTACCAGTCTTTATGACTGACCCATTTTCTTTTGCCTCTTTTTCTTTCGTTCCCCCCTCCACCCCAGGTTCTCAGGGAGGAAACTCTAGCACTTAGCTTGGATTTCGCTTGCTTTCGGTTCCGCTCATGTACGGTTTGATCTTAAGCTATGCTATGGCTGCATTTTTGCTACCCTTGGGGAATTAAGCTACTTTTGATGTTTATAGTTTATGCTTCTTTATTTATGCAAGACAGAATTTGTTGTAATGAAAAATAATGACCTTGACTATTTGATGTAAAAGGTTTTGACTCTTTTTGGAAGTAATGAAATTTATCTTTTGATTCTTCTGCTATTTTATCTATGTTCTGTCTTGTAATATTTCTATGTTTGTTTACCTCGATAACGCTCCTCCAAAACTAGTGCATTCCCTTTGTGAGTGACCCTAGTGGAGGTGGGGTGTTACATTTGGTATCAGAGCATAAGGTTACCAGACTGGGAAAAAGTTTTTAGAAAACCTTCTAAAACTATTTTCAAAATCGTTTACAAAGAAGCATTTTTCAAGAAAAGTCTTGTTTTCTTTAAAGGCTATTCCAAAAGCCATTAGCACTATCCTTTGTTTCCTCGTTTGAATCTCTTCTTTTCCATTTCAGCATGTCTGGGAATCCTAACTTTCCAGAGGGCGTGCCAATACCTGGCTGGGTCAGGAGGTACTTACAGGCTAGGGCCAACGATGCAGGCCCAGCAGATATTCCTCCTCCAGCTGCAGTGATTCCTCCTCCTCCCCCTCCTTGTGCAATTGCTTTCTCAAAGATCTGTAAAGATTTTAGGGCCATGGGTGGAAAGGATTTCAAGGGAACTGAATCATTCGTAGAAGCGAGAAACTGGCTCAAAGAAACTGAGGATCTGTTCGTTATCTTCGAGGTGGACGATAGGCAGAAGGCACAGTTGGCGGTATGGTTGCTCTAAGACGAAGCTTCCTATTGGTGGGAAGTCACTAACGCTGAGAGGCCGGTTGAAACATGGATGGATTTCAGAACAAGGTTTGAGATGAAATTCCTCTCGCAAGCTGAACGAAGTTTACAGCTGGAAAAGTTCTTATCTCTTAAGCAAGGAAGTATGACGGTCAAGGAGTACGTCAATCAATTCAATCAGCTGGCTCGATTTGGACTGGACTTAGTGAATACCCCTCATAAGAAGGTTCTTCGTTTTGTTAAAGGATTGAATGAGCCACTTCACAGATTGGCCATGACCCACGTACCTATGGGGGCTACTTACGAAAAGTTAGTGGACATGGCGCTCTTAAGTGAAGAAGACAAGAATGGAAAGAAGGAGGTCAAGGCAAATGAATCTCAAAACAAGAAGGTAGACTCCGAGAAAGGAGGCAAGAACAACAACAACAATAAGGATAACAAGACACATGAGAAAAGAAAATGCCACTTCTGCGGTATTGAGGGGCATATAGTCCAGGATTGTAGAAAGAAGAAGATGAAGATGGGAGCCTGCTTTCAGTGTGGTGATACTGGACATATCAGCAAGAACTGCCCTAAGAAGCAAGGGCAAGGCCCGCAGGCAGGACCTTCTGGGGTACATCTTTAACTTCTTCTCCTAGATGCTTAGTTTTATCTTGCTTATCTTCTCAATCCTATCTTGAGAACCTTAGGTAGAACCCTTTTTGGATGTAAACACGTGATTGAAACATGTTATGGTTGATGTTTGAAAATGGTTGCAAGTGGTCGCAAGTGGTTGCTCGTGGTTGCATAACACACATTAGGCACTAGATCGGCTCAGACACATTTTCATATTGCATATGCATAAGTGTTTATACTTGTTTAAGGATGAAATTGAATGTGTTATCATGTGGATGTTGCATATGGATGGATGTTTGTGCACACATATAGTGTTTATGTGACTAGGACTATTTGCATACATGTTGGATTCAGGGCACTAAACATATTTTGCATTAAGAAGATCAATCAGGCCTGATCATTTGCATTAGATAAGGAACATATACACACACTTTCTGCATATGTTCATATAGCATTAGAAATCTTTTAAGGACAACGGTTGCTTGTGGATGATGTTTTGAGTAGACGGATGATTGGATGATAGGATGCATTCTTCTTAATTTGAAGATTTCAGGGATGAAATCCTTTAAGGAGGGAAGAATGTAACAACCCATATTTTAATAACATGTTAAAACCATAAATCAAGGCAGAATTAATTTTTAAATAAGAATCAAGGGAAACGGTTTGCGCCATTGCGTTCGTCTCGAAATTCTGCTTGGAAACGAGTCCTAGTTTTCGAAAATCAGAGTCCGTATGAGGGAGATATGACCCTCTGAAATTTCAGAAATTTCTAAAACAAAAGCAACTCGAAATTTGAATTCGAAATTAGAATTCAAAACCCAAAACAGGCTGGGCGGGAAAATTCCCACCCAGGGACCAGGTCGACCTGGGGGTCGACCATAGTGCCGACCTCCCAGGGACCAGGTCGACCATAGTGTCAACCTGGGGGTTGACCTGTCTCCCGAACCCACTTTATAAACCTGATGCATTCTGATGTATTTAGACTCGTTTTCTGTCCAGATTCATCTGCCTAATCCTATTTAAACAGCCTCCTAGCCTCATTCTCTTTACACCATTCTTCTCTAACCTTATGCTGCACAAACTCTTGATGATCATGGCTTCTTCTTCTTCCTCTAAATTAAATAAAATTAAATTAAAATGCGAAGATTATTTCTTGAAGACTACGGCTTGGAATTGACGATTTGCTTCTACAATCAAAGCAGGATTCAGCGATTCAACAATTCAACGACTAATTTCTAGACTTGACTTCTGCATCTAAATTTCTTAGACCACGATCTGTAAGCTCCACTTACTTTTAGATAAAAACTATAAACTTAATATGGGCATGTTATTAATTGGAATTAATCTATGTATGATTCATATCTATTCTTGTTCATCTTGGATCTTGACTTTTGGGAATATTGCCTATGACGTTGAAACTATTGTTAATGACATAAGACTATGCCTATGACTATGAACATAAGACTATGCATATGCCTACGACTATGAACATGAGACTATACCTATGCCTATGACTGTGAACATAAGACTGTTGCCTATGACTATGATAAGGACAGTTGTGGCTAATCACCTATGATTCATGACCATGAGGTTATTGCCTAGGATTATGAATATGAAATTGGATCTAAGCTTGATTTTCTATTCAGACCTATTTTCTTTATTTATCCTTGGATCTTGATTTTGGGGATTTTTCTATTTAAGTTAGATCTATCCATGTTCTTGAACCTAGATTATTATTCAAACCTTTTCATGTTCATAATGTTAAGCCTGCGATGTTTTAATCAATTCATTCAGTTATGTCATGCCTTGGAAATAAATTGATAATAGAACAATGTTTATTATGTTATATGTGGAATTGAATGATATTGATCTATGCCTGTGGTTCTATTTTATTATCATGTTGAATTGGGAATCAATGAATAAGTCTATTCATATGAATATGAACTTGGAGTATAACCTGTTATGACAAGTTGGGTAGTTTATCATGTTATGCAAGTTTTAGGTTGTGAAATCATATCACATTCGTGTCGGTGGTTGGCACCATAGGGCTTGATACATCCTATGGTGGACCTAGCACAGGTGACTACATTCATGATAGGACCGTATGACACAGACACACGACAAGCTAGAACATGTAGGGAGCCGATCGATTAGTGGATCGTTCCGTTGGACCTAGTAATCGGTCATTACATGATATTGGGCCAAGGGATCATTTCATGATTAATATAAGACATGGGTTTGGGATACTAGTACAGTTGATGCAGCGAACCTTGAATATGTGATGCTATACTTGATTATACTTGAATTATCATGCTATCTTAGTCTATCTTGCCAATCTTTACAACATCCTTATGTTTACTTTCAATTTATACATGTCATGTTACCTTTACCTGTTTTTATGTTGAAAGTCACTTGGACTTACTAGTCTTTATGACTGACCCATTTTGTTTCGCCTCTTTTTCTTTCATCCCCCCCTAGGTTCTCAGGGAGGAAACTCTTGCACTTAGCTTGGATTTCACTTGCTTTCGGTTCAGCTCATGTACGGTTTGATCTTGAGCTATGCTATGGCTGCATTTCTGCTACCTTTGGGGAATTAATCTACTTTTGATGTTTTAAGTTTATGCTTCTTTATTTATGCAAGACAGAATTTATTATAATGGAAAATAATGACCTTGGCTATTTGATGTAGAAGGTTTTGATTCTTTTTGAAAGTAATGAAATTTATCTTTTGATTCTTTTATCTATGTTCTGTCTTGTAATATTTCTGTGTTTGTTTACTTCGATAACACTCCTCCAAAACTAGTGCATTCCCTTTGTGAGTGACCCTAGCAGAGGTGAAGTGTTACAGATGCAGTCAGTGAAGTATTATGGGAGTGATGG
This sequence comes from Allium sativum, assembly GCA_030737875.1. Taxonomy (NCBI): domain Eukaryota; kingdom Viridiplantae; phylum Streptophyta; class Magnoliopsida; order Asparagales; family Amaryllidaceae; genus Allium; species Allium sativum. The sequence goes on along the minus strand of CM060912.1, from coordinate 831,065,441 downwards.
TAATGCGAATTCACGGCTATGGCATGGGTATATATTGGAGTGGCAAACTGATGAGGAAGCAGTATCTGATTTCGGTTTTGGAAGATAGTAAAGTAAAGAAGGAGAAATAGAGATTGTAGAAGTCGGCAATGGTGTCTATATTGGGCTCGAATACTGGTATATAAATTGGGGTAGAAGATTTATGGAAACGGGTAGAAGCAGCTTGTAATAAACGATGTGAGGATGGATTCAATTTTTGAAAATGGAAATGACAGTGGAGTTGGAACAGTTGGGGTGTTAATGTATTCGCAGTTAGTTTGTGAGGGAGAGAGTTGGCTTACGTGAGTGTTATGCTCAGTTGTTCTGGGTATGTTGGGAACATAGGCGATGTGAATGCTTTGATGTATATTGTTGTGTAGAAAGTGGAGTTAAAGTCTATTTTCATTGTTATTGTTGCCTGGGAGAAAATCAAAAGAAGGTGATAACATGATTTCGGCAAGTCGAGTTGCTAGGTTTTGGCAAATCGAAGGAAAGAGGTACTTCATGTAATGGGATGAAGTGTTGTAGAAAGATGGTTGTTAGGTGAAGAAGTGGTCTTACGTATGAGAGAAGCAATGACCAAATGTTTTGATAATCTACCCGGGATTGCATGGTTTGTCCATCATCTCAGAAGAAAATAAGAGTTGAGCTTTGAGGAGGAATATGCCAGTGAAGAGTTACAGTTTAAACTACAGAAGAAGCTTCTGCATCAATAACACGTATTTATAAAAGGTTAATTAGTTTAAAATTTATAACAATAATAATTAGTGAAGGTAGCAACTAATTTGAATTAAATTAAACTCGTAATAACAATATCTTTATCATACGTGAGAAGAATGGGACGAAACTTGAACTGTTGGAATCATATTGATGGAGGCTACACTATTGAGTTGGTTTGAAAGGATTCAACGCTAATTGGGATTTATATAATTTCAAACATCTATTTGAAATTTGTATAAATCAAACAGAATCATCAACTGAAACACCCCACTTCCGTTAGGGTCACTCTCAAAGGGAATGCCCTAATTTTGGTGGAGGTTTATAAGTATAAGTCACATATATACAAGACAGATATAATAACACATATTTTTGAATAGCGGAAAACAACAAGAACTTTTATTTCATCAAAATACGTGTTACACAAACCATGCCATAATTGTCTTACAATACTTCCAAAATCATAACTGTCTTGATTACATTATTTAAAGAAGCATAAAGAAAACATAAATAAACTGCAAAAGTCCAATAATTGCTGTCCAAAGCCATAGTCCAAAACGGAAAATATCCAAGCAATACATTCTTTCTCTTCAAGCTGGATGTGAAATCTGGTCATGCTGCGGTATTCCCTCCCTGTGGACCTTGGAGGGGGGGAAACGAAAGAAAAGAAGGTGAAAGAAAAGTAGAGTCAGACATAAAGCCTGAGTAAGTCTAGGACTATTCAGTCTATGAATAAAGAACTGGGTATGATAAGTATAAACTGGAAATGGGAAAACACCATAAACTAAGTTAAGTTGTCTAGGGTTGAATATACTATCGTACCCCATATTAACCTCTGTACCCATATAAACTAGTTCCCAACAGGCACCCCATAATCAGGATGAAGTGATCCTTTTTCTGATGATCGGCTCCTACTCGCATAGTTACATGTGTCTTACGGCCCTCGTTGTTGTAGTTACCTATGCTGGTCCCACCATGGGGTGTATCAAGTCCCATGGTGGCGGCCCGACACAATCCTAGAATGCACAGGTATGCTACTGGTGCCCAGTGCCTTATTTTTCAGCGCCGGAGTGTGTGCACGCCCGCACCCCATTAGAACCTACACTGCTGCATCACCGCCGTCGATTTGACCTCTTACAGTCAGCCCAGTAATTGTGCCCCACGCTGCCTAGTTTCAGGGTATCATGATACGCCTTGTAGGGTTACTGCTGAAAAGGGTCCCCCGCTACTAGGTTTTCTATTTCTAGCCAACATGCTAAGTTGGTTAAGTGTTTTATAAACCTAACCCCCAATCAGTCTGTTTAGTTTAGCATGTTCCATTTTGATTAAGTATTAATATAATTTACTTAATCCTATCAATCCTGACTCAGCCTTAATTGTCTTATTAAAGCCTCAACCTCTCACATTAGACAGGTATTGTTGTGGCTACCTGTTGCCGGTTGGGTCCGGGCAGTCTTACGCCACAACTCAGTCTAACCTCGGGTCCTTATTAGGCTCCGTGCTTAAGCACCCACATTGGATAGGTATTGTTGTGACTACTGGACAGCCGGGCGGTTCCGGGCAGGTTTACATCACAACTCAATCCAACCTCGGGTTAAACACATCGTGTTTTCTACATTTACATATTTTGTCTCTTTTCTTTTTATATGTAAATATTTGCGGCCCATTATTCAAATTCATCTTTATTGATTAAAATTTATTTATGCCACTTAATTGCTTTTCCAGATTGTTGGCATGCGTCGAACATGCCAACACATATGTTCTATATTTTAGCCCAAACGTCATTACCCCCGTTTTACACGTTTGCTCCAATGTAAGGTGTGTTGGGTTTAATACTTAAACCCAATTTAGCCAAATGAAAAGGGGGGTATTATAACATGGTGTTTATCAGGTAACATGAAAGAGGGGAGTGTGAACGCATGAACTTGCAATGAACGATTCAATTAACATAAAGTAGGCACATGTGAACTTGCAATTGTAACATCATATAATCATGGCATAACATGAATAATTTTATCCATATAATCATAGCATAAACAATACTTAAACATGAATCATTCTATTCCTATGATTATGTCATAAGCAATACTTAAACATGAATCAATCTATTCATATGATTATGGCATAAACAATACTTAAACATGAATCTTAGGTTCAACTAACCATGTAAACTTGAAATTAAGAATCTAACTAAATTAGATTTCATTATTATTGGCACATGGTCTTGACTAGAAATATAAACCTATATTTTTATTTAGGCATAATATAAACTAATCATGTTCATAAAATCACTACATGCTAACAAAAAGGTACTTATTTTTGTCACTAATACAAAAGTATGGTTCAACTAGAATTATCCCAACCTAATTCTTATATGAATCATGGTTTTTAATCCATTTATAGAATTATAGCATAAACATATCTAAACTTAAATCATTGTTTTTATTCTATTCATAGAATTATAGCATAAACATACCTAAACTTAAATCATGGTTTTTATTCTATCTATGTAAACTTGCAAGTGGAATGTAATTCTAATGTAACTTATGTGTCACATATATTATCATATGATTATGATAACAACATAAGCCTAAAAACATGTTTTTCAATTGGGCATAATAACAAACATAGTTTAGTCATGTTCATAAAATTAATACAAGTTCACAAAGATGCTTGCTTTTTTCACTATCACAAAAGCATGATTTTTATACTTGAACTATGATGCCAATTCCAACATAACTTCATATGAATCATAATACTCAAATGGATCAAATTACACTAAAGATGACCATAGGATTATACCTCATTTTGGTATAACAGTAAATCATATACTTGCATAAACTATTACAACATATAGTTGTTACTTTCAACATGAATCATATACTTGCAATTATCAAATGGGTGTTGTAAATAACTACCACAAACATGTAGTTTTCAATATGAATCATATGCTTGCATGAATCCCAATTAAAATTCCACAACATGACGTTGTCAACATAAATCATATACTTGTATGAATCCAATCGTACACCATAGCATTGCCAAATCGTTTAGAATCAAAATAACATACAAATATAGATTATTATCGCCACAATTCCATTTTATTGTTAACTTCCAAAGCAAATCACGTACTTGCAAATATCCAATCGTATACCATAATATTCCCAAATCATTTAGAATCAAAATAACATACAAATATATATTATTATCGCCACAATTCCATTTCGCATCTTACACAAATCAAACATCAAACGCAATTAATTATTCACATCGGAATAGCACTCTACTTACAATGTATGATGAATCTTCAATTCAGGAATCTGAGTTCTGAATTTTTAGATGCTATCCTTTGTTGTAGGCGTTGTTTTGATTGATTTGACATTGCTTTAAGCTTTTGATTTATCTCCTAATTGTCTCTCAATTTCTGACGGCTGTCTCTAGTCCCTCCTCAACAGCATGACGGTCTCATCTCCATTTTTGTTTGTGTGTATTAGGGTGAGTCTTAGGTCCTTTTTATAGAGTTTTTGAGTTAATTTAGACCTTCGATGGAGCTTGGTTTAATAATAGCCGTTCGTTCAAAGGAGAGACCAACCAGGAGCTGACACCTAGCCCTAGTGACAAGGCAAGGCTCAGAAAATCGACCAAACACCGACCTGGCCAGCCAGGGTGGGCTGGGTTCGACCTGGCTCAGGGGCCAGGTTGACTCCCCAGTCGACCCCCAGGTCGACTCTAGAGTCGACCTGCCTGGGGCAGGTCGACCCCCAGGTCGACTCCCAGGTCGACCTGGCCTGGCAGGTCGACCTGGTGGGTTGGGCGGAAACTTTTCCCGCCTACTCTGATTGGACTGAAATTCAAATCGGTTTTCGAAATTTGAATTTTTTGAAACTTCATCGGGCCATAATTTGGTCATACGGGCTCCGTTTTTCTAAAACTCGGACTCTATTTCGCGTATTTTTCCGAGACGAATGAATGGCGTATCCCGTTTCCCTTAATACTTTTGATTTGAAATTTATTATACTTTAATTTGTGAATTTTACTGTTATAAAACACATGGGGTGTTACATTCTCCCCCACTTAAAAGGATTTTGTCCCGAAATCTTCAAGTTCAGGAAGAATGTATATCCTAACATCCAAACACCCATCTACTCATCCATCAAACACGAGCATCCATTGTCCTTAAAAGACTTCTAATGCTTCATGATAATATGCGAAGTGTGTGTGTAAATGTACTTATCTAATGCAAAATCAGGCGGTCTACTGATTCAGTTGACCTCCTTAATGCGAATTCTGTAAGTGCCATGAATCCATTATGTATGCAAATCCTCCTATTCATGATTCTACATGAGTGCACAATCATTTATACGAATTCAACATCCATATGACAACACATTAAAGTTCAACCATATACGAATGCAAACATATATGCATATGCAATATGAAGTGATTGAGCCGATCTAAAACATAGACTGTGTGTGTATATGCAACCACGAGCAACCACTAGCAATCACTTGCAACCACTTGAATCATCATCCATAACATGTTTCAATTACATGTTTTCATCCAAAGGGTTTCTACCTAAAAGATAGGGTCGAGGAGATATACCTAAAAAGATAGATAAAAGCGCAGCTTAAGGAAAAAGAAAAGATCAAAGATGTACCCTCGAAAAGAAAAGGGTAGGCCGCGCGTATTCTAGCTTCAGTTTCCCAGGTTGCATCTTCTTCGGCGTCGCTCCACTACACTTTGACGAGCTTGACTTCATGGTTGCGTAGTTTCTTAACTTCCTTTCCTAATATGCGGGTTGGAACTTTCCTTACGGTTGCTGCGCGTTCCACTTCAGCTTCTTCTAGGAAATTTGGCTCTACCACTTCAGCAGAATCATGTAGATATTTTCGGAGATGTGAAACGTGAAAGACGTTGTGAACTCCGGCCAATTTTTCGGGTAGCTCTAATCTATAGACCATTTTCCCAATTTTCTCAATAATAGGAAATGGTCCTACCTAAAGGTATAGTCGAATGATAGAAGCAAGTAAAAACTTTGTGCCCATTAGGCAATGTCAAAACTGGAAATCTATGCCACATATATATTGATTAGGAGAAGAACTCTCTAAGCATCAGCCCCGAAGACCGAAATCAACATCAGACTGACACCCAAAAAATTACTCAACCCAACCACTATATATGATTCTAGGAAACTAAGAACGATGGACTCCTTTTAGGTCACAAGGGAGTCCCTTCCTAAGACCAACCCGTATCCTATAAAACCCAAAAAGTTTAGTCAAACCAATGAACACCCTCAAGCCCCATAATGTGTTACTAACAAATGAGTCATACTCCCTATGGGGTTTGCAACAGAAATTGGATTGAGAATGGGACCGAGAGGATATACACAAAAGATAGCATGCAAGTAAGCTCTACAGGAAGAGAGGGATCAAGGATATACTCTTAAGAAGAGATATGATGCATGAATCTAGTCTTCAATCTTCTAAGTCGCATTTCCTTGAGCTTAACTCCATTATGCTTTGTCCGTCTTTAACTTCACAATTTCGTAGCTTCTTAATTGTTGTTTCCAAAATATGAGTTGGAACCTATTTCACTGTTGCCTCTCGTTCCTCTTTCACTTACTCTACTTCTAGTATACTCGGCTCAAACATAACGGCGTATTCATGGTTTCATGCAAGCTCTCCAAAATTCACTAGTGAATCTTAGATCTCGTTCACTTACTATCAGGTATTCCACATAGAAGAGCTATCTCTTGGAAATAAATGCCAACCATGTTGCCAAATGTACTTACTAAGGTGATTCTCCACAACTCATGCGTAAGCGAAATGAACCTTCTGCCTTAGTGGCGAACACTACCCGATCGGATTACAAATTACCAATAAATGTGTCAAGAGATTCTAGGAAACAAATCATGATAAAACCCTAAAAGTTACCTGCGACTTCGAGGGTATTACCGAGGCAAGTCAAGAGTCTAACTACCCACTTTTCGAAACCGAGATGATCACCCTTACTGGTTAACCACTCCATCGCTAGAACCAACCAATGGCCCAAAACAAAGGCACTACATTTAAATTCTACGCTTAGAATAGAAAATTTTCAATCCCACACAGATCATAGACAAATGAGCCGGGCCCCCAATTGGGTTTGAAACAATTAAGGGGTCCTCTACCATACTAGTTCTTAGGTGCAGAGATTCTACTAAAGCAGACGAGATAAAGGAGTGTGATGCGCCGGAATCAAATAAAGTGCGAACGGGGTGATCATAAAGATAAACTACACTTTCTACAGAAGTATTTATACCTCGCTGTTGCAGAGGTGGCGCCTCTAGCACATGAACCTGTGCCCCTGTGGTGGATCCAGCCATCTGCCCCTGTCCTCGTTTCTTTGGGCAGTCCTTAGCCATATGGCCTATCTCACCGCAATAAAAACACCCACCATTCATCTTGGCCTTCTTTTTCCGGCAATCTTTTACTAAGTGCCCAACTTTGCCACAGAATTTACACTTCCTCTTCTCTTGGGACTTGTTGTCTTTCCCGCCCTTCTTGAAGTCTGTCTTCTCAGGGCAGTCTTTGTTGATGTGTCCAGTCTCCCCACGATGAAAACATTCTCCTTGCTTTCTTTTCCTCTTTCTACAATCCTTGGCTATGTGCCCTTCCGTACCACAAAAATTGCATTTCCTTTTTTCTCGTTTCTTGTTATTACTGTTACGATCCTTTCTTGTTTGACTATTATTCGTCTTCCTGCTCTGGGACTCTTCCGCTTGCTGGTTCACGTGGCGGAGGAGGAGTGAAAGTGTCAGCAGCTGGGGAGTAAGGTCTCTAGACATGCTGAAACAGAAAGGATAGATTCAAAACGAAGGATAAGAGGTAGTACCTATGGCTTTGGGGGGACTTTTCCTTTTAAAATAAAATAATATTTTATCTTTTAAAAATGCTTATTTAAATTTCTTTTTGAAAAAAAAATAATTCAAAACTTTTTATCTTATCTGGTAAACCTATGCTCTGATACCAAGTGAAACACCCCACCTCCGTTAGGGTACTCTCAAAGGGAATGCCCTAATTTTGGTGGAGGTTTATAAGTATAAGTCACAGATATACAAGACAGATATAATAACACATATTTTTGAACAGTGGAAAACAACAACTTTTATTTCATCAAAATACGTGTTACACAAACCATGCCATAATTGTCTTGCAATACTTCCAAAATCATAACTGTCTTGATTACATTATTTAAAGAAGCATAAAGAAAACATAAATAAACTGCAAAAGTCCCATAATTGTTGTCCAAAGCCATAGTCCAAAACAGAAAAGATCCAAGCAATACATTCTTTCTCTTCAAGCTGGATGTGAAATCTGGTCAAGCTGCGGTATTCCCTCCCTGTGGACCTGGGGGGCGGGAACGAAAGAAAAGAAGGCGAAAGAAAAGTAGAGTCAGACATAAAGCCTGAGTAAGTCTAGGACTATTCAGTCTATGAATAAAGAACTGGGTATGATAAGTATAAACTGGAAATAGGAAAGCACCATAAACTAAGTTAAGTTGTCTAGGGTTGAATATACTATCGTACCCCCATATTAATCTCTGTACCCATATAAACTAGTTCCCAACAGGCACCCCATAATCAGGGTGAAGTGATCCTTTTTCTGATGATCGGCTCCTACTCGCATAGTTACATTGTCTTACGGCCCCCGTTGTTGTAGTTACCTATAATGGTCCCACCATGGGGTGTATCAAGTCCCATGGTGGCGGCCCGACACAATCCTAGAATGCACAGGTATGCTACTGGTGCCCAGTGCCTTATTTTTCAGCGCCGGAGTGTGCGCACGCCCGCACCCCATTAGAACCTACACTGCTGCATCACCGCCGTCGATTTGACCTCTTACAGTCAGCCCAGTAATCGTGCCCCACCCTGCCTAGTTTCAGAGTATCATGATACGCCTTGTAGGGTTACTGCTTAAAAGGGTCCCCCGCTACTAGGTTTTCTATTTCTAGCCAACATGCTAAGTTGGTTAAGTGATTTATAAACCTAACCCCCAATCAGTCTGTTTTGTTTAGCATGTTCCATTTTGATTAAGTATCAATATAATTTACTTAATCCTATCAATCTTGACTCAGCCTTAATTGTCTTATTAAAGCCTCAACCTCTCACATTAGACAGGTATTGTTGTGGCTGCCTGTTGCTGGTTGGGTCCGGGCAGTCTTACGCCACAACTCAGTCTAACCTCGGGTCCTTATTGGGCTCCGTGTTTAACCACCCACATTGGATAGGTATTGTTGTGACTACTGGACAGCCGGGCGGTTACGGGTAGGTTTACATCACAACTCAATCCAACCTCGGGTTAAACACATCGTGTTTTCTACATTTACATATTTTGTCTCTTTTATTTTTATATGTAAATATATGCGGCCCATTATTCAAATTCATCTTTATTGATTAAAATTTATTTATGCCACTTAATTGCTTTTCCAGATTGTTGGCATGCGTCGAACATGCCAACACATATGTTCTATATTTTAGCCCAAACGTCATTACCCCCGTTTTACACGTTCGCTCCAATGTAAGGTGTGTTGGATTTAATACTTAAACCCAATTTAGCCAAATGAAAAGGGGAGGCTTATAACATGGTGTTTATCAGGTAACATGAAAGAGGGGAGTGTGAACGCATGAACTTGCAACGAACGATTCAATTAACATAAAGTAGGCACATGTGAACTTGCAATTGTAACATCATATAATCATGGCATAACATGAATCATTCTATCCATATAATCATAGCATAAACAATACTTAAACATGAATCATTCTATTCCTATGATTATGTCATAAGCAATACTTAAACATGAATCAATCTATTCATATGATTATGGCATAAACAATACTTAAACATGAATCATAGGTTCAACTAACCATGTAAACTTGAAATTAAGAATCTAACTAAATTAGATATCATTATTATTGGCACGTGGTCTTGACTAGAAATATAAGCCTATATTTTTATTTAGGCATAATATAAACTAATCATGTTCATAAAATCACTACATGCTAACAAAAAGGTACTTACTTTTGTCACTAATACAAAAGTATGGTTCAACTAGAATTATCCCAACCTAATTCTTATATGAATCATGGTTTTTAATCCATTTATAGAATTATAGCATAAACATATCTAAACTTAAATCATGGTTTTTATTATATTCATAGAATTATAGCATAAACATACCTAAACTTAAATCATGGTTTTTATTCTATCTATGTAAACTTGCAAGTGGAATGTAATTCTAATGTAATTTTAATGTAACTTATGTGTCACATATATTATCATATGATTATGATAACAACATAAGCCTAAAAACATGTTTTTCAATTGGGCATAATAACAAACATAGTTTAGTCATGTTCATAAAATTAATACAAGTTCACAAAGATGCTTGCTTTTCTCACTATCGCAAAAGCATGATTTTTATACTTGAACTATGATGCCAATTCCAACATAACTTCATATGAATCATAATACTCAAATGGATCAAATTACACTAAAGATGACCATAGGATTATACCTCATTTTGGCATAACAGTAAATCATATACTTGCATAAACTATTACAACATTAAGTTGTTACTTTCAACATGAATCATATACTTGCAATTATCAAATGGGTGTTGTAAATAACTACCACAAACATGTAGTTTTCAATATGAATCATTTGCTTGCATGAATCCCAATTAAAATTCCACAACATGAGGTTGTCAACATAAATCATATACTTGTATGAATCCAATCGTACACCATAACATTGCCAAATCATTAAAATCAAAATAACATACAAATATAGATTATTATTACCACAATTCCATTTCGTTGTTAACTTCCAACGCAATTCACATACTTGCAAATATCCAATCGTATACCATAATATTCCCAAATCGTTTAGAATCAAAATAACATACAAATATATATTATTATCGCCACAATTCCATTTCGCATCTTACACAAATCAAACGCAATTAATTATTCACATCGGAATAGCACTCTACTTACAATGTATGATGAATCTTCAATTCAGGAATCTGAGTTCTGAATTTGGAGATGCTATCCTTTGTTGTAGGCATTGTTTTGATTGATATGACGTCGCTTTAAGCTTTTGATTTATCTCCTAATTGTCTCTCAATTTCTGACGGCTATATCTAGTCTCTCCTCAGCAGCATGACGGTCTCATCTCCATTTTTGTTTGTGTGTATTAGGGTGAGTCTTAGGTCCTTTTTATAGAGTTTTTGAGTTAATTTAGACCGTCGATGGAGCTTGGTTTAATAATAGCCGTTCGTTCAAAGGAGAGACCAACCAGGAGCTGACACCTTGCCCTAGTGACAAGGCTAGGCTCAGAAAATCGACCAAACACCGACCTAGCCAGCCAGGGTGGGCTGGGTTCGACCTGGCTCAGGGGCCAGGTCGACTCCCCAGTCGACCCCCATGTCGACTTTAGAGTCGACCTGCCTAGGGCAGGTCGACCCCCAGGTCGACTCCCAGGTCGACCTGGCCTGGCAGGTCGACCTGGTGGGTTGGGCGGTAACTTTTCCCGCCTACTCTGATTGGGCTGAAATTCAAATCTGTTTTCGAAATTTGAATTTTCTGAAACTTCATCGGGCCATAATTTGGTCATACGGGCTCCGTTTTTCGAAAACTCGGACTCTATTTCGCATATTTTTCCGAGACGAACGCAATGGCATATCCCGTTTCCCTTAATACTTTTGATTTGAAATTTATTATACTTTAATTTGTGAATTTCACTGTTATAAAATACACGGGGTGTTACATCAACTGCGATCGAAGTAAGTAAATCTCACTAACTCTACACAGTACATTTTATAACGTATTTTTGGAACTGATAAATGTTGGTTGATTTCTGTGTGTTGACTTTTTGGATGAACTGCTAATTAATTGGTTGAAATTATAGATAACGATATATATATATATATAAAAATTGTTAATCAAATATTGATTCTGTTTATCAGAATATTTCATATTGTAATGAAATCGATGTTATTTATATTGTTTAATATCTGTAATGCAGGGAAACAGGTTGGAGGGATCCAACTGGATTCCTCAGTATTTATAATACTATTTGTTTTCATATAATGTGGTATATGATGTGATATATAATCTGTGATTGATTATGATGACACTCGTCATGTTATTTGGTATTTTAAATACCATATGAATTACTGGAATGTATAGAAGGAAATTTTCAAAGTGAATATTGGAAATGAAATATTTTTATGTAGAATAAATAGAATTATATAAAAGGATTTATATAAAATATATAGAATTATATAAAAGGGATTTATATAAAATAAATAGAATTATATAAAGGGAATTTTAATTGAGATTTAAGTGTTAGAAATAAAAAAAGAAGATTTGTACAAATAATTCTATAATTAGAAGTATAAATAGAAATTGGATTTGGGATATTGTTTTAAATACGAAATCAAACTGTTTTGATTGCAAAGAAGAAATATTATTTACATTTAATGTGAATAAAGGATTTAAGTAAATATTTTGCAAATAAAATATTTGTAAAGTAAATAGGGTTTGAAATAGGAATTAAAATGGAGTTAAAGGAATTAGAAACTGACTGGAGATTAGTTAAATTGAACTGTTGTCTGGTTATTGATCTGATGTTGGTTTCGGCCTTCGGGGTTAATACGTAGGGGGTTGTTCTCTGTAACACCCCACGTCCATTAATGTCACTCACAAAGGGAATGCATTAACTTCCATGGAGCGTATTTAGTGTATCGAATAGAATATAACAAGACAGATATAAATAATGGTACTTGAAAATTTTAAAACAACTTTTATTGCAGCGGAGAAATAGTATGATTACAACATCTTCATAAACCAAGTACACTTAATATCCATCTTGATAAATTGTTTCAAAGTACATAAAATAAAAGCATAAACCCCAACACAAGTAGCCATAGAAGAGATGAGATGAACTTTACTTTCAGCAATCCAAGCACTTCAAAAAGAGAGTGAAAGAGATCAAAGATCAAGCTCCACTAGTACTAGTCCCGCCCTGAGAACCTCGGGGGTGGGGGGGAGGACGAAAAGAGGCGAAAACAAGGGGATTAGACATAAATTCTGGCGAGTAAAATAACTTGAACAGTATATTTATTAAAGTAACTAGGATAAGGCATAAACTGGTAAGATAAGATATTACAATGAAACAAGTGTGCATAACAAAGCAAATAAGAGGAATATTCTGGCGTTAATCTCGTTCCTAATCACTATAGGATAATTACTATACTGTACCACCACTAGTCACCCAAAAAGTTGATCCCGCCTACAAAACTTAATAATGATAATGGTAGTTCGTGTACCCCTAGCTGCCTTCATAGGTGTCGTCTGCCCCTATCTCCACTAGTTGTACCCACTACCCCCATTCGATCAGCTCCCTAACTCGTAGATACCCGTGTTGGTCCCACAGTGGGGTGCATCACTCCCCAAAGTGGAAACCCGATACCACTAGAGTTGCATGGCTTATATCTACACGATGCAACAACGTCTTACCTAACGACCCGGGTCCACGCATGCACATGACCCCGTTGGACTTGCATTGCCACCGCTAACCCGTTTTGACCTCTTACAATCAAATCCAGTAAGCGTGTCTCATCTTCGACTTGGGTCGAGCTCGCAAAGATACTTAGTGGGTTACTTGTAACAACCCGAATTTTTGGAATGTGATAATAACGACTCAGAAATTTTGATGTTTAAAAATATAAAATAAATTAAGATTAATTGCGAATTACATTATTGATTGGGATTCTTTTGTTGCTTTAATACGAATGATTTTGGAAAATATATTAATTTGAATTCATTTGAATATTAAAGTATGTAACTGTAGAAGTAAATGCAAAGTTTGAAGTATATAACTTGTGTGTTGATTTGAGAAGGAAACCGTGTATAGGCTGTGTGATTTAACTGGAAATTGATTTTTGAAATAGGAATGGAAGGGACTAGTTTAATTCAGTGTTAATTTGGAAATCAATCTTATTTTATCTTGGTTTGTATTGATTTTGTATGTCTAAATTTAAATTTTTGATAACCTTGTTAAAATAAACGATGCTAAGATTTTAAAACTAATCGATATGTATGTTAGAGAATTATAAATTTCATTTAGTTCTGAATTTTTGGTTTTAAAAATATATAAAATATACTGGTATGGTTGTACAGTCATGTTATTGTAATTGGTATACACTCTTTAAAATAATGTTTGCTATTTGTTAATTTGACTAAAATTGGGTGGTTGGGTTTTGCTGGAACAATCTAGACATGTCCTGATTTTCCCTTCTACGCGTCGTTCACTTATAAAATTGTGTCGGCTTCTTTCTTAAGGGGGATTCCCTTCCTTTCTGATTGTTAGACTCCTTCCCAAAATAAAAATAAAATAATGGGCACCGAATCCCTAAATTGTTCATACTTCCACCCAGTCGGCTCCATCGCCACTGCCTCAACGGCGCGCGTTCATCAGGCCCTGCCTCGCAATCACCAGTGACCGAAGCCACTGGCTTATCACCCTTGATTTCCTCGAGTTCGGATCTGTATCACCAGGTCAAAACTCACCTTGACGAATGCAAGCACCCACCGTCCTCCGCCTAATCGTAGCCCCAACCTTTTCCGCGCACCCCTGAACTGCACAATCAGAAATTTGCTCTACGTCCGAGCTTGCTTGCCTCCTCCAGAATCAAACCCATGACGCTACAGCAAGGGTCGAATTCCACTACGACAACCCAATCCGCCTCGGCTTCTCGTCGAAGTTCTGTCCGAGCGTCATCCGTCAGCGCCATATGCCGCTTGCTTCTCCGATCTTTTTCCACAGTTGCAAGTAAGTTTTAACCTACGATTAACTTGTTTCTGGTATCTTAATTTCAATAGAAAAAAAAAATAAAGTTAGTTTAGGCATATTTATCCACTGCCTTTTGTGTTTGATCACTTCCTTGCAACTTATTGTGTTTGAACAGCCTTGTCTGTTAGTCCTGATGTGCTTTAATCCTTATTTGTCCTGTTTATGCTATATATCCTTTGGCTTATATATGTTAGTATTAGGGTAATTGTCCAATTACCCTTTTGATTCCACTTTCCTTGGGTTCTGGCATGTTGCATTATTGGGTGTAAATTGTTGAACGTTGCTTTAATGTACATGCATGTTGTTGCTGCAAATTTATTTTTGTCAATTGATGATTATTGTTATGTGGGTATAGCACAATGATAACCTTGAGTGTTACTGACAATGACACTAATCCCTTAATCACTAGTTCAACTGATAAGTCTTATCGTTGAGTATGTAACTACAGGAATATCAAATTTAGAATTGGTTTTGCTTCTGGGCACAAGTTGTGGGAAAATACATGTCATTTAGTATTCTTTACAATTCTGTTTGCAAGTGCAAAATTGGAAGGTTACAAAATATAGAATGTCCAAAATCGTATAAACTATGGGAAATTTTCATGAATTATTGATCAGTGTTACATTATTTAATGCCCTGCAGCCAAGTCGGAAGCATCATGTTGCATACCCGTACCTTGTTTTAACTCGGAAAGTGCCTTTTTGTTATTACTTGAACCCATGCTGTGACCTCCAGCATATTTTGGCATTTTGGTTTTGTACATTGGAATTTCTTTATTATTTCTTGTAATAATTTGTGCATAACTTTAACATGCATTTTCATTTCCTTCTTTTTGGATGGCCAACAATACATGCTGCTCCTTATTTTATTTTCATGCATGAACTTTCCTTTTGTTAATACATGATGCTTCTTTCATGCATGAACTTTCTTTTTGTTAAAACGTGCTGCTTCTTACTTTATTTTCATGCATGAACTTCCTTTTTGTTAATACATGCTGCTTCCTATTAGCTAAATTTAAGAAGCCTCCTAGCAGGTCTAAGATATCAAGAGGATCTGAGAGAAGGATTGGTCTATGTCAATATATTTTTGCTTTGTGATTTTGTTTATTTATTACCAGTTACTTATTGAAGTAATCCTTCATTCTAGTTCAAACTTAATTAGTGGTTTGTTTGTAGAAGCAATATTTAAAGCTTTCTGTCTACATATTTTGGATGAATGCCTCATGCATTTTGGTCAGTTTTGAGTCATTTTGAGGGGAGAAACAAGAAATGCTTTAGATTCTAGAAATGCATATGTCGGAACTTAGGTGAGACCATACAAACAAATGTATTGTTATTCATTATCAAATCATATGTATGTGTTGCACATAATATGATTACATATACTGTTATTAATATTAATTAAAATTGGTGGGTTGGTGAATTGAATAATTCAAGGTAGAGTTTTGTTTACTCTTTTGGATTTATTCAAAGTAGAAGATTGGTGAGGTAAGAATAATCTGATATTGAATATGCGCATGCTTCTACTTTTGCGCACCATTTATTAAAATGTACATCAAAGGCACCGTACATTAGCAAACAAACCCTGCAAAGTACAATTTCATTACACTCATGACAGTTTATTTAAGCCAATACATATTTGAAGCAGAGCTCTAAGCGAAGCAATGGCAAGCAACTTGACAAGAAGACAGATAAAGTAATCCTAGTAAAAAAAAACAGATGTGTTTACCGATCGTTAGATTTTTATCTTGTTTCCAATGTTATTTTAGATTTCAGCTCTTAAGGAGGAGAGGCGCAAGAAGACGCATGTGCGTGCAAAGCTCGACAAAAGACTGAAAATTTGATTAAAGGAATTTATGTATAAATTTATATTTTTCCCCTGTATCAATATTGTAAAACTCTATTTTTATTATAAAAATATATTCTATTGTGATTATGTGGATTCCATCTTTAAACTCTATAAGCCAATAACAATCCGTCGTTTTGAATGCTTCGAGTCGGTTTAAGTACCGACTTGGGGCTGTCAAAATGGCGGGCTGTTACATTACTGGTTTGAAAAGGGCCCCTCATGCATGATACAAGCTTTCCACCTATGCTTGGTCCCCACTACGGTTTCCCACTTAACCCCATTTTTATTTATGTATTCTTACATGTTTCAACTTTGTTAAGTGCATCTAATCGTATTTCACATGCCACCCAAGGCACCCACTTAATTTCACATGCCACCCAAGGCACCTACTTAACCCCTCATGTCCCACCACATGCTTATCTGGTTAATTATTACTTAATTCATTAGAACCGTAACCTTGTAAAGACCTCCCATATTAGACTGACATTTGCGGTTGCTGGATTCGCCGGGCGGGTCCGGGTAGTTTTATACCGCAAATGAGCATAACCTTGTGTCTTTACAACTATTACGCATTTAATCTGTGCCTTTGAAATCTCATATTAGACTGGCACTTGTGGCAGCTGGATTTGCCGGGCGGGTCCGGGCAGTCTTACACCACAAAAGAGTCTAACCTCGTGTCTTAGGCGGTTTATTATTACACATCTTTATTTAACCCCAAATTGGATTAATATCCCTATTCAAATTTGTAAATAAATTCCAAATTTATTTATGTCCATAATTGTCTATTAAAATTATGTCCATAAATACCAATTATGCCAATTAACGTCTTAAATTAATTATATGCGTTTTTAAGGCCATTTATGCCAATTCACAATTTTATGTATATTCAATATTATCCCATCATCCCCACGCTATTCATACGTTTTCATATGACATATGTTAGACTCGCAAATAGTCTAACTCTTAAAAATAAAAATAACATCACATAACACATAAAATAGATTTAAGGATCATGACATAAGATTACATAGCCGATAACTTGCATATGAATGTCATTCAAACTAGCATATGATACAAAACTAGTATAGGTGATGGACATAAACTTGCATAACTTATTTACTGTTATAGATCCAAACATAAAGGTGTGAACTTGCATACGGATCTAAACATAAAGATGTAATCTTGCATATAGATCTAAACATAAAGATATAATCTTGCTTATGGATCTAAACATAAAGGTATGAACTTGCATATGGATCTAAACATATAGATTAATGTCACATAAACTAGCATATGCATATACATGTTTCACATATATTTTAACAACCCAAACTTGCATAAGATCTATTACTTATACTGGATAGCAGAAAGCAAGACATTCCATTGGCGACATCTGTCCTTTTTTCAAAAACACGCACTTTTCCTTTCTCTTCCCCATGCAATTAGGTTTCCAGGCCGTTATTCACCCCTCCCCGTTTCTTCCTCCACCACAACTTCAGCCGTCTACCGCTCAATTTAACACACTTTCCCTTTCTCTACTCCACGACATTTAGGTTTGGCCACGAGTTGCAGTTTTGGTTTACTAATACTATGTTCATGATATACTTGAATAATAATGGTTGCGGGTATGCAGCGAACATTACATAATGAAATGCAAAGTTGAAGCCATCCTAATGTGTTTGCATTTCACCTTTGTAGTTCATATATCTGTTACTACGATTTGTTACAACGTTTAAGTACTCTTATATTACTCTGATTTTACAGGTTAACCCGTAACTGAAACTCAACCCCCATGTCCATTAAAAATTGTTTCTTTTATCCTTTCCAATACATACCTTTATTTCTACATTACTCCCATGGTTTCCATTTTATAGTCCATATCTTACCTGAATTTCAAGTAAACCTGCTTCTCTTCTTTTACCACGACAGCAAATCAGGTCCTTTTGGTCCACAAACCCATCCCCGTTTTTCGGTCATTCCCCAATTTTCTGTCTATAAAGGTTCTTTATCTATTGCTCAGAATTTTTTCCGCTGGTTTCCATTTTCGTTGTTGTTTTATATCATACACACATCCGTATAATTTAAATGCAGTAAAATGATTTTGGATTTCATAAAAGAACTATTAAATCAATGTGTTCTGTTTGTGTTAATGTACTGGATGTACTATAAAAAAATGAATTTCATGACAAGGTCTGCATCCCACTGAGGACGGTTTATGTTTGTCGTTATTAACATGTGCACCTTTTTTCAAACTGCAACATCAACTAAAATGTCTGCTTGCTCTTTTTTTTTACGTGCTGTATGTGTTTTAAGAATATTATATATGCATAGTACATTATATTACTAGGTTTAATGTTCAATATAAATGTTGGGCCATTAAGTGTTTACATTTTGATATGAAATCCAATGTACGCAAACTTTTCCATGGTTTTAATTTGCAAAAATTCAATCTTTCAAACTCCATTTACTTTTCTCTTTCTGCTGCAAAATAATCACCTCTGTTTATGGAAAAAAAAAACGTTTCTGTTCCCAAAGACTTTTTTTAACACAAAATATTTAATATTTTTTTAGTACAAGTAATATTGATATTTGACTTCTATAAAAGTGAATTTGCTTAAAAAGGTAATTATTTTTTTAAAAAGTTGTTTTCTTCTTAAAAATGTTACTTATATTTCTCAAATTTTATATTTGTTTGAAACTATAAATCTATTAACTTCTAACTATTTTTTTTTCTGTACCTTTTTACATCATTTAAAAAAAATGATGGTTTTACCAAATATTAAGGTGAGTCACCCATGCTTGATTCAGGTAGTCCTTATGTTTTAGTGCTTGAACTGACATGCAAAATATGGTTTTGTAATGTTATGAATATGAAGTAAATATGTTTTAGTCCTTATGTTTTGAGGCTTGATTCCGGTAGTTGTTATGTTTTAGTGCTTGATTCAGGTAGTTCTTATGTTTTAGTTCTTATGTTCTGCATCATGTTTAAGAATAATATATACGCATACACCAGTATATCGTTAAGTTTTATGCTCAATATTAATGTCAGGCAATTAAGTCTGTACATATCCATATGAAATCCAATTCACTATAAATATCCGTGGTTTTACTTCACATAAAATTAAGTGTGTGCATCTGTTCACTAAAATTAAAAATGTTTGTAACAAAAAGTATTATTGTCTGTGTTACAATGTGACGTATGTATAAAACCAAAAATCAAACGTCGTTCGCAGTTTTAACAAGGTCTGAATTATATGTAATTAGTGTTTTTTTTCATCTTATTTTGTCTGCGCGTATGTTCACTAACTTGAAATTAATTCGTATTTTTTTCTCTTTGTGTCATTATGAGACTTATGTCTTAAAACCAAAATCAGACGGCGTGCACATTTTCATACAATGTGCGTTATGCATAAGTACATTTTTTCGTGATATTTCGAGCAATAAATACTCAAATTCGTACACGTATGTAACTAATGGGTTAGCCACAGTGAAATTGTGGTTGCAATGCATTTTTTATGTTATGCCTCATAAACAGTGTCTTCATTTGTCATGAGTACAAAAGCAGGTTCATTTATTTCTAAAATATTATGTATTATCACTTTCGTATATTTCTTCACTTTACTTATCTTCTTACTGGCTCATCTTAATTGAATCAAGTAATTTCTGAGACAATAGGAAGTCTGAAAACAGAGATAAAGACCAGGGGAGGCATTGAATACGTACGAGACAAACATAAAGCCATAACAAACTGATCCTACATCTGTACAATGTTTTTTTTTTCCTCAAAAATTATGTCATCTTATTTCGTTGTATTTCCTAAAATAACAAAAATTTGCATGTTCACTGCATAAGTCTACTCAACTATTTGTAATTCTATTGCGCATCTTCCTATTTAACTCAATTTGTTTGATCTTTGTTTCCCGTGCATATGTTTGATGCTTTACTTCCACTCCAGCATGATTTTGGATTTCACAAAAGGACTGTTGACTCATTGCGTTCTGTTTATTTTAATGTACTCGATGTAGTCCAAATAAATGAATTTCCTAGCAAGATCTGCGTCCCACATATTGATAGTTATGTTTGTTGTCATAATGATGTTAACCTATTTTCAAACTGCAACATCAACTAACTTGTCTGCTTGCTGATTTTTTATTTTATGTTCCGTGTGCGCTTTCAGAATATTATATATGCACGCTACAGTTTATTATAAAATTTTATGTAAAATATAAATGACGGGCCAATAAGCGGTCGTTAACTTGAACTTAGTTTGTAAATAAAAGTATTACTGTTTCAGTTATACTGTGACTTCTGTGTAAAAAATAAATAAAAAAGCCCTGCATAATTTTACCGCACTACCAATTATGTCTACACAGTTTTTTTTTCCCTGATATTTTGTCCATCCATTTGGTCAATAAGCTGAACTTAATTTGATAATTTTTTTTGTTTCTGTCATTGTGCGAATTATGTGTGAAAAATGAAGTCAAATGGCGTGCACTTTTTGCAAAATGTGCAGTACGCATAATGTAACACCCCGTGTATTCTATAACTGTGGAATTAACAAATTAAAGTATAATTAATTTGAAATCAAAGAACTAAGGGAAACGGGATACGCCATTGCGTTCGTCTCGGAAAAATACGCGAAATAGAGTCCGAGTTTTCGAAAAACGGAGTCTGTATGAAGAAGATATGGCCTTCGGAAGTTTCTGAATTAAGTTTAAAATTCGAACAGGATAAAATAGTTTAAAAATTAAAACCGGGCCCAATTGGCCAAGGCGGGAAAACTCCCGCCTAAGACACCCAGGTCGACTGGGCTGTCGACCTGGTCTAACCAGGTCGACAGGGCTGTCGACCTGGTCTAACCAGGTCGACAGGGCTGTCGACAGGGCTGTCGACCTGGTCCAGGGCCAGGTCGAACCCAGTCCAACCTGGCTGGCCTATTCTATGTTGGTCGATTTTCTGTAGTCTGCTTTGTCATTAGGGCTAGGTGGCAGGCTCTAATTGGTCTCTCCTTAGGATGAATGGCTACGATCAATCCAAGCAACATCAATGGCCCTAATCAGTTCATTACCCCTATAAAAAGGACCCTAGACTCAACCCTAATCTATTCATTCAAAAATAAGAACAAAGCCGCCATGTTGCTGAGGAACGACTAGGGGTAGCCACCAATTGGAGAGAGGATTAGGAGGCAAATTCTAAGGCATAAAGCAACTCAATCAAATCAAAACAAGATCATCCTAAATTCAAATTTGAGATAAAAGCTTCTACAACAATTCTGTAACAACTAAAGTCCTTTCTTCCAATCAAGGCAAGTACAGTTATTCTCTGCTATAAACGTTAATTATAATTTTGATATGCATTTAAAACTGAGTTTGAGGTTGTATATATATATTCTCTTCTGTTGGATCTGTTTTCTGTGACTGTTCTGTATTCCTTTCTTCTTTTCTGTTTCTATAGCCGGGCTACCACGAGCCTGTGCCTAGTCTCATAAGAGATGAACGTATAAACGCAAATTTTGGGATGAATGACGCGAAATTTGACAAGACTAAATTGAATGTACGACTTTAGGTCTGAGGCATAAAATATATTGGACATATGCATAAATTTGACTATGAACATATAATTTATGCATGTTGTATGCATAGTTATGTTGTAATTAAGAACTGTAACTAATGAGCATATGTTATAAACTAGTTTTAGCCCTATGCATATTTTGTGATAAAAGAAGAAGAGGAACCACTGTAAGATTTCATATGATTTGAGACTTTAGACAAAATGCATATAAAAGTCAAGATTTGATTTTTAGAAGATATGATTTGCATAATGATTCATGACTTAAAAAGAAGAAGATATGGAAGCTTAGGTGTAAAAGATTTACACTAATTAGGATATTTATTATTATGATTACACCTAAATAGGGATTTTTGGATATATGGCATACATTGGAATTAATGGTTATATTTGGTATAATTTATATGTGAATCTGCTGTAAAATGCTAGTTTGACAAAAATTGGAACATATGTTATAGGGTAAATTATGTCCATATTCTGCGCTATGTAAATGTATGCAAACATGGAAGTATATGATCATATTGTGAATCATGACATTATTTAGGCATATGAACTTAGGCCTAATTTATGTTTAGGCAAGGCATGTAAATAGAACCTTTAGAAATATTAAATTTGCTAAATCTGCTAATTTGCCAAGTTGCCTAAACTGCTAGTTTTGTTATATTGCCTGCACTGCTAATTAGGTTGAAATGCCTAATCTGTTAAATTTGTCGGTTGAAATGCCTAACCTGTTATATGCCAAAATCTGCTAAGTTGCTAAATCTGTTAAATCCGTTAAGTCATATAAAATCTGTTATCTGCTATGTTGATATAATCATCCTGTTATTGATATAATCTGAATTGGCATATATATTGGGCGTGCGCATAAACGGTAAATTGTTAATTAATTGGCCGCAAAGATAAACATGGCTAACTCGAGGTTAGAATGAGTTTGCGGCGTAAATCTGCCCGAAACCGCCCGGCACATCCAGTGGCCCAAACAATAGGTTCTAATGTGAGAAGTTAGTCATAACATGCGTAAGACACGAGGTTAGGTCAGGCTTGTGGCAGAAGTCTGCCCGAAACCGCCCGGCATATCCAGCGGCCACAAGCTACCGACATAATGTGAGAGGTCTGTGCATTAATAATTAATTAATGCAAAATCTAAGATAAAAATGACGTCTAAAACGTATTGGTGAAAATAGTGTTAAACCAAAGGAATTAATAGATGTAGTAAAACCCGTCCATGAATCTGTAGGCCCAATACAAAGTTAGACAAATCTGAAAAATCTGTACATCTGACCTGTTAGTCTGAAAACTTGTTAACTTAATTTGTGAATTAGTAAATCTGAATTCTGTATGTCTGAACTTGTAAACAAGTTAATCTGAAATCTGTTAGTCTGGGGACACAAGGCTAGGAGGGGAATTACTTGTGTCATCTGTTGTTTGGGACCCATATTAGTCAGTAACCCTTTCTGGTATAAAAACTTTGACCCAACAGTAGGTAGGGTCCGGGCACGCTTACTGAACTAATTATAAGTGGTTCATTCTGATAATGGCGAGGGGTGTTGATGGTGCGTTCCAACTGGGTCATGTGCGTGCATGGATTCCGGTCTGCCTCTGAGGATGTAAGACGCCGTGACATCTGTAAATAGGTCTGTGCCAATTGGTTGTCACTTTAGGGAGTGATACACCCTACTGTGGGGCCGACATAGGATATTTATGTATTTGGGAGCCGATCGCTTGGGGTAGGGTTTTAGGGTACGCTTAGTTCTGTCTGTTTCTGTTGGTACCGTCTGTTTCTGTTGGGTGGTAACACCTGTCTGTTTCTGTGTGGTACCGTCTGTTCGGGTGGTAAAGGCCCATTACTAGTGTACACCTAACTCCACATTCTGTCTCCATAGGGATAAATCTGTTTCTTCTTCTGTCTGTTTCTGATCGGGTAGTAAAGGCCCATTATTAACATTCTGTTTCTGTTAAAGTATTCTGTACCCGTTCCCGCTTCAATTTAGACATTAGGGTGACACCTAATTCTGCTATACTAGTATTAGTACAGAGAAGTGTAAAACAATAGTTTATATCATTCTGTTCTTCTGTTATATCTGCTACACCCGTTATAGTTATCTCACATCCAGTTTTATGTTCATATCATATTATTATTATCTGTTCATATGCTGAAAGTCACTGGACTTGCCAGACTTTTTGTCTGACCCTTGTTGTTTCGCCTCCTTTCTTCCGTTCCCCCCCCCCCCCCAGGTTATCCAAGGAGGGAATACTTTAGCTTGATCCGGATTTCTCTTTGCTTGAAGTGCTTAAAGTATGGCTTGGCTCTGTATAGCTTCCGTTCCATGGGGATTATGATTTTAAACCATGCATTTTGAAGGCTTTTGTACAAGACTGATATTTTGTACTTGAATTCTGAAATTTGAAAGGATGTAACCATATTAATTTCTGTTTCCGCTGTAATAAAGTTAAAATTTTCCAAGTACTGTTTTGTCTGTCTTGTAAGTTTCTGTTCTGTTTACTAAAATGCTCCACCAAAGTTAAGGCATTCCCTTTGTGAGTGACCTTAACGGAGGGGGGGTGTTACACTTGGTATCAGAGCTGAAGGTTACCGGATTTGATAAAGAATTTTTGAAAACTATTTTCAAAAAGGTTTTGAAAAGGAAGTATTTTCAAAAATAAAGCTTATTTTGAAAAACATGATCTCCAAGAGCCATATATCTTTCTTTCAGTCCTTTTTGTATTGAACCTTTCCTTTTTCGTTCCAGCATGTCTGAAGCATCTGAGATACCAGAGGGTGTTCATGTACCCGGTTGGTTTCGTCAATATCTTGAGGCTAGGACCGCCGCTGCAGGTCCAGCAAATGATCCCCCTCCTCCACCCCCTCCTCGTGCAATTGCTTTGTCAAAGATCTGTAGAGATTTTAGGGCCATGGGTGGGAAGGATTTCAAAGGAACTGAATCATTCGTAGAAGCAAGGAATTGGCTCAAAGAAACTGAGGATCTATTCGTTATCTTCGAGGTGGACGATAGGCAGAAGGTACAGTTGGCAGTATGGCTGCTCAAAGACGAAGCTTCCTACTGGTGGGAAGTCACTAACGCCGAGAGGCCGGTTGAGACATGGATGGATTTCAGAACAAGGTTTGAGACAAAATTCCTCTCGCAAGCTGAACGAAGTTTACAATTGGAAAAGTTCTTGTCTCTTAAGCAAGGAAGTATGACGGTCAAGGAATACGTTAGCAAGATTCGGATTGGATTTAGTCAACACTCAGCATAAAAAGGCTCTCCGCTTTGTTAAAGGATTGAATGAGCCACTGCACAGCCTAGCCATGACCCATGTACCCATGGGAGCAACTTATGAGAAATTGGTGGATATGGCACTACTGCACGAGGAAGACAAGGGCCCGAAAGAGACAAAGAAGGAAGAACCACAGAATAAGAAAGCGGGGCCCAAAAAGGAAACACAAAAGAAGGATGAGAAGCCTGAAGATAAGAAGGGGAAAAAGTGCTTTACTTGTGGGAGCTCAACTCATCTGAACAAGGATTGCAGAAAAAGGAAGGGCGCTAGCTTCAACTGTGGGGAGATGGGACACTTCACTAGGGACTGCCCGAAGAGACGAGGACAAGGAGGGCAGGCGAACACTCTTGAGGCTAGTGGCTAGGATTGAAATATGAAATTTTTTATATTAGGTTTAATTTCTTTATCTGATTGTGACTTTTTCTGATTTTGTAATCGATACTCTGCACTTTAATGCTAGTATTATTTCTGAATTCCGCTATAGACTCAGACCCATAATGGTTATGGATCATCTGTTTGAGATTGGGGTTTGAGGGATATCTGTATTAGGCGTCAAGTATGACGCATACATTCTGAGTTTTCGTGGGGTGTCAATTTGATATTGGTTTCGGTCTTTGGGGCCGATACTTAGGACCCATGTCTAATGGGAACCAAATTTTCGTTCTATCTGTACTCGCTTCCATCATTCGACTGTATCCTATCGATCGAATATTTGAACTTTAGGTAGAAACTAATGGGTGTAAACATGTGTTTGAGACATGTTATGTTTGATGGTTGCAAGTGGATGCAAGTGGTTGCTAGTGGTTGCCCGTGGATGCATATACACACACTAGGCACTAGATCGGCTCGAAAACACTCTCATACTGCATATGGATGGGTGAGCATTTTTCAATTCTTGTGGATGCAAATTGGTTGATTCAGCACATGGATGTTGCATTTGAGTGAATGGTTGTGCACTCATATAGAAATAATATATATCATCAGAATTCTATTGCATACATGTTGGACTCATGGCACTGACATAATTCGCATTAAGGAGGTCAACTGAATCAGTAGACCGACTGATCTTTGCATTAGTTAAGGAACATATACACACACTTTTGCATATGTTCATACAACATTAGAAGTTTTCTAAGGACAATGGATGCTTGTGGATGATGGTTGAGTAGATGGGTGATTGGATGGTAGGACACATTCTTCTTAACTTGAAGATTTTGGGGACGAAATCCTTTTAAGTGGGGGAGAATGTAACACCCCGTGTATTCTATAACTGTGGAATTAACAAATTAAAGTATAATTAATTTGAAATCAAAGAACTAAGGGAAACGGGATACGCCATTGCGTTCGTCTCGGAAAAATACGCGAAATAAAGTCCGAGTTTTCAAAAAACGGAGTCCGTGTGAAGAAGATATGGCCTTCGGAAGTTTCTGAATTAAGTTTAAAATTCGAACAGGATAAAATAGTTTAAAAATTAAAACCGGGCCCAATTGGCCAAGGCGGGAAAACTCCCGCCTAAGACACCCAGGTCGACTGGGCTGTCGACCTGGTCTAACCAGGTCGACAGGGCTGTCGACCTGGTCTAACCAGGTCGACAGGGCTGTCGACAGGGCTGTCGACCTGGTCCAGGGCCAGGTCGAACCCAGTCCAACCTGGCTGGCCTATTCTATGTTGGTCGATTTTCTGTAGTCTGCTTTGTCATTAGGGCTAGGTGGCAGGCTCTAATTGGTCTCTCCTTAGGATGAATGGCTACGATCAATCCAAGCAACATCAATGGCCCTAATCAGTTCATTACCCCTATAAAAAGGACCCTAGACTCAACCCTAATCTATTCATTCAAAAATAAGAACAAAGCCGCCATGTTGCTGAGGGACGACTAGGGGTAGCCACCAATTGGAGAGAGGATTAGGAGGCAAATTCTAAGGCATAAAGCAACTCAATCAAATCAAAACTAGATCATCCTAAATTCAAATTTGAGATAAAAGCTTCTACAACAATTCTGTAACAACTAAAGTCCTTTCTTCCAATCAAGGCAAGTACAGTTATTCTCTGCTATAAACGTTAATTATAATTTTGATATGCATTTAAAACTGAGTTTGAGGTTGTATATATATATTCTCTTCTGTTGGATCTGTTTTCTGTGACTGTTCTGTATTCCTTTCTTCTTTTCTGTTTCTATAGCCGGGCTACCACGAGCCTGTGCCTAGTCTCATAAGAGATGAAAGTATAAACGCAAATTTTGGGATGAATGATGCGAAATTTGACAAGACTAAATTGAATGTATGACTTTAGGTCTGAGGCATGAAATATATTGGACATATGCATAAATTTGACTATGAACATATAATTTATGCATGTTGTATGCATAGTTATGTTGTAATTAAGAACTGTAATTAATGAGCATATGTTATAAACTAGTTTTAGACCTATGCATATTCTGTGATAAAAGAAGAAGAGGAACCACTGTAAGATTTCATATGATTTGAGACTTTGGACAAAATGCATATAAAAGTCAAGATTTGATTTTTAGAAGATATGATTTGTATAATGATTCATGACTTAAAAAGAAGAAGATATGGAAGCTTAGGTGTAAAAGATTTACATTAATTAGGATATTTATTATTGTGATTACACCTAAATAGGGATTTTTGGATATATGGCATACATTAGAATTAATGGTTATATTTGGTATAATTTATGTGTGAATCTGCTGTAAAATGCTAGTTTAACAAAAATTGGAACATATGTTATAGGGTAAATTATGTCCATATTCTGCGCTATGTAAATGTATGCAAACATGGAAGTATATGATCATATTGTGAATCATGACATTATTTAGGTATATGAACTTAGGCCTAATTTATGTTTAGGCAAGGCATGTAAATAGAACCTTTAGAAATATTAAATTTGCTAAATCTGCTAATTTGCCAAGTTGCCTAAACTGCTAGTTTTGTTATATTGCCTGGACTGCTAATTAGGTTGAAATGCCTAATCTGTTAAATTTGTCGGTTGAAATGCCTAACCTGTTATATGCCAAAATCTGCTAAGTTGCTAAATCTGTTAAATCCGTTAAGTCATATAAAATCTGTTATCTGCTATGTTGATATAATCATCCTGTTATTGATATAATCTGAATTGGCATATATATTGGGCGTGCGCATAAATGGTAAATTGTTAATTAATTGGCCGCAAAGATAAACATGGCTAACTCGAGGTTAGAATGAGTTTGCGGCGTAAATCTGCCCGGAACCGCCCGGCACATCCAGTGGCCGCAAACAATAGGTTCTAATGTGAGAAGTTAGTCATAACATGCGTAAGACACGAGGTTAGGTCTGGCTTGTGGCAGAAGTCTGCCCGGAACCGCCCGGCATATCCAGCGGCCAAAAGCTACCGACCTAATGTGAGAGGTCTGTGCATTAATAATTAATTAATGCAAAATCTAAGATAAGAATGACGTCTAAAACGTATTGGGGAAAATAGGGTTAAACCAAAGGGATTAATAGATGTAGTAAAACCCGTCCATGAATCTGTAGGCCCAATACAAAGTTAGACAAATCTGAAAAATCTGTACATCTGACCTGTTAGTCTGAAAACTTGTTAACTTAATTTGTGAATTAGTAAATCTGAATTCTGTATGTCTGAACTTGTAAACAAGTTAATCTGAAATCTGTTAGTCTGGGGACACAAGGCTAGGAGGGGAATTACTTGTGTCATCTGTTGTTTGGGACCCATATTAGTCCGTAACCCTTTCTGGTATAAAAACTTTGACCCAACAGTAGGTAGGGTCCGGGCACGCTTACTGAACTAATTATAAGTGGTTCATTCTGATAATGGCGAGGGGTGTTGATGGTGCGTTCCAACCGGGTCATGTGCGTGCATGGATTCCGGTCTGCCTCTGAGGATGTAAGACGCCGTGACATCTGTAAATAGGTCTGTGCCAATTGGTTGTCACTTTAGGGAGTGATACACCCTACTGTGGGGCTGACACAGGATATTTATGTATTAGGGAGCCGATCGCTTGGGGTAGGGTTTTAGGGTACGCTTAGTTCTGTCTGTTTCTGTTGGTACCGTCTGTTTCTGTTGGGTGGTAACACCTGTCTGTTTCTGTGTGGTACCGTCTGTTCGGGTGGTAAAGGCCTATTACTAGTGTACACCTAACTCCACATTCTGTCTCCATAGGGATAAATCTGTTTCTTCTTCTGTCTGTTTCTGATCGGGTAGTAAAGGCCCATTATTAACATTCTGTTTCTGTTAAAGTATTCTGTACCCGTTCCCGCTTCAATTTAGACATTAGGGTGACACCTAATTCTGCTATACTAGTATTAGTACAGAGAAGTGTAAAACAATAGTTTATATCATTCTGTTCTTCTGTTATATCTGCTACACCTTTTATAGTTATCTCACATCCAGTTTTATGTTCATATCATATTATTATTATCTGTTCATATGCTGAAAGTCACTGGACTTGCCAGACTTTTTGTCTGACCCTTGTTGTTTCGCCTCCTTTCTTCCGTTCCCCCCCAGGTTATCCAAGGAGGGAATACTTTAGCTTGATCCGGATTTCTCTTTGCTTGAAGTGCTTAAAGTATGGCTTGGCTCTGTATAGCTTCCGTTCCATGGGGATTATGATTTTAAACCATGCATTTTGAAGGCTTTTGTACAAGACTGATATTTTGTACTTGAATTCTGAAATTTGAAAGGATATAACCATATTAATTTCTGTTTCCGCTGTAATAAAGTTAAAATTTTCCAAGTACTGTTTTATCTGTCTTGTAAGTTTCTGTTCTGTTTACTAAAATGCTACACCAAAGTTAAGGCATTCCCTTTGTGAGTGACCTTAACGGAGGTGGGGTGTTACACTTAACCAGTATTTTTCCGTCATATTTTGCTCAACAAATAATATAATTCGTACATGTATCGAAGTAATGTGTTACCTAGACTATAATTGCAGTTGCAATGCATTTTCTATCTTATGCCTCCTAAATATTGTATTCAATATTCGTGAGTACAAACCTAGGTTCAGTTTTTCCTAAAATGTTCTGTATTATCGGTTTCCTATGTTTAATTACTTTAATTATATTTTTAGAGGCTCATATTAATTCACATGAGTTATTCTTCAGACGAAAGGAAGACTGACAATAGAGCTAAAGACCAGGGGAAGCATTGGATACGCACGAGAGAAACAGAAAGCCGTAACAGGTATGAGCACTTCTGTCCGAACCAGTTGAACTTCTAAACATTCACATTTTGATATATTTTCACCTCTTACTTAGCTTATTTTTCCAAAATTCAATAACGTTATGTGATTGAAGATTAAAATCAGATATCGGTTTTCAGTTTCAAGTGATCGTACGTCAACTAATACAATCCGTTTTGTTTATGTAATATGTAGCTGTCTATATTTGTAAAATATATAAACTGTACTGAACTATTAATGCAACGAAATGCTGAAATCCAAATTATGAGTAGTAAATATTGAGTGTTACAGTGCATACACAAACTCACCTAATTTTGTACACTTAGCGGTAATCACAGTGTTAAACAAAATAATCAGCAGTTAAATCCGATTTTGAAGTAGACGCTATACAAATCCATCAGTATCCAAATAAGAAGTCATTTTTTTCCTTGCATATGTTATGTTATACACTTTTGTTGTAAGTACCGTCCATAATGAGTTCTATATTTTTTTTTCTAATACGGACAATGATTAACTTCTGATTCACAGTATTGATTTGTGGATTTTGAAAACTCAGTATGAATTCTGTTTTCATTTAGTGCAATTTAGTATTCATACATTCATTGTAATTTTTTTTCCAGACAATCACAAAAACAGATATGAAATTACGTGCTACCAGTAGTCCGCAGTTATGCTTCTACTTTCTGTACCACTGGGTGGTTATTAATCGTGGATCCCATTTTTTTTGTTCGTTAAAATACCAAAAATCGATCAAACCAATGATGGGCGAGCGCACGTGTAATAACCCTGAAATTCTGGGCCAGTTTAAAATTTTTATTTTGGCGATTTTAACGAATTTTGAATATTTAAAATAGATTATTTTAAATAAAATCAACGAGAAATTTATTTTGAATATAATTCAAACGTATATATTATATACGTCGTCGTTAGAATATAAATATTTATATATAATTATAAAAGGAATTGAAAATGGCGCGGTAGTTCGATAATTCGATTTCAAACTTCAATTGAACGTACCGGGTGCAAAACAATCCGGATTTTAGTGAAACCAAAAATGATAGGATCTAATTGATGATATCTTTCCAACGAATCCGAAAAATCAAAATTTCATAGCGGGAATCAAAAGATATGTCCAGTTCAAAATTCTGAATAGTCGCTATGGAATTCAGGCCCTTAAAAATGGGAATTTTGCAAACGACCTCGGATTTCGACGAAACCACTTTTGTTGGGTCCGTGACATCGAATTATTGCTAGGTTCCAAATTTCATAATTTTTCGAATCAATATGTGAGTGTGGCAAAGGAAAACGCGTTTGACCAGTTTCAGTTGATTTTTATCGACTGGAAATTGGCCATTTTTCAAACGGTCTCAGAATTCGACGAAACTAGTTTTGTTAGGACCGTATCGTCAATACGAAGCTAGAAAATATTTTTCTGGAATTTTTCTAGTTAGTATGTGAGCCCGGTAATTTGAAATGTACGTTTAAAATTCAATATAATGATTTAAATGTAAATTTAACGAAAACTGATTTAAACGGTCGAATCAACATACGATACATATCTCATTGTGTTCGGAATGGGGGTAAAACGCTATAGGCGACAGGCGGTGGACCTCGTTCAGGGGTCGTATGTAAAAGTCAACTTTTTGAAATATAAATTAATTAAATAAATTTAAAAAAAAAATTAAATCTCTCCCCTTTAACCCGTTTTGCCCCCCTCCCCCCAATTTTATTTAACAGAAAGAAAAAAAAAAGAACTAAACCTAAATCGATGCCGCCTCCACCAGGTTCCAGCCGCCACCGACGCTCGTCCCTCCGCCACCGCCGCATCTTCTCCTCCTCCATCGATCGCGCGACACAATCGAAGCCCTCCCCCCTATCGCGACCTCCCCTTAACCTCGCATCAGACCCCCCCTCGCCACAGTCCACCATCGGAGCCCCCCAGTGGCGCCGACCTCGCGACAGCCCACCCCCCTCGAAGACGAACGCGATACCCCTCCTCCTCTGCCTACCGCCGCATCGCCCCCCCCCCCCCCTCTGTAAGTTCCCTGATTTTTTATTTTACTTTAAAAACTGATTTTTTATTTTACTTTAAAAACTGTAAAGTTATTATTTTTTAAAACTGTAAAGTTATTATTTTTAAAACTGTAAAGTTATTATTTTTAAAACTGTAAAGTTATTATTTTTAAAACTGTAAAGTTAGGATTTTTAAAACTGTAAAGCTTGATAAAAATATAACCTTTAATATATATATATATATATATATATAGCTTAATAAAATTATTTTTGAAAAGGCGACATCTATAAGTTTAAAAAGGCGAGATCTTTATATGTAAAAAGGCAAAAGACATAATTTTTAAAATAGAAAAGACATGATTTTTAAAATAGAAAAGACATGATTTTTAAAATAGAAAAGTCGATATTTTGAGAGGAGTAGTGAAGTAAAAATATGATTTTTATATTTTTAAAGTGTTAAAAATATAATCTTTATTAAGTAGAAGATGTAAAAATATGATTTTTGTTTAGGTAGAGAATTGAAAATATAATTTTTTTCATGATAGGAATATTAAAAATATCAACTTTATATGTGTAGAAAACTAAAAATGTGATTTTGATAATGATATTTTTGAAAAGGCGAAATCTTTATAAGAAGAATAGCGTGATAAAAATGTAATCTTTACTATATGAACATCGATGTGAAAATATAATTTTTATCTATATAGTAGCGTAGTAAAAATATAATTTTTATCTATATAGCAGCGAAATAAAAATTCGATTTTTATATATTGAATAGCATAATAAAAATTCGATTTTTATATATTGAATAGCGAAGTAAAAAATTCGATTTTTACATATGTAGTGGCTACAGCAACGAAGATGACAAAAATGCGATAACGATGAAGATTTCTATCAAAGATGAGTCAAGATGATTGGATAGCTATTGGTGAGAATTTCTCACCTTTCAATTTCTTTTCTAGTTATATATATATATATACTAGGATGCAGACGGTGCTTAGTAGCACCCGACACAACCGTCCACAGACCATGGACTTGTTTGTTTGGTTGCATAAATTAATTTGATGATTTGATTTGAATTTGGTTGTTTGGTGAATTTGATTGATGTGTGAATGGCGTGGGCCTTCACTAGACCGGGGATAAGGCTAGGCCTCGTCCCGTTTCTAGTATCGTGCCGTTATGCCGCCGAAATTTTCCAAAATAAGTTAGAAAAATAGAAAATATCATTTTATTGAATAAATGAACTGAATAGAAATTCATATGTTGAAATAAAATGTTTTATCGTTAAAAATATAATTTTTAACGTGGAAGTGAATAAAATAAAATATTCATTTACAAACCGGACGGTTTGTTTATGTACACCTATTTGAATGACATTGATTAGGACGATAAATTATACACATCGCCCAACTGCACAAATAAAATCTGTGTTTTATTGTTTAAAACCCCACACGGGTGTTGGGATGAAATTTGAAGTTCACTCATCCTGATTGATTAAATATCTCGATCGATTGATTGACAGGCTGTTATAAGCGTTAGCTATCTATATTTGATGCTTATACAGTGTAGTGCACTTTGGTTGATGGTTGATTATTTTTCAATGCTATTATATGCATGTGTGATATGGAATCCATATAGTTAACGCTATATGGTAATATTATAATATAAAGGTTCGTGTGTTGACTGTACTCATTCATTGAGATTAGTCATGTGTTGAACGAAATATTTTAATAATAAAATTACATCTTTATCAATATAATATAAAGGTTCATGTGTTGACAGTACTCATTCATTGAGATTATTCATGTGTTGAACGAAATATTTTAATAATAAAATTACATCTTTATCAATATAATATAAAGGTTCATGTGTTGACAGTACTCATTCATTGTGATTAGTCATGTGTTGAACGAAATATTTTAATAATAAAATATACATCTTTATCATATTTAAAATTAGAACTACTTCACGGTGGAGTCTAATTGAAAATCAAACGATAGATACCCAAATTTTATAAAATATTTTAAATAACAAAGATAGTCACACGGGGACAGTACTCATTCGTTGAGATTAGTCGTGTGTTGACAGAAATAAATATTCATTTGTTGAATAGAACATTTGAAAATAGAAATATTTGAAAACAAAATATTTGGAACGAGATATTTGGAACGAAATATTTGAAATAGAAATATTTGAAATAGAATATATGAAGCCGTGTTGATTGGATTAATGCAATTTTGACGTGAACGATATTTATATCGATTTTATTCATTTTAAATGAATATTGAAAGGTGATTTCGAAATGAATTGAATTGAAGGTGATTTCGAAACGAATTGAATTGAAAACAATTTCGAAATGAATTGAATTGAAAATGATTTCGAAATGAATTGAATTGAAAACGATTTTGAAATGAATTGAATTGAAAACGATTTTGAAATGAATTGAATTGAAAACGATTTCGAAATGAATTAAATATATAACGAATTTGAATCAAATAGAAAACCACGTTGAATTGAATCGAATAGAAAACCACTTTGAATTGAATCGAATAGAAAACCACTTTGAATTGAATCGAATTGAAAACGAATTCGAATTGAATTTAAAACGAAGCAAAATGAATTCAAATTGAATTGAAACTTGAATTGAATAGAAATGAATTTTAAAACGAATTTATAAGGAAATATTCAATTTTGATTTGAATTGAGATGGAAGTTGAAATGTTTTTGAAACGAATTCAAAACTATTTATATAATTCGTTTTAAATAGAAATCGACGAAATATATATTATATATATTATATATATAATATAATGGCCTGAATAGAACGCGCCGCGCCGCGGCAGTTCTTGAATTTCTACCAT
Source organism: Allium sativum (assembly GCA_030737875.1). Classification (NCBI taxonomy): domain Eukaryota; kingdom Viridiplantae; phylum Streptophyta; class Magnoliopsida; order Asparagales; family Amaryllidaceae; genus Allium; species Allium sativum. Next base: position 831,030,042 of record CM060912.1, on the reverse strand, counting down.
ATATTTCAAATGGACATTACGGGAGATCCGACTGTCGGATTCTCCTAAAACCGGAACCGTTGGGTTCGTATCGAAAAGAGCTTTCTAACGAATATTAGAAATTCAAAATCTAACGGTTGGATTTGGAGATACATCCAAATCAAATTAGAAAAAGGTCGCTGTAAGTGCAGTTCGATGGCTGTTGATGGAAATCGACTGTACGGGCCTTGATAAAATTATTAAAAATAGTAATAATTTGTGTAAAATCATAAGAAATGATTTGGGAAAATTTGGGATGAAAAACTCCATATTTGAAAAGATAAAAATAGATTTCTATCGAAACGAACTAGTTTGAACTCAATTTAAAACCCGTTTTTTTATTTTTAAATAAATAAATTAGATTTAAAAAGGGGTTTTAAATAATCGGAATTCCTAATATATTTGATTTGAATTGAACAAAAATGGATTTGTGGGTTTATCGTGAACTGTGTTTTAAATAACACTAGTTCTTTAACCCGATAATAAATAGAATGTGATTTGGGTTTGTCGTGAACTGTGTTTTAAATAACACTAGTTCTTTAACCCGATAATAAATAGAATGTGATTTGGGTTTGTCGTGAACTGTGTTTTAAATAACACTAGCTCTTTAACCCGATAATAAATAGAATGTGATTTGGGTTTGTCGTGAACTGTGTTTTAAATAACACTAGTTCTTTAACCCAGCAAAAGGAGTTTTAACGAATCTGCAATTAGATTGAAATGTAAATCTATAATCTAAATTATCATATTTAGAAAATAAGCGAGAATGGAGTATCACCAGTTTTGCTCCAAAGCGATAGTTAAATCTTTAATTAGATTTGAATGTGAAATGGTAATTAATTTTACCGATAACACCGTGGTGTTAGATATGGAGTATCACCAGTTTTGCTTCATGGGATGAATAGGTTGGGATTGGGAAATAAAATAAATAATTACTTCGGTGTGGTTCGCTAATCTCGACTAGATGGGAAACCATAATATGGTTTGATGGATCATCCAAAGGAAGATAAAGGATAAATTTTAAAGAATTTATCTTGGATAAAATTAATGGGAACCTTCCCCTAAGAATGTGATTTGGTGAATAAAAGAATATTCTGAATTGGAATGAGGCGTATGTTATGTTTGTGTAACATTTGTTTTTAATATACGCGGGTTGTTCGGAAAGACCGGGTTTACACCCATTCTGAATAACCGATTCGACGATAAGTCGAAGATGAAGACGGTGGTCGAAGACCGGAAGTCTTCACATCGTTTGGATAATTACTGACGATCCTGATTGGGCTGTACACCCAAAAGGATGGAAATACTTGGTGGTCGTCCAGACGTACCGGGAGATGGATGGATATGCGAGGAAAGTGCCTCCGGTTTCGTTCAGACCCAGAACGGACATGAAAATGGATTGTGTGTCTGACATTGGATTTTATTCTGTGTTGATTGATTTCTATTAAATATACATCTGTTTGGCGGCGGAGAATTTATTCTTTTGCTTAACGCCCTTCTCTGAGACGTACGAGCTCAGAGGTTGTATATCGATGGACATCAGTCGCATGGCATGAATTGCCTGTGTGGCACGCTAAGATGCAATGATCAAGGCTTCTGTTGAAAAGCAAAGTCTTGTGGTTGATGATCAAAGCACGCCTACGTGGCAGCTTTGTGTATAACGTGAATTCGCGAGCCTCACACCTCGGTATGAGTTAAAAACGGGATACAGACTGCAGGGAGAGCACGACGTTTCTTTCTAGCTTTGGTGGTGTCAGTGACTTACCAGCCCTGACATTTATATACTTTTCACCTATGTGGTTGTTGGAATGTGAGGCGCCTCGATTATAGGTCTGTAAGGACCGGGAAACGTGTGTTCAGGCATAACTAATCCTCTAACGTAAGTGAGGACCGACCCTGAAGATCCAGGGGTTGCCCAGAGTGTGTGGCCCCGAGGCATTTGCTAGAGTGTCTCGAGCGCGGAGAGGAGCTTGCCCCTTGCCTCGACTCATGACGGAATCCAATTATCAATACGAGATATTTCGGTTTTAATTGTAGAACTAGTATGGCGACATAGTAGATGGTAGCTATGCCTCCTATGATTGATATTTATGATTGAAATGTTTTGACACTATACACTTATTATAGTATCAAATGATTTGTTTTAAACGTATCAAGCATGCTTTGGCTGTTATAAGGGAAAACCCTATCCCCCGGCTTGCGTTGCATTGTGTGATAGGACCTGGGTCTTATAACAGCTTCATTTTTCTTTATTTAGCATTGCGTTGTTGTTTTATGCACTGGTATTCTTGGGAGGAAACCCGTTCCGTGTTATACGGCGTGGTCCTTTGAATTACTCTCTTTTAAAGTAAAGTTTTAAATAACTGTTTTAGTTCTCACACCAGTCACATGACTGACCTGGAGTTTATTGTTTTAACCTAAACTCTGGGTGCCCCTATTTTCCGCACGGGCAGCTAGTAGTTTTGGTTTTGCAGATTTATATTCACAGGATCCTGGTTTACATCTGGAATGATATCCGGAAAGCTCTGTATCCGTATATCACCTTCAGTGGTGCTTTGTATTATTTTTCCGCTGCTATGTAATTTATTGTAATCTCTGATATTTATCGAATATATATTTATTCATTTATACTCTGTATATTCTTGTATCTGATGGAATTGTGGTAATAGCAATGAAATGTTCTTCCGTCTGCGTTCATTTGTGTGTTGTTCTCAAAGTATCCGCCCTTTCCTTAACGGGGAAATTACGGGTTCTTATAGTGGTATCAGAGCTTTGGTTTACAGAGCTCGAGAACAAGACACATTAGAACCATACGAAAGAATTCATCAGATATTAGATTAGTGATATCCAATTAGAATGACTCGTTAGAGATAGGATCAGTAGTATCCTAGAACGAGTGTGAAGAGTATATTTTTCAAATGAAAACAATTTTTGTTTTGAAAATTTAAATCACTTCTACGTATTTGATTATTTATTTATTTTGAATATGGACGATCTAGTATATAAAGGTTTTGCATATACGCGTCATGAATGTATATTGGAAGTTTTAATATATTAGATAGATATAGAGTCACACTCTAGTCGCCCGGAGATGATTCTACTGGTGACTATATAGCATCAGTAGTGTGTGTTCGAGTTTCAAAGGTGTGATTTTCTATATACTTCCATTAGACTGGTGTGAGCACCAAAACTTATATAGCTAGAACACATTGTTGTGAATTGGCATCAAAAACATGTTTTTTTGTATATATATATCAAAGGTATGAATTTGAAACTCTAATTCACTAATTGATTGATGTTTGTGTTGTTTGTCTATTTGTTTGCAAATTTTGAACCATTATGCCTAATTGAACCAAATATTGAACTGTATTAAAAATTGGTCGCATTTGCTTGCATATACATATACTTTCATTGAGCAGGTCATAGCAAGGAGGCTAAAGCAGAGAATAAAATTTGTTTGCCCGACAAATAGGTACATGTTTACTATAATTTCCTGTTTTGTTTGGGTGATGATGATTTTATGAGCCTATTGGCTAGCCGCTTGGCTTTTTCTTTTTCTTTTTGAGATCAGAAGGCCTATATGGCAATTTCGGGATTTTCCCGTGGCTCCCGGTGCAGGGGAGGTTATGGCGAAATTTTTCGAAAATTTAGGGTGTTAGCCAAATTTTTGAAAATTTGAAAATTCTCAGAAACTGAAAAGTTGGAGAATGGAAGCCGGATCGAACGTAGAGTTGATTAATCAAACCACTTTCGACTTCGTTCCTTTTCGGGGACGAAAAGTTTTAAGTGGGGGAGATTGTAATAACCCGGAAATCTTGGGCCAGTTTAAAATTTTTATTTTGGCGATTTTAACTAATTTTGAATATTTAAAATAGATTATTTTAAATAAAATTGACGAGAAATTTATTTTGAATATAATTCGAACGTATATATTATATACGTCGTCATTAGAATATAAATATTTATATATAATTATAAAAGGAATTAAAAATGGCGCGGTAGTTCGATAATTCGATTTCAAACTTCAATTGAACGTACCGGGTGCAAAACAATCCGGATTTTAGTGAAACCAAAAATGATAGGGTCTAATTGATGATATCTTTCCAACGAATCCGAAAAATCAAAATTTCATAGCGGGAATCAAAAGATATGTCCAGTTGAAAATTCTGAATAGTCGCTATGGAATTCAGGCCCTTAAAAATGATAATTTTGCAAACGACCTCGGATTTTGACGAAACCACTTTTGTTGGGTCCGTGACGTCGAATTATTGCTAGGTTCCAAATTTCATAATTTTTCGAATCAATATGTGAGTGTGGCAAAGGAAAACGCGTTTGACCAGTTTTAGTTGATTTTTATCGACTGGATATTGGCCATTTTTCAAACGGTCTCAGAATTCGACGAAACTAGTTTTGTTAGGACCGTATCGTCAATACGAAGCTAGAAAATATTTTTCTGGAATTTTTCTAGTTAGTATGTGACCCCGGTAATTTGAAATGTACGTTTAAAATTCAATATAATGATTTAAATGTAAATTTAACGGAAACTGATTTAAACGGTCGAATCAGCTTACGATACATATCCCATTGTGTTCGGAATGGGGGTAAAACGCTATAGGCGACAGGCGGTGGACCTCGTTCAGGGGTCGTATGTAAAAGTCAACTTTTTGAAATATAAATTAATTAAATAAATTAAAAAAATTTAAATCTCTCCCCTTTAACCCGTTTTGCCCCCCCCCCCCCCGATTTCATTTAACAGAAAGAAAAAAAAAACAGAACTAAACCTAAATCGATGCCGCCTCCACCAGGTTCCTGCCGCCACCGACACTCGTCCCTCCGCCACTGCCGCATCTTCTCCTCCTCCATCGATCGCGTGACGCAATTGAAGCCCCCCATCGCGACCTCCCCCTAACCTCGCATCAGACCCCCCCCTCGCCGCAGTCCACAATCGGAGCCCCCCAGTGGCGCCGACCTCGCGACAGCCCCCCTCGAAGACGAACGCGATACCCCCTCCTCCTCTGCCAACCGCCGCATCCCCCCCCCCCCCCCCGTAAGTTCCCTGATTTTTTATTTTACTTTAAAAACTGATTTTTTATTTTACTTTAAAAACTGTAAAGTTATTATTTTTAAAACTGTAAAGTTATTATTTTTAAAACTGTAAAGTTATTATTTTTAAAACTGTAAAGTTAGGATTTTTAAAACTGTAAAGCTTGATAAAAATATAACCTTTAATATATATATATAGCTTAATAAAATTATTTTTGAAAAGGCGACATCTATAAGTTTAAAAAGGCGAGATCTTAATATGTAAAAAGGCAAAAGACATGATTTTTAAAATAGAAAAGACATGATTGATTTTTAAAATAGAAAAGACATGATTTTTAAAATAGAAAAGACGATATTTTGAGAGGAGTAGTGAAGTAAAAATATGATTTTTATATTTTTAAAGTGTTAAAAATATAATCTTTATTAAGTAGAAGATGTAAAAATATGATTTTTGTTTAGGTAGAGAATTGAAAATATAATTTTTTTCATGACAGGAATATTAAAAATATCATCTTTATATGTGTAGAAAACTAAAAATGTGATTTTTATAATGATACTTTTGAAAAGGAGAAATCTTTATAAGAAGAATAGCGTGATAAAAATGTAATCTTTACTATATGAACATCGATGTGAAAATATAATTTTTATCTATACAGTAGCATAGTAAAAATATAATTTTTATCTATATAGCAGCGAAATAAAAATTCGATTTTTATATATTGAATAGCATAATAAAAATTCGATTTTTATATATTGAATAGCGAAGTAAAAAATTCGATTTTTACATATGTAGTGGCTACAACAACGAAGATGACAAAAATGCGATAACGATGAAGATTTCTATCAAAGAAGAGTCAAGATGATTGGATAGCTATTGGTGAGAATTTCTCACCTTTCAATTTCTTTTCTAGTTATATATATATAATAGGATGCAGACGGTGCTTAGTAGCACCCGACACAACCGTCCACAAACCATGGACTTGTTTGTTTGGTTGCATAAATTAATTTGATGATTTGATTTGAATTTGGTTGTTTGGTGAGTTTGATTGATGTGTGAATGGCGTGGGCCTTCACTAGACCGGGGATAAGGCTAGGCCTCGTCCCGTTTCTAGTATCGTGCCGTTATGCCGCCGAAATTTTCTAAAATAAGTTAGAAAAATAGAAAATATCATTTTATTGAATAAATGAACTGAATAGAAATTCATATGTTGAAATAAAATGTTTTATCGTTAAAAATATAATTTTTAACGTGGAAGTGAATAAAATAAAATATTCATTTACAAACCGGACGGTTTGTTTATGTACACCTATTTGAACAACATTGATTGGGACGATAAATTTTACACATCGCCCAACTGCACAAATAAAATCTGTGTTTGATTGTTTAAAACCACACACGGGTGTTGGGATGAAATTTGAAGTTCACTCATCCTGATTGATTAAATATGTCGATCGATTGATTGACAGGCTGTTATAAGCGTTAGCTATCTATATTTGATGCTTATACAGTGTAGTGCACTTTGGTTGATGGTTGATTATTTTTCAATGCTATTATATGCATGTGTGATATGGAATCCATATAGTTAACGCTATATGGTAATTGATTGGGCCTTATTCCAATTTAGAAAATAAAGAATATTATAATATAAAGGTTCATGTGTTGACTGTACTCATTTGTTGAGATTAGTCATGTGTTGAACGAAATATTTTAATAACAAAATTACATCTTTATCAATATAATATAAAGGTTCATGTGTTAACAGTACTCATTCATTGAGATTAGTCATGTGTTGAACGAAATATTTTAATAATAAAATTACATCTTTATCAATATAATATAAAGGTTCATGTGTTGACAGTACTCATTCATTGAGATTAGTCATGTGTTGAACGAAATATTTTAATAATAAAATATACATCTTTATCATATTTAAAATTAGAACTACTTCACGGTGGAGTCTAATTGAAAATCAAACGATAGATACCCAAATTTTATAAAATATTTTAAATAACAAAGATAGTCACACGGGGACAGTACTCATTCGTTGAGATTAGTCGTGTGTTGACAGAAATAAATATTCATTTGTTGAATAGAACATTTGAAAATAGAAATATTTGAAAACGAAATATTTGGAACGAGATATTTGGAACGAAATATTTGAAATAGAAATATTTGAAATAGAATATTTGAAAATAGAAATATATGAAGCCGTGTTGATTGGATTAACGCCATTTTGACGTGAACGATATTTATATCGATTTTATTCATTTTAAATGAATATTGAAAGGTGATTTCGAAATGAATTGAATTGAAGGTGATTTCGAAATGAATTGAATTGAAAACGATTTCGAAATGAATTAAATTGAAAACGATTTCGAAATGAATTGAATTGAAAACGATTTCGAAATGAATTGAATTGAAAACGATTTCGAAATGAATTGAATATAAAACGATTTCAAAATGAATTGAATATATAACGAATTTGAATCAAATAGAAAACCACTTTGAATTGAATCGAATAGAAAACCACTTTGAATTGAATCGAATAGAAATCCCCTTTGAATTGAATCGAATTGAAAACGAATTCGAATTGAATTTAAAACGAAGTGAAATGAATTCAAATTGAATTGAAACTTGAATTGAATAGAAATGAATTTTAAAACGAATTTATAAGGAAAGATTCAATTTTGATTTGAATTGAGATGGAAGTTGAAATGTTTTTGAAACGAATTCAAAACTATTTATATAATTCGTTTTAAATAGAAATCGACGAAATATATATTATATATATTATATATATATATATAATATAATGGCCTCAATAGAACGCGCCGCTCCGCGGCAGTTCGTGAATTTCGACCATATATTTCAAATGGACATTACGGAGATCCGACCGTCGGATTCTCCTAAAACCGGAACCGTTGGGTTCGTATCGAAAAGAGCTTTCTAACGAATATTAGAAATTCAAAATCTAACGGTTGGATTTGGAGATACATCCAAATCAAATTAGAAAAAGGTCGCTGTAAGTGCAGTTCGATGGCTGTTGATGGAAGTCGACTATACGGGCCTTGATAAAATTATTAAAAATAGTAATAATTTGTGTAAAATCATAAGAAATGATTTGGGAAAATTTGGGATGAAAAACTCCATATTTGAAAAGATAAAAATAGATTTCTATCAAAATGAACTAGTTTGAACTCAATTTAAAACCCGTTTTTTTATTTTTAAATAAATAAATTAGATTTAAAAAGGGGTTTTAAATAATCGGAATTCCTAATATATTTGATTTGAATTGAACAAAAATGGATTTGTGGGTTTATCGTGAACTGTGTTTTAAATAACACTAGTTCTTTAACCCGATAATAAATAGAATGTGATTTGGGTTTGTCGTGAACTGTGTTTTAAATAACACTAGTTCTTTAACCCGATAATAAATAGAATGTGATTTGGGTTTGTCGTGAACTGTGTTTTAAATAACACTAGTTCTTTAACCCGATAATAAATAGAATGTGATTTGGGTTTGTCGTGAACTGCGTTTTAAATAACACTAGTTCTTTAACCCAGCAAAAGGAGTTTTAACGAATCTGCAATTAGATTGAAATGTAAATCTATAATCTAAATTATCAGATTTAGAAAATAAGCGAGAATGGAGTATCACCAGTTTTGCTCCAAAGCGATAGTTAAATCTTTAATTAGATTTGAATGTGAAATGGTAATTAATTTTACCGATAACACTGTGGTGTTAGATATGGAGTATCACCAGTTTTGCTTCATGGGATGAATAGATTGGGATTGGGAAATAAAATAAATAATTACTTCGGTGTGGTTCGCTAATCTCGACTAGATGGAAAACCATAATTTGGTTTGATGGATCATCCAAAGGAAGATAAAGGATAAATTTTAAAGAATTTATCTTGGATAAAATTAATGGGAACCTTCCCCTAAGAATGTGATTTGGTGAATAAAAGAATATTCTGAATTGGAATGAGGCGTATGTTATGTTTGTGTAACATTTGTTTTTAATATACGCGGGTTGTTCGGAAAGACCGGGTTTACACCCATTCTGAATAACCGATTCGACGATAAGTCGAAGATGAAGACGGTGGTCGAAGACCGGAAGTCTTCACATCGTTTGGATAATTACTGACGATTCTGATTGGGCTGTACACCCAAGAGGATGGAAATAGTTGGTGGTCGTCCAGACGTACCTGGAGATGGATGGATATGCGAGGAAAGTGCCTCCGGTTTCGTTCAGACCCAGAACGGACTTGAAAATGGATTGTGTGTCTGACATTGGATTTTATTCTGTGTTGATTGATTTCTATTAAATATACATCTGTTTGGCGGCGGAGAATTTATTCTTTTGCTTAACGCCCTTCTCTGAGACGTACGAGCTCAGAGGTTGTATATCGATGGACATCAGTCGCATGGCATGAATTGCCTATGTGGCACGCTAAGATGCAATGATCAAGGCTTCTGTTGAAAAGCAAAGTCTTGTGGTTGATGATCAAAGCACGCCTACGTGGCAGCTTTGTGTATAACGTGAATTCGCGAGCCTCACACCTCGGTATGAGTTAAAAACGGGATACGGACTGCAGGGAGAGCACGACGTTTCTTTCTAGCTTTGGTGGTGTCAGTGACTTACCAGCCCTGACATTTATATACTTTTCACCTATGTGGTTGTTGGAATGCGAGGCACCTCGATTATAGGTCTGTAAGGACCAGGAAACGTGTGTTCAGGCATAACTAATCCTCTAACGTAAGTGAGGACCAGCCCTGAAGATCCAGGGGTTGCCCAGAGTGTGTAGCCCCGAGGCATTTGCTAGAGTGTCTCGAGCGCGGAGAGGAGCTTGCCCCTTGCCTTGACTCATGACGGAATCCAATTTCCAATACGAGATATTTCAGTTTTAATTGTACAACTAGTATGGCGACATAGTAGATGGTAGCTATGCCGCCTATGATTGATATTTATGATTGAAATGTTTTGACACTATACACTTATTATAGTATCAAATGATTTGTTTTAAACGTATCAAGCATGCTTTGGCTGTTATAAGGGAAAACCCTATCCCCCGGCTTGCGTTGCATTGTGTGATAGGACCTGGGTCTTATAACAGCTTCATTTTTCTTTATTTAGCATTGCGCTGTTGTTTTATGCACTGGTATTCTTGGGAGGAAACCCGTTCCGTGTTATACGGCGTGGTCCCTTGAATTACTCTCTTTTAAAGTAAAGTTTTAAATAACTGTTTTAGTTCTCACACCAGTCACATGACTGACCTGGAGTTTATTGTTTTAACCTAAACTCTGGGTGCCCCTATTTTCCGCATGGGCAGCTAGTAGTTTTGGTTTTGCAGATTTATATTCACAGGATCCTGGTTTACATCTGGAATGATATCCGGAAAGCTGTGTATCCGTATATCAACTTCAGTTGTGCTTTGTATTATTTTTCCGCTGTTATGTAATTTATTGTAATCTCTGATATTTATCGAATGTATGTTTATTCATTTATACTCTGTATATTCTTGTATCTGATGGAATTGTTGTAATAGCAATGAAATGTTCTTCCGTCTGCGTTCATTTGTGTGTTGTTCTCAAAGTATCCGCCCTTTCCTTAACGGGGAAGTTACGGGTTCTTATAGCACGTGACCACGCATATTCATCTGTTCTCTCTGCAGCCGTCAGTCGAAATAGATATATTGACCATCTTTCCGTATCTATTTACTACATCATTTTAAATTAAAATAAGTAGTGTTATTGATCGATCAAAGCACTATTAAATAAATGTTTTCTGTTTTTTTAGCCTACGACATGTAACATAAATATTTCAATTTCATGACAATATCTCCATTCCAATGACGATATTTCATGTTTGTCCTTATAATGATATCATCTTTTTTTCCAAATTGCAACAGTAAGTAACATGTCTGCTTGCTGAATTTTTTTTTTTTTTTTTTTACGTTTGTGTCAGTTTGAAGAATAATATATATGCGTACTACAGTATATTGTTAAGTTTTATGCTCAGTTTTTATGTCGGGCCATTAAGTGTGTACATATCCATATGAAATCCTATTCACTAAAAATTTCCATGCTTCTACTTTGCAAAAATTGACAAATGTGCATCTGTTCACTAACATGAGCTTAGTTTGTATCAAAAAGTATTATTGTGTATGTTAGAATGTGACTTACGTGTAAAAACAAATATCAAAAGTCGTTAAGACTTCTATCAGACTATGAATTTTGTGTAAACATTTTTTTTTCTCTCATATTTTGTCTGTGCGTATGTGCACTAACTTCAACTTAATTCGTTAAAAATATTGGTTTGTGTTCCGTCATTATCTCAACCATGTGTTAAAACCAAAATCAAACAGCGTGAACATTTTCAGACAATGTGCGTTACGCGTAAACACTTATTTTTCGTGATATTTTGCTCAACAAATAATCAAATTCGTATAGGTATGCAACTAACGGGTTAGCCAGAGTAAAGTTGTGGATGCAATGCATTTTCTTTGTTATGCCTCATAAACAATGTTGTCAATTTTCAAGAGTACAAAGGCAGGTTCAGTTATTCTTACACTGGTGTCTATTACCAGTTTCGTATGTTTCATTACTTTAATTATCTTCTTTGCGGCTCATCTTGATTGAATTGAGTCATTGTTCAGACAAAAGGCAGTCTGAAAATAGAGCTAAAGACCACGGGAGGCATTTTATACGTACGATACAAACAGAAAGTGGTAACAAACAGATCCTTCATCCGTACAACGTTTTGTTTTTTTCTCAAAAATTACATGATGTTATTATCAACTATTACTTCAGCTAACAAAAATTTGCATGTTCACTATATAAGTCTATTCAATAGTATGTAAAACTATTGTGCATCTACCTACTTCACTGATTGTGTTTGATCTTTGTTTCCCGTGCATATGTCTGATGCTTTACTTCCTTTTCATACCTGAAACTTATATACTGTGATGTATGTAATCTCACTTTCATGTAACATAAGTACAATTTAAAGGTTTAATACTGTTTTCCCATAACATTAATACTTAGGGATAGATGTGGTTGATATAAAATTTTGAGTGGCAAGTCGTTGCCTCAGAAATAAAATTTATGACAGGCATAAAAAAATAATAATTTGTTACTGCTCTAAATGCAGTAAATAAAACAATGAATTGGTATCACATGAAATTGTTAATTTTGTAATGATTCAAATGGTAGTTAGTTGTCTAATATTTTGACAGTTAACCAGTTAAAACAACGAAAATAATGTTCATTTTGCTCTGCCAACAGGAAAAGGCATGTGGTAAGATGTATGCAAACAAATTATCCATATTCTGCCACGCAGAAGACAGATGTTGAATACGTTCAACTATTTTAAGTGCTCACAATCGGTTGTCCCAAAATAAATTACACATAATATTTACTCCTCTTTTTTTCAGTACAACTCTAGCCCATTTAAAAAGACGTAGAAATCAAAATTTTACTTCCAAATAAATCAACCATTTCATCCAGCATGCAAAAGAGAATAGTACATAACCATTCATTTGTGATCTTCACAAATTTTCTTATTCTGTGCACATTACCTGTGAGTACGCCGACCTAATTTTTTTACATGGTCATATGTTTGTAACCCAGTCACATCTATACTTTTTTTCTCCATTGCAGATCTTTACCGCCAACAAAGTATGGAAAATTCCCATCAACAATGGACTGCAAGAGAAATCAGAAAATTGTCTATGAACAAGCGGAAAAGCAGGGGATCAACATCGGGTGGACAAAACGCAAAGTCAATGCGTAAGCAAAAACAAACTACGTCACATATGAACATCTTTTCTCGTAGATCTTTCCATGTTTATGTATGGAAATAAATATATTACATTTGTCTTCATTGCAGAGGGGAAAGAAAATGTCAGAACTGCAAGTAGGACACGTTGCACATCCATTTGCAACCACATACCAGAAGGTATGTTGTCTCAACTGGGGTCAGTAATCATTTGTTCCGTCGTAGTAACTGTTACGATTTATTTTAACCATTACAATTGTCATTTGTAGATGTTTGTGGTACTAGTAATGGCGAAGATAATAATACAAATATGTTTTCCAATAATTCTACCGAAACTATTCATACGTATCATTTTTTAATCCAACATACGTACCTCATGCACAATGTTTTTTTTACCTTATTCAAAACTTATTTATGCAGGGAAAATGTTTGAACCATGTAATTTTGGTGGCCCCACGTACACATGCACGCAATGTAACGCATTGGTTTGGTACGAAGAACGAAATAGAAAGTCAAAAAGACCAAGTAATCCGCAATTTTCCATTTGTTGTAGGGCTGGTAAGATTCAACTTCCTAAATACAAAAAGTGTCCGGACTATTTACAACATCTACTTGATTATAATGGAGGTCCCGATAGTTCTCATTTTAGACAAAGTATACGTGTTTACAATTCCATCTTCGCATTTACTTCAATGGGTGGTAGAATAGGCAATTCCGTTAACATCGGACGAGGGCCTTATGTTTTTCGCATTCATGGTCAGAATTATCATCAAATCGGTTCTATGCTACCACCTGATGGGATCGCTAAATTTGCTCAGTTGTACATTTATGATACGGCTAATGAGGTAAACAACAGAATTAGGGCTCATGGCCTTTCAACGTCACTGCCTACAGATTGTGGGATTGTTAGCAATTTAATAGTTATGTTTAATCAATGCAATCCACTTGCTAAAGTCTTCCGCATTGCTAGAGACAGGTTTGAAGTTAGTAGCCTGCGCAATGTTACTTTAAGGTTGTTGGAAAGGAGGGATAGAGATGGCAGACAACACAATTTGCCAACAACGTCAGAGGTTGCAGCTTTAATTACGGGGAATCCTACGATAAGCGAGGGTTACAGAGACATTGTCATTGAAGAGAAGAGTGGGTTGTTAAAGAGAATTAATGAGAAGCACCCGAGTTTCATGGCCATGCAGTATCCAATACTTTTTCCGTATGCAGAGGATGGATATAGATTGAACATACCTTACAGGTTTACGCGACAAACCGATGACGATAAAGACGAAATGGTGACAATGCGAGAATATTATGCCTACATACTTCAGTATAGATAGGGAGATGGCAATACTTTGCTTTTCGGTGGAAGATTACTACAACAACTAATTGTAGATGCATATTGTTGTGCGGAGGAGGATAGGTTGAATTGGATTAGAAATAATCAGCACACTATTCGATGCGAGGTTTACAAAGGTTTGAAGGACGCAGTTACATCTGGGGATACATCGGCGTTCGCTATTTGTAAAAGGAATGGTTTTACCTTCGTCGTTCAAGGGAGTCCTAGATATATGGTTCAAAATTATCAAGATGCAATGGCAATTTGTAGATGGACTGGTCCTCCAGATTATATTATAACGTTCACGTGTAATCCTAAATGGCCAGAGATTAGTGAGTGTTTAAAACACATTGACGGGCAAAGGCCGGAAGATAGACCTGATGTCATCTCACGTGTGTTTCACATAAAGCTGGAAGAGTTGATGCATGATATTAAATGTAAAAAACATTTTGGGAAAATAAATGCAGGTATAATAACTAACATTATATACTTTTCTTTCTTATTCCACCCTATAAACGTTACTAACCATGTCTTTGGTAATGTCATCATGCAGCACTATATACAATAGAATTTCAAAAACGTGGCTTGCCTCATGGACATATATTGCTTTTTGTGAATGCTGATGCTAAACCTAAAAGTACGACTTATGTCGACAAGGTGGTTAGTGCAGAATTTCCAAGCTTTGAATCAGATCCTGTTGCATATAATTCCATTACGCAGTTTATGGTTCACAGTCCGTGTGGGGAGCACAATCCTGAAGTCAATGTATGGTTAATGGTAAGTGTTCAAAACATTTTCCTAAACACTTCAATTCTGACACATATTTCGATTCTTAAGGTTTCCCAAAGTACAGAAGATGTGATAATGGTGCTTCACTCACAACAACGAATTGAATTGTTCTAAATAACTGTTGGGTGGTTCCGCACAATGTTGATTTAGTCGTCAAGTACCAAGCTCATATAAATGTTGAAATATGCAATAGAGCAAAGTCAATTAAGTATTTATTTAAATACATCAATAAAGGTCATGATAGAGCGACTGTGGTAATTGAGGAGAATAATGCAACAAAGCAGCAGTTTTACAGATAGGTTGATGAAATCAGAACATATATAGATTGTCGCTACATTTCGGCTTCCGAAGCAAGTTGGAGAATTTTCAAGTTTGATATTCATTATAGAAAACCTTTGGTTGAACGTCTACAATTTCATTTACCTGAAGAGCAAAATGTGGTTTTTCATGAGAACGATAATTTACTTGAATTACTTTGTCAAAGTTCTGTAAAGAACACTATTTTTATAGAGTGGATGGAAACAAATAAAGTTAGTGAAGAGGCAAGAGCATTAACCTACGTCGATTTTCCGGCTAAATGGGTTTGGCATAAAACATTAAATAAGTGGACACCGAGGAAAAAAAGGGACACAATTGGTCGAGTTTATTTTGCGCACTCAACATGTGGTGAAAGATTTTACTTGAGGTTGCTGCTAAACACTATGAAAGGACCTACCTGCTATAAAGACATTAGAACTTTTAACTCAACCGTATACGACACTTTCAAATTTGCATGCGTCGCTCACGGCTTGCTGGAAGACGATAATGAATGAAACATAGCTTTAAATGAGGCAGCACAGTGGGCATCAGCATCCTCACTTCGAGAAATGTTTGCTATGTTGCTACTTTATTGTGAGGTGTCAGAACCATTACAGCTTTGGAATGGAAATTGGAAGAAGTTGTCTGATGATTTTGAATGGCGTTTTGGACAGATTTACGATAGTGAAATTGATGTGGTAGACGAAGGTCGACTACAACAGCAAACTTTGGTTGAATTGGAAAAGGTGATGAGAAGATGTGGTAGGTCACTAAAAGAGTTTAATTTCAGCACTCCATCCAGCCTGAATTCAATTTTTAATTTGGATGCCACTACGGTTGTGGAAGAACAAAATTATGATTGTCATATGTTGGAACTGGAGTCCAAAAGGTTGATACCATGTTTAAACATCGAACAACATCATGTGTTTGACGTCGTTTGCGCTTTTGTAGAACAGAATAAGGGTGGCTTTTTCTTCGTGTATGGCAGTGGCGGTACCCGTAAGACTTTTTGTGGAAAATCTTTATCACATTCTTGCGATCAACTGGCAAAATTGTTTTGGCTGTTGCATCTTCCGGAATAGCTTCATTGCCCTTACCTGGAGGCCGCATCGCTCGCTCAAAGTTCAAAATACCTTTGTCATTGGATGAAAATTCAACATGCAATATATCAAAACAGTCCAGTTTAGGGAAATTAATAAAATCTGCAGATTTAGTTATTTAGGATGAAGCACCTATGATGCATCGTAACGCGCTAGAGGCTTTTGAGAAAAGTTTACAAGATATAATGACACCGAAAAATGTGCATGGACGTTGTAAACCATTTGGAGGGAAGACTGTATTACATGGAGGTGATTTTCGTCAAACTCTTCCGGTTGTTGAAAAAGGAACAAGAGAGATGGTGATCTCCGCTTCTATTAGTAATTCATATTTATGGTCATCGTGTCACGTCTTTTTTCTAACATCTAAAATGAGAATTAAAAATGCAACATCCGATCCGTGCAAATTGTCAAAAGTTGAAAATTTTGCAAAATGGGTTTTAGACGTGGGTGATGAGAACATAAGTACGGTTCCCACAGATTACGATGATGATCCTTCATGGATTAAGATACCCGATGAATATTTGATTGAACCATGAGATGATGGGATGGAGAAAATTGTTGACGCTATATATCCTCATCTGAATATTAATTTACAGCATAAAATCTACTTGCAAAAGCGGTGCTTACTTGCGACAACGAATGAGTTCGTAGAAGAAATTAATTTATATGTACTTTCTAAGATAACAGGTGATATGAAAACGTATCTAAGTGCGGATTCCGTTAGTTCTTCGTGTGAAATCTAAGACGATCATAAAATTCTTTATCCACCTAAATTCTTGAACTCATTGAAAGTATCCGGACTAACTAACCATAACTTACAGTTAAAGGTAGGAGTACCTATTATGCTGCTGCGTAATCTGAACCAAAGTTTAGGCATATGCAACGGAACAAGATTAGTTGTGTCACGCCTTGCAGAAAGAGTTTTAGAAGCGGAAATCATTATAGGAAATAATATTGGTACAAAAGTTCTAATTCCTCGAATTGTTCTCACGTCCTCCGATACAAAATGGCCTTTTGTGCTTCGTAGAAGACAATTTCATATAAAGGTCTGCTTCTCCATGACAATAAATAAAAGTCAGGGACAAACATTAGAAAATGTTGGGATATATTTGCCCCATCCTGTTTTCAGTCACGGACAACTGTATGAGGCAATTTCATGAACAACTTCATATGATGGTATCAAATTTCTACTAGGCTAGTCCGAAGATGGGATTCGAGGTTTGACTAAAAATATTGTATACAAGGAAGTCTTCAACGGATTATGCGGTAAAATAAGAAAGACATGATTACTTTAAATAAGCATTTACACAGCTGAATAAACATTATGATCATTAATATATATATATATATATATATATATATATATATATATATATATATATATATATATTACAGGATGAACGAATTATTGATGCACATACAAGTACATTTCTGCATAAAAAAAAGGTAAATTTACATTTACTATCGTCTCACTTTATTACTACTGTCCTGACAATTTTTTTTTAACAGTGTTCGCGTTTCTCCCATGCCGTCCAACTGGATAACCAGACTACTGTACATCTAGAATCAATTTACTTATTATCGTTTTATTTATTTATTATTATTTTGTACAATTATCTGTCTGTAAACATGTATCAATTTACAATTCGTTGATTTTGTACAATTATCTGTATTCTTCATAGTGTGAAGATTTATTCGTTTTATTTACGTTGCATTTGTAACAATATTCAATTACCATTGTTTGTTTTATTCTTCATTCTAGGTTGCTAAAAGGTGTGATGTTTCTGTAGTCTGCAGCTTTTTAACAGGCATACAAAATGTAGTTCCCGCAATTGTTCTCCGCTAAGAATTTATATCACCAGACATTATACAACAGTCAGACATCAAGCACCTGGAAGCATGATTCCAAAAAAACCAGTAAGTTTTTACCTATTTTTTTTAAATGTTATATACTATTGCACTGACTTCATACTTTAAATTTACGTCTTTCGTTCTTTTCCGCTTTTTCCTTCACTCATGTGACTGCTAGAACCAGTGGATTATTTAAAATGCAGACGAATTATGATTGATCTTCAAAATGAGCAGAACTGGTATTTTCATCTATAATTTTTTAAAAACGATGCATTTCTCTTACGCTTATTGCTACATATTCAACTTTATCTCACCCAAACTTTCTATCATGGTTTCTACGCACTTACCGTTGTTTGTTTTATTCTTCTTTCCGGGTTGCTAAACGGGGTGCTCTTTCTATTATCTGTCGTTGCTAAATAGGCATACACAATGTAGTTCCCGCAATTGTTGTCACCTAAGATTTTATATCAACATACATTATAAAACAGTCAGGGAGCAATCACCTGGAGACATGATTCCAGAAAATCCCTTAAGTTTTTACCTAATTTTTTAATTTTTTATACACCATTCGACTGACATTTTTTAAACAATTTATGTCCATCAATATTTCTAGGTTTTTGCTTACGTCATGTCACTGGTATACTCAATTGATTATTTATAACGCAGAAGAATTCCGATTCATCTTCATATTCATCATAACTGGTATTTTCTACTATTATTTTATAACAATGATGCATTTCTCTTACGCTTATTACAACATATTAAACTTTATATTACTCAAATTTTCTGTCATGGTTTCTTCTGTGATATAAAAGGGTTATTTATGTACCAGCTCTTTTTGTTATACAGATCTGACCATTGACGAACATGGACAAACTGTGGAAAACAGAAGCAAGTAAATGGCTTGAATTAACAGTATATAACATTTAATGCTATATATGAATTTATCGTCATATTAAACTTAATTGTCCACTTACTGATTAGGATATTTTAGAAATTGCAAATAATCATAACCACGGCATGTTGTTTAATTTATATGATCAAAGATTATTCAATTATTTGGTGATCAACACACATTTAGATGAACTTTATATTGATAGGCAAGTTTATTTGGTTTATACATTAATTGTTGACTATTTTGTTTCTACTTGACGATAAATACTCATATATTTGACTGGTAAATCAAACCATATAAAATCAGCAATGTTTGACGTTCTATTTAAAATTAGACGAATACTGTTATAAATTATGAATGACAGTTGAAAAGTAAATTTACACTTTCCAGTAACTGTTACATTATGATAATGATAGCACTAATGATTCGGACCAAACTATGATACTGAGTTATGACCAAGCGGTGATGTGTATGATAGTTGTAAACGATGTCTCCATCATTTGAAACACGGCAGTTGAAGATAATCATGTCTCCACATTTTCCTCCATTTCTCTGCTTCTGTTTCTTCAATTCCCTATCTCCAATTTTCATTTTCTCAGTTCCGAATAGTAAAAAATTATAACCAAACCCTTTGCCTTCCCATACATCCATTGTGCTTCAGCTCCGCCTGAAGGTTTGTCTCCATTGGATGCAACAATACGATCGAGCCAAGTATAGCGATCAACCAAACATGATTGTGGACTTGCATGTCTGTAATCTTCCTTCATTACCGACAAATATTTGTTAATTAAAACCATGTACATGTGAATAAAACTAACAAAAGATTCATTTTTATATTGTTCGTCCTTATATTGTTTTATGTTTTATGTTTTTGAAAAGGATCAACAAATTAAACTTTTATAACTGATGTTGCAGGTAATACGTTTATGTTTTTCATGTTAAAATCATATAAAGCACAATTTACTTTAGTTCATTAGATTCGGTATTTCATATATCAGTTATTCATCAATTACAAACTAGATTTTCATTTATGAAAACCCATAGTATTGCATATATGGATCAACAAAGAGTAAATTAAATTTGTTTACAAACATGCAATAAAAACAACTGTCTACCATATTATATACTTCATTTTAAAAAAATCGATTAATTTTAACAACATTTTTCTTCCGTCTATGGTAAAATTATGTACACAAGATGCTGACGAATTTTAATGAAATCCAAAAATGATATATATCCTACTCTTTTTTCTATAGGCAACGTCTTACCCCGTTGAACTCCATTCCTTTTTTCCATTTCTCTCTTAAATACTCTACTAATTCAGCACAGCCAAAGATTTCAGCAAACTAGGTAAAACTCTACTCTAATGTTTAGATTTCAATCTACTTCAACAATTTAAGCTCAAACATTTCAATATAATTGTCCAGTTCCAGTAGAGTTCTTACTGCTAACTGTTACTGATTGCCAGTTGCACCTAATTTTGAGTATGATTCTTTTGAACATGGAGATAGTTTGTCAGGTAATAGAAATGTTATTCTTCTGTTCTACCGCCTGTCTATTTACTTTATCTTCTCAGCGGTCTTCGTTTTATGCTTAATCAACAAAACCAGGATTAGGACACTCTTGGTGTGTTTCTTTGTTTACCCTTTTCTCGAAATCTAGACTGATGGACCATTGTCTGAATTGTAGACGTTTTCCGACCAGGATTACAATAACCTCTTAAAATACTCTTGCTATGTTTGTTTTAAAATCTCCTCAGTTGCTCTTAGTTAACTAATATACGAACTATTTGTTTACATTCTTTCTGCGTGTAGAATTGTTTGGATGCGAGCTGATGGAAAATTGTGTTTGGAAAAGGCATTGCCACTGTAACCCAAGGTTATTTACGTACTCAACATCATTTTAACTACATTCATGTAAATATCAAATATATTTACTGTTTAACTTCCTATTTGAATATAAACAAAAAAATGACATATGTAATATGAACATAGTTCGATCAGCATATAATGCATTTTTTACCGTATATGTATGTGAATTTTTTTAAACTTTTGCACTCAACATATAATGCAGACAAACTTCTAGCAAATTTTGGTACAATCTAACCACACTGCGCAATTCATAAGTTAAATCTTTGGAATAATTGAACATGTACGAATATTAGCTGTTGTTTTTCCCGTCTTCTTATGATTATTGACAAATCTTATTTATTTTGATTGTAAACCAACTGTTATGCGTCAACAATGCCCAAATGACGATCTATATACAATGAGATTCATGCCTTTAACCTGGCTACTATTTTCCTTTTAATTAGTGACCGTCTACCTTTTCCTTTTTGCTTCACATGAAATTTAAGCGGATTTTTTTCCCTTTGTTACTAATGAAAACTTACAGTTACTATATTTTTCCTAAGAAATTTTACTGCTTCATTTATTATTTTTCTAAAGTTTTGATTTTTTCGTCTATGATATCTGATCTACTATCATGTTTATCTTCACTGATTGGAGTTTGATCATAATAGTTAGCGAGAGAGACATTGTAATCGAAAAATAGATATTTTTTCACATGAAATTGTTTACGGAATACCCAATCCCTTTAACTATTTCCTTATTGACATTTTCTAAGTAGTAACAAAGCATGCTTGACGATATAAAATTTATCTATATCAGCCAGCGCTTATTGTATACATTTTTGTATTTACGTTTTGAGAACTACATTTTTTGAACATATAACCTGCAAGCACCCATATGTTTATGAATGAAACACTCATAATATTTATTAATTTACATCCATATTCAGAGACATGTTTATTGTTTTTCGTATCATTTAGTTTTAAAACGGGAGTCACGATAACAGCTGCTTATCTGATTTCGGAATTCCCTTCCTGTGTGTTCCTTGACTGTTTTTCATGTGTGCGTGTGTATATCAATTTAATATGCGAGCTGCAAGTCAACATATCCCAAATGATACAAATAATCTTTCATATATAGGGCTTTTACTTCTACCCAAAACTTATTCACGTCTTACTTGGATCTCCTGCCCTAATTTTAATTGAACAGCATTATATCCGATTTAACACATGAAGCATCTCATTCATAACACATGCAGTGTACATATGTCGTTCTTATTACCTTATTCTACCAACCATGACCAGGAGTAGACTTTCAATTGCATTTAATTGTGTT
Organism: Allium sativum; assembly: GCA_030737875.1. NCBI lineage: Eukaryota > Viridiplantae > Streptophyta > Magnoliopsida > Asparagales > Amaryllidaceae > Allium > Allium sativum. The sequence continues at coordinate 831,007,753 of CM060912.1, read as the reverse complement.
CTTTTAACCACAAAAAGACACAAACATATTTTTTTTCATATATCAAATTGTTCTAATAGATACGCTTTGCGCCTATGAATGGGATGTAGGCATATTGCAACTATCAGTTACCCCATCTTTCACCCCACCCACGCGCACCATGTGAGTCATAAAACTATGAGGCTCCTACTTCCGACGGGAACACTATCTAAGCAAATGCTCCTCCTTCCCTGCCATCTTGTAGATTCATCTACAGTATAAAAGTATGATAACCTAACTTAAAGGTACCTCATTTGCCTGTTTGTTTCTTCATTCTATTGTACATTTTTATTACCTATAGTTTACGGATTTATATTTTCCAACTTATACATTATTTCCTCTACTTTTCAGTACAATGATTGTTTACGATATTAGTGAAAGTTTACAGCCTTTCACTCCTTTCACATATTCAGCTTAAAGCAATACCAGTTTTTACTACTGCATCTATTAATCCGCACATCTTTTTTTCCTTCATTAAAGCTCAGTAAATCTAATGTTAGTTGAAAATTTAGCAGTTTACAACTTTACATGATACACTTTCACCACATGGACCTTTGTCTCATATTATAATCAAGTTCAACTCCGTCCTTTACAATACTGAAATTATCTGTTATTTTATATGATTTTTAACACGTTCCCCATGCAAAATATATTTTTGGTGTGATCACCAGGTTTCTAACAATGTCCAGCATTGTTAACTTCTCTCCATCCTATTACTTTTATGATATTTTTCGTTTCATCCTTTTTAATACAAAACAATATGTGTGGCACGTTCACACCTGTGTTTTATCCTGACAACAAGACATTTTATCATGTTATTCGTAGAAGGACACCTGATGCAATCAATTTTGTTAGTTACTTCCTCCTTTTTGTTGTCATACTATCGCACCGTATATGTTTATTTATAAAAATATGTAGTTAAAACAAAAAATGGAACTGCTTTTAACTGCTTTCGTCAATTCCTTGGTCTTCAGGTCAACATTGGTCCACCCACTATCTTTTTAAACTGCAGACAGTTCACAAAACTGAAAGCCACTTGCACATTTTCTCCTCCTTATTTCTTTACGTAAACTACTCCTACTTTAACTATCAAATTTTCAATTTCTTCCTTACACCTATTGCTCATCTCAATTTCTTCCCTACCAACTGCCTATTTACGTAATGTCTTCCTGTCCATGTACAATACATAAAATATTTATCAATATTCACACCGTATTTTAATATCATTACTATCTCTGCTGTTTGTTTACCAGTTATAACCATGGCTGACAATACAACACTGCTATCTGATTTAGCTCCTGGACCTTTCTGGGATCGGATCATCGTTAGAGCGTCCAGAATGTGGAATTCAATCACAAACATTGCCAAAGAACTTTACTCCATTAATCTGCGACTCTTGATATCCAAGTAAGATTCCAGCCTTCTTAACCATTTTGCAAATCAATCAATATCCATAACTTACTGTAAACATATACTTTTATGATTAAACCCATAGGGCAACCAGATGCATGCTGTGGTTCCAAAAAATTTGATAGACAAATATTTACACACATTCACCGAGCGATCAATTTATGAAATTGATTCATTCAATGTGTATCCGTCAAAAACTGACTATCGGCCTATCAACCAAGCGATGATGATCGTCTTACGTGGGGATGCTCAAGTAAAAAACTATCAACATCACTGTATGACATCCACAAATATAGGTTTGAATTTGTTACCGATGATGTTCTTCCTCAACGTGTCGATAAATAGGACCAGCTTATAGGTAACTACCTGTTTACGATAGTTACACTCCACTTTTTACGAAGAACCATAAAGAAATCAAGCACTTGCTGACCTTTATTTCCGAACCTTTTCTCCATCAAATACAGATATAGCAGGGGTCCTCAAATCCATTTCAAGAGCTGCGCCTAACACAACTAGAAGAGGATGTCAAACCATAATGAGAGAATTAACTTTTATTACTGCTAGGTTGTACACATACATATGTCTACCCTTTTATTTATAAACTTATTGTATATTGACCTCTCTTTTATTCCGAAAGCTCAAAACCTGCATCTATCACGCTTTGGGCAGATAAGAAAGATTTAATTGATGTGACATTCGCGGAATCACAGAAAAACCAGCATCCCTTATCTTCACTGCCATGTCGGTTAAACTTTTTAGAGATATAATTCCAAAACAGTTTTCCTCTTCCTATTGTTTGCCGCAGCCTAACACTTTAACTAATTCTAGGAGAGTTTACTTTTTCTTCAACAAATGCTACCCAGATGTACTGTAACTTAGAATATGCATTGAACAGAAATCTTTTTCCTATGTATTGCTCCTTTTACGCAAATTTCTGAATATAAGTTGTACGTTTACTAGAAACTTCCTGTACTGAAACTAAATTCCTAGCAGAATACCTGAAGGAGAAGGCAGTACAATAAAAACAATAGGCCATCACTGCGACGTCGGCTCACAAAAGGCAGATAGTCAAGTTCGTACAACCATTTCAGCTATGTTATCCGATATTAAGGCAAATGAATGTCACGTAATATCTTCGAACTAAATTATACTCTTACATATCTTTAATTATTAAACTTTATTTATGACACATAACATTACAATCATTAACTGTTCACAGGGGAAAATATATGTTGTTCTTGCAACAATAATGAAGGTTAACACTTCGAATGACTGGAGTTATCTATCATGCCCCCTTTGTCGAAAGACGGTAACAAAGACGGGAACTTCTTTCGAATGCCCAAAATGCAAATCCGCTGTTCCTAACACCATAAACAGGTCTTCCCACCCTATCTTAAGCACAATTACACAGATATACACTTATCTCTTTTTTTTTTACCAGATATCTATTGTCCGTGGAAGTTTACGACCACACCTCTTCAGCAACTTTCGTATCTTTTGATAAGGATGCTACCTGCTTACTGAAAAGAACTGTTGACGAAATGGTTGAAATATCAAAAAAGGTTTTCACTTCTTAATTATATTTCCTTTCATCATTCATAACATATTGAATGTCAGTGTTATATTATGTTCAACAGCACGTACGTCATAAATTTTTGGATATTAACTAAATGATCACTATTACTCCCTTCTAACTTTTTAGGACAACGGATCTGACACGATTGATAAACTATTCAACATGGTACTAGGAGTGGAAGCATGGTTTGAAATTAAACTAACGCCATACGACATAATGAACCGTGCAAGATCACTGACTGTTAGCAGGATTTCTAATGTGCATGAACCTTACGCACCTCCGACTGGCAAGTCCATTAAAGTAGAATACGAAGACACAAGGGATTTGGCATCCACGCAGCAAACAGTTGAGTCAAGCACATTGACTAAAGACTGTATGACTCTATCCCCTATGCTTATTGTAACACCCCGAAAATTCTATAACTGTGTAGTTAACAAATTAAAGTATAATTAATCTGAAATCAAAGAACTAAGAGAAACGGGATACGCCATTGCGTTCGTCTCGGAAAAATAGGCGAAATAGAGTCCGAGTTTTCGAAAAACGGAGTCCGTATGAAAAAGATATGGCCTTCGGAAGTTTTTAAATTAAATTTAGAATTCAAACAGAATTAAACAATTAAATATTCCGAAGTGGGGCCCAATGGGCCAGGGCGGATAAACACCTGCCTAGGCCACCCAGGTCGACTGGGCTGTCGACCTGGGCTACCCATGTCGACAGGGCTGTCGACAGGGGTGTCGACCTGGTCGAGCCCAGCCAACCTGGCTGGCCAGGTCTGTGTTTGGTCGATTTTCTGTGGTCTGCTTTGTCACTAGGGCTAGGTGGCAAGTTTTAATTGGTCTCTCTATCGAATGAATGGCTACGATCAATCCTAGCAACATCAATGGTCCTAATCAGTTCCTAACCTCTATATAAACAACCCTAGACTAAACCCTAATCTATTCATTCAAAAATAAGAACATAGCCGCCATGTTGCTGAGGAACGACTAGGAGTAGCCACCAAATTGGAGAGAGGATTAGGAGGAAGATTATAAAGCTTAAAGCAACCTAAACAAATCGATTCCACAAAGGAATTTGCGTCTTCAATCCCTAAACTAGAGAATTCATCACACCATTGTAAGTAGAGTATTACTTTGGTATGAATAAACAATTGTGTTGGTTTGTATGCTTGAATTGTGGCAATGAAGTAATTCATATTTGTGCGTTCTTATCAATTTGAAATATTATATACGTTTGGATATTTATGAATTATGTTATTCATTATAAAGAACTACATGCGGTAGTTCTATGCAAGTATACGTTTGGAATATTTCGCAAATTATGTAATCCATGTTGAAGCTACATGTATGTAGTTGATTTAAATTCATGCAAGTTTGGGGTTTTGCTACTATGCCATCATGATGTATATTTTTGTGCATAAATCAATTTGTAAGTAATTAAAACAAGTTTGGTTATTATAATCCATATGAAATTATGTTAAGAATTTGGCATCATGTATTAAGCCATGCTTTTGTACTAGAAAACCTATTTGCAAACTTATGAATATGGCTAGGCTATGAATGATATTTGGCATAATTGAAATCCATGATTAAGTCTATCTTGTTAACAAGAAGTATATGATGACATTTGGTACATGGCTAGGTTAGGTTCAAAAAGTCCCTTTTTGTAAGTTTACATGACTAAAGTAAGAATCATGATTTCATGTTAGAAATATTTATGCCATGGTTATGTGAACAAATTCAACTATACTTATGCCATGCTTATGTTTGATGTTATGCCATGCTTATGTTTGACATTATGCCATGCTTATGCTAGAAATATATATGCCATGCTTATATTTGACATTATGCCTAAATAAAAATATAGGTTCATGTGACAATAATGATATCTCAATTACAAGTTCACATGCTTTGATTCATGTCACCTATGTTACCACTATGCAAGTACACCAGTTTCTATTTTGTATTTCCAACGTCGTATTGCAAGTTCATGCGCTCACATTCCCCTCTTTGTGTATGTAATTACGCTTTAAGCCTCCCCTTTTCGCATGGCTAATTTGGGCTTTAAAAGGCTAAGCCCAAAACATATATAAACGGACGTGTTAAACGGGGGAAAACAACGTTGGGTTAAAATTACTAATGAATGAAAATATAAAATAGAAGGGCCCAAATTCAAGTATGGGTTGGGCCCATGATTGGTGTAACCTTTACACCATTAACTTAATAATGGGCCGCAAATATTTACATATAAATAAAGAAGAAAGACAAAATATGTAAATGTAGAACATACGATGTGTTTAACCAGAGGTTGGATTGAGTTGTGATGTAAACCTGCCCGGAACCGCCCGGCTGTCCAGTAGTCACAACAATACCTATCCAATGTGGGAGGTTAAACATGGAGCCCAATAAGGACCCGAGGTTAGACTGAGTTGTGGCGTAAGACTGCCCGGAACCAACCGGCAACAGGCAGCCACAACAATACCTGTCTAATGTGAGAGGTCAGGGCCTTAATAAGACAATTAAGGCTGAGTCAGGATTGTTAGGATTAAGTGAACTAAAGACTTAATCAAAATGGAACATGCTAAACTAAACGGACTGGTGGGGGTTAGGTTAGAAAACACTTAACCAACTTAGCATGTTGGCTAGAGATAGAAAACCTAGTAACGGGGGACCCTTTTCAGCAGTAACCCTAGAAGGTGTATCAGGATACCCTGAAACTAGGCAGGGTGGGGCACGATTACTAGGCTGATTGTAAGAGGTCAAATCGACGGCGGTGGTGTAGCAGTGTAGGTTCTAACGGAGTGCGGGCGTGCACACACTCCGGTGCAGAAAAATAAGGCACTGGACACCAGTAGCATACCTGTGCACTCTAAGGTTGTGTCGGGTTGCCACTATGGGACTTGATACACCCCATGGTGGGACCAGCATAGGTAACTACAACATCGGGGACCGTAAGACACATGTAACTATGCGAGTAGGAGCCGATCATCATAGAATGGATCACATCACCCTGATTTTGGGGTGCCAATTAGAAACTAGTTTATATGGGTTCAGAGATCAACATGGGGTACGATAGTATATTCGACCCTAGACAACTTAACCAAGTTATAATGCCTGCCCACTTCTTGTTTATATTTATCACACCCAGTTCTTTATTCATAGACAAAATAGTACTAGACTTACTCAGGCTTTATGTCTGACTCTACTTTTCTTTCGTCTTCTTTCTTCCGTTTCCCCCCCAGGTCCTCAGGGAGGGAACACAGCAGCTTGACCTACCTCAACATCCAGCTTGAAGAAGAGAAATGTATTTCTTGGACTTTCCTGTTTTGAACTATGGCTTTGGACAATCCACTATGGGGCTTTTGCAGTTTATCTATGTTTTATTTATGCTTCTTTAAATAATGTACTCAAGACAGATTATGAAAGTGTTATGCTATGTTTTTGGAAAGGATGTTGTTGTAAAACGTATTTGACTTTATGAAATAAAGTTTGTTGTTCTTCCGCTGTTTACAAATATGTGTTCTTATATCTGTCTTGTATATCTGTGACTTGTACTTATAAACCTCCACCAAAATTAGGGCATTCCCTTTGAGAGTGACCCTAATGGAGGTGGGGTGTTTCACTTGGTATCAGAGCATAGGTTTACCAGATAAGATAAAAAGTTTTGAAAAATTGTTTTCAAAAAGGAAATTTAAAGAAGCATTTTTAAAAGAAAAATATTATTTTATTTTAAAAAGGCAAAGTCCACCCCCCAAAGCCATAGGTACTATCTCTTATCCTTCGTTTTGAATCTACCCTTTTTGTTTCAGCATGTCCCAAGAACTTAACTTGCCGGAAGGGGTGCCAATACCTGGTTGGTTTAGACGGTTCTTAGAAGCAAGGGCCACTCAGCCAGGTCCTGCCATTCCTCCTCCCCCAGCTGAAGGAAATCATCCAGCCGCAGCGGCACCTTTTCCTCCACCTCCTCCTCGGGGAAACACTTTCGCTAAGATATGTAAAGATTTTAAAGCTATGGGAGGTAGGGATTTCCATGGAACTGAGTCCTTCGTAGCAGCTAGAAATTGGCTGAAAGAAACTGAGGACCTATTCATCATCTTTGAGGTAGAGGATAGACAAAAAGTACAATTGGCAGTGTGGCTATTGAAGGGCGAGGCTTCCTACTGGTGGGAAGTCACTAATGCTGAAAGACCAGTGGAGACATGGGAGGACTTTAGGGCAAGGTTTGAGACTAAATTTCTCTCAGATGCGGAAAGAAGTTTGCAGTTGGAAAAATTCTTATTTCTTAAACAAGGGGACAAGACAGTCAGAGAGTATGTGAATCAGTTCGATGAGCTGGCTAGGTTTGGGCTTGACCTAGTCAACACCCCGCACAAGAAGGCTCTTCGGTTCGTCAAAGGGTTGAATGAGCCATTACACAGTTTGGCCATGACCCATATACCCATGGGAGCCACGTATGAAAGATTGGTGCAAATGGCATTGCTGAATGAAGAGGATAAGGGCAAGAAGAAAGAGGGTTTGCAGCCTAAGAAGACAGACTTTAAAAAAGGCGGGGAAGGCAAGAAAGAGAAGAGGACGTGTAATTTCTGTGGCAAAGTGGGGCACTTATTAAAGGACTGCCGGAAAAAGAAGGCCAAGGAGAATGGTGGGTGCTTTTCTTGCGGTGAGACAGGCCATAGGGCTAAGGACTGCCCAAAGAAACGAGGACAGGGGCAGAGGGCTGGATCCACCCCAGGGGCACAGGTTCATGTGCTAGAAGCACCACCTCTGCAACAGCGAGGTACAAACACTTCTGTAGAAAGTGTAGTTTATCTTTACGATCACCCCGTTCGCACTTTATTTGATTCTGGCGCATCACACTCCTTTATCTCGTCTGCTTTAGTAGAATCTCTACACCTAAAAACTAGTATGGTAGAGGACCCCTTAATTGTTTCAAACCCAATTGGGGGCCCAGCTCATTTGTCTATGATCTGTTTGGGATTGAAAATTTCTATTCTAAGTGTAGAATTTCAATGTAGTGCCTTTGTTTTGGGCTTTTCGGGTTATGGTTTGATTTTGGGTATGGATTGGCTATCCAGTAATGGGGCCATCCTTGATTGTGAGAAAAGGGTTGTTAGGCTCCTAACCCAGCTCGGTAATACTTTGGAAATTTCTTGTAATCCCTCGTACGCGGTTATGCTTAATTATCTTGAATCGCTAGATGCCTCTGTTGAAAATTTGCAATCAGTTAGAGTGGTCCGGGAATATCCGGATGTCTTTAAAGAGGTGAAGGGCTTGCCTCCGAAGCGGGAAATAGACTTCCGCATATATCTTGTAGATAATGCAAAGCCCGTTGCGTTGCCCGTTAGACATATGGCTCCACGAGAAAGGAAAAGAGCTCAGTAAACAGATTAAAGAGCTTCTAGAAAAAGGGGTTCATTAGGAGGAGCATTTCAGAATGGGGCGCCCCAGTGGTGTTCGCCACTAAGGCTGAAGGTTCATTTCGCTGATGCATGAGTTGTAAAGAATCACCTTAGTAAGTACATTTGGCAACATAGTTGACATTTGTTTATTTTCAAGAGATAATTCATCTATGTGGAATACCTTCTAGTAAGTGAACAAGATCCAAGATTCACTAATGAATTTTGGAGAGCTTGCATGGAACCATGAGTACGCAGTTAGGCTTGAGCCAAGTACACTAGAAGGAGAATAAGTGAAAGAGGAACGAGGAATAGGTTCCAACTCATATTTTGGAAACAAGAATTAAGAAGCTACGAAATTGTGAAGTTAAAGACGGACAAAGCATAATGGAGTTAAGCTCAAGAAATGCGGCTTAGAAGATTGAAGACTAGATTCGTGCATCGTATCTCTTCTTAAGAGTATATCTTTGATCCCTCTCTTCCTGTAGGGCTTACTTGCATGCTATCTTTTGTGTATATCCTCTCGGTCCCATTCGCAATCCAATTTCTGTTGTAAACCACATAGGGAGTATGACTCATCTGTTAGTAACACATGTTGGGGGCTCGAGGGTGTTCATTGGTTTGACTAAAGTTTTTGGGTTTTATAGGATACAGATTGGTCTTAGGAAGGGACTCCCTTGTGACCTAAAAGGAGTCCATCATGCTTAGTTGCCTAGAATCATATATGGTGATTGGGTTGAGTAACTCTTTGGGTGTTAGTCTGAAGTTGATTTCGGTCTTCGGGGCTGATGCTTAGGGAGTTCTTCTCCTAATCAATATATATGTGGCATAGGTTTTCAGTTTTGACATTGCCTAATGGGCACAAAGTTTTTACTTCGACTATACCTTTAGATAGGAACAATTGGGAAAATGGCCTATAGATTAGAGCTACCCGAGAAGTTGGCTGGAGTCCACAACGTTTTTCACGTTTCACATCTCCGAAAATGTCTACATGAGTCTGCTGAAGTGGTAGAGCCAAATATACTCGAAGAGGCCGAAGTGGAACGCGAAGCAACCATAAGAAAGGTTCCAACCCGCATCTTAGGAACGGAAGTGAAGAAGCTACGCAACCGTGAAGTCAAGCTCGTCAAAGTTCAATGGAGCGACGCCGAGGGAGACGCGACTTGGGAAACTGAAGCTAGAATACGTACTGCCTACCCTTTTCTGTTCGAGGGTACATCCTTGATCTTTCTTTTTCCTTAAGTTGCGCTTTTATCTATCTTTTTAGGTATATTTCCTCGACCGTATCTTTTAGGTAGAAACCCTTTGGATGGAAACATGTAGTTGAAACATGTTATGGATGATGGTTGCAAGTGGTTGTAAGTGATTGCTAGTGGTTGCTCGTGGTTGCATATACACACACAATCTAGGTTTTAGATCGGCTCAGTCACTTCATATTGCATATGCATATATGTTTGCATTCGTATATGGTTGAACTTTAATGTGTTGTCATGTGGATGTTGCATTTGTATTGAATGATTGTGCACTCATGTAGAATCATGAATAGGAAAATTTGCATACATAATGGATTCATGGCACTTACATAATTCGCATTAAGGAGGTCAACTGAATCAGTAGACCGCCTGATTTTGCATTAGATAAGTACATGTACACACACACTTCGCATATGATCATGAAGCATTAGAAGTCTTTTAAGGAAAATGGATGCGCGTGTTTGATGGATGAGTAGATGGATGATTGGATGTTAGGATATACATTCCTCCTAACTTGAAGATTTCGGGGACGAAATCCTTTTAAGTGGGGGAGAATGTAACACCCCGAAAATTCTATAACTGTGTAGTTAACAAATTAAAGTATAATTAATCTGAAATCAAAGAACTAAGGGAAACGGGATAAGCCATTGCGTTCGTCTCGGAAAAATACGCGAAATAGAGTCCGAGTTTTCGAAAAACGGAGTCCGTATGAAAAAGATATGGCCTTCGGAAGTTTTTAAATTAAATTTAGAATTCAAACAGAATTAAACAATTAAATATTCCGAAGTGGGGCCCAATGGGCCAGGGCGGATAAACACCCGCCTAGGCCACCCAGGTCGACTGGGCTGTCGACCTGGGCTACCCATGTCGACAGGGCTGTCGACAGCCCTGTCGACAGGGGTGTCGACCTGGTCGAGCCCAGCCAACCTGGCTGGCCAGGTCTGTGTTTGGTCGATTTTCTGTGGTCTGCTTTGTCACTAGGGCTAGGTGGCAAGTTTTAATTGGTCTCTCTATCGAATGAATGGCTACGATCAATCCTAGCAACATCAATGGTCCTAATCAGTTCCTAACCTCTATATAAACAACACTAGACTAAACCCTAATCTATTCATTCAAAAATAAGAACATAGCCGCCATGATGCTGAGGAACGACTAGGAGTAGCCACCAAATTGGAGAGAGGATTAGGAGGAAGATTCTAAAGCTTAAAGCAACCTAAACAAATCGATTCAACAAAGGAATTTGCGTCTTCAATCCCTAAACTAGAGAATTCATCACACCATTGTAAGTAGAGTATTACTTTGGTATGAATAAACAATTGTGTTGGTTTGTATGCTTGAATTGTGGCAATGAAGTAATTCATATTTGTGCGTTCTTATCAATTTGAAATATTATATACGTTTGGATATTTATGAATTATGTTATTCATTATAAAGAACTACATGCGGTAGTTCTATGCAAGTATACGTTTGGAATATTTCGCAAATTATGTAATCCATGTTGAAGCTACATGTATGTAGTTGATTTAAATTCATGCAAGTTTGGGGTTTTGCTACTATGCCATCATGATGTATATTTTTGTGCATAAATCAATTTGTAAGTAATTAAAACAAGTTTGGTTATTATAATCCATATGAAATTATGTTAAGAATTTGGCATCATGTATTAAGCCATGCTTTTGTACTAGAAAACCTATTTGCAAACTTATGAATATGGCTAGGCTATGAATGATATTTGGCATAATTGAAATCCATGATTAAGTCTATCTTGTTAACAAGAAGTATATGATGACATTTGGTACATGGCTAGGTTAGGTTCAAAAAGTCCCTTTTTGTAAGTTTACATGACTAAAGTAAGAATCATGATTTCATGTTAGAAATATTTATGCCATGGTTATGTGAACAAATTCAACTATACTTATGCCATGCTTATGTTTGATATTATGCCATGCTTATGTTTGACATTATGCCATGCTTATGCTAGAAATATTTATGCCATGCTTATGTTTGACATTATGCCTAAATAAAAATATAGGTTCATGTGACAATAATGATATCTCAATTACAAGTTCACATGCTTTGATTCATGTCACCTATGTTACCACTATGCAAGTACACCAGTTTCTATTTTGTATTTCCAACGTCGTATTGCAAGTTCATGCGCTCACATTCCCCTCTTTGTGTATGTAATTACGCTTTAAGCCTCCCCTTTTCGCATGGCTAATTTGGGCTTTAAAAGGCTAAGCCCAAAACATATATAAACGGACGTGTTAAACGGGGGAAAACAACGTTGGGTTAAAATTACTAATGAATGAAAATATAAAATAGAAGGGCCCAAATTCAAGTATGGGTTGGGCCCATGATTGGTGTAACCTTTACACCATTAACTTAATAATGGGCCGCAAATATTTACATATAAATAAAGAAGAAAGACAAAATATGTAAATGTAGAACATACGATGTGTTTAACCCGAGGTTGGATTGAGTTGTGATGTAAACCTGCCCGGAACCGCCCGGCTGTCCAGTAGTCACAACAATACCTATCCAATGTGGGAGGTTAAACATGGAGCCCAATAAGGACCTGAGGTTAGACTGAGTTGTGGCGTAAGACTGCCCGGAACCAACCGGCAACAGGCAGCCACAACAATACCTGTCTAATGTGAGAGGTCAGGGCCTTAATAAGACAATTAAGGCTGAGTCAGGATTGTTAGGATTAAGTGAACTAAAGACTTAATCAAAATGGAACATGCTAAACTAAACGGACTGGTGGGGGTTAGGTTAGAAAACACTTAACCAACTTAGCATGTTGGCTAGAGATAGAAAACCTAGTAACGGGGGACCCTTTTCAGCAGTAACCCTAGAAGGTGTATCAGGATACCCTGAAACTAGGCAGGGTGGGGCACGATTACTGGGCTGATTGTAAGAGGTCAAATCGACGGCGGTGGTGTAGCAGTGTAGGTTCTAACGGAGTGCGGGCGTGCACACACTCCGATGCAGAAAAATAAGGCACTGGACACCAGTAGCATACTTGTGCACTCTAAGGTTGTGTCGGGTTGCCACTATGGGACTTGATACACCCCATGGTGGGACCAGCATAGGTAACTACAACATCGGGGGCCGTAAGACACATGTAACTATGCGAGTAGGAGCCGATCATCATAGAATGGATCACATCACCCTGATTTTGGGGTGCCAGTTAGAAACTAGTTTATATGGGTTCAGAGATCAACATGGGGTACGATAGTATATTCGACCCTAGACAACTTAACCAAGTTATAATGCCTGCCCACTTCTTGTTTATATTTATCACACCCAGTTCTTTATTCATAGACAAAATAGTACTAGACTTACTCAGGCTTTATGTCTGACTCTACTTTTCTTTCGTCTTCTTTCTTCCGTTCCCCCCCCCCCCAGGTCCTCAGGGAGGGAACACAGCAGCTTGACCTACCTCAACATCCAGCTTGAAGAAGAGAAATGTATTGCTTGGACTTTCCTGTTTTGAACTATGGCTTTGGACAATCCACTATGGGGCTTTTGCAGTTTATCTATGTTTTATTTATGCTTCTTTAAATAATGTACTCAAGACAGATTATGAAAGTGTTATGTTATGTTTTTGGAAAGGATGTTGTTGTAACACGTATTTGACTTTATGAAATAAAGTTTGTTGTTCTTCCGCTGTTTACAAATATGTGTTCTTATATCTGTCTTGTATATCTGTGACTTGTACTTATAAACCTCCACCAAAATTAGGGCATTCCCTTTGAGAGTGACCCTAATGGAGGTGGGGTGTTTCACTTATACTCACAGTACAACTTAACATCACCTTATTTACAAGTATGTTTCCATTGTACAGCTGACGCGTACGCGGATATTAAGGGAAAGCGAAAAATTTACGAGGTTACCATTGCATATCTTCAATTTCCATTACGTCGTAATTCTAACACACATCACCTGGCTATCTCATTGTGTATAGGAATCCAAGAACGATGACATTGGTCCCAAAGAGACTGATTATAGTCCTGCAGCTGCATCCTCATCACAGCATGACAAACTTAGTGGGGGTAATACTCTCCCCTATATTTTATTACCCGCCTTATCACACAAAGACAATTTATACTGACCTACAGCTGATTAACAACGCTCCGTTTCTGTAAGTATCTGACCTTACCATCTTTTTCAGGTTAAACTCATTCACACTCGGCGTAAACCAAAAACCCCACATCAAACACTGAAGAAGAAAAAGAAAAAATAGATGTTAAACGTCTTCAGCAGTGCTACCTCCATGTTCTTGCTCCACATCGTTCCGTCTACTTTTAGTTTACTTGCATCCAGTTGTGTTGTACTTTTATTGTTTTCAACTCCCGACTTTGCATCCTGTTTGTACCCCTTTTATCTTTGGTTGATTTTCCGATTCAATATGTGTGTACGTTGGTAATTGTAAAAGTGCATATAAATTTCCACTGTGTCAATATATTATCATGCCTTTTGTGTTATCCAATCAAGTTGCATAATAAAGAAGCTTCAATTACAATGTACGTGGTCCATACAATGATCTGAATTACATTTCACGTGCACCTGTCATGTTCTTTTTTTTTTAATATCTTTTTTTCCTTTTTTACATACACGTCTAACAGGGTACCATGCCCCACTATCCACCTTTTTTAATTCAAACGCTTTTGCCCCAACATCCGCCCACAGCACCACAAATCGTACATATTCAAGCAAGTTCAACACACATAGTTAGAATTAGAATTTTCAATCTTTGTGTTCCACTACATTCTATTGCCTTTCCCCTACATCAATGTGTCCCCCCCTCTCTACAACTTATTACACACTATAACAGCGTACAAGAATGCATAACAAACAATTCCAATTTGCACTTCTTCCATCGGAAAATACGAGGCAGTAGACCAAAATTACAACTTCACACCCTGGCACACAAATTAAAAATTCTCATGAACCATACTACTTCAATTTTCTTTATCCACTAATAAACCAATATCAACATTTTTAACTTTACATACTACCCGTATGCGTAGCACGGGCCACACACTTGTTCATATAAGAATATATGATCCAATCACCACAAACTTGCATAAGATATATGAATCAATTTGCATAGGATTCGCATAAGAACTACCATATGATCCAACTTGCATAAACTTCACATAAGAACTAACATATGATTCAACACCACAAACATACATATAATTTACATCACATGATTCAAAATCATATTCTTATGATCCCAATTATATCTTATCATAATTAAATTAACAAATTATCCTGTGAAAGCTATCATACTCACAATCAAAAAGAATAGTCTTGTCTTTCTGGAATTTGTATTCTGAACTTGGATTGCTCGCCTTTGATGTAGACTTAGTTGTTAATTAGATTTGATTTTTGACTCAGGCCTCAATCTTGATTTAGGGTTGAAAGTGTATGGCGGCTACACTGGGTTCTCCATTGACGGCATGGCGGCTCTTGATATGAATTTGTGTGATTAGGGTTAGGGGTTTAGGGTGTTTTTAGAGAATATTAATTAATTAAGAGCCGTCAGATTACCCTAGGAATAACCTGAACCATTCAGATAGCCACCAAAGCCATAGTGACTCAGCAATGACTCACTATTTGGATCAGAACTCTCTAGAAATCTGTTCAGGCTCTCAGCCCGGCCTGGGTGCACTTGGCAGGTGTGCCAGTGCATTTTTGTACTGTTGCACTTCACAAGTGCACCAGTGCATTTCTTCTTCTTCTTCTTTTTCCGGTTTTTCTGCCTAACTTCGTTCGTCCATATCTCCTTCATACGGTGTCCGTTTTACGCAAACTCGGACTCTATCTCAAGCCGAATTTCGAGACGAACGCAATGATGCAACCCGTTTCCCTTAATTCCCACATTTGAAATTAAGCATTCTTTAATTTGTTAACATTAATATTTAAAATTACGGGGTGTTACATTCTCCCCTCCTTAAAGGATTTCTCCCCTGAAATCTCCAAGTTAAGGAGAATGCATATCCTAACATCCAATCATCCATCTACTCAACCATCAAACACAGGCATCCATTGTCCTTACAAGATTTCTAATGCTGTATGAACCTATGCAATAAGTGTGTGTATATGTTCCTTATCTAATGCAAAATCAGGCGGTCTACTAATTCATTTGACCTCCTTAATGCAAATCATGATAGTGCCATGCGTCCATTATGTATTCGAAAGAATCCTATTGATACACATTATTTCTACATGTGTGCACAACCATTCATCAAAATGCAGCATCCATATGATAACACAACCATTATACATCCTTTAATTTGAATATGCACACACATTTATATGCAATATGAAGGTGACTGAGCCGATCTAGTGCCTAAGGTGTGTGTACATGCATCCACGAGCAACCACTAGCAATCACTTGCATCCATTTGCATCCATCAAACATAACATATCTCAAACACAAGTTTGCAACCATTGGTTTCTTCCTAACTAAAGATCCAAGATGTCATCGCAAAGATAATACTAAAAGATAGGACAAGTATCAACAAAATGGTAGAAAAAGGAGAAAATAAAACATACCCTCAAAAAGGAAAGGGTACAGCGTACACATCTTATCTTCCATCTCCCAAGTCCCGTTTCTTTGATCATCCCTCCATTGCACTTTGACCAACTTGACCTCTTTGTTGCAAAGCTTTTTGACCTCTGTAACAACCCGTATTTTTGAATAACATGTTATAACATAAATCGAGGCAGAATTAAACTGTAAAATCTGAACCAAGGGAAACGGGCTGTGCCATTGCGTTTGTCTCGGAAAAATACGCGAAATAGAGTCCGAGTTTTCGAAAATCGGAGTCCGTATGACCAATATATGGCCTCGCGAAGTTTCACAAAAAATTCAAATTCAAAACAGATTCAAATTTTAGAAAATCAGAAGTGGCGGGAAAATTCTCGCCAGACCGAGGGGGGTCGACTGGGGAGTCGACCTCCCCCCCCCAGGTCGACTGGGGAGTCGACCCCAGGGTCGACCTGGGAGTCGACCTGCCTGGTCGGACCCAGGCAACTTGGTGCACTATTTTGTCTGTTTTGACCTGTTTTGGAGGCTTGTAATGGGATTTGATGGCTTGGATTGAATCTAGTGTTAATCCTATGGCTAATATTACCATAATCTTCTATAAAAAGGACCTAACACCTAGCCTAAATCACCATTATTCAATCCTACAACTAAACTATGTCAAATTTGTTCCTCTCATGGCCTCCACTCTCATACTAAAATTTCTAAGTTATTTGTATGAGAGATTTTGAGTGCATACAAGTGTTTTCAAGCTTGTATGAGTGTTCTTAGTTTGCATTCAAGTCAAGTTGCAACATTTCTATTATAAAGCAAGGATTTTTATCGATTTGGCTCAAGGGTTTAATTTGGAGCTTTCATATTTGGGTCTTTTTGGTGATTGCATAAGGGCTTCGTCTCAATCTTTTAATAAATATTCATTTGTGTCTTCATAGCATTGTAAGCCCTTTTCTACTTTCATTCTTTGAACTCTAAAGTTAAATGAATGATGCAAGTTTGGTTGATCATTATGATATGCAAGTTTGGTTGATCATTATGCAAGTTGAAACATGTTGCTATGTTATGCAAGTTTGGGTTGATCATGTTATCATGTTATGCAAGTTTGGGTTGATCATGTTATCATGTTATGCAAGTTTGGGTTGATCATGTTATCATGTTATGCAAGTTTGGGTTGATCATGTTATCATGTTATGCAAGTTAAACTTGAGTTTGTGAGCTTAAAGCTTCAAGCTTTATGTTAAAGGTTGCATTTTGGCAACATGGAAGTTATCATATCCCTTATGATAACTTGCATGTGAGGCTAAATGCGAACTTCTAGCAACTTCTACATGTCATTTATCACCGTGTATCACTTATATGCTAAGTTTGTTTTTATGCATACTTTTGAAGCCTAATAATGCAATATGCAAGTATATGAACATATGTACATTTCATATGCCACCATGTTAAACTTGTGGCTTCAACACCTTTTTGTCATGATTATGCCAAGTTCCCTATTTTATCCTTTATGCGTTGTTGCGATTATGTAAACGATGGGATTACGTTAGAGTTGTGTACCATTATGACAAGAACATGGTTTTTATAACATGACGTGATATGTTAACTTGTAATTATGTTTCGGAAACATAATGGACACGACACTTAGAAAAGATGAGTGTGGCCAACTCGAGGTTGGGTTGAGTTTGTAGCATAAATCTACCCGGCCCCGCCCGGCTTAACTAGTGGCTACAAACAATAGGACCCAATGTGAGAAGTTGGTCATGTTGTGCTCGAACCCGAGGTTAGACCTAGTTGTGGTGTAAAGCTACCCGGACCCGCCCGGCTTAACTAGTAACAACAACAAAGGCTAATGTGAGAGGTTAAAGCGCATTAAGTTAATTAATGCCTCCTGATTAGGGTTAAGTCATGGTCCACTTAATACTTAACCAATTTGGGCTTGATGGGTTAATCCGGGTTAAGTCTGGAACCTTGGGTACGCTTAACCAATTTAATCCATGTTTGGATCGGGTTAACCACATTTAACCCATTAAGAAACCCTAGTTGCGTGGTCCTTTTCAGCAATAACCTTCTAGATAGTATCATAAGACCCTAGGACTAGGCTAGGGTGGGGCACGATTACTGGGCTGATTGTAAGAGACCAAAAGAGACGGCTGAATGATGCACCGGTTGTTCAGGCGGACCATGGTCGTGCACATTAAGTCCGGAGTTGAACACGGGGCCCGGTAGGTTTAGACTGTGCATCCTGGAATTGTGTCTGAGGGTTACACCGTAGGGCCTGATACACCCTAGGGGTGGATCCTGCACAGTCAACTACATTACATGATTAAGCCGTATGACACCGATACACGACGAGTTAGGCTTATAGGGAGCCGATCGACTAGACCGTGTAGTTGGACCTTGATTTAGGTCACTTCATGATATTGGGCCAAGCTTGGGCCAAGGGATCAATTCTTGTTTTCACTTGACATGTTGGAATGCTAGTACACCCGTGGTGCAAAACTTAACCTTGATTATGCGATGACACCTTTACCTATCTTGTTAGTTATTCATCATGCCAGTATGTTGTTATCCTGATGTTCGTCTTAGCTTCTCATGCCAGTTAACTTTACTAGTTCATGGACAGATAGTACTAGGGCTTACCAGTCTTTTGACTGACCTGTTTTCTTTAGCCTCTTTTCTTCTGTTTCCCCCCACCCCAAGGTCCTCAGGGTGGGAACATTGGAGCTTAGCTTGGATCTTTATAGCTTTCTTACTGGATTTGCTCATGTACGGTTTTGGACATTGAGCTAGCTATGGTTTATCACTTCACTTTGGGGATAGTACTTTATGTATTTCAGTTTTTCAGTTTATGCTTTTATCTAGACTTTGTTTGTTGGGAAATAATGACTTTGTTGTAACTTAACTATGGTTTTGAAATGCTAGTTTTATCCGCTGCTTTACTACTCTGTTTTACTTATATGTTCTGTCTTGTGATATCTACATGCATGTTTACCTTGTTTAAACGCCCCTCCGAAGCTAGTGTGCTTGCAAGAGTTACCCTGGAGGAGGTGGGGTGTTACATTTGGTATCAGAGCATAAGGTTTACAAGATTTGAGCAAAAGTGTTTTTTTAAACTTACCTTTTGAAAAACTATTTTCAAAACCAATTAAGTATTTTCCAAGAAAAGTCTAGTTATTTTTAAATGCTATTCCCCAAAAGCCATAGCACTATCCTTCGTTTCTTCTTTCTGAATCTATCTTTTTCTTTTTCAGTATGGCCGATCTTAACCTTCCCGAGGGAGTGACCATTCCCGGATGGTTCCGGAGGTACTTGGAAGCTAGGGCCAACGATGTGGGCCCAACAAATACCCCCAACATAACTGAGGTCCCTCCTCCTCCTCCTCCCCCTCCTCAGAATCCACAAGCGGATTTCGCTATGATTTGCAAGGACTTTAAGGTGATGGGTGGCAAGAACTTCATAGGGACGGAGACTTTTGTGGAGGCACAAAACTGGTTGAAAGAAACTGAAGATCTCTTCGCCATCTTTGATGTGGAAGATCATAGAAGGGTTTTATTGGCAGCATGGTTATTAAAAGAAGAAGCTGCTTATTGGTGGGAGCTCACCAATGCTACGAGGCCTATAGAGACTTGGGCCGACTTTAGGACAAGATTTGGGCTTAAGTTTCTATCATCAGCTGAGGCGAATCTGCAATTAGAGAAGTTTATATCTTTAAAGCAAGGGGACATGACAGTGAGGGAGTATGTGAATGAGTTTAACAGGCTCGCCCGATTCGGTTTGGACATGATTAATACTCCCCAGAAGAAGGCTTTGCGCTTTGCACGAGGGTTGAATGAGCCATTACAAGGTTTAGCCCTATCTCATATACCCATGGGGGCCACTTTTGAGGGACTAGTAGATATGGCATTGCTTCAAGGAGACGATAAGAATGGCAAGAAGGAAGTCAAGGCTAATGAGACTCAAACCAAGAAGACAGACTCCAAGTGGGGAGGAAATCAGAGCAATCAGAACAACAAGAACAACAAGGGCAACAAGGCCAAGGCAAAGGATCCAAGAAAATGCAATTACTGTGGGATTGTTGGGCACATAGCTAAAGACTGTAGGAAGAAGAAGAGGAAGTTGGGCGGATGCTTTCATTGTGGAGAGGCCGGACATTTTAGCAAGGATTGCCCCAAGAAGCAAGGGCAGAATCAGCGTGCAGGACCTTCTGGAGGGCAAGTGCATGCTCTCACTGCTGCTCCAGTTCAGGACCGAGGTAGTATTTCTGTAGAAAGTCTTGTGTATATTTCTGATTACCCTGTTCTCACCTTATTTGATTCTGGCGCATCGCATAGTTTTATTTCTTCTGACATCGTTGAAAGTTTGCACCTAAGTACTAGCCTAGTTGAGGATCTCGTTTGTGTTTCAAATCCAATTGGGGGTTCCGCCCATCTATCTATGATTTGTGTGGATTTGAAGATTTCTATCTTGGCCGTAGAATTCACGTGTAATGCTTATGTTCTCGGATTCACGGGATATGGGTTGATCTTGGGCATGGATTGGATGTCCAGCTATGGAGCCATCCTCGATTGTGAGCATAGGGTGGTGAGGCTCATGACTCGCCTCGGTAATACCCTAGAAATTTCTTGTAACCCTAGAGGTCCCGTCATGTTATGTTATCTTGAATCTCTCGACTCGTCCATCGATGATCTGCAATCTGTAAGGGTGGTCCGAGACTATCCTGGTATCTTTGAGGAAGTTAAGGGGTTACCCCCTAAATGAGAGATAGATTTCTGCATTTATCTGGTGATAATGCCAAGCCAGTATCATTTCCAGTTAGGCACATGGCCCCTCGTGAGAGAAGGGAGCTCAGTAAGCAAATCAAGGAGTTGCTTGAGAAGAATTTTATTAGATGAAGCATTTCTGAATGGGGTGCTCCGGTGGTATTCGCTACTAAGGCGGATGGTTCGCTTCGTCTATGTGTTGATTATCGAGAGTTGAACAAGCTGACAAAGAAGAATAGGCACTCGTTACCGAGAATTGATAATCTATTTGACCAGCTTGTAGGTGCTTCTGTTTTCTCTCAGCTCGATCTAGCCATCGGATTCCATCAGCTTAGAGTAGCCGAGGATAGCATTGATAAAACTGTGTTTAGGACTCCAGATGGATTCTTTGAATGTCTTGTCATGCCATTCGGTTTGACTAATGCACCCGCCTACTTCGTAGACTTGATGAGTAGGGTGTTCAGGGAGTTCCTTAACAAGTTTGTTGTTGTCTTCGTGGATGATATTCTGATCTTCTCGAAGGATGAGGAAGAGCATGCTAGGCATCTCAAGGAAGTGATGGATACGCTTAGAGCGCATCAGTTGAAAGCCAAGTTCTCCAAATGTCATTTCTGGAGAAAGGAAGTTTGGTTTCTTGGACATATAGTTTCTAAGCAAGGCATAGCGGTGGATCCCTCGAAAGTGGTTGTGGTTCAAGACTAGAAGACTCCTAGGAATGCAACCGAAGTAAGAAGCTTTCTCGGTCTGGCGGGCTACTATAGGAAGTTCATTAGGGACTTCGCTAAGATTTCAGCCCCTCTTACTTAGTTGACGAAGAAGAACTTAGTCTTTGTATGGGACTTGGAGTGTGAGCTTGCTTTTCAAAGGCTCAAGAGAGCCTTTACCTCAGCTCCAGTTTTGGCATTACCCAATAGTGGTAAGAAGTTTACCGTGTACACAGATGCATGTGGCACAGGGTTAGGTGTCGTTCTAATGCAAGAGGGAAGAGTGATATGTTATGGGGGTAGGCAACTTAAAGTTCATGAGAAGAACTATCCCACTCATGATTTGGAGTTAGCAGCGATCATCTTTGCACACAAATCCTGGCGCCACTATCTTCTAGGCGAAAGGTTTGAGTTGTACACTGATCACAAGTCACTCAAGTACCTCTTCTCGCAAAAAGATCTGAATCTAAGGTAGCAAAGGTCGATGGAATTCTTGGCATCTTATGACTTCGAGATAGTTATACCCATGGCAAGGGTAATGTTGTGGCAGATGCACTAAGCTGAAGGAGGTTGACTTTGAGCCCCTTGTTCATTGAGATGAAGAACTTAGAATTCTTGGCAACCTTTGATTTCACGATGACTGTTGAGTCGATGACGGGTTCTTTAGCATCCCTTGAGCTTAGACCCACACTTCTTGATCAAGTTGGGGCTTCACAAAAGGAAGATCCGCAAATAGTCGAGGTCATGGATAAGCTGATTCGGGGTGAGACGTCTAGTCACCTTGCCAGATATACTATTGATGATAAAGGATGGCTAAGGCGTGATGGGAGATTATGTGTTCCTCAAGTGGGAGATTTAGTCCATAGAGTTCTTGAAGAAGCGCATCACTCGAAGATGACTATACATCCTGGAGGGGATAAGATGTATAGAGATATGAAGCGCACTTTCTTTTGGGATGGAATGAAGAAGGATGTAGCAGAGTATGTTTCAAAGTGCATGGTGTGCCAACAAGTGAAAGTCGAGTCAAAGAAACCAGGTGGGCTATTACATCCATTGGAGGTCCCGCAATGGAAGTGGGAGAGTATTTCTATGGATTTTATGGATGGATTGCCTAGGTCAAGGAGAGGGAACACAAGCATATGGGTCATAGTTGACAGACTTACGAAGAGTGCTCACTTCATCCCAGTAAAGAGCAAGAGGACCGCATCATGGCTAGCATCTATTTATCTTCGAGAGATAGTGCGGTTACATGGAGTCCCTTCTAGCATAGTTAGCGATCGTGATCCAATTTTCACTAGCCAGTTCTGGAACAGTCTGCAAGAAGCGATGGGTACGCGATTGAATCTGAGTACAGCCTATCACCCCCAGACGGATGGCCAAACCGAAAGGGTGAATCGAGTGCTAGAAGATCTCTTGAGGCTTTGTGTTCTCGACTTCGGTGTTACTTGGTAAGACCACCTTCCTCTTGTAGAGTTTGCTTATAATAATAGCTATCAAGCCAGCATAGGGATGGCACCATTTGAAGTTTTGTATGGAAGGCCGTGTAGGTCACCATCTTGTTGGTGGGAGACAACAGATAGGCTTATATTTGGGCCCGATATGATACGGGATACATCTGAGAAAGTTGAATTGGTGAGAAGAAGGATGAAAGCGGCCCAAGATAGACAGAAATCCTATGCTGACAGACGAAGGGCAGATTTGGAATTCGAAGTGGGAGACACGGTTTTCGTGAAGGTTTCTCCTTTACGTAATGTGGTTCGTTTTGGAGCAGTGGGGAAGCTGGCACCAAGGTTCGTAGGACCCTTCCCTATCATAGAGAGAATTGGAAAGATGGCCTATAAAGTGGAACTGCCCGAGAAGCTAGCTGGAGTGCATAATGTCTTTCATGTCTCACATCTCCGAAAGTGCCTACATGAGTCCGCTGAGGTGGTTGAACCAAGTATTCTTGAAGACATGGAGGTAGAGAAAGAGGCAACCCTGAGAAAAGCTCCGATTCGTATCTTGGGAACAGAGATCAAAAAGCTAAGGAATCGGGAAGTCAAGTTGGTGAAAGTTCAGTGGGATGAAGCCGAGGAAGACGCAACTTGGGAAACTGAGGAGAAAATGCGTGGGCTTTATCCATTCCTTTTTTAGGGTACATTCTCGATCTCTTTTCCTATCTTTCTTTTGCTATCCATGTTTATCTTGTTATCTCGTTAATCATGTTATGAGGACCTTAGGTAGAAACCCTTTGGATGAAACATGTATTTGAAACATGTTATGCTTGATGGTTGCAAGTGGTTGCAAGTGTTTGCACGTGGATACTCGTGGATGCATGATGCACATTAGGCACTAAGATCGGCTCACACACTTTCATGTTGCATATGCATGAGTGCTTATACTTATTCATGGATGAAACTTGTTATGCTATCAAGTGGATGTTGCATATGGATGAATGTTATGTGCACTCATGTAGAGACTATGAGTTATGTTAGGAATTTGCATACATATGGACTCATTTCACTAACATATTTCGCATTAAGGGGGTTTACTGAATCAGTAACCTCCTGATTTTCGCATTAGATACGTACATATACACAAACCTTTGCATATGATCATACAGCATTTAGAATCCTTTAAGGACAATGACAGCACGTGGATGATGTTTTGAGTGGATGGATGATGGATGGTAGGATACGTTCTTCCTAACTTGGAGATTTCGGGGACGAAATCCTTTAAGGAGGGGAGAATGTAACAACCCGTATTTTTGAATAACATGTTATAGCATAAATCGAGGCAGAATTAAACTGTAAAATCTGAATCAAGGGAATCGGGCTGTGCCATTGCGTTCAACTCAGAAATATACGCGAAATAGAGTCCGAGTTTTCGAAAATCGGAGTCCGTATGACCAAGATATGGCCTCGCGAAGTTTCACGAAAAATTCAAATTCAAAATAGATTCAAATTTCAGAAAATCAGAAGTGGCGGGAAAATTCCCGCCAGACCCAGGGGGGTCGACCTGGGGGTCGACTGCGGAGTCGACCTCCCCCCCCCCCCCCCAGGTCGACTGGGGAGTCGACCCCAGGGTCGACCTGGGAGTCGACCTGCCTGGTCGGACCCAGGCAACCTGGTGCACCATTTTGGCTGTTTTGACCTGTTTTGGAGGCTTGTGACGGGATTTGATGGCTTGGATTGAATCTAGGGTTAATCCTATGGCTAATATTACCCTAATCTTCTATAAAAAGGACCTAACACCTAGCCTAAATCACCATTATTCAATCCTACAACTAAACTATGTCAAATTTGTTCCTCTCATGGCCTCCACTCTCATGCTAAAATTTCTAAGTTATTTGTATGAGTGATTTTGAGTGCATACAAGTATTTTCAAGCTTGTATGAGTGTTCTTAGTTTGCATTCAAGTCAAGTTGCAACATTTCTATTATAAAGCAAGGATTTTTATCGATTTGGCTTAAGGGTTTAATTTGGAGCTTTCATATTTGGGTCTTTTTGGTGATTGCATAAGGGCTTCGTCTCAATCTTTTAATAAATATTCATTTGTGTCTTCATAGCATTGTAAGCCCTTTTCTACTTTCATTCTTTGAACTCTAAAGTTAAATGAATGATGCAAGTTTGCTTGATCATTATGATATGCATGTTTGGTTGATCATTATGCAAGTTGACACATGTTGCTATGTTATGAAAGTTTGGGTTGATCATGTTATCATGTTATGCAAGTTTGGGTTGATCATGTTATCATGTTATGCAAGTTTGGGTTGATCATGTTATCATGTTATGCAAGTTAAACTTGAGTTTGTGAGCTTAAAGCTTCAAGCTTTATGTTAAAGGTTGCATTTTGGCAACATGGAAGTTATCATATCCTTTATGATAACTTGCATGTGAGGCTAAATGCGAACTTCTAGCAACTTCTACATATCATTTATCACCATGTATCACTTATATGCTAAGTTTGGTTTTATGCATGCTTTTGAAGCCTAATAATGCAATATGCAAGTATATGAACATATGTACATTTCATATGCCACCATGTTAAACTTGTGGCTTCAACACCTTTTTGTCATGATTATGCCAAGTTCCCTATTTTATCCTTTATGCGTTGTTGCGATTATGTAAACGATGGGATTACATTGGGGTTGGGTACCATTTTGACAAGAACATGGTTTTTATAAGATTACGTGATATGTTAACTTGTAATTATGTTTTGGAAACATAATGGACACGACACTTAGAAAAGATGAGTGTGGCCAACTCGAGGTTGGGTTGAGTTTGTAGCATAAATCCACCCGGACCCGCCCGGCGTAACTAGTGGCTACAAACAATAGGACCCAATGTGAGAAGTTGGTCATGTTGTGCTCGAACCCGAGGTTAGACCTAGTTGTGGTGTATAGCTACCCGGACCCGCCCGGCTTAACTAGTAACCACAACAAAGGCTAATGTGAGAGGTTAAAGCGCATTAAGTTAATTAATGCCTCCTGATTAGGGTAAAGTCATGGTCCACTTAATACTTAACCAATTTGGGCTTGATGGGTTAATAGGGGTTAAGTCAGGAACCTTGGGTACGCTTAACCAATTTAATCCACGTTTGGATCGGGTTAACCACATTTAACCCGTTAAGAAACCCTAGTTGCGTGGTCCTTTTCAGCAGTAACCTTCTAGATAGTATCATAAGACCCTAGGACTAGGCTAGGGTGGGGCATGATTACTGGGCTGATTGTAAGAGACCAAAAGAGACGGCTGAATGATGCACCGGTTGTTCAGGCGGCCCATGGTCGTGCACATTAAGTGCGGAGTTGAACACGGGGGTCGGTAGGTTTAGACTGTGCATCCTGTAATTGTGTCTGAGGGTTACACCGTAGGGCCTAATACACCCTAGGGGTGGACCCTGCACAGTCAACTACATTACATGATTAAGCCGTATGACACCGATACACGGCGAGTTAGGCTTATAGGGAGCCGATCGACTAGACCGTGTAGTTGGACCTTGATTTAGGTCACTTCATGATATTGGGCCAAGCTTGGGCCAAGGGATCAATTCTTGTTTTTACTTGACATGTTGGAATGCTAGTACACCCGTGGTGCAAAACTTAACCTTGATTATGCGATGACACCTTTGCCTATCTTGTTAGTTATTCATCATGCCAGTATGTTGTTATCCTGATGTTCATCTCAGCTTCTCATGCCAGTTAACTTTACTAGTTCATGGACAGGTAGTAGTAGGGCTTACCAGTCTTTTGACTGACCTGTTTTCTTTCGCCTCTTTTCTTCCGTTTCCCCCCCAGGTCCTCAGGGTGGGAACATTGGAGCTTAGCTTGGATCTTTATTGCTTGCTTACTGGATTTGCTCATGTACGGTTTTGGACATTGAGCTAACTATGGTTTATCACTTCACTTTGGGGATAGTACTTTATGTATTTCAGTTTTTCAGTTTATGCTTTTATCTAGACTTTGTTTGTTGGGAAATAATGACTTTGTTGTAACTTAACTATTGTTTTGAAATGCTAGTTTTATCCGCTGCTTTACTACTCTGTTTTACTTATATGTTCTGTCTTGTGATATCTGCATGCATGTTTACCTTGTTTAAACGCCCCTCCGAAGCTAGTGTGCTTGCAAGAGTTACCCTGGCGGAGGTGGGGTGTTACAACCTCCGATCCGAGAATGCAGGTTGGAGCTCCTCTGATCGTGACATTGCGCTGTACTTCCACTTCTTCGAGCATGCTCGGCTCTGCCACTTCCGCCGTATCATGCAAACACTTACGCAAATGCGAAACGTGAAACACATCATGAACTCCGCTGAGCTTCTCTGGTAACTTTACTCTATACACCATCTGCCCAATCCTCTCTGTAATTGGAAAGGGTCCTACGAACCTTGGTGCCAACTTCCCTACTGATCCAAAGCGGAGTACGTTTCTCAATGGTGACACCTTAACAAAAACCATGTCCCCAACATTGAACTCAAGATCGGTTCGTCTCTTATTTGCATATGACTTCTGTCGGTCCTGCGCCGTCTTCATTCGGCGCCGAATCAGGTCTATCTTCTCCGAAGTCTCCTTAGTCATGTCAGGTCCAAGCAAAACCTTGTCCGTGCATTCCCACCAACAAGTAGGTGATCAGCACGGTCGTCCATAAAGCGCCTCAAAAGGTGCCATGCCAATGCTAGCCTGAAAACTATTATTATAGGCGTACTCCACTAGCGGAAGATGTTCTTCCCATGTTCCTCCAAAGTCTAGGATGCATAGCCTTCGAAGGTCTTCTAGAATTCGATTTACTCTCTTGGTATGGCCATCTGTCTGCGGATTATAAGCGGTACTTAAGCATAATTGCGTTCCAACCACCTCTTGTAAGCATTTCCAAAATTCGCTCGTGAAAATGGGATCTCTATCGCTCACAATGCTAGAGGGTATGCAGTGCAAACGGACTATCCCTCGAAGGTAAACGAATGCTAACCATGCGACGGTCCTTCTACTTTTAACGGGAATAAAATGGGCAATTTTAGTAAGTCGGTCTACAATTACCCAACTTCCCGTATTACCCTTCCTTGATCTTGGTAACCCATCTACAAAATACATGGAAACGCTTTCCCATTTCCAAAGCGGAATCTCTAAAGGATGGAGCAAACCTCCAGGCTTATTTTGCTCTGCCTTGACTTGCTGGCACACTAAGCATCTAGCAACGAACTCCACCACGTCCTTCTTCATTCCGGCCCAAAAGAAAACTCGCTTCATATCCCTATACATCTTATCACCACCGGGATGTATGGTCATTTTAGAGCGATGTGAGTCTTCAAGAATTGCCTTCTTTAAACTCTCGTCTTGTGGTACGCAAAGTCTTCCATCTCTATATAGCCAATCTCTCTTATCTATATCATATCTATTCAGATGACTCGAGGACTTCCCTCCTATAAGCTTGCCTACTATCTCAACCAATTGTGGGTCGTTTCGATGTGCCTCTCCAACTCGACCCAAAAGTGTAGGTTGCACGTCTAACGATGCCAATAATCCGGGTACATAATTGTAATGACCCGGTATTTACATATATCACTGACACATGTATAAATTGATCGTAAGTACGTATTTTCAAATATGATTTTAAATCCCGACTTTGAAATTTCAAAACATATGTATAATAGCATTTGTATGTACATATATTACTGCATTTACTAAAAACCCATTTTGACACATTCATCTATGATAGCATATATTTGGTAGTGTTTGTTTAAATTTATTTTGTACATGTATATGAAGAATAACACTTTTACATAGCAAAATTTCAAAATTCCATTCTTTTACATATGTTTTGTCATTTTTTTAAAAGAGTTTAAAACCTTATTTTTTCCAAATCCTTGTTTTATTCACATGAAGCATTCTTGGCCAATGCATGCTTATGTTGGAAAAAACAAGTTTAAATGAACATTTCTTTGTGTTCACATGTCCATCAATACATGAAAGTGCCATTGGCTTTTGCAAAATATTTTCATGTATTTATATTTGAGACATCACCTACACTAGAAATAAACTAGTAGAGAAAATCTAGGAAGAAATCCTTTCACATGGCAAGATCATTTTTCATTTAATATTTTCAGTTTTAAAATCCTTTTCTTTTTTTCACATGATTTGCCAAAATGTCACTTTCTTTTTATTTTTCCAAAGACATGTTCAATTTGTCAACAAAACATGTGCTAAAGATTTACCAAATCTTGTGTATTTAAACCCAAGAATCCCCTACACTAGATAAATACTAAAACATAGATTTTCAATATATTTCCATGTTAAATCATCACATGGCCGAGATCATTTTGTACCAAAAATTTTCAGATTTTGGAAAACCTTGAAAGCCAAGTAAAAGTATTGTATGTTTTCATGTTAAATGGGTTTGTCATAAGAAGATGTGGTTTAAAAACCCAAGGCAAAAACTGATGATGAATGGTACAAAAGATGGATGCTATAATTTGTTAAACCAAGGGAAAGATTTGTGAAGATCATAGGTTGTACCCTTGGCATTTAAGGTGACAATTCATAAAAACCAATAGGAGGGAAGGAGGTCATGTGCAGGGGAGGATAATGGTTGGTCTAAGCCATGTGAAATTTGAAGTGATGATGCTTTGTTTCGGTAGGAAAAAGGATTTTCTGATATGTCTATCATGTGTCACTATAAAATCTGAAAATTTGATTTTTGTGTTTTCCAAAACCAGTAGTGAATGCACCATATTTTAATATTTTTCTACTCCTATATAAAGGCATAAGCATGCACTTTATATCCACACACAACACAAAGCATTCAAGAAAAATCAGTATAGGAAAGCTAAGAGTTCATGCACTTTTGAGGTGAGTAAGCTATTCAAAATTTTGTCTTCTGTTTTCTATTTTGAACTGTCGAATTGGTCTAGATATTTGTTGTTTGTTTTGTTGAGTGTAAACCTGGGTTGAATCACCTTCTGTGCTTAAAAAAAAAACTAAGGTAGGCACTTTGTTTGATTTGTTATCATTTTTCTTAAAACACTTATACTGACAGGTAGCAAACCCTATTGAATTATTCCAGTTTTAAAATCATTCAAAACTTATGATCATTGATTAATACACCAAAGTAGATGGGTTCAGGATAATGTCAGGATAAGATCATACCACTATAGCACAATCAAACCATTTAAAAACAAAAGAGAAAGTAAAACACTTTAAAAAACATCCTGTTACTTAAAAACCAGAAAACAGCAAGAAGCTCTCTGTTTAACTAAAATACCAAATCTCGTATAAACTAGATTTGAAAACATAAATGGAATCAGGTACGAAAATTAGGATTTTTAGAAGTGGTTTCATGATTTTTAAGGTCTTGGATCATGAGATATGCCATGATGATCGGAATTTGAACAGTGATCAAATTCCAACTATCCAGGCCATCTGAGACTATAGGGTTGGTGGTAGAGCTTCACGTAGATTCAGGGATTCCAGGAAAAATATTAAATATATTTTCTAATACATCAAATTGGAGGATTTAATCGAACTAGGGTAATATGGTACTTTTTGGGTTCTGTTGATCACCGTCGAACTGCTCAACATTGGCGAGGCTATGGGGGTGCGGTCATAGGGGGTTCGCGGCGTCCGGGCATGGTGGTGACATGGTAGGAAGGTGGCGGCAGCTCATGGTCGGGGCGAGGAGAAATTGAGGCTTTCTTGGATGACCATTTGTGGATCCATGGTGGTGACACTGTCAAAAAGTAATGGCGAAGTGGAGGAGGTGATCCAAGCATGCTAAGATGACCAGAGGGGAAGGAGTGACATGTGGGAATGGTCAGCGGCGGTGGATAGTGGCTCCGGCATGTGTGCACATGCACGAGGTGCAGGCAAGTGATCGGGAATGAAAACATGGATGTTTGGGAGTGATCGACTATTTTGTTTTGTGAGGGTGGTACTTTGGCCTTAGTACTTTAGCAAATAAAATTGGTACTTTGAGAAACCATGAGGGCCAGGCCATTTTCTAC
Organism: Allium sativum; assembly: GCA_030737875.1. NCBI lineage: Eukaryota > Viridiplantae > Streptophyta > Magnoliopsida > Asparagales > Amaryllidaceae > Allium > Allium sativum. The sequence goes on along the minus strand of CM060912.1, from coordinate 830,976,614 downwards.
ATGCGCACACCAAGTTTTCAAGGCTTGGTACTTTACCAAAAGTGGTACTTTGCCATTTAAGCCTTAAAATGAAGATTTTTGAACATATTTTTAATTTAAACTAGCTTTTAAATTAAATAATGGTTTGAAATAAAAGGAGAAATAAATAAATAAATATTTAAATAAAAATAGAATTTTTATTTAAATTAACGAGTAAAGAAAAAAGGTGAATCAGGATTTAATATAGTTTTTGTCAAAAGTTGAAATTGAAGTAAAGAAGTTGTAATTTAAATTCAATTATAAATTTAGTTTAAAAATAGAATTAGAAATGGTTTTCTAAATAAAAATATTTAAATTTTAAGTCAACAAAAATGGCGAGAAACCGTATGCTATGCATACGCTCAAATTGACTGCTGTTAGTATAAATCTTCTGACACAAGAAACAGATCGTGTACAGTTATGTACTTTGCAAAATGAGAATTTTAAATCATATTTTTTCATCATGTTGAGATAAATAAAAAGAGAAATTTTATTTGGTCTATAGTTGAAAATAGGAAGTAGATCGAGTATAAGAGATTAAAGGGAAATTTGACGAGAAAAATAAAAGATGTAAAAGTTGTAAAGTAAATTATAGATCACAGATGTAATTCAATTGTGAATAATCAGTTTAAGAAGTAATTATGAGAAATAATTTTTCTTAAGAATAATGTAAAGTTTTATTTTTAAAAGATGACAAACAAAAATGGGAAGAAAAACCGTGTGCGGAGCACACACTAAAATTGTCCATTTTCAAGACATGATCAAAATATCAGATAGAAGCCAGATGATCTTATACGGTTTAGTTTGACTCTAATTATGTATGTAAATTAGATTATAATCATGTTAGATTAATAAATTAAAGAGAATTATTTTGTTAATCAATTTCAAAGAGACCGGAATTAACATTCCACTTTGATTTGATTATACGCCGCGCGTCAAAGATTTTCAAACTGAAGACGACGATGGGCAAGAAGATTGTAAATTATATCTTCGGTCTATTCAGCCCCCAGACAAACCCGAATGGACGAATGTCTGACAATGTATATCAGTTAGTTTCTAACATCGAATTTACGTAAGTATATTACGTTGGTGGCGGAGAAATACGTTTCTTTTAGCTTTATTGCCCGTAATATATTTGGATTATCAATGAGTATTTCTGACGGATAAGACGATGTGGCATTCAAAGAAATAAATAGTGATGATGAAAGGTAAGTCTAGCCTCAAGCCTCACACCCAGGAAATGACAAAAATCGGGCAGGCAGCATGGCTATGTGAGTCTCTCCCATTAGGATGTACAATCACCTATCTAGAGAAATTCCTTTTACTTCTTTAATCTATTTTGATGCTGTCCCTTTTCGGGAAACGGTGGTTTGAGCCCAACCGTTGGTGATATACATTCGATACACTCAAGTGAAATGAGTGGTCGGTCATGTGTGGGCCGGGTTGCAAGACGTTCTTGTTGAACCCAGGTGTATTTGCCTCTAGAGATACATCATCAAGAGGTGGTCCCATACCTTGTCATAGCTGGAAATCCAATTTCCATAAGCGCCAAGCGGTTTTTATTTGTATACTATATAGGAGAATGTTAGATGCAAGCACTCTTCTAGATTTATAATTATTTGTGAAACACCTAGACAATATGAAAATATCTGATTTCAAGTATACAAAGTGTTTTGATCTCATAAGGTAAAAAACCCGTTCCGTATTTACGGCGTGGTCTTATGAGATATTTTTATTTCTTTAATCTGTTTTAAACTGTTTACTCATACCAGTCCCCTGACTGACCCGGAGTTTTTTTTTGTGTTTCCCTTAAACTCTTGGGTATTCATAACACTTGTTATGAATAGACAAGTGAATCAAGATTGGATAAAACATGGAAAGCTGGAATGGAACTTCCTGTGGGCTGATATACTTATCTTATCTATAGTATAATTAAGTCTGCAAGTTAGACATCAATGATATGTATAATTAAAGATGTACAATGAATGGCTTGTATCACTAGAGATATGATGCTCTGATGTAATATGTACTGCTGTGTAATATTATGAAGTATTATCTTTTGTAAAATTTCCACTGTGAGATTCTGATGTTTTTCTTTGATTTTATCTTCTATCTATTCTTATTCTTATTAATGGCACGACTTCCAATGTGTTCGAAAGTTGGGTCGTTACAATAATTGACAGAGGGTCTGAAGTCAAAGGAAGATATATACTCCAAACTCTGCCGCTCTATGAACAAAGGACTTAAAGTTAAATTCTTTCTACTTAAGGCATCAGCTACAACGTTACCCTTGCCAGGGGTATATGCGATCTCAAAACCGTAGGATGCCAAAAACTCCATCCATCTCCGTTGAAACACCACACCCTCCATTAAGGTCACTCACAAAGGGAATGCCTTAACTTTGGTGGAGGTTTGTAAGTAAAAGTCACAGATAAAACACAAGACAGATATAAACACATATATATAAGCAGCGGAAAACAACAGACTTTTTATTTCATAAATACGTGTTCATACAAAACATTTCCGTAACTGTCACATAATAACTTCCAAAACATTACATCATCATTTCTGCCTTGGTTATTAAATAAAGAAGCATAAAACATAATTAAAACTGCATAAATCCCCATGATTGTGTCCAACAGCCATAGCCAAATCAAGAGAGTCCAAACCGTCCATCTACTATCTTGAAGCTTGTAAAGAGTCTGACTAAGCTGGGTTGTTTCCTCCCTGTGGACCTGGGAGGGGGGAACGGAAGAAAAGAAGACGGAAGAAAATAGGGTCAGACATAAAACTTGGTAAGTCTAGTGACTCTTTAGTATGAGAATAAGAATAAGAGCATGATAGGTATAAACTGGAAACAGGAAAGTATCATAAACTAAGATAAAGTAGTTTTGAAACGAATATACTATCGCACCCCACACTATAGCTCTGCACCTATTTGTACTGTCTTAACTGGCACCCCATGCAGGAGGTGAAGTGTTCCCCTTTTTCTAAAGATCGGCTCCTACTCGCTTAATCATTTGTGTCTTACGGCCCCCAAAGATTGTAGATACCTATGCTAGTCCCACCATGCGTTGTATCAAGTCCCATGGTGGTGGCCCGACACAATACTAGAAATGCATAGGTTATACTATTGGTGCCCCTAATGCCCTGTTTGTCTTCTCCGAAGTGTGTGCATGCCCGCACTCCGTTAGAACCCACACTGTTGCACCCACCGCCGACGCTTTGACCGCTTACAATCAGCCCAGTAATCGTGCCCCACCCTGCCTAGTTTCAGGGTACCATGATACCTAATTGGGTTACTACTGAAATGGGTCCCCGTTACTAGGGTTTTCTAATCAAACATGTTAAGTGGTTAAGTGTCTATATTTACCTAACCCCACCCATTAGTTTAATTAACATGTTGAATTGTTTAAGTCTTTTAGTTAACTTAACCCTACCATCCTGACTTGTCTGTCCTTAGCTTTTTAAAGCACAGACCACTCACATTAGACAGATATTGTTACGGTTACTGGATGTGCCAGTCGGTTCCGGGCAGATTTACACCGTAACTTAGTCTAACCTCGGGTCCTTATTTGGCTCCATGCTTAACCACCCACATCGGATAGGTATTGTTGTGACCACTGGACAGCCGGGCGGGTCCGGGCAGGTTTACATCACAACTCAATCCAACCTCGTGTTAAGCATATTCGTATTTTCTAAATATACATATATGTCTTTATTACTTGTTATATGTAAATTTGTCAACAATTAAATGTTATGGCCCACTTTCCAAGTTTAACATTTTTGGTATAAGAATTTATACCGTTTAAATGCCACCAATTTTAGCATGTGACAAACATGCCAATTTCATATATTTTTATGTCAAGTTTTCCTATAATTACCAATTTATCCCAACGTTACCCGTCTAAGTATTAGGCTAACAATCTTAGCCTAATTTTCGTTCGTGTGATTTTTAACATATAATATTAGGCTAAAAATTTAGCCTAATTTAGCGTACACAAAATTGGCATAAAGCAGTTCACTAACATAAACATGACATAGGTGTAAACATGGCATTTTTGGCATAGTCAATATGAACATCATAGGTGTGAACTTGCAAAATTGTCAACATGAATGTCATAGGTGTGAACTTGCAACGTAGACTAAATCAACATACATGTGAATTTGCAACATAGCCTAATTCAACTTACATATATGTGAACTTGCATTGAAATAGGGATCTAACCAAATAGGTGTCACATAAATTAGCATATGATTTAGACAACATAAGCCTAAACATGTTTTGGATCTAGATATAACATCGAACATCACTAGCATATGACAAGAATATGACATTTTCATAAGTATGTATAATTTTACGACAAGGGTGTGAACTAGATCCAATCATATATCTAATTACAACATGAAACATGTACTAAAGTGGATCTTGACATGGATCCAATTAGGAACTTGCACCTTTTGTATAAACATAGGATCATGTATATGAACATAACCATTTAGGCATAAAGGTTCTAGCATAAATTATATACATGAGGTTCTAATCACAAACAACCTATATAATCACGTAAACATGAACTATACAACTTGCATGTGATGTTGTTTTGATTCTAAAAGTACAATAGGATCAACATCAACTCAGTTATACCACAAACATCCCAATTCCATTCATGACACAATCATTTCAATATATAGATATGAATTAACATCGTCGTTACATAATAGCACAATTCCACTTCCAATTTACATCGAATCAAGTCTTAGTTTTATTCTCATCGGAAAAATCACTATACTTACAACAAACGACAAACTTGAATTCTGGATTCTGAGTTCTGAATTTGAAATGCTTTCCTTTGGGTAGACTAACGTTGTTTTGATTCGTGTTTTAATTTAGTATTGGCTTTTCTCTAAGCTTTCTAACTGACGACCACTCCTAGTTTCTTCCCAGCAGCATGACGGCTCTAGTACTATATTATTCATGTGAATTTAGGCTTAGACTTGAGTTGTATTTAAAGAATTACAAACTGATTAGAGCCGTCGATGAAGCTAGAGTGAATCTAGACCATCCATCTCAAGAGAAGCCAATCAGAAAGCGACAAGTAAGCCATGGTGACATAGCCAAGCACAAAAATCGACCAGAAACCTGACCAGGCTAGCCAGGGCCAAACCAGAAAGCCGTGCAGGCCTGCTGCTCGGCCTAAGCGCACTTGACAGGTGCCCCAGTGCAAATTTGTACTGGCGCACTTCCCAAGTGTGCTAGTGCAATTTTTTTCTATCTTTCCCGCTTGACTTCGTTCGTCCATATCTCCTTCATCCGATATCCGTTTTATGCAAACTCGGATTCTATCTCGACCAGAATTCCAAGACGAACGTAACGAAGTAACTCGTTTCCCTTAATTATTTCATTAAGAATTAACTATACTTTAATTTGTTAATTTAATGTTAGCAGAAAATTCGGGGTGTTACATTCTCCCCTCCTTAAAGTATTTCGTCCCTGAAATCTTCAAGTCTAGAAGAATGTCAATCCTAACATCCAATCGTCCATCTACTCATCCAACAAACACAGGTGTACATTGTCCTTAAAAGACTTCTAATGCTTCATGATCATATGCATAATGTGTGTACATGTCCTTATCTAATTCAAAAATTAGGTGGTCTACTGATTCAGTTGGCCTCCTTAATGCGAATCATGTAAGTGTCATGAATCCATTATTTATGCAAATTTTTCCCTACTCATAATTCTATATGAGTGCACAACCACCAATACAAATGCGACATCCATATGACAACATATCAAGTTTCAACCATATACAAATATGAATACATATATGCATATGCAATATGGATGTGACTGAGCCGATCTAAAACCTAGGTTGTGTGTGTATATGCATCCACGAGCAACCACTAGCAACCACTTGCAGCCATCAACCATAACATGTTTCAAATACATGTTTACATCCGAAGGGGTTTCTACGTAAGGAAAAGGGATAATATCGAGGAGATATTCCAAAAAAGATAGATACAAGCACAACCTAAGGAAAAAGAGAGATCAAAGATATACCCTCAAAAAGAAAAGGGTAGGCCGCACATATTCTGTCCTCAGTTTCCCAAGTCGCGTCTTCCTCGGCGTCGCTCCACTTAACTTTAACGAGCTCTACTTCACGGTTGCGTAGCTTTTTGATTTCAGTTCCTACGATTCGACTTGGAACTCTCCTCACAGTTGCTTCGCGTTCCACTTCGGCTTCTTCTAGAATGCTTGGCTCCACCACTTCCGCAGATTCATGTAGACATTTCCGGAGATGAGAAACGTGAAAGACGTTGTAACGCCCCTCATTCTTTTAGCTTTGAAAATAAGAGATTTATATATATTTATAAATAGGGATACGCGAGCGGGTTAATTAAAGAACTATGGTAATAAAAGATATTTTGTTTATATTTTAAGAATTAAGTTAAACGGATTTCACCGTTCCGTTCGTCTCGGAAAAATACGCGAAATAGAGTCCGAGTTTTCGAAAATCGGAGTCCGTATGGCTAAGTTATGTTCCGTCGAAATATTCAGAAAATTCTAAGTTCAAAACAGTTTAAAACTAGGGCAGAATTCAAAATTCAAACACACAGGGGGAAAGGGCGGGAGAATTCCCGCCCAGGTCAAGTCGAGAGGCATGTCGACTGTGCATTCGAAACAAACCCCCCCCCCCCCCCGTGTCGACTGCCCAGTCGACATGGGTGTCGACCTACCTGGTCGAGCCCAGGCAACCTGGGTGCACCTGCTTGCTGTTTGAACTGATTTTGGGGGCTTGCGACGAATTCCGATGGTTCTGATCTATCTTAGGGTTAATCCTATGGCCTAAACTCACCTAAACTCCTACAAAAAGACCCCTAGACCTAGCTTAAACCCTCACAAATCACTCTTGCCACGAAGTGCTGCCCAAATCTCTCTTGATCATGGCCTCCACCTTCATCTTCAAAAGCTTATGCATGCAAACTAGATTCAAGGCAAAGGAGCAAGCTTTCTACATCAAATCAAGAGTTTTGATCATCATCTCAACATGGGTTCTACGACAAGATGATCCATGCTCTTAATCCCTTAGCCACGCTATGTAAGTTCTAGCTACTTCTAGATCTAAACGGTAGTCTTAATGATGGTATGGAATAAAACGAGATTAAACTAAGTATGCTAGCCTATATGAACCTTGTCATGTCTCTTTTGCTTGAACCTATGACTTTAGGCTATGTTTAGTGACTAAATCAAGTTACTCATGTTGCATTGGACTTAGTTTTCCATGCAAGATTGAACCTATACTTGTGGAATGTTGGGATGAACACTTGGAACCACTTTGACTTGTGAAATATGTGCATGAACATGAGTTGGGGCTTATGCATATAAATGAACCCAAACCCCTCATGATAATATGCATGTTTGGGGCCAAAACCCCCTTATGATACTTTGCATGCTTGAGGCCAAATCCATTATGATATTATTCACGTTTGTGGCCAATCCCTTTATGACATCGTGCATGTTTAGTGGCCAATATGCAATATGTTAGTTATATGAACACCTTTGCCTCAATTTTCACAATGTTTAACTTGTGATTCATCTTTGCCATCTTGTACCCATCTTTGTCATATTATCCCAAATATGTTTCGCTTTCATGTGCACTGGGGACACACTTTGGGTAGCTTAGGCAAACTTGAAAATTGGCTATGATCTTGACGTGAAATTACACGTAACACAAAATGATAAATAACGTGAATATGACACGAAAACTTGACATGGGGCTACATGAAAACATGGACTTAAAAGGGGTCTAAATTTGACATGAACATGACACGTAGAAAAACATGAAAGTGGCCAACTCGAGGTTGGATTGAGTTTGTGGCATAAATCTACCCAGACCCGCCCGTCTTAACTAGTGGCTACAAACAATAGGACCCAATGTGAGTAGTTGGTCATATAACACTTAAAACCCAAGGTTAGACCAGGTTGTGGTGTAAAGCTACCCGGACCCGCCCGGCTTAACTAGTAACCACAACAAAGTCGAATGTGAGAGGTTGGGGTGCATTAATCTAATTAATGCCACATGAAAAGGGTTAAGTAAATTTGACTAATGACACTTAACCGATATGACACGAATGGTTAGGTTAATCGGAACCAGATTTGATTTCTTAATGACGCTTAACCATATAAGACAATTAGGAGATGGGGTTAAGTAATTTACACTTAACTAATCTAAACACGGTACTAGGTGAGGTTAAGTAACCTACACGTAACCGATCTAAAATGACAAGTGGATGAGGTTAAGTCGTAAACCGTTTGATATACTTAGCCAATTTGACATACGGGTTGTAGGGCTAAGCCTTGAACTTGAACACTTAGCCGATTATGACATCGTTGGCAGGCGGGTTAAGTCATGGGCTTGAATAACAACACTTAACCCAATAGACAAAACCCTAGTTAGAGGAACTAGGTAGAAAATCGTAGTTAATCAAGGGTAACGGGAAAATAAGCTAAGTGGTAAACCTTAGTCAAGAATAACTAAGTAATAATTCTTAGCCAAGGACACGGACTAGTTCATAAATAGGTGAGTAACCTGATACTGTAGGTCATCGCTTAGTATACGAGGAGGGGCAACTTATCTGACTTGGATAAAAAGCTCCAGCGAACTGGGTGACGAAGCGGTAGCTTCTGGGGATGTGAGGGTACTCTTGGTATTCCTCTGTGAGGTGACAGATGGTCCATGAAACCTGGCCTAACAGAGGTTAAGGTCTGCGGTAGAAGAGCCAAGGGTATGCCTTGGTTGTGGTGCGAGCAACCTAAAGACGGGGATGGATTAGCGTGGAGTCGACAATACTTGATTTTTGCCCTGGATAGCGCATCATCGACTACCTACCATTCTTAGTCAATCGTGTACGTTCGGAAAGGCAGAGAACTCCCAATAGACCATATACTTGCTATCGAGTTATGGGTGAGGTTGGCCAATAGGAAAGTGGGGCTATAGTGGGGCCGGGATGTAGTTCTCATACATGATTTTTCTTGGATTGCCTTTCAGTAGTTGAGGGAGTGGTCACATGGGACCATAGCCACGGATACAAAAACAGACCTTGATATCTGCATTAGTAGATGACTTAAAGCTCCGGACCGAGTTCCGTATTTCTTGATTTGCCCTGGCACGAAACTCGGATGGCACATTGAGATACATGTGCGTCTAGACATGGAAAACGAATCACGATACATACGTGGGACAAGGGGCGTGGTTGACGGGTGGCATAATCCCTAGCGGCCCTAGGTGGCTTGAACCCAAACCGAGACACGGAAACGTTCATTAGGTAGCATGATCCCTAGTGGTCCTAGGTGGCCTAAATCCTAAGTGAGCCCGCGATAGTTCATGGTAAGAAAACATAACCAGATCAAGGGTAGCAGTCCAAAACAACATCAAAGATAAAATGGTACTACGTTGAGGTGGTATAGATTTACAGGGGAAAGCCTCTACGGCCTACGGCAAAGGACTGAACTTATACATTGAAAGAAACGTACGAGTTGGGAAAACCTGCATAGGATATATATATATATATATATGTATATTAGGTTGACATGGACCATCACATGACATTGGGCAAGGGGCATTCGTATTTAATACAGGACACGGGTTGGGATACTAGTACGAGAGGTGCAGAGCACATATACATGATAAATACCTTGGGATGTTAAACATGACAGATACCTTGGGATGGTATACTTGATAGAAACCTGACAATGTGATACCTTGATTTATCCTGACACCGTAGTTTATCATGATACCTTAGTTTATCTTGCTACAGTAGTTCGTCCGGTTATCTTGGTTTAGCTTATCTATCTTGTCGTCATCCTTATGTTTACTTTCAATTTATGCATGTCATGTTACCTTTACCTGTTTTTATACTGGAAGTAGATAGGACTTACCAGTCTTTATGACTGACCCCGTTTTGTTTCGCCTATTTGTCTTCCGTTCCCCCCCCCATGTTTTCAGGGAGGAAACACTGTTGTTTAGTTCGGACCTCCTCTGCTTGAAGGTCATCATATATGGCTTGGACTTCTTTTGGCTATGGCTGCTTTACCGGTTTGTTTTGGGGGAATAATTTATGAAAAGGTTTTATGCTTCTTTATTATTGGCAAGACAAGTTTCTATGTACTCTAATGTAAAATGCTTTAGACCTTGATGTTTTATAAAGAAATGAAATTTGTTTTACTTCCACTGTTTTATCTGTCCTGTCTTGTAATATTTCTGTGCATGTTTACCAATAATGCCCCTCCAAATCTAGTGCATTCCTTTGTGAATGACCCTGGCGGAGGTGAGGTGTTACATTTGGTATCAGAGCAGAAGGTTACCAGACTGGGCAAAAGTTTTTAAAACCTTCTAAAAGACTATTTTAAAACCGTTTGCAAAGAAGCATTTTTCAAGAAAAGTTTTATTTAAAAAAAAGCTATTCCCCAAAGGCCATTAGCGCTATCCTTGTTTCCTTGTCGAATCTCTTTTCCTTTCTCTCCTCCATCTGTAGTCACAGTGGTTTTAATTATGACTAGTCTTTTCTAGCTACGAAAGTGTTCTCTGTAAGATGGAGGTAGTTCCCGAGAGGCCTGTGGCCGTATTATAAGAAGGGATGGTAAGAAAGAGGATCGCTATGCAAGCAGGAAAAAAAAAAGAAAAAAAAGAAAAAACAATATTTTGAAGGGGGCATGTCGACAGGGGTGTCGGCTGCGCAGTCGACACAACCCCCCTCGTGTCGACTTCCCTGTCGACACCACCGCCCCCTGTAGCAGAAAAAAAAATTAAAAAGGCACGAAGGCCGACAGCCTTCAGCTCCAAAGCACATTTTATGCGTCTCCCTTCCACCCACCAAGAAACCCAAAAACCCCTTCACTTCCTCCACCTCCCACCGCTTCGTTTCTCAGCTATTTTCTGTAAAACCGGTCTTAAATCGAAGCTAAAGCCATCCTCTATCCAGATCTACAATTTTCCTCTCTCAATTTGTGCTCAAATCACCATGGAAAACCTTCTTGAGCTTTACCCTCAATTAACACCACAAGAGATAGAATGGTGCGATAAGCGACAGGAGATAGTTGAGCAATACGTGAAGAGCGCCAACATGAAGTTACTATTAGGCCGTCCAGTGAGATTTGCTGATTTTGCGGGGACCCCCGTGGAAATTTTATTTGCGGAAGCGGGTTTGATTTCTATCTTGGACTCACGCACTGCCGAGAGAAGAGGCCTCAAGCGTTTGGTAAGGCTTTTTGACGCATTTTTGGAAATTGGTGAGGATGATGAGGGTTTAGTAACCTATAGTTCAAAGGTTAAGGGTATTCATATTTATATTAATGAGGTCCAGTTTGGTGAAATGCTAAATATCCGCGGTACGGGAATGGATACAGCGGATCTTGAGATGAATAATAATACTATATAGCGTAGGATTTTCTTTAATGAGCTTGAAAGACAGTGGGATTATGATCATCTACGCCCATTAGCTAGATTTGTTATTAGGATATTGCAGTATAATCTTGCGGGGCAGAATGCTGGGTTCGATAGAATTCCACACGTCATTAAGATTGCTACCTATGCTATATTTGGGGGTATACAGATGAACTGGGCACGAACTATCTTACAGCAGTACCATACCACTAGGGAAGTAAGGATTTCCAATATTTGCTTTGGAAATTTATGGACTACGGTTTTTATGCGGAGTGGCGTTGATCTACACGACGAGGATTTTGTAGTACTTTCTTCTCACCTCTGTAGTATTATTAGCGTGGCTGCACTGACGAGGATGGGTATACAATTGCAACAGCTGCAAGAGCCACAGCCTATGGAACATGATGTGGAGGATGAGAGTGACGAGAAGGAAGAACAAGAGGACGAGCCACACGATAGTCAGCTCGGATATTTCGAGGAACCCCAGCAGACGACAACAGAGGGGTTTGGGCAAGCACATGCAGAGCAGGCTTGGGAAGGATCTTGGACTTCCCAGACCCCGGCACCAAGGACCGCAGATACGTTCGGATGGGACCCATGGGTTAGTAGGGATCCAGATTGGAGGTCTGAGTTGAGGTATGTTTCGGAGCAGCAAGCTCGTATAGCTAGGGGCCACCATGACATACTGAGGACACAGCAGGAGATGCTACAGGCACAGGTAGACCTAGCTCAAACTCAGCAGCAGATGCTACATCATATGGGTACCTCCTATGATCAGTTAGGAGCCGGACTTCAGGACTTACAGTTAGACGTTAGGCAGGGGAATCGACGACAGGGAGAGAAGCTGGATAGCATAGAGGAGCTCATTCGTAGCTACTTCCGTTAGGCTTGACCTCTATCAGTGTGTCCGTAGGGTAGTATTTTATTTTTATCTAGTTGTAACCATGTACTGAAATTATCTTAATGTAATCCGCACGTTGTTTGCTTAATGAAAACTGTTGTGCTTGAAATAACCCTGAAAATATTGCACGGTAATATATATAGACGAAGAAAAACGGGAAAGTAAATAAGCAGGAAAAAAGTAAATTTTTCCGTGGTGTAAGATTTAGAAAATTAGATTATTTCTAAAATTAAATGGTAGGATCTGGGATGCGCCAATTGGATGAACTTCACTCTTATTCTATAAGGGTGTGGGAAAATTTGGATGAAAATGTTTTCATAAATTTTTGCATTCATTTAGAACTGCAAGTATATTTAGGGTGAGAGCATCATGTTTTGAAAAAGTAATTTTCAAGGAAATTGCATCCATATAGGTGGTACCACAAGTTAGGCATACATATTTTACTACAATGTAATTCACTTTGCACTTGTGCACATGGTTGCAACAATTGGTTGAACACTTTTGGGTGGTAATGAGGGGACATAAATCCTACTCTTATTGAATTTCGGGGATGAAATTCTTTAAGGGTGGGAGAATGTAATGCCCCGCATTCTTTTAGCTTTGAAAATAAGAGATTTATATATATTTATAAATAGGGATACGCGAGCGGGTTAATTAAAGAACTATGGTAATAAAAGATATTCTGTTTATATTCTAAGAATTAAGTTAAGCGGATTCCACCATTCCGTTCGTCTCAGAAAAATACGCGAAATAGAGTCCGAGTTTTCGAAAATCGGAGTCCATATGGCCAAGTTATGGCCCGTCGAAGTTTTCAGAAAATTCTAAGTTCAAAACAGTTTAAAACTAGGGCAGAATTCAAAATTCAAACACACAGGGGGAAAGGGCGGGAGAATTCCCGCCCAGGTCAAGTCAACAGGCGTGTCGACTATGCAGTCGACACAACCCCCCTCCCCCCCCCCCCCCCCCCCCGTGTCGGCTGTCCAGTCGACACGGGTGTCGACCTACCTGGTCAAGCCCAGGCAACCTGGGTGCACCTGCTTGCTGTTTGAACTGATTTTGGTGGCTTATGACGAATTCTGACGTTTCTGATCTATCCTAGGGTTAATCCTATGGCCTAAACTCACCTAAACTCCTATAAAAAGACCCCTAGACCCAGCTTAAACCCTCACAAATCACTCTTGCCACGAAGTTCTGCCCAAATCTCTCTTGATCATGGCCTCCACCTTCATCTTCAAAAGTTTATGCATGCAAACTAGATTCAAGGCAAAGGAGCAAGCTTCCTACACCAAATCAAGAGTTTTGATCATCATCTCAACATGGGTTCTACAACAAGACGATCCATGCTCTTAATCCCTTAGCCACGCTATGTAAGTTCTAGCTACTTCTAGATCTAAACGGTAGTCTTAATGATGGCATGGAATAAAACGAGATTAAACTAAGTATGCTAGCCTATATGAACCTTGTCATGTCTCTTTTGTTTAAACCTACGACTTTAGGCTATGTTTAGTGACTAAATCAAGTTACTCATGTTGCATTGGACTTAGTTTGCCATGCAAGATTGAACCTTTACTTGTGGAATGTTGGGATGAACACTTAGAACCACTTTGACTTGTGAAATATGTGCATGAACATGACTTGGGGCTTATGCATATAAATGAACCCAAACCCCTCATGATAATATGCATGTTTGGGGCCAAAACCCCCTTATGATACTTTGCAAGCTTGAGGCCATATCCTTTATGATATTATTCATGTTTGTGGCCATTCCCTTTATGACATCGTGCATGTTTAGTGGCCAATATGCAATATGTTAGTTATATGAACACCTTTGCCTCAATTTTCACCATGTTTAACTTGTTATTCATCTTTGCCATCTTGTACCCATCTTTGTCATATTATCCCAAATATGTTTCGCTTTCATGTGCGTTGGGGACACGCTTTGGGTAGCTTAGGAAAACTTGAAAATTGGCTATGATCTTGACGTGATATTACACGTAACATGAAATGATAAATAACGTGAATATGACAAGAAAACTTGACATGGGGCTACATGAAAACATGGAATTAAAAGGGGTCTAAATTTGACATGAACATGACACGTAGAAAAACATGAAAGTGGCCAACTCGAGGTTGGGTTGAGTTTGTAGCATAAATCTACCCGGACCCGTCCGGCTTAACTAGTGGCTACAAACAATAGGACCCAATGTGAGTAGTTGGTCATATATCACTTAAAACCCGAGGTTAGACTAGGTTGTGGTGTAAAGCTACCCGGACCCGCCCGGCTTAACTAGTAACCACAACAAAGTATAATGTGAGAGGTTGGGGTGCATTAATCTAATTAATGCCACATGAAAAGGGTTAAGTAAATTTGACTAATGACACTTAACCGATATGACACGAATGGGTAGGCTAAGTGGAACCGGATTTGATTTCTTAATGACGCTTAACCATATAAGACAATTAGAAGATGGGGTTAAGTAATTTACACTTAACTAATCTAAACACGATACTTAGGTGAGGTTAAGTAACCTACACTTAACCGATCTAAAATGACAAGTGGATGAGGTTAAGTCGTAAACCGTTTGATATACATAGCCAATTTGACATACGGGTTGTAGGGCTAAGCCTTGAACTTGAACACTTAGCCGATTATGTCATCGTTGGTAGGCGGGTTAAGTCATGGGCTTGAATAACAACACTTAACCCAATAGACAAAACCCTAGTTAGAGGAACTAGGTAGAAAATCGTAGTTAATCAAGGGTAACGGGAAAATAAGCTAAGTGGTAAACCTTAGTCAAGAATAACTAAGTAATAATTCTTAGCTAAGGACACGGGACTAATTCATAAATAGGTGAGTAACCTGATACGGTAGGTCATCGCTTAGTATACGAGGAGGGGTAACTTATCTCACTTAGATAAAAAGCTCCAGCGAACTGGGTGACGAAGCGGTAGCTTCGGGGGACGTGAGGGTACTCTTGGTATTCCTCTATGAGGTTATAGATGGTCCATGAAACATGGCCTCATAGAGGTTAAGGTCTGTGGTAGAAGAGCCAAGGGTATGCCTTGGTTGCTGTGCGAGCTACCTAAAGACGGGGATGGATTAGCGTGGAGTCGACGATACTTGATTTTTTTCCCTGGATAGCGCGTCGTCGACTACCTACCATCCTTAGTCAATCGTCTACGTATGGAAAGGCAGAGAACTCCCAACAGACCATATGCTTGCTATCGAGTTATGGGTGAGGTTGGCCAATAGGAAAGTGGGGCTATAATGGGGCCGGGATGTAGTTCTCATACATGATTTTTCTTGGATTGCCTTTCATTAGTTGAGGGAGGGGTCACGTGCGACCATAGCGACGGATACAAAAACAGACCTTGATATCTGCATCAGCAGATGACTTAAAGCTCCCGACCGAGTTCCGTATTTCTTGATTTGCCCCGGCACAGAACTCGGATGGCACATTGAGATACATGTGCGTCTAGACATGGAAAACGAATCACGATACATACGTGGGACAAGGGGCGTGGTTGATGGGTGGCATAATCCCTAGCGGCCCTAGGTGGCTTGAACCCAAACCGAGACACGGAAACGTTCATTAGGTAGCATAATCCCTAGTGGTCCTAGGTGGCATAAATCCTAAGTGAGCCCGCGATAGTTCATGGTAAGAAAACATAACAAGATCATGGGTAGCAGTCCAAAACAACATCAAGGATAAAATGGTACTACGTTAAGGTGGTATAAATTTACAGGGGAAAGCCTGTACGGCCTACGACAAAGAACTGAACTTATACATGGAAAGAAACGTACGAGTTGGGAAAACCTACATAGGATATATATATATAGGTTGACATGGACCATCACATGACATTGGGCAAGGGACATTCGTTGTTAATACATGACGCGGGTTGGGATACTAGTACGAGAGGTGCAGAGCAAATATACATGATAAATACCTTGGGATGTTATACATGACAGATACCTTGGGATGGTATACTTGATAGAAACCTGACAATGTGATACCTTGATTTATCTTGACACCGTAGTTTATCATGATACCTTAGTTTATCTTGCTACAGTAGTTCGTCCGGTTATCTTGGTTTAGCTTATCTGTCTGGTCGTCATCCTTATGTTTACTTTCAGTTTATGCATGTCATGTTACCTTTACCTGTTTTTATACTGGAAGTAGATAGGACTTACCAGTCTTTATGACTGACCCCGTTTTGTTTCACCTCTTTGTCTTCCGTTCCCCCCCCCCCCCCAGGTTTTCAGGGAGGAAACACTGTTGTTTAGTTCGGACCTCTTCTGCTTGAAGGTCATCATATATGGCTTGGACTTCTTTTGGTTATGGTTGCTTTACCGGTTTGTTTTGGGGGAATAATTTATAAAAAGGTTTTATGCTACTTTATTATTTGCAAGACAGGTTTCTATGTACTCTGATGTAAAATGCTTTAGACCTTGATGTTTTATAAAGAAATGAAATTTGTTTTACTTCCGCTGTTTTATCTGTCCTGTCTTGTAATATTTCTGTGCATGTTTACCAATAATGCCCCTCCAAACCTAGTGCATTCCTTTGTGAATGACCCTGGCGGAGGTGGGGTGTTACAGACGTTGTGAATTCCAGCCAGCCTTTCGGGCAGCCCTACTCTATAAGCCATTTTCCCAATTTTCTCAATGATAGGGAACGGTCCTACAAATCTTGGTGCTAGCTTTCCTGCGGATCCAAAGCGAACGACATTCCTTAAAGGGGATACCTTAAGGAAAACCTTGTCTCTAACCTCAAATTCAAGGTCGGTCCTTCTTTTGTCGGCGTAAGATTTTTGTCTGTCTTGGGCAGTCTTTATTCTCCTGCGTATCAAGTCCATTTTTTCTGAAGTCTCTCTAATCATGTCTGGCCCAAGTATAATCTTGTCAGTAGACTCCCACCAACAAGTTGGTGATCGACACGGTCTTATATATAGAGCTTCAAAGGGCGCCATACCGATGGTAGCTTGGTAGCTGTTGTTGTAGACGAATTCCACTAAAGGAAGATGATCCTCCCAAGTCCATCCGAAGTCAAGAACACAAAGTCTCAAAAGATCTTCCAATACTCTATTCACCCTTTCTGTCTGGCCATCAGTTTGGGGGTGATAGGCCGTGCCCAAGCATAACTGTGTGCCTACAGCTTCTTGTAGACTATGCCAAAATTTGCTCGCAAAGATGGGATCTCTGTCACTGACTATGATGGAGGGTATTCCATGGAGTCAAAATATTTCCTTGAGATAAAGAGAAGCTAGAGACGAGGCAGTCCTTCTACTCTTGATAGGTAAAAAGTGGGCGCTTTTTGTGAGCCTATCCACTATTACCCAGATGCTAGTATTGCCTCTTCTTGACATAGGCAACCCATCAACGAAGTCCATTGAAATGCTATCCAACTTCCATTGCTGGACATCTAGAGGATGAAGTAGTCCTCTAGGTTTATTTTGTTCCGCCTTGACCTGTTGGCATGTCACGCACTTAGAAACAAAATCTTCCACGTCCTTCTTCATGCTGCTCCAATAGAAAACTCTCTTTACGTCCTTATACATCTTGTCCCCACCTAGGTGTATTGTCATCTTGGAATGATGTGCTTCCTCGAGAACCATCTTTACTAAATCCCTTGCTTGTGGGACGCATAGCCTTCCATCTCGCCTCAGCCAACCCTTATCATCGATGGAGTACCTATTGAGGTGATTAGAAGTTTTGCCCCTAATTAGTTTATCAATCACATCCACAAGATGAGGGTCCTCATGTTGTACGACCCCTATTGAGTCTAAAAAAGTGGGCTGTACTTCTAGGGATGCCAATAATCCAGGTACAAAATCAGAGGAGGGCCTAAAGTCAAAACTGGCTATATACTCCAAGCTTTGCCTTTCTATAAAGAGAGGGCTTAGGGTCAGCTTCTTTCTGCTCAACGCGTCTGGTACTATGTTGCCTTTGCCAGGAATATAGGAAATCTCAAAGTCATATGAGGCAAGGAACTCCATCCATCTTTGCTGCCTTAAGTTAAGATCTTTCTACGAGAAAAGATACTTCAATGATTTATGGTCAGTATATAATTCGAACTTCTCACCTAGGAGATAATGGCGCCAAGACTTAAGCGCAAAGACGATGGTGGCTAACTCAAGATCATCAGTTGGGTAGTTCTTTTCATGAACTTCCAATTGTCTTCCACCATAAGCTAATACCCTCCCTTCTTGCATCAAAAAAGCTCCTAGTCCCGTACCACAAGCATCTGTGTATACGGTGAACATCTTTCTTCCATTTGGCAAAGTCAGAACTGGGACTATTGTAAGAGCCCTCTTTAATCATTGGAAAGCGAACTCGCAATCCAAATCCCAAGTGAAAGTCAGATTCTTCTCTGTTAGCCTTGTGAGTGGAGCTGAGATTTTTGCGAAATCCCTAATGAACTTTCGGTAAAAACCTGCTAGCCCGAGAAAGCTTCGGACTTCGGTTGCATTTCTTGGTGTCTTCCAATCCTGCACTGCCACTACTTTCGCGGGGTCCACGGCTAACCCCTCTTTGGACACTGTATGCCCAAGAAATCCTACTTCTTCTCTCCAAAAGTGGCACTTGGAGAATTTAGCTTTTAGCTGATGAACTCGAAGAGTTTCCATAATCTCTTTCAGATGCTGAGCATGTTCTTCCTCATTCTTCGATAAGATCAAAATATCATCTACGAAGACCACCACGAACTTATTGAGGAATTCTCTGAAAACCCTGCTCATTAGGTCAACAAAATAAGCGGGTGCGTTTGTCAAGCCGAAAGGCATGATAAGCCACTCATAGAAACTGTTTGGGGTTCTGAACGTCGTTTTATCAATGCTATCTTCAGCTACCCTTAGCTGATGGAACCCAGTAGCTATATCAAGTTGGGAGAAGACCGATGCACCTACAAGCTGATCAAAAAATCGTTTATTCTGGGAAGCGGGTGTCGATTCTTTTTAGTCAGCTTCTTTAGCTCCCTATATTCCACACAAAGACATAGTGAACCATCTGCTTTGGTGGCGAACACCACTGGAGCAACCCATTCCGAGATACTCCTCCTTATAAACCCCTTCTTGAGAAGCTCCTTAACTTGCTTACTGAGCTCCTTTCTCTCCTTTGGAGCCATGTGTCTAACAGGAAGAGCTACGGTCTTTTGCATTATTAACAAGATATATGCGGAAGTCTATTTCCCGCTTCGGAGGTAAGTCTTTCACTTCTTCAAAGACATCCGGATATTCCCGGACCACTCTAACCGACTGCAAATTCTCAAGAGAAGCGTCAAGCGACTCTAGATAACTAAGCATAACAGCACTCAAGGGATTACAAGAAATTTCTAGAGTGTTACCGAGCCGAGTCAAGATTCTAACCACTCTTTTCTCACAATCAAGAATGGCACCATTACTGGATAACCAGTCCATGCCTAAGATCAGTCCATATCCTGGGAAGCCCAAAACAAAGGCACTACATCTAAATTCAGCACTTAGAATAGAGATTTTCAAATCCAAGCAAACCATTGACAAATAAGCCGAGCCCCCAATTGGATTTGAGACAACCAAGGGATCTTCTACCATACTAGTGTCTAGGTGTAGAGATTCTACTAAAGTAGATGAAATAAAGGAGTGTGATGCACCAGAATCAAAGAGAGTGCGAACTGGATGATCATAGAGATAAACTAAGCTTTCTACAGAAATATTTCTACCTCGTTGCTGTGGAGGTGCCATCAGCGTGTGAACTTGTCCCCCTGAGGTGGATCCAGTCCTCTGTCCCTGCCCCCGCTTCTTTGAGCAGTCCTTAGCCAAGTGTCCAGTCTCGCCACAACTGAAGCAACCACCATTCATCTTTGCCTTCTTCTTTCTGCAGTCTTTTGCTATATGTCGCACAATGCCATAGAAATGGCACTTTCTCTTTTCACGGGATTTGTTGTTCTTCCCGCCTTTCTTGAAGTCTGCTTTCTTAGCTTGTAAACCCTCTTTCTTTTCTTGAGGCACTTCCGCCTTTGCCTCTTTCTTGCCTTTATCTTCCTCGTGTAGCAGCGCCATGTCCACCAAGCTTTCATAGGTCGCTCCCATGGGTATATGGGTCATAGCAAGGATGTGTAGAGGCTCATTCAGATTTTGATGAAGTGAATGGCCTTTTTGTGTTGGGTGTTTACTAAATCCAGCCCAAGTCTGGCTAGCTGATTAAACAGATTGACATACTCCTTGATCGTCATACTTCCTTGTTTAAGAGTTAGGAACTTCTCCATTTGCAGGCTTCTTTCAGCTTAGTAGAGGAATTTCATCTCAAACCTCGTCCTGAAATCTTCCCAAGTTTCCACTGGCCTCTCAGCATGGGTAACTTCCCACCAATATGAAGCTTCATCTTTGAGCAACCACACTACTAGCTGTATCTTTTTCCTATCGTCAACTTCGAAGATAACGAATAAATCTTCAGTCTCCTTCAGCCAGTTCCTTGCTACCACAAATGATTCAGATCCATAAAAGTCCTTTCCTCCCATAGCCTTGAAGTCTCTACACGTCTTAGCGAAAGTGTTCCCACGAGGAGGAGGAGGACGAACCGCTGCCACTGTGGGAGGAGGAATGTCTGCTGGGCCCGTACCATTGGCCTTAGCCTCTAGGTACCTTCGGAACCAGATAGGGATCGATACTCCTTCTGGAAGGTTAAGATCTCCAGACATGGTGGAACAAAAAGGAAAATATTCAAGATAAAGGGATAGAGGGATAGTGCATATGGCTCTGGGGAATTATGCCTTTTAAAAACAACACTTTTTCTTGAAAAAGAATGCTTCTTTAAAATTCTTTTTGAAAATATTTTCAAAAACTTTTATCTAGTCCGGTAAATCTATGCTCTGATACCAAGTGAAACACCACACCCTCCATTAAGGTCACTCACAAAGGGAATGCCTTAACTTTGGTGGAGGTTTGTAAGTAAAAGTCACAGATAAAACACAAGACAGATATAAACACATATATATAAGCAGCGGAAAACAACAGACTTTTTATTTCATAAATACGTGTTCATACAAAACATTTACGTAACTGTCACATAATAACTTCCAAAACATTACATCATCATTTCTGTCTTGGTTACTAAATAAAGAAGCATAAAACATAATTAAAACTGCATAAATCCCCATGATTGTGTCCAACAGCCATAGCCAAAGCAAGAGAGTCCAAACCATACATCTACTATCTTGAAGCTTGCAAAGAGTCTGACTAAGCAGGGTTGTTTCCTCCCTGTGGACCTGGGGGGGGGGGGGGGGACGGAAGAAAAGAAGACGAAAGAAAATAGGGTCAGACATAAAACCTGGTAAGTCTAGTGACTCTTCAGTATGAGAATAAGAATAAGGGCATGATAGGTATAAACTGGAAACAGGAAAGTATCATAAACTAAGATAAAGTAGTTTTGAAACGAATATACTATCGCACCCCACACTATAACTCTGCACCTATTTGTACTGTCTTAACTGATACCCGATGCAGGAGGTGAAGTGATCCCCCTTTTCTAAATATCGACTCCTACTCGCATAATCATCTGTGTCTTACAGCCCCCAAAGATCGTAGATAACTATGATGGTCCGACCATAGGGTATATCAAGTCCCATGGTTGCGGCCCGACACAATACTAGAAATGCATAGGTTATACTACTGGTGCCCCTAGTGCACTGTCTGTCTGCTCTGAAGTGTGTGCATGCCCGCACTCCGTTAGAACCCACACTATTGCACCCACCGCCGTCGCTTTGACCGCTTACAATCAGCCCAGTAATCGTGCCCCACCATGCCTAGTTTCAGGGTACCATGATACCTAATTGGGCTACTGCTGAAATGAGTCCCCATTACTAGGGTTTTCTAGTCAAACATGTTAAGTGGTTAAGTGTCTGTATTTCCTTAACACCACCCATCAGTTTAATTAACATGTTGAATTGGTTAAGTGTTTTAGTTAACTTAACCCTACCATCCTGAATTGATTGTCCTTGGCTTTTTAAAGCACTGACCACTCACATTAGACAGGTATTATTACGGTTACTAGATGTGCCGGTCGCTTCCGGGCAGATTTACTGTAACACCCCGGATTTTTGAATAACCTAATTAAATAAATAAAAGAATAATTAATCTCAGACGTGAGAATTATGGGGATTGGGTTGCGCCATTGTGTTCGTCTCAGAATTCTGGTTGAAATAGAGTCCGAGTTCGCGGGAAATGGATACCGGATGAAGGAGTTTTGGACGAACGAAGATTGGTGGCAAAGGAAGTGAAAAAAAATGCACTAGTGCACTTGAGAAGTGTGCCAGTACAAATTAACACTGGCGCACCTGCCAAGTGCGCCCAGGCCGAGGCAGCTAGCCTACACAGCTTTTTGGTTCAGGCTGACCCGTGTTGTTGAGTCCTTTCTGACTCCTTGCTGAGTCATTAGGGCTGACTTGTCACCCTATCGTGATTGAATGGTTTTGATTAACCCTAAGATCATCCGATGGCTTAAATTAATTCATAACTCTATAAAAAGTCCCATACACTCAAACCCTAAATGAGAATTAAAACTAAAACTATGGCCGTCATGCCGTTGTCTTGAACCCTAGAGCAGCCATCACCAAATTAAAGAGGAAGAACATCGAACCAAATGAGAACTACTCAACCCTAACAGCGAATCTTCATCAAAGGAGAGCTAATTCAACTCCAGAAATCAGAATTCAGAACTCAAGACTGCTTTTGAGTTGTGAGTTAAATCACCTTAACAAAATAATTGCTAAATCAATTATGATGTGATAGACGTTGGATTATAAGTTGTGGTTGTGAATCTAATTCTTATGTTTAATCTTGTATGTTAACTTGATTCATATTATATGATGTTATGCAAGTCTTATATATGATGTTATGCAAGTTTTATATATGATGTTATGCAAGTTTCACATATGATGTTATGCCGGTTTCACATATGATGTTATGCAAGTTTTATATATGATGTTATGCCAGTTTCACATATGTTGTTATGCAAGTTTTGTATATGATGTTATGCAAGTTTTGTATATGATGTTATGTAAGTTTGGATCTAAAATATATGCTAGTAGTTCATGATGTTAACTTGTGTTAGTGAATCCCTTTTTATAATCCAACCACCTGGGTTTATAACATCAGTTTTTATGTGAATATTGATGTGGACCATATGCTAGTTCGTATAAGTATTATGTTCATATGCAAGTTTAAGTGATAATTTGGATTCATATATATACAAGTTCACACCTTTAAAGTTTAGATCCATATTCATGTTGACATTTTTAGGTTGAATCTATGACATGCCTAGTTATGCAAGTTTACACCTTTATGTGGATCCATAGTTTACTCAAGTCAACACCTTTATTGGATCCATAGTTATACAAGATGACACCTTTATGTTTAGGTTGATGACATACACAGTTTATGTAAGTTTGTGATAATTACCTAGGCTAGTTGGGTGTAAAATTATGTTCATACATGCAAGTTCACACTTTTTTTAGATCTATGATTTTTGGATCCTTGTTAATACAAAGACTATGCGAGTATGTTGTAATTCTTAATTGCAAGTTAGATGCAAATTAGATCTATTATTGTGTGTATGTGACTTTGTGATGTTTATTCCCTTTTTTCAGGTATTAGACTAATTGCTAGTCTAATATGAATATGTCATGTTAAGCGAACGAATAACGGGGGTACGAAGGGGATAATATTAAAAAGATTTAATTGGCATAAATGCCTTAAAATGAATAAAATATAACTGTGGTGAAATTGGTATGATTTTACATACCATAAATGGATGGACATAATTAAGTCAATTATGGACATCGTTAAATTTGGAATTGATTTATAGTTTGAATAGTGAAAGTAATTCAAATTGGGGAATGATTATTTAGGGGTAATTAATCGTCTAAGACACGAGGTTAGGCTCTTTTGTGGTGTAAGACTGCTCGGACCCGCCCGACAAATCCAGCTGCCACAAATGTCAGTCTAATGTGAGAGGTCTTAGGCATAAATTAAATACGTAACAATTGTAAAGACTCGAGTTTAGGCTCTTTTGTGGTGTAAGACTGCCCGGACCCACCCGGCAAATCCAGCTACCACAAATGCCAGTCTAATGTGAGAGGTCATTATGAGGTTATGGTCTTAATGAATTAATAAACACTTAACCAGATAAACATGTAGTGGGACATGAGGGGGTTAAGTTGGTGCCTTGGGTGGCATGTGGAATCTAGTGGGTGCCTTGGTGGCATGTGGAATCTAGTGGGTGCCTTGGGCGACATGTGGAAATACAATTAGTAACACTTAACCAAGGTAAAACATGTTAGTGGGACATAGGGGTTAAGTGGGTGCCTTTGGTGGCATGTGGAATTACTAATGGAAACCCTTAACCAAATTTAAAACATGTAATTGAAACATGAATAAGAAGTAGGTTAAGTGGGATGTACTAGAGGGGACCAAGCTTAGGTGGATAGCTTGTGTCAAGTAATGGGGGCCCATTTCAACCAGTAACCCATTCGTATCTTTGTGGGCTCGACCCAAGTCGAGGACGGGACACGCATACTGGGATTGACTGTAAGAGGCCAAACCGGGTCAGCGGTGGCAATGCAAGTCCAACGGGTTCATATGCGTGTGTGGGCCCAGGCTAGTAGGTAAGACGTTGTTGCATCGTGTAGGTATAAGCCGCGCATCATTGGTGGTATTGGGTTGCCACTTTGGGGAGTGATACACCCCACTGTGGGACCAGCATGGGTATCTTAGCTAGGGGTACACGAAGCTACCACTATTATTAATAATTACTAAGGGGGTACACCTAGTGGAGATAGGAGCAGGCGGCACCTATGAGGTCAGCTAGGGGTACGTGGAATTACCATTATTACTTATTAAAGGGGTACATCTAGTGGGGATAGGTACACGCTGGGTACCTATGATAGCAACTAGAGATATATAGTCAAACATGGAGGATAGTGGGTACATCTAGTAGTACACGAAGCTATCATCGTTCTATTTAGCCAAGAGGGATCAAATTTCAAGAGTGACTAGTAGGGGTGCAGTTAGTGTTAGTACAGTACAGTATGGTACAGCACGGTAGAGTATAGTAATTATCCTATATCGATTAGGAAGCGCCATTTACATTATCTCTGTTTCTCTTGGTTGCCTTGCCATACCCATGTGGTTCACACAATCATTACCTTATTCTCCAGCTTATATCTTATCATATTGCTTTAATAATTATGTTGTTAGAGTTATCGCACTCGCCATACTTTATGTCTGACCCCCTTTGTTTCCACCTCTTTTCTTCCTTCCCCCCCTCCAGGTTCTAAGGGTAGGACTAGTACTAGTCGAGCTTGATTGAGATCTCTTTGGGGGCACTTGGATTTAGATTGCCGAAGTAAAGTTCAGCCTATCATTTTCTTTATGGCTATTTGTAGTAGTGGGATTATGTACTTTGTTTTATCAAGATGGAATTTATGTACTTGACTTTGGTTTATGGTTTTTGATGATGTAACCAAACATATTTACCTTCTGCTGCAATAAATAAAGTTTTAAATTTTCAAGTACTGCTTTATATCTGTCTTGTTGTGATTTTCTGTTCTATATTCACTTAAAACGCTCCGTGGAAGTTAATGCATTCCCTTTGCGAGTGACATTAATGTATGTGGGGTGTTACACGTGGTATCAGAGCTGAAGGTTACCGGAACAGATAAGATATTTTGAAAAACTATTTTTCAAAAGCATTTTTATAAAGAATACTTTCAAAAATATGTTTGTAGAAGAGTATTTTTGAAAGAAAGGTTTATTTTAATAATATAATCCCCAAGAGCCATATATCCTTCCTTCGATTCTCGGTTTTGAATCTCTTCCTCTTTCTCTTTTTGAGTTTCCCCCCTCCGCGTATAGATGCTTTTTCTAAGATAAATAATGACTTCCGTACGAAGGACGGAGAACCTCTTCAAGGGACTTAGAAGTTTGTCGGGCTAGAAGTTAGCCCAAGGAAGTGGAGGGCTTGTTGGTACCTTTAAGATAGATGATAGGAGGAAGGTTCAAATGGCCGTTTGGTTAACAAAGGACGAAACCTCATCTTGGTAGGAGGACACGAATGGAGAATGTGAAGAAGAAGGCTAGTTGTTTTGGAGAAATAGGACACCTTAGGATTGTCCAAGGAGGCATGGACAAAGTACAGGATCTTCTGGAGGGTAGTTGTATTCCCTCACGGCTGGTATACCTGATGGGGTAGGACCGTCTAGGTTGAAATTTGGTTTTCTTTATCATCCTGTTTGAACTTTGTTTGATTCTGGCGCTTCATACTCGTTAGTAACTGCTTAGTTAGTTGAAACACTGCACCTAAATACTAGTCTAGTTAAGGATCCCATCCTAGTCTCAAATCCTGTTGGTGGTTCGGCTCATCCTTCAATGTTTTGTCGGGATTTGAGAGTGTCTATCTTGGGCGTTGGATTTGAATGCAACGCCTTCATCCTTGGTTTCACGAGCTATAGTTTGATTCTAGGGGTGGATTGGCTAGCCAGGCGGGGTGCCATCCTGGATTGTGAAAGGATGGTAGTTAGACTATTGATTTATTATGGGAAGACACTCATATTTCTTGTGACCCTAGGGGTTCAGTGATGCTTAGCTGCCTAAAATCTTCTGACGCATCCAACGATGATTGGGAGTCTGTTTGTGTGGTCCGTAAGTATGGATACGTCTTTGATAAAGTGCGGGGTTTACCCAGAGGCGCGAAATAAGTTTTCGTATGTGCTTAATAGATTAAGCAAAGCCAGTATTGTGATCAGCGGTGGTTTTGGAGCAAGACTGGCAAGGACAGCCAGAGTCGGTCAAGTGCTCAATTGGTTGGCTGTCTTACTAGTATCATCTCATGTAGGTCGCTGAATTCGAAGGAGGTATCCCTTGGGTGTTTGTCTGATATTGGTTTAGGCCTTTGGGGCTTGCACTTGGGGGATGTCGAGTTCGACTAGGATGGTCTGTGTGAGAGATGGATAGTTGTGACGATTTTGCATGGGATAATATCCTGGTTTTCTCTAGAAGCAGAGAAGAACATGCCCTACATCTTAGGGAACGCTTAGGGATCCTACAAGTGCACCAGCTTAAAGCTAAGTTCTCCAAAATACCATTTTTGGAGGAAAGAAGTGAGGATTTTAGGGCATGTAGTCTCTAGGGAAGGGTGATATGTTATGGTGGATGGAGTTCTTGGCGTCCTACGATTTCAAGACCGCATATACCCCTGGCAAGGGTAACGTGGTTGCAGATGCCTTAAGTAGAAAAAGGTTATCCTTGAGTCTGTTGTTTGTTGAGCGGCGAAGTTTAGAGTTCATCTCTACGTTTGACTTTAGACCATCCATTGATTTTGCACCCAGTTTGCTAGCGTCCTTGAGGTCAGACCTACGCTTTTGGGACGGGTTGGAGAGGCACAGCGTGATGACCCACAGTTGATGGAGTTAGTAGAGAAGCTCATAAGAGGGGAGTCATCAAGCCGCCTAAGTAGGTATACCCTAGATGATAATGGTTGGTTGCGTAGGGACGGTAGACTTTGTGTACCAAAAGACGATGACCTAAGGAAGACCATTCATATTGATGCACATCGTTCGAAGATGACCATCCATCCCGGCGGGGACAAGATGTACATGGACATGAGACGAGTTTACTTTTGGACCAGTATGAAGAGCGACGTGGCCGAGTATGTCGCTAGATGCTTGGTGTGCCAACAAGTAAAAGTAGAGCAAAAGAAGCCCGGTGGATTGCTTCACCTATTAGAGGTCCCACAATGGAAGTGGGAATGTGTTTCGATGGACTTTGTTGACGGATTACCAAGATCAAGGAAGGGTAATACGAGTATTTGGGTCGTAGTAGACAGACTTACTAAGAGCGCCCATTTCATTCCTGTAAAGAGTAAGAGGACTGCTCCATGGTTAGCCTCCGTATACATTCGAGAGATAGTTCGTTTGCACGGTGTTCCATCTAGCATAGTGAGCGACCGCGATCCTATTTTTACTAGCGAATTTTGGAAGAGCTTACAAGTGGCGGTAGGGACTCAGTTATGTTTGAGCACCGCATATCATCCTCGGACGGACGGCCAGACCAAGAGGGTGAATCGTATTCTAGAGGAACTATTGAGGTTATGTGTCTTAGACTTCGGAGGTAAATGGGAGGAACATCTTCCATTGGTAGAGTTCGCATATAATAACAGCTTTCAGTCTAGTATTGGAATGGCACCGTTCGAGGCTCTTTATGGACGGCCGTGTCGTTCGCCTACATGTTGGTGGGAGTCTACAGATAAGATCTTGCTTGGGCCCGATATGATTAGAGAGACTTCGGAAAAGATCGATTTGATTCGAAGGAGGATGAAGACGGCGCAAGATAGGCAGAAATCTTATGCGTACAAGAGGAGGACAGATCTCGAGTTTGATATTGGGGACATGGTCTTTGTCAAGGTGTCTCAATTATGGAACGTCGTTCGCTTTGTGTCCGTTGGGAAGTTAGCACCAAGGTTCGTAGGGTCGTTTCCTATTAAGGAAAGGATTGGGCAGATGGCGTATAGAGTGGAGTTGCCCGAGAGACTTAGTGGTGTACACGACGTATTCCATGTATCACATTTGAGGAAGTGCTTGCACGAGACCGCGGAAGTAGCAGAGCCGAGCTTGCTTAGAGAGGTGGAGATCGAGCGTGATGTGACGATTCGATGAGCTCCTACGTGCACTCTTGGTTCGGAGATTAAGAAGTTGAGGAATCGAGAGGTCAAACTAGTCAAAGTGCAATGGGGAGATGATGAGAGCAACGCTACTTGGGAGACGGAAGAGAAGATGCGTTCATTGTACCCTTTTCTTTTCGAGGGTATGTCTTTTAAATTTCTCCTTTATCGCCTACCATGTACTTATCTTATCTTTAGTATGTCCACTCACTAGTATCTTTGACCTTTAGATAGGGTAGTCTTATGGTTGAAACATGTGTTTGAGACATGTTATGTATGACGGATGCACGTGGATGCAAGTGTTTGCTAGTGGTTGCTCGTGGATGCATATACACACACTTTAGGCACTAGATCAGCTCAGTCACATCATGTCGCATATAGCATATAAATGTGTGTACATATTTAAGTAATGGATGTATAATGGTTGTACTATCATATGGATGTTGCATGAAACGATATGTATCGATAAGGTTCTTTCGCATACATAATGGACGCATGGCACTATCATGGTTTGCATTAAGGAGGTCAACTGAATCAGTAGACCGCCTGATTTTGCATTAGATAAGGAACATATACACACACTTCTTGCATATGTTCATACAGCATTAGAAATTTTATAACGACAATGGATGCCCTTGTTTGATGGTTGAGTAGATGGTTGTTTGGATGGTAGGATATGCATTCTCCTTAACTTAGAGATTTCGGGGACGAAATACTTTAAGGAGGGGAGAATGTAACACCCCGGATTTTTGAATAACCGAATTAACTAAATTAAAGAATAATTAATCTCAGACGTGAGAATTATAGGGATTGGGTTGCGCCATTGTGTTCGTCTCGAAATTCTGGTTGAAATAGAGTCCGAGTTCACAAGAAACGGATACCGGATGAAGGAGTTATGGACGAACGAAGATTGGTGGCAAAAGAAGAGAAAAAATTAAAAAATAAAATGCACTGGCGCACTTGGGAAGTGCGCCAGTACAAATTTACACTGGCGCACCTGCCAAGTGCTCCCAGGCCGAGGCAGCTAGCCTGCACAGCTTTTTGGTTTAGGCTAACCCGTGTTGTTGAGTCCTTTCTGACTCCTTGCTGAGTCATTAGGGTTGACTTTTCACCCTATCATGATTGAATGGTTTTGATTAACCCTAAGATCATCTAAAGGCTTAAATTAATTCATAACTCTATAAAAAGACCCATAGACTCAAAACCCTAAATCAGAATTAAAACTAAAACTATGGCCGTCATGCTATTGTCTTGAACCCTATAGCAGCCGCCACCAAATTAAAGAGGAAGAACAGAGAACCAAATCAGAACAACTCAACCCTAACAGCGAATCTTCATCAAAGGAGAGCTAATTCAACTCCAGAAATCAGAATTTAGAACTCAAGACTGCTTTTGAGTTGTGAGTTTGATCACCTTAACAAAATAATTGCTAAATCAATTATGATGTGATAGATGTTGGATTATAAGTTGTGGTTGTGAATCTAATTCATATGTTTAATCATGCATGTTAACTTGATTCATATTATATGATGTTATGCAAGTCTTATATATGATGTTATGCAAGTCTTATATATGATGTTATGCAGGTTTTATATATGATGTTATGCCGGTTTCACATATGATGTTATGCAAGTTTTATATATATGATGTTATGCAAGTTTTTTATATGTTGTTATGTAAGTTTGGATCTAAAATATATGCTAGTAGTTCATTATGTTAACTTGTGTTAGTGAATCACTTTTTATAATCCAACCACCTAGGTTTATAACATCAGTTTCAATGCGAATATGGATGTGGTACATATGCTAGTTCGTATAAGTATTATGTTCATATGCAAGTTTAAGTGATAATTTGGATTCATATATATACAAGTTCATACCTTTAAAGTTTAGATCCATATTCAAGTTGACATTTTTATGTTGAATCTATGACATGCCTAGTTATGCAAGTTTACACCTTTATGTGGATCCATAGTTTACTCAAGTTAACACCTTTATTGGATCCATAGTTATACAAGATGATACCTTTATGTTTAGGTTGACGACATACATTGTTTATATAAGTTTGTGATAATTACCTACGCTAGTTGTATGTAAAACTATGTTCATACATGCAAGTTCACACTATTTTTAGATCTATGATATTTGGATCCTTGTTAATACAAGAACGATGCAAGTATGTTGTAATTATTAATTACAAGTTATATGCAAATTAGATCTATTATTGTGTGTATGTGACTTTGTGACGTTTATTCCCTTTTTTAAGTATTAGACTATTTGCTAGTCTAATATGAATATGTCATGTTAAGCGAACGAATAACGGGGGTACGAAGGGGATAATATTAAAAAGATTTAATTGGCATAAATGCCTTAAAAGGAATAAAATATAATTATGGTGAAATTGGTATGATTTTACATACCATAAATGGATGGACATAATTGAGTCAATTATGGACATTGTTAAATTTGGAATTGATTTATAATTTGAATAGGGAAAGTAATTCAAATTGGGGAATGATTAATTAGGGGTAATTAATCGTCTAAGACACGAGGTTAGGCTCTTTTGTGGTGTAAGACTACCCGGACCCACCTGGCAAATCCAGCTGCCATAAATGTCAGTCTAATGTGAGAGGTATTAGGCATAAATTAAATACGTAACAATTGTAAAGACACGAGGTTAGGCTCTTTTGTGGTGTAAGACTGCCCAGACCCGCCCGGCAAATCCAGCTGCGACAAATGCTAGTCTAATGTGAGAGGTCTTTATGAGGTTACGGTCTTAATGAATTAAGAAACACTTATCCAGATAATCATGTAGTGGGACATGAGGGGGTTAAGTGGGTGCCTTGGGTGGCATGTGGAATCTAGTGGGTGCCTTAGTGGCATGTGGAATCTAGTGGGTGCCTTGGGTGGCATGAGGAAATACGATAAGTAACACTTAACCAAGGTAAAACATGTAAGTGGGACATAGGGGTTAAGTGGGTGCCTTCGGTGTCATGTGGAATTACTAATAGAAACCCTTAACCAATTTAAAACATGTAATTGAAACATGAATAAGTAGGTTAAGTGGGATGTACTAGAGGGGACCAAGCTTAGGTGGATAGCTTGTGTCAAGTAATGGGGGCCCGTTTCAACCAGTAACCCATTCGTATCTTTGTGGGCTCGACCCAAGTCGAAGACGGGACACGCATACTGGGATTGACTGTAAGAGGCCAAACTGGGTCAGCGGTGGCAACGCAAGTCCAACGGGTTCATATGCGTGTGTGAGCCAAGGGTGGTAGGTAAGACGTTGTTGCATCGTGTAGGTATAAGCCGTGCATCATTGGTGGTATCGGGTTGCCACTTTGGGGAGTGATATACCCCACTGTGGGGCCAGCACGGGTATCTACGAGTTAGGGAGTCGATCGAATGGGCAGGGTAGTGGGTACACCTAGTGGAGATAGGAGCAGATGGCACCTACGTAGTCAGCTAGGGGTACATGAAGCTACCACTATTATTATTAATTACTAAGGGGGTACACCTAGTGGAGATAGGAGCGAGCGGCACCTATGATGTCAGCTAGGAGTACGTGGAATTACCATTATTACTTATTGAAGGGGTACATCTAGTGGGGATAGGTACACGCTGGGTACCTATGATAGCAACTAGAGATATGCAGTCAAACATGGAGGATAGTGGGTACATCTATTAGTACACGAAGCTATCATCGTTCTATTTAGCCAAGAGGGATCAAATTTCTAGAGTGACTAGTAGGGGTGCAGTTAGTGTTAGTACAGTACAGAATGGTACAGTATGGTAGAGTATAGTAATTATCCTATATCGATTAGGAAGCGCCATTTACGTTATCTCTGTTTCTCTTGATTGCCTTGCCATACCCATGTGGTTCACATAGTCATTACCTTATTCTCTAGCTTATGTCTTATCATATTGCTTTAATAATTATGTTGTTAGAGTTATCGCACTCGCCAGACTTTATGTCTGACCCCCTTCGTTTCCACCTCTTTTCTTCCTTCCCCCCCCCCCCCCCCCCAGGTTCTAATGGTGGGACTAGTACTAGTGGAGCTTGATTGGGATCTCTTTGGGAGCACTTGGATTTGGATTGCTGAAGTAAAGTTCAGCCTATCATTTTCTTTATGGCTATTTGTAGTAGTGGGATTATGTACTTTGTTTTATCAAGATGTACTTGACTTTGGTTTATGGTTTTTGATGATGTAATCAAACATATTTACCTTCTGCTGCAATAAATAAAGTTTTAAATTTTCAAGTACTGCTTTATATCTGTCTTGTTGTGATTTTCTATTCTATATTCACTTAAAATACTCCATGGAAGTTAATGCATTCCCTTTGCGAGACATTAATGGACGTGGGATGTTACAATTACACTGTAACTCAGACTAACCTCGGGTCCTTATTGGGATCCATGCTTAACCACCCACATTTGATAGGTATTTTTGTGACCACTGGACAGTCGGGCGGGTCCGGGCAGGTTTAAATCACAACTCAATCCAACCTCGTGTTAAGCATACTCGTATTTTCTAAATTTACGTATTTTTCTTTATTACTTGTTATATGTAAATTTTTCAACAATTAAATGTTATGGCCCACTTTCCAAGTTTAACATTTTTGGTATAAGAATTTATACCGTTTAAATGCCACCAATTTTGGCATGTGACAAACATGCCAATTTCATATATTTTTATGTCAAGTTTTCCTATAATTACCAATTTATCCCAACGTTACTGAAACACCCCACCTCCATTAAGGTCACTCAAAAAGGGAATGCCTTAACTTTGGTGGAGGTTTATAAGTAAAAGCTACAAATGAACTCAAGACAGATATAAATACACATATTTTAAACAGCGGAAACCAAACAAACTTTTTTTCATCAATACGTGTATCAAACAAAGATTTCCATAATTGTTTCAAAATACTTGCAACATTACAACCCATAACTGCCTTGATTATTAAAGAAGCATGAAAAACATAAATAAAGTGACAAAAATCCCCATAGTGATATCCAAAGCCATTATCCGAGCAAGAAAGATCCAAATCATACATCTACGTTCTTGGTGCTTGTAAAGAGCCTGACTGAGTTGAGCTGTTTCCTCCCTATGGACCTGGGGGGTGGGGGGGGGGGGGGGGAGACGAAAGAAAAGAAGACGAAAAGAAAATAGGGTCAGACATAAAGCCTGAGTAAATCTAGTAACTCTTCAATATGTGAATAAGAAAAGGGTATGATGGATGTAAACTAAAAATAGGAAAGTGTCACAAGCAAAGGAAGTGTCCAATGTGCTATCGCACACATACTATATCTCTGCACCTATTTGCATTTATTCTAACTGGCACCCTATGGTGAGGGTGAAGTGATCCCCATTCTTGTTAAAAGATCGGCTCCTACTCACGTTAACATGTGTCATATGGCCCCCCAAGAATTGTAGATACCTATGCTGGTTCCACCATGGGGTGTATCAAGACCCATGGTGGAGGCCCCGACACAAATCCTAGAAGGCATAGGTTATACTACTGGTGTCCCCAGTGCCTTGGTTGTCTGCTCCGGAGTGTGTGCACGCCCGCACCCCGTTAGACCTGCACTGTGCACCCACCGCCGTCGTTTGACCGCTTACAATCAGCCCAGTAATTGTGCCCCACCCTGCCTAGTTTCATGGTACCGTTGATACCTAACTTTGGGTTACTGCTGAAACGGGTCGCTCGTTACCAGGATTTTCTAGTCAAACATGTTGAGTGGTCAAGTGTCTGTATTTACCTAACACCACCCATCAATTCTTGTTAACATGTTGAATTTGGTTAAGTGTTGTAGTTGACTTAACCCTACCATCTGTCCTTAGCCTCTTAGGAGCACCAGACCACTCACATTAGACAGGTATTGCTACAGTTACTGGATGTGCCGGTCGGTTCCGGGAAGGTTTACACCGTAGCTCAGTCTAACCTCGGGTCCTTATTGGGCTCAATGCTTAACCACCCACATTGGATAGGTATTGTTGTGACTACTGGACAGCCGGGCGGGTCCGGGCAGGTTTACATCACAACTCAATCCAACCTCGGGTTAAGCATATCGTGTTTTCTAAATTTACATATTTTATTACTTCTCAACTATATGTAAATGTCATATCTTTTATTTTTGGGTATTTCAATTCATACCGCTTATGTGTCATAATCATTGGCATGTGCCAAACATGCCAACATATATTTTCATATTTTACACCCAACGTTAATACCCCCGTTTGTTTGCAACGTTATAACATGTGTTGGGCTTGTCACAATTTAGCCCAACTTTATAAACGTGAGGAAAAGGGGAAATCATAAACATGTAATACATAAAGGTGTGTGGCGCATGAACTTGCAATTTGGCGATTCAACTAACATATAACATGGGTCATGTGAACTTGCATTCAAATCAAAGTATGACTAAGTAGGTGACATATGAAATGGCCTAGTTTAGGCAAATAAAAACTTGTGTTTAAACATGTTAACTTGGCATAATATCAACCACAAAACTAGCATGTTGTATATTCACAAAAATGTACAATTTTTACATCTAATCATATAGCCTATTTCAACATGAACTTGCATAGTTTATGAAACCCAAATGATGTTTGACATAGAATCAATTATATCTTGCAAATAAACATGAACTTGCATAGTTTATGAAACATAGATCCCATTCTACTTGCAAACGTAGATCTAATTATACTTGCCAACAAACATAATGATGATATCATAGGTTTTGGGTCATGTAGGCATGTAAGGTCTATAACATGTTTACACAAATTCTAATTAAGACTAAGGGAATATACATAGTCCATGCCATCGACATATACAAAAAGGGATCAATTTCTAGTTTTTGCCACAAGCTTGCAAGTGCCATTATTTTCATATACAATTGTTCAATAGGCTTGCATCAATCAATTTATGCCACAAACATCAATACACAAGTCATGATAGAACCATTATTGTAACACCCCACACCCGCTACGGTCACTCACTAAGGGAATGCCACAGCATCGGTGGAGTATCTTAAGTGAATATAGAACATAAAAGTTACAACAAGACAAATATAAGTAATACTTGAGAATTTTTAAAACATCATTTCATTGCAGCGGAAAGTAAAACATGTTTGGTTACATCAGAAAACCATAAACAAGAGTCAAGTACATAATATCCATCTTGATAAAACAAAAGTACATAATCCCACTACATGAACTAATAGCCATAGATAAACTGAGCTTTACACCAATGGTCCAAGCTCCAAAAGACAGATAAAGCGATCTGATCCAAGTCCACTAGCACTAGGCCTACTCTGATGACCTGAGGGTTGGGGAAAAAGATAAAAACAACGGGGTCAGACATAAGTCTGAGTGAGCCCTATAACTTTAACTATTCAATCATTAAAGTAATTAGGGTATGATACAAACCTGGTACGGTACGACTGGGGATAAATGACTACACTAAGCAGCCAACTAGACTTAGGATGAACTAAGATAACGGTAAAGACGCGCCTATCCACCCAAGGATAAATACTACACTGCACCACACCAGATCTACCCACCCAAGGATAATTCCTACACTGCACCACACCAGTTCTACCCACCCAAGGGTAATTCCTACTTAAAGGTTGATCCCACTAAGTGTACTTAGTAATTTTTAATAGTAGTTTCGTGTACCCCTAGCTGACTACATAGGTGCCATCTGCCCCTATCTCCACTAGGTGTACCCACATCTTTAGTAATTTTAATAGTAGTCTCGTGTACCCCTAGCTGACTACATAGGTGTCGTCTGCCCCTATCTCCACTAGGTGTACCCACTACTCCCATTCGATCGGCTCCCTAACGTAGATACCCGTGCTGGCCCCACAGTAGGGTGTATCACTCCCCAAAGTGGCAACCCGATACAATCAATGGTGCACGGGTTATACCTACACAGTGCAACAACGTCTTACCTACCAGCTCGGGTCCACACACGGATATGAAACCCATTGGACTTGCGTTGCCACCGCTAACCCGTTTTGTCCTCTTATAGTCAAGCCCAGTACGCGTGTCCCATCCTCGACATGGGCCGAGCCCAATAAGATACATATGGGTTACTGGTTGAAATGGGCCCCCACAAGCTACCCACCTAAGCTTGTCATTTTTTTCTAGTGTATCCCACTTAACCCTTTTTAATAATCATGTCCATTTACATGTTTAAAGTTTGGTTAAGTCATCTAATCATATTTCAATTGCCACTCAAGGCACCCACTAGATTTCCCCATGCCACCCAAGGCACTTACTTGATTTCCACATGCCACCCAAGGCACTTACTTAACCCTTTAATCATGTTTAATTACATGTTCCACTTTGGTTAAGTATTCTAATCTTATCTTCTATTGCCACCCAAGGCAACCACTAGATTTTCCCCATGCCACCCAAGGCACTTACTTAACCCTTTAATCATGTTTAATTACATTTCCACTTTGGTTAAGTATTCTAATCTTATCTTCTATTGTCACCCAAGGCAACCACTAGATTTTTCCACATGCCACCCAAGGCACCCTCTTAACCCCTCATGTCCCTCTACATGCTAATATGGTTAAGTGTTTCTTAATTGATTAAGAACGTAACTGTTGTAAAGACCTCTCACATTAGACTATCTTTTATGGCAGCTGGATTTGTCGGTCGGGTCCGGGCAGCCTTACGCCATAACCGAGTCTAACATCATGTCTATACACTTGTCACGTATTTAGTTTGTGCCTAAGACCTCTCACATTGGGCCAATCATTTGTAGCCGCTGGATTTGCCGGTCTGTTACGGGCAGTCTTATGCTACAAAAAGGGTCCAACCTCGTGTCTTAGTCGATTAATTACACCTAATTAATCACCCCCATATTTCGAATTAATTTTCCCTAATTAATTCCAATTTTAACGATGTACATAATTGACTCAATTATGTCCATCCACTTTATGGTATGCATAATCATACCAACTTCACACCATTTCATTAACATGTATATTAACCCCATCGTTCCCCACGTAATTCGCTAACATGACATAAAAGGGAAGATTCATCACAAATACAATGGGTTCAACTTGCATAACATTAGCATCAACATGGGTTTTAAAGGTGTCAACATGCATATAGCATCAACCTAACTAGCATAAATAATCAACCCAAACTTGCATGAATCACATATGTCATAAAGAGGGTAACTTGCATAAGCTACTTATGTCATTCAAAGGGGTAAACTTGCATATGTATGTATGACATGCAAAGGGGTTAACTTGCATATGTATTCATATCATACAAAGGTGTAAACTTGCACATGTTACTTGCATATAATCAAACACCATACTTGCATAACATGTCATATGTGAACTTGCATATAATCATACACCAAACTTGCATACAAATCATATATGAACTTGCATATAATCATACACCAAACTTGCATAATCATGGTGTCATAATGGATCAATGTTTATCATAGCAATTTGCATAACTAGCATCATGAACACATAGCCTAACACTTGCATAACTTACATAACATCATGACCATATAGCATATAACTTGCATAACTTGCATAACATCATGAACATGTAGCATATGACTTGCATAACTTGCATAACATCATGAACATGTAGCATATAACTTGCATAACATCATGATCATATAGCATATGACTTGCATAACTTGCATAACATCATGAACATGTAGCATATAACTTGCATAACTTGCATAACATCATGATCATATTGCATATGACTTGCATAACTTGCATAACATCATGAACACATAGCACATATCTTGCATAACTTGCATAACATCACAAACACATAGCATATGATAACATAATCTTGCATTGATCCACATTCATAGCCATAACCTCATTATATCCTATCATAATCATTTAAACAATTGGTCATTAAGGCTATAGAAACTCACAACTTGTTGATTAGCACTCCTATGAAGAAGAATAAGTTGCTAGAGTTGATTAGAGTTTGATTTGAGAAGCTATCTTCCTCTTTAATTTGATGGAGGCTCCTTCAAGTTGCATTTTGACGGCATAACGGTGTTGTATCTATTTTTAGTATGAATTAGGGTAGTCTTAGGGTGTATTTATAGATTAGTTTGGTGTTTTAGGCCATTAGATTAACCCTAAATCATATTAGAGCCGTCAGATCTCGTCCTAGCCACCAAAACACAGCCCAAAAGCCAAATCAGTGCACCCAGGTCACCTGGGCTCGACTAGGGAGGTCGACCCCCAGGTCGACACTAGGGTCGACACCCTAGTCGACCTGGTGGGCAGGTCGACACCCCTGTCGACCCCCAGGTCGACTCCCTGAGTCTGGCGGGAATTTTCCCGCCACCTCTGAAATTTGAAATTTTTGCATTTAAAATCTGTTTTAAATTTTCTGAAACTTCTTCGGGCCTTAACTGGGTCATACGGACTCCGATTTTTGAAAACTCGGACTCTATTTCGTGTATTTTTCCGAGATGAACGCAATGGCATAGCCTGTTTCCCCTGATTCAGATTTGCAATTTAATTCTGCCCTGTTTTATATTATAGCAAGTTATTCAACATACGGGGTGTTACATTCTCCCCTACTTAAAGGATTTCGTCCCCGAAATCTCTAAGTCAAGAAGAACGTATCCTACCAACCAAACAACCATCTACTCAAACCATCAAACACTGGCATCCATTGTCCCTAAAGTTTCTAATGTTGTATGAACATATGCAAAAAGTGTGTGTATATGTTCCTTGTCTAATGCAAAATCAGGCAGTCTACTGATTTAGTTGACCTCCTTAATGCAAACCATGATAGTGCCATGCATCCAATATGTATGCGGAAAAAAACCCTATCGACCCATACTATTTCTACATGAGTGCACAATCATTCACCAAAATGCATCATCCATATGATAGCACAACCATTATACATCCATTAATGTAGCTACCTACACACAATTTTATGCAATATGCAATATGAAGTGATTGAGACGATCTAGTGCCTAAAGTGTGTGTATATGCATCCACGAGCAACCACTTGCAACCACTTGCATCCACGTGCATCCATCAATCATAACATGTCTCAAACACATGTTTCAACCATAGGTTTACCCTATTTAAAGGTCAAAGATGCTAATGAGAGGACACACTAAAGATAAGATAAGTACTAGACAAACGATAAAGGAGAAGTTAAAAGACATACCCTCAAAAAGGAATGGGTACAATGAACGCATCTTCGCTTCTGTCTCCCAAGTAGCATTTCTCTCATCTTCTCCCCATTGCACTTTGACTAGTCGAACCTCTCTGTTTCTCAACTTCCTAATCTCTGACCCAAGGATGCGGGTAGGAGCCCGTCGAATAGTCTCATCACGCTCTACCTCTACTTCTCTAAGCAAGCTCGGCTCTACCACCTCTGCGGTCTCATGTAGGCACTTCCTCAAATGTGACTCATGGAATACGTCATGATCCCCATGCAGCTGAATTATCCCTCGAAGATAAACCGAAGCGAGCCATGGAGCAGTCCTCTTGCTCTTCACGGGTATGAAATGGGCACTCTTAGTAAGTCTGTCTACCACAACCCAAATTCCCGTATTACCCTTCCTTGATCTCGGTAACCCATCAATAAAATCCATCGAGACGCTACCCCACTTCCATTGCGGAACTTCCAATGGGTGAAGCAACCCACCAGCTTTCTTTTGCTCCGCTTTCACTTGTTGGCACAGCAAGCATCTAGCGACACACTTGGCCACATCTTTCTTCATACCGGCCCAAAAGAAAACTTGCTTCATGTCTTGGTACATCTTGTCCCCACGGGGATGAATAGTCATCTTCGAACGATGCGCATCATCAAGTATAACCTTCCTCAAACCCTCGTCCTGCGGTACACAAAGTCTACCGTCTCTACGCAAGCACCCCCTATCGTCTAGGGTGTACATACTCAAATGGCTGGACGATTCCCCCTTTATGAGCCTCTCTACCAACTCAACCAACTGTGGGTCGTCCCGCTGTGCCTCGCCAATCCGTCCCAAAAGAGTAGGTCTGACCTCTAAGGATGCTAGCAAACCTGGTATAAAGTCAACGGAAGATCTAAAATCAAACATCAAGATAAATTCCAAGCTTCGTCGTTCCACGAACAATGGACTCAAAGACAACCTTTTTCTGCTTAAGGCGTCTGCCACCACGTTACCCTTACCAGGGGTATACGCTATCTCGAAATCATAGGATGACAAGAACTCCATCCACCTTTGCTGTCTCAAGACTATGCGCTCGAAGAATCTCCAATACTTCCCTAAGATGTAGGGCATGCTTTTCTCCACTTCTAGAGAAAACCAGGATATTCTCCCATGTAAAATCATCACAACTATCCATCTCTCACGCAGACCATCCTAGTCGAACTCGACATCCCCCAAGTGCAAGCCCCAAAGGCCTAAACCAATATCAGACAAACACCCAAGGGATACCTCCTTCGAATTCAGATGACCTACGTGAGATGATACTAGTAAAAACGGCTAAATAATTAAGCCCTTTTCCAACTCTGGATATCCTTGCCATTCTCACTCCAAAACCACCGTTTATCAAATAACTAGCTTTGCTTAACCTATTAAGCACATACGAAAACTTATTTCGCTCTTAGAAAAGACCAAGATGTCATCCACAAAGACCACTACGAAGTTATTTAGGTTCTCCCTGAACACCCTACTCATCAAATCAACAAAGTATGTGGGGGCGTTCGTCAAACCAAATGGCATTACGTGCCACTCATAGAAACCATCCGGAGTCCTAAGGCGGTCTTCTCTATACTATCCTCAGCCACTCCCAACTGATGAAACCCCGTGGCTAAGTCCAACTGCGAAACACTGAGGCACCAACCAACTGATCAAAGAGATCATCAATCCTCGGCAATGGGTGTCTATTCTTCTTTGTGAGCTTGTTGAGTTCTCTATAGTCTACACAAAGTCTGAGGGACCCATCTGCCTTTGTGGCAAAAACTACTGGAGCACCCCACTCCGATATATTTCGTCTTATGAACCCCTTCTCAAGCAACTCCCTACTTGCTTATGGAGTTCCCTCCTCTCACGAGGAGCCATGCAGCGCACTGACAAAGATACTGGTTTAGCATCGTCTACCAGATATATTCGGAGGTCTATCTCCTGCTTCGGAGGTAAGCCCTTCACCTCCTCAAACACATCCGAGTATTCTCGGACCATTCTAACAGATCGCAAACTCTCGACCGAAGCGTCAAGCGATTCAAGATAACCTAGCGTAACAGAATCCATGGGATTTCAAAAGATCTCGAGAGTGTTACCCAAGCGGGTCATAATCCTAACAACTCTCCTTTCACAGTCAAGAACGGCACCATTACTGGATAACCAGTTCATGCCCAAAATCAACCCATAGCCCGTGAAGCCCAAACAAAAGCATCACATCTAAACTCAACGCTAAGTATGGAAATCTTCAAACCAAAACATATCATGGACAAATAAGTGGAGCCCCCCCCCCCCAATTGGGTTTGAAACAACCAAGGGATCATCTACTAGACTGGTGTCTAAGTGCAGTGGCTCAACTAATGATGATAAGATAAACGAATGTGATGCGCCAGAGTCGAATAAAGTTCGAACAGGATGATTGAGAGAACCAAATTTCAACCCCGACGGTCCTACCCCATCAGGTATACCCGTCGTGAGGGAATACATCTACCCTTTAGAAGATCCTGTACTTTGTCCTTACCTCTTTGGACAATCCTAATAAGGTGTCCTATTCCTCCAAAACAACTAGCCTTCTCCTTCACATTCTCCTTTCGTGGCCTTCTTACCACGATGAAGTTTCGTCCTTTATTTCCCTAACAGCTATTTGAACCTTCCTCTCTCGTCCATCTTAAAGGTGCCTACAAGCCCTCCACCTCCTTGGACTAACTTCTTAGCCCGACAACCGTCTAAGTCCCTTGAAGTGGTTCTTCCGTCCTCCATACGGAAGTCCTTATTTATCTTAAAAAGACATCTATATGCGGAGGGGAAATTCAAAAAGAGAAAGAGGAAGAGATTCAAAACGGAGAATCGAAGGTAGGATATATGGCTCTTGGGGATTATGTTCTTTTCTTTCAAAAACTTTTCTCTTAAAAGACATGTTTTTGAAAATACTTCTTCCAAAAATGTTTTTAGAAAAATAGTTTTCTAAAAATTTTATCTGTTCAGGTAACCTTAAGCTCTGATACCACGTGTAACACCCCACACCCGCTACGGTCACTCACTAAGGGAATGCCACAGCATCGGTGGAGTATCTTAAGTGAATATAGAAAAAAAGTTACAACAAGACAGATATAAGTAATACTTGAGAATTTTTAAAACATCATTTCATTGCAGCGGAAAGTAAAACATGTTTGGTTACATCACAAAACCATAAACAAGAATCAAGTACATAATATCCATCTTGATAAAACAAAAGTACATAATCCCACTACGTGAACTAATAGCCATAGATAAACTAAGCTTTACACCAATGGTCCAAGCTCCAAAAGACAGATAAAGCGATCTGATCCAAGTCCACTAGCACTAGGCCTACTCTGATGACCTGAGGGTTAGGGAAAAAGATAAAAACAACGGGGTCAGACATAAGTCTTAGTGAGCCCTATAACTTTAACAATTCAATCATTAAAGTAATTAGGGTATGATATAAACCTGGTACGGTACGACTGGGGATAAATGACTACACTAAGTAGCCAACTAGACTTAGGATGAACTAAGATAATGGTAAAGACGCGCCTATCCACCCAAGGATTAATACTACACTGCACCACACCAGATCTACCCACCCAAGGATAATTCCTACACTGCACCACACCAGATCTATCCACCCAAGGGTAATTCCTACTTAAAGGTTGATCCCACTAAGTGTACTTAGTAATTTTTAATAGTAGTTTCGTGTACCCCTAGCTGACTACATAGGTGCCGTCTGCCCCTATCTCCACTAGGTGTACCCACAACTTTAGTAATTTTAATAGTAGTCTCGTGTATCCCTAGCTGACTACATAGGTGTCGTCTACCCCTCTCTACACTAGGTGTACCCACTACTCCCATTCGATCGGCTCCCTAACGTAGATACCCGTGCTGGCCCCACAGTGGGGTGTATCACTCCCCAAAGTGGCAACCCAATACAATCAATGGTGCACGGCTTATACCTACACGGTGCAACAACGTCTTACCTACCAGCCCGGGTCCACACACACATATGAAACCCGTTGGACTCGCGTTGCCACCGCTAACCCGTTTTGGCCTCTTATAGTCAAGCCCAGTACGCGTGTCCCGTCCTCGACATGGGTCGAGCCCAATAAGATACATATGGGTTACTGGTTGAAATGGGCCCCCACAAGCTACCCACCTAAGCTTGTCATTTTTTTATAGTGTATCCCACTTAACCCTTTTTAATAATCATGTCCATTTACATGTTTAAAGTTTGGTTAAGTCATCTAATCATATTTCAATTGCCACTCAAGGCACCCACTAGATTTCCCTATGCCACCCAAGGCACTTACTTGATTTCCACATGCCACCCAAGGCACTTACTTAACCCTTTAATCATGTTTAATTACATGTTCCACTTTGGTTAAGTATTCTAATCTTATCTTCTATTTCCAACCAAGGCAACCACTAGATTTTCCCCATGCCACCCAAGGCAATTACTTAACCCTTTAATCATGTTTAATTACATGTTCCACTTTGGTTAAGTATTCTAATCTTATCTTTTATTGTCACCCAAGGCAACCACTAGATTTTTCCACATGCCAC
The DNA here is from genome assembly GCA_030737875.1 of Allium sativum. NCBI lineage: Eukaryota > Viridiplantae > Streptophyta > Magnoliopsida > Asparagales > Amaryllidaceae > Allium > Allium sativum. The sequence goes on along the minus strand of CM060912.1, from coordinate 830,931,779 downwards.
CCAAGGCACCCACTTAACCCCTCATGTCCCTCTACATGCTAATATGGTTAAGTGTTTCTTAATTGATTAAGAACGTAACCGTTGTAAAGACCTCTCACATTAGACTATCTTTTATGGCAGCTAGATTTGCCGGTCGGGTCCGGGCAGCCTTACGCCATAACCGAGTCTAACCTCGTGTCTATACACTTGTCACGTATTTAGTTTGTGCCTAAGACCTCTCACATTGGGCCAATCATTTGTAGCCGCTGGATTTGCCGGTCGGTTCCGGGCAGTCTTATGCTACAAAAAGGGTCCCACCTCGTGTCTTAGTCGATTAATTACACCTAATTAATCACCCCCATATTTCGAATTAATTTTCCCTAATTAATTCCAATTTTAACGATGTACATAATTGACTCAATTATGTCCATCCACCTTATGGTATGCATAATCATACCAACTTCACACCATTTCATTAACATGTATATTAACCCCATCGTTCCCCACGTAATTCGCTAACATGGCATAAAAGGGAAGATTCATCACAAATACAATGGGTTCAACTTGCAAAACATTAGCATCAACATGGGTTTTAAAGGTGTCAACATGCATATAGCATCAACCCAACTAGCATAAATAATCAACCCAAACTTGCATGAATCACATATGTCATAAAGAGGGCAACTTGCATAAGCTATTTATGTCATTCAAAGGGGTAAACTTGCATATGTATGTATGACATGCAAAGGGGTTAAATTGCATATGTATGCATATCATACAAAGGTGTAAACTTGCACATGTTACTTGCATATAATCAAACACCATACTTGCATAACATGTCATATGTGAACTTGCATATAATCATACACCAAACTTGCATACAAATCATATATGAACTTGCATATAATCATACATCAAACTTGCATAATCATGGTGTCATAATGGATCAATGTTTATCATAGCAATTTGCATAACTAGCATCATGAACACATAGCCTAACACTTGCATAACTTACATAACATCATGATCATATAACATATAACTTGCATAACTTGCATAACATCATGAACATGTAGAATATGACTTGCATAACTTGCATAACATCATGAACATGTAGCATATGACATGCATAACTTGCATAACATCATGAACATGTAGCATATAACTTGCATAACTTGCATAACATCATGATCATATAGCATATGACTTGCATAACTTGCATAACATCATGAACACATAGCACATATCTTGCATAACTTGCATAACATCACAAACACATAGCATATGATAACATAATCTTGCATTGATCCACATTCATAGCCATAACCTCATTATATCCTATCATAATCATTTCAACAATTGGTCATTAAGGCTATAGAAACTCACAACTTGTTGATTGCACTCCTATGAAGAAGATTAAGTTGCTAGAGTTGATTAGAGGTTGATTTGAGAAGCTATCTTCCTCTTTAATTTGATGGAGGCTCCTTCAAGTTGCATTTTGACGGCATAACGGTGTTGTATCTATTTTTAGTGTGAATTAGGGTAGTCTTAGGGTGTATTTATAGATTAGTTAGGTGTTTTAGGCCATTAGATTAACCCTAAATCAGATTAGAGCCGTCAGATCTCGTCCTAGCCACCAAAAAACAGCCCAAAAGCCAAACCAGTGCACCCAGGTCACCTGGGCTCGACCAGGGAGGTCGACCCCCAGGTCGACACTAGGGTCAACACCCTAGTCGACCTGGTGGGCAGGTCGACACCCCTGTCGACCCCCAGGTCGATTCCCTGAGTCTGGCAGGAATTTTCCCGCCACTTCTGAAATTTGAAATTTTTGCATTTAAAATCTGTTTTAAATTTTCTGAAACTTCTTCGGGCCTTAACTGGGTCATACGGACTCCGATTTTCGAAAACTCGGACTATATTTCGCGTATTTTTCCGAGACGAACGCAATGGCATAGCCCGTTTCCCCTGATTCAGATTTTGCAATTTAATTCTGCCCTGTTTTATATTATAGCAAGTTATTCAACATACGGGGTGTTACAATTACAATACACAAAGATTATCACAACACGATTCTATTTTCATTTACATCGAATCACATCACAGTTTTTATTCATATTTTGAAAGGTCACTATACTTACAACGTGTGATGAATTCTTGTTTTCTAATTTCTGTTATTCTGATTTGGAGATGCTGTCCTTTGGGTAGCAAAGTTGATTGAATGATTTGATTAAGCTTTAATCTTCTTCTAATTTGATTCGTCTCTTAGGCTTTAGTGTTGGCTTGTCTCTAAGCTTTCTAATTGACGGCCATTCCTAGTTCCTCTCCAGCAACATGACGGCTTTTGTATTCTATTATTTGTGTGAATTTAGGGTTAGACTTGTGTTGTATTTATTAAATTTTAAATTGTTTTGAGCCGTCAGGGGAAGATAGGAGGAATCTAGGCCATACAAAGTTGAAAGATCCAGTCAAGAGGTGACACGTAAGCCCTAGTGACTCAGCCAAGCATCAGAATTCGACCAGACCCTGACCAGGCCAGCCAGGACCTGACTAGCTGGTCTTTCTAACCTGGGCGCACTTGGCAGGTGCGCCATGCCAAAATTGTACTAGCGCACTTCCCAAGTACGCCAGTTCAACTTTGTTCAGGCGCACTTCACAAGTGCGCCAGTGCATTCTGACCCGTTTTCGGGTTTTTCTGCCCAACTTCGTTCGTCCATATCTTCTTCATACTATATCCGTTTTACGCAAACTTGAACTCTATCTCAAGCAGAATTTCGAGACGAACGCAATGGCGTAACCCATTTCCCTTGATTTCATCATTTATAATTAGTTATACTTTAATTTGTGAAGCTTAACGTTATAGAATTCACGGGGTGTTACATTCTCCCCCCCTTAAAAGGATTTCGTCCCCGAAATCTTCAAGTTAGGAAGAATGTATATCCTACCATCCAACAGTCCATCTATTCAACCAACAAACACAGGCATCCACTATCCTTAAAAGACTTCTAATGCTTCATGATCATATGCATAGTGTGTGTACATGTCCTTATCAAATGCAGAAATCAGGCGGTCTACTGATTCAGCTGACCTCCTTAATGCGAATCATGTAAGTGTCATGAATCCATTATGTGTGAAATTTTTTTCCTACTCATAATTCTACATGAGTGCACAACTATTTATACAAATGCAATGACCATATGACAGCATATCAAGTTTTCAACCATATACAAATAAGAATACATATATGCATATGCAGTATGAAGTGATTGAGACGATCTAAGACCTAGGTTGTGTGTGTATATGCATCCACAAGGAACCACTAGCAACCACTTGCAACCACTTCCAGCCATCAACCATAGCATGTTTCAAATACATGTTTACATCCAAAGGGGTTTCTACCTAAGGATAAAGGATAATATCGAGGAGATATACCTAAAAAGATAGATACAAGCACAACTTAAGAAAAAAGAGAGGTTAAACATGTACCCTCAAAAAGAAGAGGGTAGGCAACGCGTATTCTGTCCTCAGTTTCCCAAGTCGCGTCTTCCTCGGCATCGCTCCATTGAACCTTAACGAGATTCACTTCGCGGTTGCGTAGCTTTTTGATTTCAGTTCCTACGATTCGAGTTGGAACTCTCCTCACAGTTGCTTCACGTTCCACTTCGGCTTCTTCTACAATGCTTGGCTCCACCACTTCCGCTGATTCATGTAGACATTTCCGGAGATGAGAAACGTGAAAGACATTGTGAATTCCGGCCAATCTTTCAGGCATATCTACTCTATAAGCCATTTTCCCAATTTTCTCGATAATAGGGAACAGTCCTACAAATCTTGGTGCTAGCTTTCCTGCGGATCCAAAGAGAACGACGTTCCTTAAAGGGGATACTTTAAGGAAAACCCTGTCCCTAACCTCAAAATCAAGGTCGGTCCTTTTTTTGTCGGCGTAGGATTTTTGTTTGTCTTGGGCTGTCTTCATTCTCCTACGTATCAAGTCCACATTCTCTGAAGTTTCTCGAATCATGTCTGGCCCAAGTATAAGCTTACATGTATACTCCCACCAACAAGTTGGTGATTTGCACGGTCTTCCATACAAGGCTTCGAAGGGTGCCATGCCGATGGTAGCTTGGTAGCTGTTGTTGTACGCAAATTCCACTAAAGGAAGGTGATCCTCCCACGTCCCTCCAAAGTCAAGAACGCAAAGTCTTAAAAGATCCTCTAAAACTCTATTCACCCTTTCCGTCTGGCTATCTATTTAGGGGTGATAGGCCGTGCTCAAACATAGCTGTGTGCCTACAGCTTCTTGCAGACTCCGCCAAAATTCACTTGTGAAAATAGGGTCTCGGTTACTAACAATGCTGTAGGGTATCCCATGGAGTCGAACTATTTCCTTGAGATAAAGAGGTGCTAGAGATGAGGCAGTCCTCCTACTCTTGATAGGTATAAAGTGGGCGCTTTTAGTGACCCTATCCACTATTACCCAAATGCTAGTGTTGCCTCTTTTCGACCTAGGCAATCCATCAATGAAGTCCATTGAAATGCTATCCCACTTCCACTATGGGACCTCTAGAGGGTGAAATAGTCCTCCAGGCTTCTTTTGTTCTGCCTTGACCTGTTGGCAGGTCATGCACTTAGAAACGAAATCTTCCACGTCTTGCTTCATGCCGTTCCTAAAGAAAGCCCTTTTTATATCCTTGTACATCTTATCACCGCCAGGGTGTATAGTCATTTTGGAATGATGCGCTTCCTCGAGAACCTTCTTTATCAACTCCCTTGCTTGTGGGACGCATAATCTTCCATCTCGTCTCAGCCAACCCTTATCATCGATGGCTTATCTACTGAGGTGACTAGAAGTCTCACCCATAATAAGTTTATCAATCACGTCAACAAGCTAAGGGTCTTCACGTTGGGCATCCCGTATTGAGTCTAAGAGAGTAGGGCGTACTTCGAGAGATGCTAACAAATCCGGTACAAAATCCGAGGAGGGCCTAAAGTTAAAACTGGCTATATACTCCATGTTTTGCCTTTCCACAAAGAGAGGGCTTAGGGTCAGTTTCTTTCAGCTCAACGCGTCTGCTTCCACGTTGCCTTTTCCGGGAGTATAGGAAATTTCAAAATCATACGAGGCAAGAAACTCCATCCATCTTTGCTGCCTCAAGTTAAGATCCTTATGGGAGAAGAGATATTTCAACGATTTATGGTCAGTGTATAATTCAAACTTCTCACCTAGGAGATAATGTCGTCAAGACTTAAGTGCAAAGACGATGGAGTCCAACTCAAGATCATGGGTTGGGTAGTTCTTTTCATGAACCTTCAATTGTCTTCCGCCATAAGCTACTACCCTTCCTTCTTGCATTAGAACAGCGCCTAGTCCCGTTCCATATGCATCCGTGTATATTGTGAACATTTTTTTTTCTGTCAGGCAGAGTTAGAACTGGGGCTGTTGTATGAGCCCTTTTTAATCATTGGAAAGCAAACTCGCAGTCCAAATCCCAAGTGAACGCTAGATTCTTCTTTGTTAGCCTTGTGAGTGGGGCTGAGATTTTCGCAAAATCCCTAATAAACTTTCGGTAAAAACCGGCTAGCCCAAGAAAGCTTCAAACTTCGGTTGCATTTCTTGGTGTCTTCCAATCTTGTACTGCCACCACTTTCGCGGGGTCCACAGCCAACCCTTCTTTGGACAATATATGCCCAAGAAATCTTACTTCTTTTCTCCAGAAGTGACACTTGGAGAATTTGACTTTTAGTTGATGTGTACGGAGAGTATCCATGATTTCTTTCAGATGCTAGGCATGTTCTTCCTCACTCTTTGAGAAGATTAAGATGTCATCTACGAAGACAACCACAAATTTGTTGAGGAATTCTCTGAACACCCTGCTCATTAGGTCTACGAAATAAGCGGGAGCGTTTGTCAAGCCGAAAGGCATGACAAGCCACTCGAAGAAACTGTCTGGGGTTCTGAACGCTGTCTTATCAATGTTGTCTTCAACTACTCTTAGCTGATGGAACCCAGTTGCCAGATCAAGTTGGGAGAAGACCGTCGCACCTACAAGCTGATCAAACAAATCGTCGATTCGGGGAAGACAGTGCCTATTTTTCTTGGTCAATTTGTTTAAATCCTTATAGTCGACGCAAAGGCGAAGCGAACCGTCTGCTTTGGTTGCGAACACCGCTAGAGCACCCCATTCCGAAATGCTCCGTCTAATGAACCCCTTTTCGAGAAGTTCTTTAACCGGCTTACTGAGCTCCTATCTCTCCCTTAGAGCAATGTGTCTGACATGTAAAGCTACAGGCTTTGCGTTATCCACAAGATATATGCGGAAGTCTATTTCCCGCCTCGGAGGTAAGCCTTTCACTTCCTCAAAGACATCTGGATATTCCCGGACTACTCTAACTGATGGCAAATTCTCATCAGAAGCATCAAGCGACTCTAGTTAACTAAGCATAACAGCATTCAAAGGATTACAAGAAATTTCTAGTGTATTACCAAGCCGAGTCAAGAGTCTAACTACTCTTTTCTCACAGTCAAGAATGGCACTATTACTAGATAACCAGTCCATGCCTAAGATCAAACGATATCCCGAGAAGCCCAAAACAAAGGCATTACAACTAAACTCAACGCTGAGAATAGAGATTTTCAAACCCAAACAAACCATTGACAAGTAAGCGGAGCCCCCAATTGGATTTGAAACTACTAAGGGATCTTCTACCATACTAGTGTCTAGATGCAGAGATTCTACTAAGGCAGATGAAATAAAAGATTGTGATGCGCCAGAGTCAAAAAGTGTACGAACTGGATGATCATAAAGATAGACTACACTTTCTACAGAAATATTACTACCTCATTCCTGCTGAGGTGCCACTAGCGCATGAACCTGACCCCCTGAAGTAGATCCGTCTTTCTGTCCCTGCCCTTTCTTCTTTGGGCAGTCCTTAGCTTGGTGCCCAGTTTCTCCATAATGGAAGCAACCACCCATCTTCGCCTTCCTTTTCTGGCAGTCTTTTGATATATGGCCCACAATGCCTCAGAAATTGCACCTTCTCTTCTCACGGGGCTTATTGTTCTTCCCTTCTTTCTTGAAGTCTGTTTTCTTTGCTTGTAGACCTTCTTTCTTCTCTTCCCCCTTAGTTTCTTTCTTGCCGTGGTCTTCCTCGTGTAGCAACGACATGTCCACCAGGCTTTCATAAGTCGCACCCGTGGATACATGGGTCATGGCAAGGCTGTGTAGAGGCTCATTCAAACCCTTGACGAAGCGAAGTGCCTTCTTGTGTCCGGTGTTTACTAAGTCTAGCCCAAATCTGGCCTGCTGATTAAACTGATTAACATATTCCCTGATCGTCATGCTTCCCTGTTTCAGAGTTAGAAACTTTTCCATTTGCAGGCTTTTTTCAGCTTGGGAGAGGAATTTCATCTCAAACCTTGTCCTGAAGTCTTCCCATGTTTCCACCGCCCTCTGAGCATTAGTAACTTCCCACCAATAGGAAGCTTCATCCTTAAGTAACCACACCGCAAGTTATATCTTTTGCCTGTCATCCACTCCAAAGATGACAAACAAATCCTCAGTCTCCTTTAACCAGCTCCAACAAAAGATTCTGTCCCATAAAAGTCTTTTCCACACATAGCCTTGAAGTCTCTACATGTTTTTGCGAAGGCATTTCCACGAGGAGGCGGAAGAGGAGGAGGAACCGCGGCCACTGGAAGAGGGATGTCTGCTGGGCCCGCGCCATTGGCCCTTGCTTCTAAGTACCTCCTAAACCAACCGGGAATCGGCACTCCTTCTGGAAGGTTAAGGTCTCCAGACATGCTGAAATAGAAAGGAAAAATTCAAAATGAAGGATAGAGAAGGATAGATAGGGCACATGGCTTTGGGGGATTTTGTTTTTTTTATAAATATAACACTTTTTCTAAAAAAATGCTTCTTTAAGCTTTCTTTTTGAAAATAATTTTCAAAAACTTTTATCTTGTCTGGTAAACCTATGCTCTGATACCAAGTGAAACACCCCACCTCCATTAATGTCACTCGCAAAGGGAATGCCTTAAATTTGGTGGAGGTTTGTAAGTAAAAGCCACAGATGAACTCAAGACAGATATAAATACACATATTTTAAACATCGGAAACCAAACAAACTTTTATTTCATCAATACGTGTATCAAACAAAGATTTCCATAATTGTCTCAAAATACTTCCAACATTACAACCTCATAACTGCCTGGATTATTAAAGAAGCATGAAAAACATAAATAAAGTGACAAAAATCCCCACAGTGATATCCAAAGCCATTATCCGAGCAAGAAAGATCCAAATCATACATCTACGTTCTTGGTGCTTGTAAAGAGCCTGACTGAGTTGAGCTGTTTCCTCCCTGTGGACCTGGGGGGGGGGGGGGAGCGAAAGAAAAGAAGACGAAAAGAAAATAGGGTAAGACATAAAGCCTGAGTAAATCTAGTAACTCTTCAATATGTGAATAAGAAAAGGGTATGATGGATGTAAACTTAAAATAGGAAAGTGTCACAAGCTATGGAAGTGTACAATGTACTATCGCACCCATAATATATCTCTGCACCAATTTGAATTTATTCTAACTGGCACCCTATGGTGAGGGTGAAGTGATCCCCATTCTTGGTAAAAGATCGTTTCCTACTCGCGTTAACATGTGTCATACGACCCCCCAAGAATTGTAGGTACCTATGCTGGTCCCACCATGGGGTGTATCAAGACCTATGGTGGCGGCCCCGACACAAATACTAGAAGGCATAGGTTATACTACTGGTGTCCCTAGTGCCCTGGTTGTCTGCTCCGGAGTGTGTGCATGCCCGCACCCCGTTAGACCTGCACTGTGCACCCACCGCCGTCGTTTGACCACTTACAATCAGCCCAGTAATCGTGCCCCACCCTGCCTAGTTTCATGGTACCGTTGATACCTAACTTTGGGTTACTGCTGAAACGGGTCCCTCGTTACTAGGATTTCCTAGTCAAACATGTTAAGTGGTTAAGTGCCTGTATTTACCTAACCCCACCCATCAATTCTTGTTAACATGTTGAATTTGGTTAAGTGTTATAGTTGACTTAACCATACCATCTGTCCTTAACCTCTTAGGAGCACCAGGCCACTCACATTAGACAAGTATTGCTATGGTTACTGGATGTGCTGGTCGGTTCCAGGCAGGTTTACATCGTAGCTCAGTCTAACTCGGGTCCATATTGGGCTCAATGATTAACCACCCACATTGGATAGGTATTGTTGTGACTACTGGACAGCCGGGCGGGTCCGGGCAGGTTTACGTCACAACTCAATCCAACCTCGGGTTAAGCATATCGTAATTTCTAAATTTACATACTTTATTACTTCTCAACTATATGTAAATGTCATATCTTTTATTTTTGGATATTTCAATTCATACCGCTTATGTGTCATAATCATTGGCATGTGCCAAACGTGCCAACATATATTTTCATATTTTACACCCAACGTTATTACCCTCGTTTGTTCGCAACGTTATAACATGTGTTGGGCTTGTCACAATTTAGCCCAACTTTATAAACGTGAGGAAAAAGGGAAATCATGAACATGTAATACATAAAGGTGTGTGGCGCATGAACTTGCAATTTGGCGATTCAACTAACATATAACTTGGGTCATGTGAACTTGCATTCAAATCAAAGTATGACTAAGTAGGTGACATATGAAATGGCCTAGTTTAGGCAAATACAAACTTGTGTTTAAACATGTTAACTTGGCATAATATCAACCACAAAACTAGCATGTTGTATATTCACAAACATGTACAATTTTTACATCTAATCATATAGCCTATTTCAACATGAACTTGCATAGTTTATGAAACCCAAACGATGTTTGACATAGAACCAATTATATCTTGCAAATAAACATGAACTTGCATAGTTTATGAAACATAGATCCTATTCTACTTGCAAACATAGATCTAATTATACTTGCGAACAAACATAAGGATGATATCATAGGTTTTGGGTCATGTAGGCATAAAAGGTCTATAACATGTTTACACAAATTCTAATTTAGACTAAGGGAATATACATAGTCCATGCCATCGACATATACAAAAAGGGATTAATTTCTAGTTTTTGCCACAAGCTTGCAAGTGCCATTGTTTTTCATATACAATTGTTCAATAGGCATGCATCAATCAATTTATGCCACAAACATCAATACACAAGTCATGATAGAACCATTACAATACATAAAGATTATAACAACACGATTCTATTTTCATTTACATCGAATCACATCACAGTTTTTATTCATATTTTGAAAGGTCATTATACTTACAACGTGTGATGAATTCTTGTTTTCTGATTTCTGTTATTCTGATTTGGAGATGCTCTCCTTTGGGTAGCAAAGTTGCGTTGAATGATTCTGATTAAGCTTTAATCTTCTTCTAATTTGATTCGTCTCTTAGGCTTTAGTGTTGGCTTGTCTCTTGGCTTTCTAATTGACGGCCATTCCTAGTTCCTCTCCAGCAGCATGACGACTTTTGTATTCTATTATTTGTGTGAATTTAGGGTTAGACTTGAGTTGTATTTATAGAATTTTAAATTGTTTTGAGCCGCCAGATGAAGATAGGAGGAATCTATACCATACAAAGTTCAAAGAGCCAGTCAAGAGGTGACACGTAAGCCCTAGTGACTCAGCCAAGCAACATAATTCGACCAGACCCTGACCATGCCAGCCAGGACCTGACCAGCAGGTCTTTCTGACCTGGGCGCACTTTGCAGGTGCGCCAGGCCAAAATTGTACTAGTGCACTTCCCAAGTGCGCCAGTTCAACTTTGTTCTGGCGCACTTCACAAGTGCGCCTGTGCATTCTGACCCGTTTTCTGGTTTTTCTGCCCAACTTCGTTCGTCTATATCTTCTACATACGATATCCGTTTTACGCAAACTTGAACTCTATCTTAAGCAGAATTTCGAGACGAACGCAATGGCGTAACCCATTTCCCTTGATTTCATCATTTATAATTAATTATACTTTAATTTGTGAAGCTTAACGTTATAGAATTCACGGGGTGTTGCAGTTACCCCGTCTAAGTATTAGGCTAACAATCTTAGCCTAATTTTCGTTTGCGTGATTTTTAATATATAATATTAGGCTAAAAACTTAGCCTAATTTCGCGTACACAAAATTGGCATAAAGCAGTTCACTAACATAAACATGACATAGGTGTAAACTTGGCATTTTTGGCATAGTCTATATGAACATCATAGGTGTGAACTAGCAAAATAGTCAACATGAATGTCATCGGTGTGAACTTGCAATGTAGACTAAATCAACATACATGTGAATTTGCAACATAGCCTAATTCAACTTACATATTTGTGAACTTGCATTGAAATAGGGATCTAACCAAATGGGTGTCACATAAATTATCATATGATTTAGACAACATAAGCCTAAACATGTTTTGGATCTAGGCATAACATCGAACATCACTAGCATATGACAAGAATATGACATTTTCATAAGTATGTATAATTTTATGACAAGGGTGTGAACTAGATCCAATCATATATCTAACCACAACATGAAACATGTACTAAAGTGGATCTTGACATGGATCCAATTAGGAACTTGCAACTTTTGTATTAACATTGGAGCATGTATATGAACATAACCATTTAGGCATAAAGATTCTAGCATAAAGTATATACATGAGGTTCTAATCACAAACAACCTATATAATCACATAAACATGAACTATACAACTTGCATGTGATGTTGTTTTCATTCTAAAAGTACAATAGGATCAACATCAACTCAGTTATACCACAAACATCCCAATTCCATTCACAACACAATCATTTCAATACATAGATACGAATTAACATCGTCGTTACATAATAGCACAATTCCACTTCCAATTTACATCGAATCAAGTCTTAGTTTTATTCTCATCAGAAAAATCACTATACTTAAAACAAACGATGAACTTGAATTCTAGATTTTGAGTTCTGAATTTGAAATGCTTTCCTTTGGGTAGACTAACGTTGTTTTGATTCGTGTTTTACTTTAGTATTAGCTTGTCTCTAAGCTTTCTAACTGACGGCCACTCCTAGTTTCATCCTAGCAGCATGACGGCTCTAGTACTATATTATTTGTGTGAATTTAGGTTTAGACTTGAGTTGTATTTATAGAATTTCAAACTGATTAGAGCCGTCGGTGAAGCTAGAGTGAATCCAGACCATCCATCTCAAGAGAAGCCAATCAGAAAGCGACATGTAAGCCCTAGTGACACAGCCAAGCCCCAAAAATTGACCAGAAACCTGACCAGGCCAGCCAGGGCCAAACCAGAAAACTATGCAGGACTGCTGCTCGGCCTGGGCGCACTTGGCAGGTGTGCCTGTGCAAATTTGTACTGGCGCACTTCCCAAGTGCGCCAGTGCAATATTTTTTTTAATCTTTCCCGCTTGACTTCGTTCATCCATATCTCCTTCATCCGTTATCCGTTATACGCAAACTCGGATTCTATCCCGACCAGAATTCCGAGACAAACGTAACGATGTAACTCGTTTCCCTTAATTCTTTCATTAAAAATTAATTATACTTTAATTCATTAATTTAATGTTAATAGAAAATTCGGGGTGTTACATCCGTTGCCTCAAGTTTAGGTCCTTCTGAGAGAATAAGTACTTTAGCGACTTATGTTCTATATACAACTCAAACCTCTCGCCAAGAAAATAATGACGCCATGACTTAAGCGCAAAAACTATGGCTGCCAACTCTAAGTCGTGGGTAGAGTAATTTTTCTCGTGGGCTTTCAACTGCCTTCCACCATAGCATATCACCCTTCCCTCTTGCATTAAAATTGCGCCAAGCCCTATCCCGTAAGCATCGGTATATACAGTGAATGTCTTACTCCCGTCTGGCAAAACTAAAACTGGAGCGGTCATTAAAGCCCTCTTCAGACGTTGGAAAGCATCATCACAGTCAACGTTCCAAGAAAAAGTCAAGTTCTTCTTCGTTAATCGAGTGAGAGGGGTTGATATCTTCGCGAAGTCCTTAATGAACTTCCTATAATAGCCAGCCAGCCCTAAAAAGCTTCTTACTTCTGTTGCGTTCTTAGGAGTTTTCCAATCTTGGATTGCCACCACCTTGGCGGGATCCACAGCTATCCCTTCCTTAGAGACCATGTGTCCTAAGAACCTCACTTCTTTTCTCCAAAAATGGCACCTGGAGAACTTAGCTTTTAGCGGATGCGCTCATAGGGTCTCTAAGACTTCCCTAAAACGTAGGGCATGCTCTTCTTCATTTTTAGAGAAAACCAGAATATCGTCTACAAAAACTACCACAAACTTGTTTAGAAACTCCTTAAACACCCTACTCATTAAGTCAACAAAGTATGAGGGTGCATTCGTCAAACCAAAAGGCATGACGAGCCACTCAAAGAAACCGTCAGCAGTTATAAAGGCAGTCTTATCGATGCTATCTTCAGTCACCCTTAGCTGATGAAACCCTATAGCTAAATCCAGTTGCAAGAAAACTGAAGCACCCACCAACTGATCGAATAAATCGTCTATCCTCGGCAATGGGTGTCTGTTCTTCTTTGTTAGCTTATTTAGCTCTCTATAGTCCACGCACAATCTAAGTGAACCATCAGCTTTTGTAGCAAAAACGACTGGAGCACCCCACTCCGAAATACTTCTTCTAATGAACCCCTTCTCAAGCAATTCTTTCACCTGCTTACTGAGTTCTCTTCTCTCTCTCGGAGCCATGTGGCGCACTGGTAATGCAACTGGCTTTGCATTATCTACTAGATATATTCGAAAGTCTATCTCATGCTTCGGGGTAAACCTCGAACTTCTTCGAAGATGTCACTATATTCATGGACCACACGAACAGATTTCAAATCATCCTTGGATGCGTCAAGGGATTCTAGGTAGCTAAGCATTACCGGACCTCTAGGGTCATAAGAAATATCAAGGGTCTTTCCACAACGAGTCAGCAATCTAACTACCCTTCTTTCACAATCTAGGATGACACTGTATCTAGTTAGCCAATCCATACCTAGAATCAAGCCGCATCCCATGAAGCCAAGAACAAAGGCATTGCATTCAAACCCAACACCCAAGATAGACACTCTCAAATCCCGACAAATCATAGAAAGATGTGCCGAACCACAAATAGGATTTGAAACTACTATGGGATCCATAAGTAGACTAGTATTTAGGTGCAGTGTTTCAACTAACGAAGCAGGTACAAACGAGTGTGAAGCGCCAGAGTCAAACAAAGTACAAACAGTATGATCAAATAGAAAAACTAACCTTTCAACGGAAATGTTTCTACCTCTCTCCTGTCCTGGTGCCATGAGACCCTGAATCTGCCCTCTCGCCTACCCTGGTGCCATGAGAGCCTGAAGCAGCCCTCCTGAAGTTCTTTGCCCTTGCCCCTGTTTCCTTGGGCAATCCTTAACTAGATGACTTGCCTCTCCACAGTGGAAACAACCAGTCTTCTTCTTTTTCCTACAGTCTTTACTCAGATGGCCTGGTGTCCCACAATTAAAGCACTTCTTCTTTCCTTTTCCATTATTGTTCTTCCCGCCTTTCTTGTTTTGCTGTTGTGGTTTCTTTTGTTCCCCTTTCTTCTACGGTGCCTTATTAGCATTAGCACATTTCTCTTCCTTATGCATAAGCGCCATGTCAACCAATTTCTCAAAGGTAGCCCCCATAGGAATGTGGGTCATAGCTAACCCATGTAGTGGCTCATTCAAACCCTTAATGAACCTTAAGGCCTTCTTCTCAGGTGTGTTTACCAAATCCAAGCCAAATCTCGCCAACTGATTGAACTTGTTGACGTACTCCTTTACTGATAAATCCCCTTGCTACAATGCCAAAAATCTTTCCATATATAAATTCTATTCTGCTCGTGAGAGAAACTTCATTTCGAACCTACGCTTGAAATCCATCCATGTCTCCACCGGACGCTCTCCGTTCGTGACCTCCCACCAAAACAAGGCTTCGTCTTTCATTAACCAAGCAGCCAATTGGGCCTTCCTTCCATCTTCTACTTCGAAAATACCCAATAGATCTTCCACCTCCTTAACCCAATTTCAAGCTTCAACAAATGTCACTGATCCGTGAAAAGGTTTCTCGCTAATTACTCTAAAATCTTTGCATATCTTTGCAAAAGTATCAACACGGGGAGGAGGAGGAGGATTTGCTGGACATGCGACATTGGCCCTAGCTTCTAGATACCTTCTAAACCATCCTAGTACCGGTATCCCCTCGGATATCTCGGGAATTCCAGACATGCTGAAAAGAAAATGAAGAGATTCAAAACGGAGAATTCAAAAGAAAGATATATGGCTTTCAGGGGTTATGTTTTTAAAACAAACTTTTCTCTTGAAAATACTTTCCTTAAAACATACTTTTGAAAGTATTTATTTATAAAATGCTTTTTGAAAAATAGTTTTTAAAATTCATATCTGGTTTGGTAAACTTCAGCTCTGATACCACGTGTAACACCCCACGTCCATTAATGTCACTCACAAAGGGAATGCATTAACTTCCATGGAGTGTATTTAGTGTATAGAACAGAATATAACAAGACAGATATAAATAATGGTACTTGAAAAAATTAAAACAGCTTTTATTGCATCGGAGAAATAGTTTGATTACAACATCTTCATAAACCAAGTACACTTAATATCCATGTTGATAAATTGTTTCAGAGTACATAAAATAAAAGCATAAACCCCAACACAAGTAGATATAGAAGAGATGAGCTGAACTTTACTTTCAGCAATCCAAGCACTTCAAAAAGAGAGAGAAAGAGATCCAAGACCAAGCTTCACTAGTACTAGTCCCGCCCTAAGAAATGGGAGGGGGGGAGGAAGAAAAGAGGCCAAAACAAAGGGGTCAGACATAAAGTCTAGCGAGTATAATAACTTTAACAATATAATTATTAAAGTAACTAGGATAAGGCATAAACTGGTAAGATAAGATATGACCATGAAACAAGTGTGCATGACAAAGCAAATAAGAGGAATATTCTGGCGTTAATCTCGTTCCTAATCACTATAGGATAATTACTGTTGGCTCGCTTTTTTGATCAAGCCAGCCAGGATCATTTGTAAGAGGAAAGCAGGAAACCACGTTCCCCAAGAATATGAAGGATCGGATCACGCACCATCGTCTCGTCCAGTATCGGATCGCGCACCATCGTCTCGTCCAGTATTGGATCCCGCACCATCGTCTCGTCCAGTATCGGATCGCGCACCATCGTCTCGCCCCCATCTCATCAGCGAACGAGGCAGCCGGGCGATCCGATCGAAACGTACATTGCTACCCCTGAGCGAACCGATCCGATCCCCTGGTGCATGGCGAACCCTCAGACCTGTTCAAGCGCAAGCTAGTCTTCAGCGATCCGAATCACACGGATCTGGCGACACGTGTCCCCAACCGTCATCTGGACCAATTCTCCCCATCTGCACGATCCGATTTTCAAGCAGATCATGACACCTGTCCACAACGGCTAGTTTGACTGTTTCTTCAACGGTGGCGATGCGATCCGATGCTCTCGGGATTCGTGCCACGTGTCCACGATCCGCCTGACAAAAGCAGCTGTAAATAGCCCAGAGCTTGGCATTTTTGGGGATCCCTTTTGGCAATATTGAGTACTGAATCCGCCATTGTTGTCAAACTACTGAAATATTGAGAGAAATCATTGTTGTATTAGCTTTTAAAGCATAATCAATAAGATATAAAGTGGACGTAGGCTCGTTAACGCCGAACCACTATAAATTCTGAGTGTTATTTTCTTTTTCCTTGTTCATCATTTGAAATTCTCTACTGTTCATAACAATTTGGGTGTTAGGTCCAAATTTCGATCTAACATTTTTGGTGCTTTCAGTGAGAAGCTCAGTCCAAAAGTTTCGCTATTCGCTTCTTTGAGGATTCCAACGATTCGGATATCATGGCTGGAAAAAGATCTAAAGTTTCGCAGACCAATGAAACGATTGAGGAGAGTGTGCACGAACTGGGCAACGAAGAAACTCTGGATCGCGGAGCGCAGGGGGCGATCCGATCCGACGAAGACACCTCGTTCCGAGTCGATGAGAACGAGACGATCCGTGCCACTGAAGGGGTTGTTACTCGATCCCGAGGCAACACCTCGCAGCCTCCGCATACCACGACCACGAGTCGATCTCAGGGGGGCGCAGCGAATCGCCCTCCACGAACCGCAGCTATCCGAACTGATGGTCAGAATACAACTCGACCTGGAAAAGAACCTATGACCCACTCCTATCGTCCTGGAACCTCTGCTCGACCCGATTCGAGCTCTTTGCGCATAAGAGAGAGTGATGATGACCACTATGATCCTGCCGCTCCTGTCACTGAGGGGGATCTCTCTCGCTTCGTCGAAATGTGGGATAGGTTGTTTGATGAGTTGGCTGCCCAAAGGCAGGAAAGTTCCATCCTACGGCAAAATTTGACGGCTATGGATAGAAGACTTGATGAGCTAGCAAGGCAAAGAGCATCGCCGGTTCGTCCACTCACCCCAGTATATTCTTCTTCATCTGAAGAATCGCCAAGACCTCCGCGGCGACCGTATGAGAGAGCCGAAAACATAGAACAGCTTCGGTTCGGAACCCTGCCCTCACAGGAAGAAGAAGAACTAGGGGCGGGACCCACAAACCATAATGTGAAAGGTCAAGCAACGGCTCTCAGGACTCGAGATGTGAACAGTCCTGCGCATGACAGACCACCTCAGCCCCGTCGCCGCACGCATACCCATGATAACAGGGGGCAGCGAAGCCCTGTCCGAGCCCCGGATTTTGTGGCTGCTTCCCGAAGAGAGATCAGAGAACCTCGTCGGGCCAAAGGCACTGACCCTGAACCTCCTTTGACCAGTGCAAATGTCGCAGCCATGGTTCACCAGATTCTGGCCGACAGCCGTGGACAGCGGAACGAAGATTGGGGGATCGACCGCAGTCATACCCCTTTTACTGACGATATTTTGGATGCGACTTTTCCAAGGCGTTTCAACATGCCACAAATGAACCGATATGCGGGAAGATCTGATCCTGTTCAGCACCTAATGAGATACTCTTGGTCGATGACCGCTGCCGCCGCTTCTGACGCGGTTAAGTGTAAAGCGTTTCCCATATTCCTGGAGGACGTGGCTTTGTTATGGTTTACTCGCCTGCCGGCGAGATCGATTTCTAGCTTCAGGGAGCTGAGCGAGAAGTTCGTAGAACAATTCCGTATCTACGCACAGAAGACAAAAAGCGTGATCGATTTATTCCTTGTCAAACAGCGACCAGGCGAGAGTCTAAAGATGTACCTGGATCGTTTCAATTTGGCCGCCACTGAGGTTAAAGATCCTCATGAACCGACCATTGTCGCAGCACTGATTGACGGAGTGGATAAGGACACTGAATTCGGGAGGTACTTGGCAGGCAAACCGCCCCACACCAGAGAGTTATTTTATGAGAAAGCCAATGTACATCTACGCCTGGAAGAGGTATATGCAAACAGAAGGGTTAAAACAACTGATAAGGAGGAAATTCAGAGCAATGTCGCCATCAAACAGACTGGAGACAGCTCGGGGAAAGTTGAAGTTAACGTCGGAAATCAGAATCAGGGTGGTCGCCAACCAGGTAACAACAATAACAATGGTAACGGCAATAACCGGAAGAGGGGCCGAGGGAACGACTCCCACAGAAGGACTCGTCCCAGGGCCTTTGAAAGTTATACACCCATAAGTGATACTCTGGAAAATATCTTCATGGATGCGTACGAAGTCCTCCAAAATAAGAGGCCACCTCCTAGAGAGTCGACAGAGAAAGAGCGTGAGACAGGAAAGTTTTGCCTCTTTCATCAAATCCACGGCCATTCGACGAATGAATGTCGTCACGTGAGGGATGTAGTCGAAAGGCTGCTTCGAGAAGGAAAGCTAGACGAATACAGAGTAACGCCCAGGGACAGGGGGCAAGCAATGCAGGCCCCGAATCAGAATCAAAATCAACTTGCTGCTAGGCCGACTGCTCAGCAAAAAGGAAAGAATATTGTTATCAATACCGTGATCGGAGGACTTTATCTTGCTGGGCACAGTTCCAAAGCATTGGATCAATACGTCAATGCGGCCAAACAACACTTCGAGGTGGGGGAATGTAGCAACCCCGAGGACAATATCCCGGTGAAGTAGCAGAAGATGATGACCGATGATGTTGTTTTCCGAGAGCGAGAAAGCATCGGAGTCCATGCTCCAACTGAAGATCCACTTGTAATTACGATACCCATTGGGCCAGCCACTGTTCATAAGGTTCTGGTGGACAACGGGAGTTCCGTTAATATTCTTTTCAAAAAGGCCTTTGACCAGATGAATCTTGAAATAAAGGACTTGAAACCCTGCCAAGGATGGATCCGTGGATTCAACGGAGCATTCACCGCTCCAATGGGTTATGTAGAGTTGCCAGTTACACTTGGGGTAGGAGAACGCCAGAGAGTGAGAATCCTTCCCTTTGTGGTTTTGGATGTTGAATCGCCATACAATGCCTTCTTGGGCCGACCGGCCCTCGCAAAGTTCAGAGCCTGTATAGCCCCCTGGTGCTTGTTATTGAAATTCCCCACAGAAGCTGGCATTGGTATCGTCAGAGGGGATCAAGTTGCTGCGCGAGCATGTTATGTTGCCGAACTAAAGTTACTTCGCAACGGAGGGGATATCGAAACTAAAGGCACTTCTCCCCCTTCGGGGGCGGAGACCTTATAACAACCAAAGAGGATAATCGTTGGAGAGTTGCCCAGAGAGATGCCCGAGGATATAGATCCCAGAGAGGATCAAGAACCCGGGGGCAGAATGGCGACTCCCAACCAGGCAACTTTGGATGTACCAATCGATGACAGTGACCCGGAGAAGGTCCTTAAGATTGGATCCCAGTTAAGTCCGAATCTTGCTGAAGAATTGATGAATTTCTTAAAGAAAAACTTGGATGTATTTGCTTGGACCCACGCGGACATGTGCGGGATATCCCCATCAATCATGAGCCATTCTTTGAGCATTAACCCCAAACATCCTCCAGTAAAGCAAAAAAGGCGAATGCTGGGCCCAGAGAGGTCCGCTGCCTTGAAAGAAGAGGTTGGAAAGCTAAAGAGTAATGGGTTTATCAGAGATTCAACCTACCCAGACTGGATTTCGAATCCAGTCCTGGTAAAGAAGGCCAACGGGAAGTGGCGAACGTGTATCGACTTCTCGGATTTGAACAAAGCTTGTCCAAAAGATAGTTTCCCATTACCTCGAATTGACCAGTTGGTAGACTCGACGGCAGGTCACGAGCTTCTCTCATTTATGGATGCTTATTCAGGATACAACCAAATTCCAATGCATGTTCCAGATCAAGAGCATACTAGTTTTATCACTGATCTGGGATTATATTGTTATGTGGTAATGCCCTTTGGTTTGAAGAACGCAGGCGCTACGTACCAACGTTTGGTCAACAGAATGTTTTATAACCAAATCGGGAAAACAATGGAAGTATACGTCGACGATATGTTGGTTAAATCCAAGCAATCCTCTCAACACACTACTGACTTGGCAGAGATGTTCGGCATTCTTCGAAAGTATGGAATGAAACTCAATCCAACCAAATGTTCATTCGGTGTTGCTTCTGGAAAATTCTTGGGATTCATTGTCAGTTCGCGCGGTATCGAGATTAATCCAGACCAGATCGCGGCAATCAGAAACATTCAGGAACCTAGGCAAATTAGGGATGTGCAAAGCCTTGCCGGAAAGGTGGCCGCACTAAGCAGATTTATCTCCAGGGCTACGGATAAGTGCATCCCATTCTTCGAATTAATAAAGCGAGGAAAACGCCACTTTAGATGGACACCTGACTGCGTAGAAGCGTTTCAGAATTTGCTCAGGCACTTGGAGAAACCTCCAATTCTATCTAAACCAATCGATCACGAGGATTTATTCGTGTATTTGGCAGTGTCATCCCATGCGATCAGCTCAGCATTGGTAAGGGAAGAGGATAAGGTCCAAAGACCTGTGTATTATGTGAGCAAAAATTTGACAGCAGCAGAGCGTAATTATCCACGGGTAGAGAAACTGGCGTATAGTTTACTGATTGCCTCCAGAAAACTTCGGCACTACTTTCAGGCACATCCTATTACCATATACACTGATCATCCACTCAAGCAAGTTTTACAGAGACCGGAGGCATCTGGAAGGTTACTCAAATGGAATATTGAGTTAAGTCAATTTGACTTGAACTTTCAGCCCAGACGGTCAATTCGGGGGCAAGTGATAGCTGACTTCATAGCAGAGTTCACTGTTCCTGAAGAAGACATAGCAAACGAAGAAGTGGAACCTTCAAAGTTACTTTTTGATCCTGATGCCTGGAGATTGTATACTGATGGCGCTAGGAACGACGAAAGATCCGGTGCTGGAATAGTACTTCAAACCCCCGAGAAACGATTGATAACCTATGCCATCCGAATGGAGTTTCAGGCCACTAAAAACGATTCCGAATATGAAGCTCTGATAGCCGGATTAAAGATTGCAAAGGAACTAGAAGTCACAAAGCTGAACATCTTCTGCGACTCCAAGTTAGTTGTGAATCAAGTCACTGGAAGATTCCAAGCTAAAAGTGCAAGATTGATTCTATACTTAAAGAAAGTGAAAGAACTACTGAATGAGTTTGATCACTGCAGCATATCTCATATTCCGCGGTCAAAAAATCAGCAGGCAGACAAGTTGGCAAAGATGGCTAGTTCTAACGATCCTGAAGTGATTGGGCTAGCCCCCGTTGAAGTACTTCGGTCCCCCAGCATTGATCAGATGGAAATCGACCTAGTACTAGAGACGGAACCAGAAAGGGAGTCCTGCATGACCCCTATAAAGAATTTCCTAATGGATGGAGCGCTTCCGACCAAGAAAAGCGAGAGGCGTAAAGTGATTCGTAAAGCCGCCTGATACGTTCTGCAAGGCGGAGTTCTTTATAGACAAGGGTTTTCAATGCCCCTCCTTCGGTGTATAGCCCACGATGACATCAAACGTGTGCTGCAAGAAGTCCACGAAGGCGAATGTGGCGACCACACTGGAGGGCAAACTTTGGCGAAAAAGGTATTGCGGCATGGTTATTTCTGGCCTACCATAAACAAGGATGCAGTAAGATATGCACGACGATGTGATGCGTGCCAGAGATTTTCAAAGATACCTAGAGCGCCTCCAAGTCAGTTAAAAACAATGATGAGTCCATGGCCATTTTCTATGTGGGGAATTGATATCATAGGAAGTCTCCCCATAGCAAGTGGCGGGGCAAAGTTCGCTATTGTGGCCGTAGATTATTTCACTAAGTGTGTCGAGGCAGAACCACTAACTACAATCACAACTAAACGAGTGATCAACTTCATCGTGAGAAACATCATCTGTCGATTTGGGATTCCAAAGATTGTGATAACAGACAACGGGACTCAGTTCGATAGTGCTGAATTCAGAAACTTCTGCCAAAAATACCACATCGAGAATCGGTACACCTCTGTGCCGCACCCGCAGTCGAACGGGCAAGTCGAAGCGGCAAATAAAGTAATTAAGTCCATTCTGAAAAGAAGAATGAAGCGGGCTAGAGCCATGTGGGCTGATGAATTGCCCTTGGCACTATGGGCCTACAGGACAACATATAAATCGGCAACAGGAGATACCCCGTTCTCCCTTGCTTTTGGAACGGAAGCAGTCATCCCGGTTGAGATAAAAGTACCTTCTCATCGGGTGACCTATTATGATCCCATGACCAATAATGAATTACTCCTTGAGTCCCTGGATATGATCAAAGAAAAGAGGGATGAGGCAGACCTACGTGCTCTGAGATGCAAACAACAGGTCGCCCGATATTACAACAAAAAGGTCCGAGCACGAACCTGGGAACCCGGAGACTTGGTTCTGAAACGTGTCTTTCCACCCCCGACTCATATGGGAGCGAAGTGGGAAGGACCGTTCTCTATTCTGAGCAAGCTTGATAACAGAACCTTCAGGCTGGCAACCGTAGATGGAAAGGAAATCCCCAGAGTGTGGAATGCCCAACATTTACGGCCATATTTGACATGAGAAGTTTCAAATTTATTCTTTTGCTTTGTTAAAAAACTATGTACAGGGCATGACTTGCCTAGAACAGTCTAATTCCTTAAAGCAAGAGATTACAAAGTGGACGTAGGTCATGATTCGACCGAACCACTATAAAAATACTGTGTGTCATTTACCTATATTGCATCTTTATTTATTTGCCTATGAAAAATCAATGTGAATAATGCAGGTACCCGAAGTCCGGTGCCAACGGTTCCTCTCGTAAACTAATCAGAGGAACCCAAAGCTTGGGCAAAGGCTCCAACTGCTTGTCCGACTAGCTTTAATCCACGGAGCACGGGTTAAAGTACACATCAAGGATGAGTTTGATGAGAATGCATGATTGCAGACTGCGTGATCTGTGACTCTAACTCTCCAGAGTAGAGAGAGAGTATAAAGGACACGAAAATCGACATCCACGAATAACGGCGGTGTACCATGATCAGAGCTGCCCAAGCACGAACTCTAACTCTCCAGAGAGAGAGAGAGAGTATAAAGGCGTCTCCGATTGAGCGCTGAGAAAGAGCTCCTTTCCCGCTGAAGGATCGGGGAGCGAGTGAATCACTGAGCTCGAACTCTAACTCTCCAGAGAGAGAGAGTATAAAGGCGACTCCAATTGAGCGCTGAGAAAGAGCTCCTTTCCCGCTGAAGGATCGGGGAGCGAGTGAATCGCTGAGCTCGAACTCTAACCTTCCAGAGAGGGAGAGAGTATAAAAGCGTCTCTGATTGAGCGCTGAGAAAGAGCTCCTTTCCCACTGAAGGATCGGGGAGCGAGTGAATCGCTGAGCTCGAACTCTAACTCTCCAGAGAAGGAGAGAGTATAAAAGCGTCTCCGATTGAGCGCTGAGAAAGAGCTCCTTTCCCGCTGAAGGATCGGGGAGCGAGTGAATCGCTGAGCTCGAACTCCAACTCTCCAGAGAGGGAGAGAGTATAAAGGCGTCTCCGATTGAGCGCTGAGAAATAGCTCCTTCCCCGCTGAAGGATCGGGGAGCGAATGAATCGCCAAGCGCAAAACTCTAACTCTCCAGAGAGAGAGACAGTACAAAAGCGTCTCCGATTGAGCGCTGAGAAAGAACTTATTCCCTGCTAAAGGAATGAGGGTTGACTGAACTACTGATATCCCATGAAATCTCTTATACCCCCGTATTCAGAAATAGGGGGCAACTTGCCGTCAGTACTAATCAATCCCTAGTAAACCCCAGTCAGATGCTACGGTAACAACTGATTGGGGGGCACCAGGCACTCATATGCAAACACTAAACTTTGATACAACAGTGTAACATAGCATGAACATTCTTCTTCCTGTTGATTGACTGATTTATAATTATTAATAGTTGGCTAACGACTAAACATGGAAAGTTTCTATGAATACAGGTACACAATGATGTAAGGAGAGATAAATCCTTGTTTATATACTACGAATCAACAAAGTGAAAAACAACCCAGAAACAAAAGTGAGGACCAGTCTCACAATTACACTTCCTGGCCAGTGGAAAACCTAAAGACAAAATATCAACAAACTACAAACATCCTATTTACGCTTTGATTTCTTCTCTTGCTTCTGCCTCTCCAGCCTCTCCTTGTCGGCTTCAGATGGATCCCCCTTCTTCCTCTTCCGCTTGTCAACAAGGGGAACATCCGACTCCTCTGAGGTCTCCTCTTCCACCTCTTTTCTCTTGCTTCTACTGGAGAGGGAAGCCGGGAAGTCATTGGGGTTTGCGAAGTGAAGCTGCCGGCTGATGGACTTGGGCTGGATTTTCACAATCATCCCAGTTTTGGGATCGAATTCTGCAAGAGGGACTACGTCCAAAGCCTCATCTCCCACCTTCTTTGAAACCAACTCTTTCTCTTGTCTGGCTTTTCGACTGGCCAGGGGTTCCTCGTCATCATCATCATCGTCGGCCTTTTTGGTGCCGGTAATGTCCTCTTCGTCATTCACATGACGACCATCCAAGTCATTTAAAGCTTCGATAGTCTCAGCATCTTTGGGTACATCGGTGCTAGGCGCCGGGATGCTTCCTTCTACTGTTGTGACCTTGACCCACTCTGAAACAGCAATACCAACACCCGGCAGGGCAGTCTCCTTCTCCACTTCTCTCTCTTTTTCAGCACCCTTGTCGACGGGCTCGCCACCTGCATTACGAGAGACACACATTACTAATTCAATTTGTTGTTCTGCCAGACGACGACAATTCGCAATTGCTTTAGCAAATTGCGGGGAAAAGAGAGAGATACCTTCAGCAGATGCTCCCTCTTGAGTAGTTCCAGATGCTCCAACAACCACGGGAGTTAGGCCCAAAGGGATTAGTGGATCATTAGGATGGTACTCCTCGACTTCGGAGGTTTTAGGCTTTGCGGCGGAACTGGAACCTTCGTCAATTTTTCTTTTACCTTTAGCCAAGGTTCTCTCCTTTTCCATTTCCGCCAGGATTAGGCGACGACCCTCTGCCAGGTCCTCGGGCTCGTTGTCTCTTAGGATGCTCCTCATCAATTCATCCTCATTGATCTCTTCGACCCCCAGTCTATATTTTTCGCCCTCCACAATGGCATCCCATAAGTTGGCCAAAGTAACATGGTAATTCGGGATCCATGAGATGTTGCGAATTTTGAGAACTTGGCCGAGGAAATCGAAAATCATCTCTTCAAACCCCTCAATCTCTTTCTCTCTTGCAAGGAGTTTGTTGTTAGAAGCAGTGGCCATTTCAATGGCGCTGTCAACGTTCTTTTCGGCGAGAGCTGCCCGTCTCTCCGCATCCGCAACCTGGTCATTCAAAATCACCTTTTCTGCTTCTGCCAGAGCCAAACTTTCTTTTAGACTCGCTTTTTCTGCCTCCCAAGCAGCCCTCTCAGCTTCAAAATGGCCTTGTGCTGTTTTCAACTCGACGTTGGCCATTTTTAGATCTTCAACCTCCTTATTTAAAGCCATTTTTTCTTGGCTATTGGAGTCCAGTTCTGAATGAAAGCACTGTTTGGCATTCTCTAATTCAGTCTTATAACTTTCAGCGTCGCTCCGTGCTAAAGCAAGCTGGGCCTGAGCATCTTCCAGGTCCTTCTCCAATTTTGTCCTAGCCCTCTCGTTGTTTTCAAGTTTTGCTTTAGATATGTGAGCTTCTATTTCAAGTGTTCGGATGACTTCCGAAAGATTAACTGCGTGTTTTTTCATCATCTCGTATTGTCTGGCTGCGTGCTGGATGTGCCAGATAACTTCATCATCCCAATTTTTAGGGACCGGTTCCAAGGTGGGAACGAAGACCATCCTGTCAAAGAACATGCCTGGAAATTGTTCCCGCAGCTTTTCCAGCCTACCTTGGATCTCGGGACCATGAACGTAATCCCGTGATCCGGGGGCAGCTAACTCTGGTTGGCTGGTGGGGACAATGTCACTTTTCTCCTTCTCAGTTTCTTTGGATGAATCTCTGTCCCTATCTTTGGATTCGTGGCGCCTTTTGGACGACCGACTGTGGGAAGGCGCATTCTTTGGAGGAGTCAACTCTTTTGGAAGTTTCTTTCCCCCGGTCGGAATTGTCGGATGACTCGAAGGCCTGGTAGAGGTTGATTTGGGTGGAGATCGAGGTTACGAGGAACTCGGCCTATGAGGAGGACCGCGAGGGCGCTCAGTATCCGGACGAAGGCTGGGTGTGCCCTCGTGGAGAGAACGATACGAATAAGATTTCCTGCGGGACATCGTTCCTGCAAAAAAAGAAAAGAGTATATTAAAACTTTGAATACCCGCGAAGTTAGAGTGCAAGGTCAGACAGTGTGTGTGAGGTGTGCATCCCATGTAATTCCCCCTAACAGACCCGGGCCTGGAGACAGGCTCATCTGACCCGTTTCTCGTCCCCTTGTTGAAGCAATCGCCTCTTCAGGAGCAGAAAAGAAAGGCTCCTCGCTGAAGTCTTTTTCTGTATATACAATATCGGGTAGAGGGATTTTATTCAGCTCGTCAAATAACTGTTCTTCTGTCAAGTCATCGTCAGCAACAGTTTCCATTGGAGCAGAGATAGGGTTTTCCTTCGACACATCGCCACGGGACTCATCCCCTCTGTATATGTTCAAGTCTTCGTCATCTTGGATGACTATCGGAGAAGGACTTTTGCGAAATTTAGTTGTTTCTACCGCTTGTTAAGTTCCCTCTCCCTCTGTTGGGGGCAAGTACTTATAGGGTTTGCCGCCGGTGCCAAGTCCAAATCTTCTGTCTAGGAGGCAATGCTTATGGAGATTGTCGTCAGTAATGCATTTTTTGATCCTTAGAAAGTCGGATCTGCTTTGTGAAAGAATGGATAACCGATTGCTGTATAGAGGACCCTCCGTTTTCGGGAAGACATGATCTGTTCGAAACAAAGGAAAAAGCGGAAGAATGTTAGTACTTAGACTCCTCGAGCAAGATATTCGATTATGTGATCAAAGCTTACTTGATTTAAGCCATCTTCATGTGCATCCAGCCTGTCTCTTTATATAAAACCAGTCTGATTTAGGGTCCCCTATATTGCTGTACCCATCGTATAAAACCTTCCTATTCGCCACCGACTCAAAGAAGGAGAAGTTTGGAGTTGCCGAAGAACGGTGCTTGAAAAGAAAGAAGAACGTCAAATCTCTAAATTTAAGTTCGGCATGTAAGATCTCCGCATATGCAATGTACAGGGTATATAACGATGCGTAGCGTTTGGATGGAGCTGCATCGGAGCGATGCCCAGTCATCTTAAAGTTTCGATGGCAATCGGAGGGAACGGAGGGATAGCTCCTACTAGACACATTGTTCGACTAATCGCCATATACCCTTCCGGTGCTAGGTGGGGTCTATCTTCGCTTCCGGGCATCAAGACATCGTCCCAAGGAATGCCGTGTCTTAAGCAGATTCTCTTAAGTTTTATCTCGTCAAGCTTGGACGCTAAAGAATCAGAGAATTTATCTATCCCGAGTGCGCCTGGGATTTCGTCAGGAGCTCGCTCATCAGTCTCAGAGTTTTTGCTGGATGAAGTACTTTCTGTCGGATCTGATTCTATGGCTTCGTACTCAGATCCAGAATCTTCACCTCCCGGATTGATTGGGGGAATTTCAGGATTATACTGTTCAGGAGTCTCGGATTCCGCTTCTGCTACTGATCTTGAGGAAGAGTGATCGTTCGACATTGCTGCTAGGACGAGAAAATATGAACAATAAGATTAACACCACCTGTCCCCCGTGTGTGCAAGTGCCGGTGTGTGTGCTTGTGTGTGCGCATTATCAAAAAAATAATAAAGCATAAAAGCAGTCAAGGTTATCAGAAGCATTAGTCGTCATATGCAATCAAATCATGAGGTCATTTAGTCCAGAAAGTCCAACGTCGCGGCTCTAGCCTAACTGTTTAGAGTTTTATGGTGACAAGACGTTGATTAAAGTCTGAAATTTCTTCGTATCGTTAGCTATGAGACAGATCGCAAAGCAGAGGGATCGCCCCCCTTTCGACTCGCGGAGCAGGGGAATCGCCCCCCATCGAATCGCCGGGCGAAGGGATCGCCCCTTCATGAACCGTTGCAACTCCCACGATCCGTCCCTTCGCTGCCACCTCGATCTTTCGTCTCGCCACTCGCGTTCGTCTTCTATCTTTGACCACGATCCGAGTCGGCTTTCCTTCTCCTTCTGCCTCCTTCGTTTTCCTCCTCTCCTTCCCATCCTCGAATTCCGAGCTCCATGCCCGATGGCCATGGCAACTTGGTAATTTCTTCAGAAAATTGCGGATTTCCACCAGTTCTCCCTCGAATCAGTCGTAAAAATTCAGGAAAGTGCTGCGTTTACAAATGAGAATGTTCTCTATGAAGTTACCTTTCTAAAAACTGAGACGATACTTGAAATTTCGAAAGATTGCAAAAGTTGGGTTCGTTTTTCAACGGCTAAGGCGAAACGATACGGCAGAGGGAAAGAAGAAGGAGAGTGAAGAGGGGAAGGTCGGCATATATAGGCAATGGGGGCGACCGTTTGTCTCCCCTTCTTTGTCCTGCTCGATCCACGCAAGACCCATGGGCCGCGAACCAAAGGCCCACCACAACTCGAGGGGGAGCCCACGTCGTTCCGAGGACTAGGTCCACACCCATGAACGAAACAAATGTCTCGCTGACATTACGCGATTTGAAACCGCGATACGAATCGGTGAATTCGGAAATAAGGATTCTGAGAAAATCACAGAAAAAGAAGAGTTTTGTGACCCACGATTCGATGGGAAGATACAATTTTTCGAAGCATGTTCCACCTTCGATAAAACATACTTCGAGGGGGCAAAATGTTGGCTCGCTTTTTTGATCAAGCCAGCCAGGATCATTTGTAAGAGGAAAGCAGGAAACCACGTTCCCCAAGAATATGAAGGATCGGATCACGCACCATCGTCTCGTCCAGTATCGGATCGGGCACCATCGTCTCGTCCAGTATCGGATCGCGCACCATCGTCTCGCCCCCATCTCATCAGCGAACGAGGCAGCCGGGCGATCCGATCGAAACATACATTGCTACCCCCGAGCGAACCGATCCGATCCCGTGGTGCATGGCGAACTATCAGACCTGTTCAAGCGCGAGCTAGTCTTCAGCGATCCGAATCGCACGGATCTGGCGACATGTGTCCCCAACCGTCATCTGGACCAATTCTCCCCATCTGCACGATCCGATTTTCAAGCAGATCACGACACCTGTCCACAACGGCTAGTTTGACTGTTTCTTCAACGGTGGCGATGCGATCCGATGCTCTCGGGATTCGTGCCACGTGTCCACGATCCGCCTGACAAAATCAGCTATAAATAGCCCAGAGCTTGGCATTTTTCGGGATCCCTTTTGGCAATATTGAGTACTGAATCCGCCATTGTTGTCAAACTACTGAAATATTGAGAGAAATCATTGTTGTATTAGCTTTTAAAGCATAATCAATAAGATATAAAGTGGACGTAGGCTTGTTAACGCCGAACCACTATAAATTCTGAGTGTTATTTTCTTTTTCCTTGTTCTTCATTTGAAATTCTCTACTGTTCATAACAATTTGGGTGTTAGGTCTAAATTTCGATCTAACAATTACTATACTGCACCACCACTAGTCACCCTAAAAGTTGATCCCGCCTACAAAACTTAATAATGATAATGGTAGTTCGTGTACCCCTAGTTGCCTTCATAGGTGTCATCTTCCCCTATCTCCACTAGTTGTACCCATTACCCCCATTCGATCGGCTCCCTAACTCATAGATACCGGTGCTAGTCCTACAGTGGGGTGTATCACTCCCCAAAGTGGCAACCCGATACCACTAAAGATGCACGACTTATATCTACACGATGCAACAACGTCTTACCTAGCAGCCCGGGCCCATGCACGCACATGACCCCGTTGGACTTGCGTTGCCACCGCTAACCCGTTTTGACTTCTTACAATCAAATCCAGTAAGCGTGTCCCGTCCTCTACTTGGGTCGAGCTCACAAAGATACTTAATGGGTTACTGGTTTGAAAATGGCCCCTCATGCACGACACAAGCTTTCCACCTATGCTTGGTCCCTACTAAGGTTTCCCACTTAACCCCATTTTTATTAATGTCTTCTTACATGTTTCAACTTGGTTAAGTGCATCTAATCATATTTCACGTGCCACCCAAGGCACCCACTTAATTTCACATGCCACCCATGGCACCCACTTAACACCCTATGTCCCACCACATGTTTATCTGGTTAAGTGTTACTTAATTCATTAGAACCGTAATCTTGTAAAGACCTCCCACATTAGACTGGCATTTGCAGTTGCTGGATTTGTTGGGCGGGTCCGGGCAGTCTTATACCGCAAACGAGCCTAACCTCTTATCTTTACAACTATTACGCATTTAATTCGTGCCTTTGACCTCTCACATTAGACTAGCATTTGTGGCTGCTGGATTTGCCGGGCGGGTTCAGGCAGTCTTACACCACAAAAGAGTCTTACCATGTGTCTTAGGCGGTTTATTATTACACATCTTTATATAACCCCAAATTGGATTAATATTCCTATTCAAATTTGTAAATAAATTCCAAATTTATTTATGTCCATAATTTCTCTTAAAATTATGTCCATAAATACCAATTATGCCAATTAATGTCTTAAATTAATTATATTCCTTTTTAAGGCCATTTATGCCAATTCACAATTTTATGTATATTCAATATTATCCCATCATCTCCACGCTATTCGTACGTTTTCATGTAACATATGTTAGACTCGCAAATAGTCTAACTCTTAAAAAGAAAAATAACATCACATAACACAAAAACTAGATCTAAGGATCGTGACATTAGATTACATAGCCAATAACTTGCATATGAATTTCATTCAAACTAGCATGTGATACAAAACTAGCATAGGTGATGGACATAAACTTGCATAACTTATGTACTGTTATAGATCCAAACATAAAGGTGTGAACTTGCATATGGATCTAAATATAAAGGTGTGAACTTGCATATGGATCTTAACATAAAGATGTAATCTTGCATATAGATCTAAACATAAAGATATAATCTTGCTTATGGATCTAAACATAAAGGTATGAATTTGCATATGGATCTAAACGTATAGATTAATGTCACATAAACTAGCATATGCATATACATGTTTCACATATATTTTAACAACCCAAACTTGCATAAGATTCATATAAGAATATATGATCCAATCACCATAAACTTGCATAAGATATATGATTCAACTTGCATAGGATTCGCATAAGAACTAACATATGATCCAACTTGCATAAAATCCACATAAATACTAACAAATGATTCAACACCACAAACATACATATAATTTACATCACATGATTCAAAATCATATTCTTATGATCCCAATTATATCTTATCAAGAAATAAATCCAAGTTTACTTGCTTACATATACATATACAGATGAATACAATAAATTTAAATACACACTTAGATAATCATATAGTAATTGTTTATCCTGAATTTTTCATAATATTTAAATCTAAATTTATCTATTTTAATTCAATTATCAGTATAATCTATTCATTATAGAATGTAAAATTAGTCCTAAAAATGGGCCATTACAATTTACCCCCTTAAAAGAATTTCGTCCCCGAAATTAAAGAGTAATGAGGAGATTCTAATTATATTCAAAATTATAGACTTATTTCGACACATACATGGGTCATCCACTAACAATCACACAACCAAGGCATCCAGAACACACAGTTTACCTACCAAAATATTTTGCTGTAATCAAAACATTCAATACATCAGCAATTAGCTATAAATCACGTTTTAATTCATAACTTACAATATATGTTATTATAGTTGGAAAGCATTTCCATTACTATTTATGCATTTCTATCCTTCAACATTCATTAGTCCACGACCGTAAATTGGTAAGAGAATAATCTTCTAAGTATCAACCCCGAGGACCATAATCAACATCAGATCAATACGTAGAAAATCATTTAACTTAACCAATTTCCAGTTAGGTTCCTATTCCTTAACTCCATTCTTAATTCCTTACAATCCCAAATATATCCGATTATAGTTGGAAATTAATTCCAAAGCTCATTGGTTTGAATCAAAATCTGTTAAGCCATACTTATCTTCTTCAAATTCTCCTTTTAAAATCCAGTCCAATTTAATTATACTTAATTTAATCCCAGTCAACTCCAGTCTATTCAGTTCACCTTTACCGCCTTAATCCACTAGGCTTTTCTTATTTAAATTTCCATTCCCGAATCCAAATTCCAGGTTTTATTTCAAATCAGTTTGAAATCACATATCCTTATTACATTATAAATTCAAAACCTTTTGAATTTTCTTAATCAATTATTTCTTTCAACAAAAAATCATTCTATGGTAGCAGTCCATCACTTAGAAACTCGAAAATAAATACCAATGATGTTGCAATCATTATCAACATCATTTTCTAGTGATTGAATGAGTTCATTGTTGTATTACTTTCAAAACCCATTTAAAATGATTTTAATCCAAATCTTGTCAAAATGATATTGTATTACTTGATAATATACGTGAAAATATTCTTCTAACTTCCCGGGGTTTCAAATTCAAGATCTGGTTTGAATTTAGTTTTTGGTGTCATCCCATTTGTATATTTTATTTATACGATTTCAATTTGGTTTTAACCATCTAAATGTTATAATCTGTTACCAAATTATAATAGCAATCAACACAACTATTTATGATTATTTCATAAAATTACTCCTCTATATCAAAATATAATTTTTGGTAAAATTATTTCATTTACCCAACTTTTAAAACAATATTGTGTCGAGTTACTCTGTTCAAGTGTTTAGAAGCACCCATCGGTATAGTCTGCAATCTCGTATCTATCAGAATTCAGAATCCACTAGACAAACCAATCAACACAATATAAAATAGTTTTTTATATTAGTTTACAAATAGGTGCTCATATATATACATTCAAACTAAACCTAGGGTATTACTAACCCCATCTTCATCGAGTTACGTCACAGAGACAAGCTTATTACTAAACCATTGCTCAGATACATACTACAATGGCCCGAGAATTTTTGATCCTGATTATCGATACTATTACATATCCTGTATTACACATCGACTAATCAAACACCAGAAATTAACAGACAATTAATGGAAAGAAGTTAGTGGGTGAGAAATAGAAAGATAGAAAGTTATAATAGAAGAAAAAGAAGAATAGAACACAACAAAATTAGAGTAAACACGAATCTCACAGCGGAACTAAACAAAAAAATTTATATAACATCTTGAAATACAAAACTGTATTTATACTTACATACATCATCAGAGTACAACACATTTGAAATACAGCAGAAGTAACTTTATGTATCTAACGCTGAAGCCTACTTCTCTAAGCTACTTCAAGTGAATCTAAAAAATCCTAAGACCATTTGAATGCCCGTACAAATTTGTGCACCTAAGAGTTTAAGGAAAACATAGAAAAATAAACTTTGGGTCAGTCGTTGGATTGGTGTGAGTAAACGATTTTAAACATCTTGGTTTAACGTTCAAAAATCCTTTTGAAATAAAAGATAATCGTAAAACCGATCCATACATAAATGCAGATGGTTCTTACCTCACGATAACCCAAAATATTTCTAGATATAAAAACTATTCTGATATTATCATAGTGTCAAAGTCAAATAAATATCAATCTAGCAGAACGTTTGTATCTCACTCTCTACATACATAGTATACAATCAAAACCTCGGGCTTATTGGTAATAGATTCTGAATATGACAATGTATGGAACAACCTTCCGACTGTGAATCTCTAGAGGGTAATACACTGGGTTCAACAAGAACATCTTGCAACCCGGTTACACATGATTGACCACTCATTTTGCCTGAGTGTATCAACGGTATATCACCAATTGTTGGGCTCAAACCACCGTTTCCCGAAAAGGGACAACATCGAAATTGATTAAATAAGGAAATGAATTTTCTCCAGATAGAGGTAATACACCCTACTTAGGAGCGACCCACTTAGCCATGATTCCTTCCCAATTTTGGTCATTTCCCAGTTGTGAGGCTTGAGGTTAGAATTTACCTTTAGAATATCGGGCCACCATTAACTTTGAATGTCACCTTGTCAGATCTGTCAAGTCACTAATTGACATCCAAAAAAACACTCTGGGTGTTAACTAGCACCAACAAAAGTACGTTTGTAAAAATCAATGTACGTGATCCTTAAGAAATACTCTAACAAACAATCGTCTATACAAGTCATCTAGGAACAAGATGAACCAAAGTCACTCTCCTATTGCATCCGTATAGGAATCACCCCATGGATCAGTAGTGAATATTCCTTGCAAATACGAAGATTTCAATTATGACAAAATCACTACTGAAATATCTCTAGGGGCTAACCAGAGAATTTCAACACATGATTCTCCCGCTTATGAAGATCTACGGTCTTCAATTCATTAAATCATATAATCGTCCCTGCAAGTTTGTTTACGTAAAGTCGGTTCGAAGTGGTTTTGGGTCCAGTTCTCATCCCGGCCTCTTTGAACTAACCCGTAAGGAATATTTGATAGTCGGTGTTTTAACCATCAAATTTAATAATATAAATAAGTAAAGTCATTTATTTATATTATCATATATATATTTTATAACCTTCTTATTTAATTTAATTAACTTATATAAATCTAAATTCTGATTCCAGAGCATTATCAGCACAAGACAATTAAATAAAACATATCAACATTTTATTTTAATTAATTAGAGCTGTTTTTGTCACTTCATAACATAACAAATAATTAACAATCATTCATCATAGTATTTTCAACCAACAATGATTTGATGTTTTTAATTCCAAGCTAATAATAGTTCGAGGATGTTTGATCTTGGGCAACCACTTATTTCATATAATACTTTTCAAAATAAATCAGTTGATTTATTTAAACTTTAAATCTTGTTTTGAATAGATTACACATGCATGTATATATAATATTGAAGATTCATACTTATCATAGACGACGATGTCTGTTCTACAATTACGAACAAATTCAATAGCTTTTTCGATCCTTTTTTGTTTACCTATGTATATTCATTCTTAACTCTTATTCTAATCAAATTTATTTAAATTGATATAATAAAATCCTGACAGGTCTAACATGGCTCACACTCGCACAGCCAAAAACATTTCAGTCGACCTACTTAAATAATCCCTTCTTTGCTTCTTCTTCACTTATATAAATACTAGTACGTTAGGCACGTCCGTTGGATGTGTGCAAGGATAATCGGAAGCGAATTTATTTAATGTGAAGTATTGACATTGCAGGATAATGCCTTGGTACAAATACATGTGCGAGTAAACTTCTGTTGACTCTAAAATTCATGAGTATACAAATAAATATGCTAAATTTGGGTTGCTTATAATTTATGCTAAAGAAGACTGGGAAAGAGAAAACAGAATTTAGTTGAAGTGCGCGTAAACGTTTGCAAATCCCTCTGAATAGTGTTTCATTCCATAGAGAAAAACACGTTATAAGTCACACATGTGATTTAAAACCGCCCATGACCACATAATCAAAGCCAACTGCATATCTTATATGTTAACAATTAATAAATAGTACACATCACTTTACTCCAATGTCAACGGCTACATGGCATCCCTTAATCAATGCGGCATGAATATTTCAAGTGCTAAACGTTATGTTGAATTAAAAAAGAAACACGTAAACAATTTTTGATTTTAAACACAAACAATTTTATGTTATAAACAAATACCAACGTAAATAAAGTTAAAACATCATGCCCCATGACAATAGTTCTAGCGTCATTGTAAGTATAATCTCCTTTGAAATCAAACTCATTGTCGTCAACAAATAATTTTCATTACCACTATACCAATTCCAGTTCCTAACTTCGTCCTTGTTTGCTTGTACATAATTTTCGTAAATGTTTGCTCGACCGAGCATAGCAGAGCAAGACTAATACATAATAAATGCTTGCTTAATCGGGTATATAATTGTAACATACTGTCTTTCGTCCACTTTAAGCTGGTAATTAAACCAAGTCAAACTATTCAAAGTGACAGAATGTTATTAGCTTCTGAGGTAAATAGAATAAATCATAGAATCACAGACACAGAAAAACAAAATATCTCGCAGCGGAATAAATAAATTATACAATAGTAGTTCATGAAGCTACTAAATAAAATCAAAAATTTATACATAATATCAGAGTTACATAATTAAAAACAACGGAATTTTAAATACAAGAATTTCTGATACAAAGGAGAATTAACCAGAATCAACCGATAGAGATGATGTCTTCAGCAGTCTCCAGCTTCAAAAGGTAAAATCTCAACACTGCAATACTCGATCTGACCCGAGCAATAATGCAAAACAAAACAACTAGGATCAGGACTAACATTCTCATGGAAGTAAATCAACTCAAATGAAATGTTAAATGAAATGCATCAGTAACTTAAAGGATGTTTGGGATCACCATCCTCTAAGGATCCGTTAAACTAATATCATATAATATAATACGCTATTTGTAACAACCCGTATTTTTGAATAACATGTTATAACATAAATGGAGGCAGAATTAAACTGTAAATTTGAATCAAGGGAAATGGGCTATGCCATTGCGTTCGTCTCGGAAAAATACGCGAAATAGAGTCCGAGTTTTCGAAAATCGGAGTCCGTATGACCAAGATATGGCCTCGCGAAGTTTCACGAAAAAATTCCCAAATTAAAGTATACTTAATTAAGTGAAATGGGTTGCGCAGAGAAATATATATATATTGATATATATATATATATATATATATATATATATAATTGAAAATTAAATAAATAAATATGCAAAAATGTTCAAAACAGCGAATTGGGAGAGGGGAATAACCGAACCGGCCGATTTTTGAGGTCGACCCGAGCTCGCTGGGTCGACTAGGGGTTAATCCAGGGTGTTTGGCTGTCAACCCGTGGGCCGATTCGCTCAAATGCAGATTTTGCATTTGAATGGTTCTCATGGTTCCTCTTTAATCTGAAGGCCCTAGATGGTTCCTACACTTGACTTCTTCCCCAAGACATGCTTTGATGGCTTGGATTGAATCTAGGTTTAATCCTATGGCCTAAAACACTTGCCTAATCTATAAATAAGACCCTAACCTACCCTAAATCATCATTATTCATTCATACAACTAAACTATGGCAAAATCAATCCTCTCATGGCCTCCACTCTCTTCATAAAATTCCTAAATAAATTCCTAAGTGATTTTCCATGCATACAAGTGTTTTCAAACTTGTATGAGCATCATTAGCTTGCATTCAAGTCAAGTTTATATATTTGCATCATAAAGAAAGAGTCTTGATCATTTTGGCTCAAGGGTTTTGCTTGCATTTTGGGTTTAATTGATTTCATAAGGGCTTTGTCATATTTTTGTGACTTCTTAAGCATTGTAAGCCCTATTCTACTTTCATACTTAAACTCTAAAGTTAAATGTTGTGATATGCAAGTTTATATGCAAGTTTATCATGTTGTGATATGCAAGTTTATATGCAAGTTTATCATGTTGTGATATGCAAGTTTATATGCAAGTATGCCAAGTTATGTTATGCAAGTTTGGGTTGAACATTTTGTTCATGCTATCATGTTATGCAAGCTTATTTTGGGTTTATGAACATAATGCTTTAAGCTTTATGCCAAAGGTTGCATTTTAGCAACATGTAAGTTATCATATCTCTTATGATAACTTGCATGTGAGGCTAAATGCGAACTTATGGCCATCTCTACATGTCATTTAGCACCATGTATCACCAATATGCTAAGTTCGGTTTTATGCATGCTTTTGAGGCCTAAAAATGTAATATTCAAGTGTATGAACATATGAACATTTCATATGCCACCATGTTAAGCTTGTGGCTTCAATACCTTTATGTCATGATTATGCCAAGTTCCCTCTTTCTATCCTTTATGCGCTATTGCGATATGTAAGCGATGGGATTGCGTTTGGGGTTGGGTAACTTAAAAGACCTAAAACATAAGCTTGGGAATTTACCTATTAAGTTAGGTCTACCCATTGGGAATTTACCTATTAAGTTAGGTCTACCCAATTGCTTGAAAACTTGTGAAATGTTTTGGAAACATGATGGAAATGACACTTAGAAAAGATAAGTGTGGCCAACTCGAGGTTGGGTTGAGTTTGTAGCGTAAACCTACCCGGAACCGACTGGCTTAACTAGTTGCTACAAACAATAGGACCCAATGTGAGAAGTTGGTCATGTTGTACCTTGAACCCGAGGTTAGACCAAGTTGTGGTGTAAAGCTACCCGGACCCGCCCGGCTTAACTAGTAACCACAACAAGGTCTAATGTGAGAGGTTAAGGCGCATTAAATTAATTAATGCCTCGTGATTAGGGTTAAGTCATGGTCCACTTAATACTTAACCAATTTGGGCTTGGTAGATTAATCGGGGTTAAGTCGTGAACTCATCGATACACTTAACCAAGTTAATCCAGGATTAGCAAGAGGGTTAAACCGTACTTAACCTACTAGAAAAATCCTAGCAATGGGGGCCCACTCCAGCAGTAATCCCAAGTTAGTATCATCATGACCCTAGGGACTAGGCTAGGGTGGGGGCACGATTACTGGACTGGAGGTAAGTGACCAAAAGCGACGGCAGAGGGTACGCCGGTGTAGTTCCGGGCGGACTCTGGTCGTGCACATAGTCCGTAGTCGGAGAAAACATGCACGGGTACCAGTAGATCGGGACTGTGCACTCATGTTCATGGTGTCCAGGGGTTGACACCCTAGGGCTTGATACACCCGAAGGGTGGACCCGGCACAGTTCGACTACAATTATGATTGGGCCGTATTGACACCAACACGTGACGAGTTAGGCTTAGGGAGCCGATCGACTAGACCGTTTGGTTGGACCTTGTATTAGGGTCATTTCATGTTATTGGGCCAAAGCTTGGGCCAAGGGATCAATACTTGTTTATTCAAGTCATGTTAGTTTGCTAGTACACCTGTGGTGCAAAACCTTAATCCTGATTATGCGATGACACCTTTATCTACCTTGTTAGTTAATCATCATGCTAGTATATTGTTATCCTTATGTTCATCCCTGCTGCTCATGCCAGTTAACTTTATCAGTTTACATTGATTGTAGTAGGGCTTACTCGGTCTTTTTGACTGACCTGTTTTCTTTTGCCTCTTTTCTTCCGTTCCCCCCCCCCCCCAGGTTCTCAGGGAGGGAATACTGGAGCTTAGCTTGGATTTCAGATTGCTTGCTTGTGGGATTTCAGCTCATGTACGGTTTCGACATGAAGCTAGCTATGGTTACCACTTAATTGGGGATAGCACTTATTTATTTCAGTTTTTCAGTTGATGTTGTTTTATCTAGACTTGTTTATTTGGAAAGCTATGTTGTACCAGACTTGTTTTGAAATGTTTTGAAATCTTCCGCTGTTTTATCTATGTTATTTACTCTGTTTACATATATACATATGTTCTTGTTCTGCCTTGATATATCATTATGCATGTTTACCTGATTCAAACGCCCCTCCAAAGTCAGAGTGCTTGCAAGAGCCACCCTGGTGGAGGTGGGGTGTTACATTTGGTATCAGAGCATATGGTACGAGAAGGAACAAAAAGGCTTTTAGAAAACTTTTGGAAAACTATTTTCAAAACCAAGTATAAAGTATTTTCCAAAGAAAAGTCTAGTTTATTTTAAAGGCTATTCCCCAAAAAGCAATTAGCAAAATTCCTTCGTTTTTCTCCATTCTGAATCTGTCTTTTTCTTCGTTTTCAGTATGGCCGATAACTTTGCTATTCCGGAGGGAGTACACGTACCTGTTTGGTATAGGAGACTTTTGGAGGCTAGGGCAACCGAAGCCGGCCCCGCAGATGTTCCTCCTCCTCCTCCTCCGGTAGTTAATGTTCCTCCTCCTCCTCCTCCGGTGGTTAATGTTCCTCCTCCTCCTGTCGCTGAGGTTCCTCTTCCTCCTCCCCCTCAGCATCCTCAAGTGGACTTCGCAAAGACTTGCAAAGATTTCAAAGCAATGGGTGGCAAGAACTTTCAAGGCACTGAGACTTTTGTAGAGGCCAGAAATTGGTTGAAAGAGACCGAGGATTTGTTTGCTATCTTTGGGTTAGACGATCAGAGGAAGCTCTTGTTGGCGGTTTGGCTTATGAAGGATGAAGCCGCTTATTGGTGGGAAGTCACCAATGGTACTAGGCCTGTTGAGACTTGGGCCGATTTCAGGGCAAGGTTCATGCTTAAGTTTCTATCTTCTGCTGAGGAGAATCTGCAAATGGAGAGGTTCATAACTTTGAAACAAGGAGATATGTCTGTCAAAGAATATGTGAACAAGTTCAATCAGTTAGCTCGTTTTGGCTTGGATATGGTGAATACTCCTCAGAAGAAGGCTCTTCGTTTTGCTAGAGGATTGAATGAGCCATTGCAGGGATTGGCTATGTCACATATTCCCCATTGGGCCACGTTTGAGAGTTTGGTTGATATGGCGTTACTTCAGGGAGATGTCAAGAAAGAAACCAAGATGAATGATACTCAAGCCAAGAAGACTGATTCCCAGGGAAAAGGAAATCAGGGTAATCCAAGTGGTCAGAGCAGTCATGGCAATCAGAACAAGAACAAGAGTCAAGGCAACAAGGGGAACAACAACAAGGGCAATAACAACAAGGGCAAGAACAATAAGGGGAAGTGCCATTATTGCGGTTCAGTTGGGCATCTTATTAAGGATTGTAAGAAGAGGAAAAGGAAGAATGGTGAATGCTTTTTCTGCGGTGAGACTGGACATTTCAGTAAGGATTGCCCGAGGAAGCAAGGGCAAGGCCAGGGTCAGACTCATCGTGCTGGACCTTCAGGAGGGCAAGTTCATGCTCTCAATGTCGCTCCAGTTCCCGATCGAGGTAGTATTTCTGTTGAGAGCCTTGTATATATTTCTGATTTTCCAGTTTGTACCTTGTTTGATTCTGGTGCATCGCATAGCTTTATCTCATCTGATCTTGTTGATAGTTTGCACCTTAGTACTAGCTTGGTAGATGATCCCGTCTGTGTCTCAAATCCTATTGGGGGTTCCGCCCATTTGTCTATGATATGTGGGGATTTGAGGATCTCTATACTGAGTGTAGAGTTCTTGTGCAGTGCTTATGTTCTTGGTTTTAGGGGATACGGATTGATATTGGGCATGGATTGGCTGTCCAGATATGGAGCCATTCTTGATTGTGAGCATAGGGTTGTGAGGCTCGTGACTCGCCTCGGAAACACCCTAGAGATTTCTTGTGCTCCTAGAGGTCCCGTCACGTTGTGCTATCTGGAATCACTCGACTCGTCAATGGAAACTCTTCAGTCTGTGAGAGTGGTTCGAGAGTATCCGGATGTTTTCGATGTAGTTAGGGGGTTGCCCCCTAAGCGAGAGATTGATTTCCGCATTTATCTGGTGGATAATGCAAAGCCTGTTTCTTTGCCCGTTCGGCACATGGCTCCGCGTGAAAGGTGGGAGCTAAGTAAGCAAGTGAAAGAGTTGCTTGAGAAGAACTTCATTAGACGAAGTATATCTGAACGGGGAGCGCCTATGGTATTTGCTACCAAGGCGGATGGTTCTCTCCGACTTTGCGTTGACTATCGAGAGTTGAATAAGCTGACGAAGAAGAACATACACCCATTACCGAGGATTGATGATCTCTTTGACCAGCTTGTCGGTGCTTCTGTTTTCTCTCAGCTTGATTTTGCTACGGGGTTCCATCAGCTCAGGGTAGCTGAAGATAGTATAGACAAGACTGCGTTCAGAACTCCAGATGGATTCTTCGAATGGCTTGTCATGCCGTTCGGCTTGACTAATGCACCCGCATATTTCGTGGACTTGATGAGTAGGGTGTTCAGGGAGTTCTTGAACAAGTTTGTCGTGGTCTTCGTAGATGATATTCTGATCTTCTCCAAGGAGGAGGAAGAGCACGCAAGGCATCTCATGGAGGTGATGGATACGCTTAGAGCGCATCAGTTGAAGGCCAAGTTCTCCAAGTGTCACTTTTGGAGAAGGGAAGTTAGATTCCTTGGGCATATAGTATCTAAGCAAGGCTTAGCGGTGGATCCCGCTAAGGTAGTGGCAGTTCAGGATTGGAAGACTCCAAGGAATGCAACCGAAGTGAGAAGTTTTCTAGGTCTTGCGGGTTTCTACCGGAAGTTCATCAAGGACTTCTCAAAGATATCCGCTCCTCTCACTAAATTGACGAAGAAGAATTTAGTTTTTGCTTGGAGCATAGAATGCGAGCTTGCTTTTCAGAAGCTCAAGAGAGCCCTCACATCAGCACCTGTTCTAGCTTTGCCCGATGGAGGGAAGTTATTTACCGTATACACCGATGCATGTGGCACGGGGTTAGGAGCTGTTCTTATGCAAGAAGGAAGAGCGATATGCTTTGGCGGTAGACAACTCAAAGTGCATGAGAAGAATTATCCCACTCATGACTTAGAGTTGGCAGCAATAGTATATGCACTCAAGGCTTGGCGCCATTATCTTCTGGGAGAAAGATTTGAGCTTTATACCGATCACAAGTCATTGAAGTATCTCTTTTCTCAGAAGGATCTGAATCTGAGGCAACAAAGATGGATGGAATTCTTGGCGTCCTACGATTTTGAGATAGCTTATACCCCTGGCAAGGGGAATGTGGTAGCAGATGCATTGAGTAGAAGAAGGTTGACCCTAAGTCCTCTATTCGTTGAGATGAAGAATTTAGAGTATGTGGCAACCTTTGATTTCTCTTTGGCGATTGAGTCGATGACCGGTTCTTTAGCATCTCTGGAACT
Source organism: Allium sativum (assembly GCA_030737875.1). NCBI lineage: Eukaryota > Viridiplantae > Streptophyta > Magnoliopsida > Asparagales > Amaryllidaceae > Allium > Allium sativum. The sequence goes on along the minus strand of CM060912.1, from coordinate 830,888,439 downwards.
CAGACCTACCCTTCTTGATCAAGTTGGGGCTTCGCAGAGAGAAGACCCTCAGATAGTTGAGATTATGGATAAGCTAATTCGAGGAGAGACGTCTAGTCATCTCGCTCGATATTCTATTGATGACAAGGGTTGGCTGAGGAGAGACGGAAGGTTATGTGTTCCAATGGTAGAAGATCTAGTAAGAAGAGTTCTTGAGGAAGTGCATCGCTCTAAGTTGACTATACATCCGGGCGGAGATAAGATGTATAAAGATATGAAGCGCATTTTCTTTTGGCCTGGGATGAAGAAGGATGTGGCAGAATTTGTCTCTAGATGTATCATTTTCCAGCAAGTTAAGGCCGAGTCGAAGAAGCCCGATGGGCTATTGCATCCCTAGACGTTCCACTATGGAAGTGGGAGAGTATTTCCATGGATTTTATCGATGGGCTACCAAGGTCAAGGAAAGGGAATACGAGCATTTGGGTTATTGTGGATAGACTTACGAAGAGTGCTCATTTAATTCCGGTGAAGAGCAAGAGGACCGCATCTTGGCTAGCGTCTGTATATCTTCGTGAGATTGTGAGACTACATGGAGTCCCTTCTAGTATAGTCAGTGACCGTGACCCAATCTTTACAAGTCAATTCTGGAATAGCTTGCAAGAAGCTGTGGGCACAAGGTTGAATCTAAGTACGGCTTATCACCCACAGACGGACGGTCAAACTGAAAGGGTGAATAGGGTACTCGAGGATCTGTTGAGGCTTTGTATTCTGGATTTTGGTGGTACTTGGGAAGACCATCTTCCTCTTGTTGAGTTTGCATATAATAACAGTTATCAGGCAAGCATAGGGATGGCACCATTTGAAGCTTTATATGGGAGGCCGTGCAAGTCGCCTACGTGTTGGTGGGAGACTACAGATGAGCTTATACTTTGGCCTGATATGATCAGAGATACATCCGAGAAGATCGAGTTGATTCGGAGACGGATGAAAGCCGCCCAAGACAGACAGAAATCCTATGCTGGTAAGCGAAGAACGGATTTGGAGTTTGATGTTGGGGATATGGTTTTCGTGAAAGTTTCTCCTTTGCGGAATGTGGTCCGATTTGGAGCTGTTGGGAAGTTGGCACCGAGGTTTGTTGGACCATTCCCTATTATAGAGAGGATCGGGCAGATGGCTTATAGAGTGAAGTTTCCCGAGAAGCTTGCTGGCGTACACGATGTTTTTCATGTCTCGCATCTCCGGAAGTGTTTACATGAATAAGCAGAGGTTGTTGAGCCAAGTGTTCTAAAAGATGTTGAAGTGGAGAAAGAGGCTACCTTGAGGAGAGCTCCGATTCGTATCTTGGGGACGGAAACTAAGAAGCTAAGGAATCGAGAGGTCAAATTGGTGAAGGTTCAATGGGTTGAAGCCGAAGAAGACGCAACTTGGGAAACCGAGGAGAAGATGCGTGGGCTTTATCCATTCCTTTTTGAGGGTACACTCTCAATCTCTTTTCTTTGTTAGCATATCTTTCTCTTTGCTATCCATGTTTATCTAGTTTATCGTGTTAATCTTGTCATGAGAACCTTAGGTAGAAACCCTTTGGATGAAACATGTGTTTGAAACATGTTATGCTTGATGGTTGCAAGTGGTTGCAAGTGTTTGCAAGTGGATCCTCGTGGATGCATAATACACGTTAGGCACTAAGATCGGCTCACACACTTTCATACCGCATATGCATGAGTGTTTATGCTTATTCATGGATGAAAACTTGTTATGCTATCACGTGGATGTTGCATACGGATGAATGTTATGTGCACTCATGTAGAGATTATAAATTATGTTAGGAATTTGCATACATATGGACTCATTTCACTAACATATTTTGCATTAAGGGGGTTTACTGAATCAGTAACCTCCTAATTTTCGCATTAGATAAGTACATATACACACACCTTTGCATATGATCATACAGCATTTAGAACCTTTTAAGGACAATGATTGCTCGTGGATGATGTTTTGAGTAGATGGATGATGGATGGTAGGATACGTTCTTCCTAACTGGGAGATTTCGGGGACAAAATCCTTTAAGGAGGGAAGAATGTAACAACCCTTATTTTTGAATAACATGTTATAACATAAATGGAGGCAGAATTAAACTGTAAAATCTGAATCAAGGGAAATGGGCTATGCCATTGCGTTCGTCTCGGAAAAATACGCGAAATAGAGTCCGAGTTTTCGAAAATCGGAGTCCGTATGACCAAGATATGGCCTCGCGAAGTTTCACGAAAAATTCCCAAATTAAAGTATACTTAATTAAGTGAAATGGGTTGCGCAGAGAAATATATATATATTGATATATATATATATATATATATAATTGAAAATTAAATAAATAAATATGCAAAAATGTTCAAAATAGCGAATTGGGAGAGGGGAATAACCGAACCGGCCGATTTTTGAGGTCGACCCAAGCCCGCTGGGTCGACTAGGGGTTAATCCAGGGTGTTTGGCTGTCAACCCGTGGGCCGATTCGCTCAAATGCAGATTTTGCATTTGAATGGTTCTCATGGTTCATCTTTAATCTAAAGGCCCTAGATGGTTCCTACACTTGACTTCTTCCCCAAGACATGCTTTGATGGCTTGGATTGAATCTAGGTTTAATCCTATGGCCTAAAACACTTGCCTAATCTATAAATAAGACCCTAACCTACCCTAAATCATCATTATTCGTTCACACAACTAAACTATGGCAAAATCAATCCTCTCATGGCCTCCACTGTCTTCATAAAATTCCTAAATAAATTCCTAAGTGATTTTCCATGCATACAAGTGTTTTCAAACTTGTATGGGCATCATTAGCTTGCATTCAAGTCAAGTTTATATACTTGCATCATAAAGAAAGAGTCTTGATCATTTTGGCTCAAGGGTTTTGCTTGAATTTTGGGTTTAATTGATTTCATAAGGGCTTTGTCATATTTTTGTGACTTCTTAAGCATTGTAAGCCCTATTCTACTTTCATACTTAAACTCTAAAGTTAAATGTTGTGATATGCAAGTTTATCATGTTGTGATATGCAAGTTTATATATGCAAGTTTATCATGTTGTGATATGCAAGTTTATATGCAAGTATGCCAAGTTATGTTATGCAAGTTTGGGTTGAACATTTTGTTCATGCTATCATGTTATGCAAGCTTATTTTGGGTTTATGAACATAAAGCTTTAAGCTTTATGCCAAAGGTTCCATTTTAGCAACATGTAAGTTATCATATCTCTTATGATAACTTGCATGTGAGGCTAAATGCGAACTTATGGCCATCTCTACATGTCATTTAGCACCATGTATCACCAATATGCTAAGTTTGGTTTTATGCATGCTTTTGAGGCCTAAAAATGTAATATCCAAGTGTATGAACATATGAACATTTCATATGCCACCATGTTAAGCTTGTGGCTTCAATACCTTTATGTCATGATTATGCCAAGATCCCTCTTTCTATCCTTTATGCGCTATTGCGATATGTAAGCGATGGGATTGCGTTTGGGGTTGGGTAAACTTAAAAGACCTAAAACATAAGCATGGGAATTTACCTATTAAGTTAGGTCTACCCATTGGGAATTTACCTATTAAGTTAGGTCTACCCAATTGCTTGAAAACTTGTAACATGTTTTGGAAACATGATGGACATGACACTTAGAAAAGATAAGTGTGGCCAACTCGAGGTTGGGTTGAGTTTGTAGCGTAAGCCTACCCGGAACCGACCGGCTTAACTAGTTGCTACAAACAATAGGACCCAATGTGAGAAGTTGGTCATGTTGTACCTTGAACCCGAGGTTAGACCAAGTTGTGGTGTAAAGCTACCCGGACCCGCCTGGCTTAACTAGTAACCACAACAAGGTCTAATGTGAGAGGTTAAGGCACATTAAATTAATTAATGCCTCGTGATTAGGGGTAAGTCATGGTCCACTTAATACTTAACCAATTTGGGCTTGGTAGATTAATCGGGGATAAGTCGTGAACTCATCGTTACACTTAACCAAGTTAATCCAGGATTAGCAAGAGGGTTAAACCGTACATAACCCACTAGAAAAATCCTAGTAATGGGGGCCCACTCCAACAGTAATCCTAAGTTAGTATCATCATGACCCTAGGGACTAGGCTAGGGTGGGGGCACGATTACTGGACTGGAGGTAAGTGACCAAAAGCGACGGCAGATGGTACGTCGGTGTAGTTCCGGGCGGACTCTGGTCGTGCACATAATCCGTAGCCGGAGAAAACATGCACGGGTACCAGTAGATCGGGACTGTGCACTCATGTTCATGGTGTCCAGGGGTTGACACCCTAGGGCTTGATACACCCGAAGGGTGGACCCGGCACAGTACGACTACAATTATGATTGGGCCGTATTGACACCAACACGTGACGAGTTAGGCTTAGGGAGCCGATCGACTAGACCGTTTGGTTGGACCTTGTATTAGGGTCATTTCATGTTATTGGGCCAAAGCTTGGGCCAACGGATCAATACTTGTTTATTCAAGTCATGTTAGTTTGCTAGTACACCTGTGGTGCAAAACCTTAATCCTGATTATGCGATGACACCTTTATCTACCTTGTTAGTTAATCATCATGCTAGCATATTGTTATCCTTATGTTCATCCCTGCTGCTCATGCCAGTTAACTTTATCAGTTTACATTGATTGTAGTAGGGCTTACTCAGTCTTTTTGACTGACCTGTTTTCTTTCGCCTCTTTTCTTCCGTTCCCCCCCCCTAGGTTCTCAGGGAGGGAATACTGGAGCTTAGCTTGGATTTCAGATTGCTTGCTTGTGGGATTTCAGCTCATGTACAGTTTCGACATGAAGCTAGCTATGGTTACCACTTAATTGGGGATAGCACTTATTTATTTCATTTTTTCAGTTGATGTTGTTTTATCTAGACTTGTTTATTTGGAAAGCTATGTTGTACCAGACTTGTTTTGAAATGTTTTGAAATCTTTCGCTGTTTTATCTATGTTATTTACTCTGTTTACATATATACATATGTTCTTGTTCTGCCTTGATATATCATTATGCATGTTTACCTGATTCAAACGCCCCTTCAAAGTCAGAGTGCTTGCAAGAGCCACCCTGGTGGAGGTGGGGTGTTACACTATTATAATAGTGTCTATGGTTAAATATAACATATTAAAATAGCGTAAGAGGGATTACATTTACCCTTACACTGTTTATAAACATTGTCGTAAACGTTGCATATAAAACACAAGTAACGGTTGGTGGATAGGGATGCGCCGTTATACGACAACGTCAAATCAAAATTGTAGTGGCTCAATCAGGATAAATAAGACAAGGCATCGAGGCAATACCCATCAGTAGGATTCTACCAGATTGCGGACCCAGGCCGGTGGTAACGCATAGCCGCGACTACCGCCCACCCCAGACAATACTCCCAAAATCAAAGGAGCCAATCAATCACAAAGTAATATATATGGTATCGAAGAAGCATGTCTTCTAAGAGGAGCTAGCTCACATTAACCTGGGTATGGCTGCTGTTTTAGTCATTTTAATTATGACCCGAAGGTAAGGGTATCCATCATCGTTCTATTTCTTTAAATCCAGTAATCGCCTCCAAATCCATCCTACTTCATTCTAGAACTCCACCGCATACATAGTTGTTAAAGTGGTTTTCGGTACTGGCAGTGTAATAACCCGGAAATCTGAGCCAACTAAAATTTTTATTTTGGCAATTTTGATGAATTTTGAATATTTAAAATGAATTATTTTAAATAATAACGACAAGAAATTTATTTTGAATAGAATTAGAATGTATATATTTATTTGAATTGTCGTTAGAATATAAATATTTATTTTTAAATATTTAAGGAATTAGAAATGGCACGGTAGTTTGGAAATTCAATTTCAAAGTTCAAATGAATGTACAGGATTCAAATTAATCCGGGTTTTAGAGAAACCAAAAATATTAGAATCTAATTGAGAATATATTTCCAATGAATTATAAAAGGTGAAATTTCATAGCGGGAATCAAAAGATATGCCCAGATTAAAATTCAGAATAGTCGTTATGGAATTCTGGTCCTTAAAAATGAAAATTTTGCAAATGACCTCTATTTTCGACGAAACTACTTTTGTTGGATCTGGGATGTCAAATTATTGCAAGATTCCAAAATTCATAATTTTCCGAATCAATATGTGAGCATGGCGAAGTAAAACGTGTTTTGACAGTTTTAGTCAATTTCGATCGACCAGAAAATGACCATTTTTCAAACGGTCTCGGAATTTGACGAAATTAGTTTTGTTAGAACCGCATCGTTAATACAAAGCTAGAAAATATTTTTTGGGAATTTTTAGAATCCGTATGTGGCCCCGGTAAATTGAAATGTGCGTTCAAATTCAATATATAGATTTAAATTTTGATTTGAACGAAAACTGATCGAAATGATAAAATTTGTCAACGAAACATATCTCATTGTGTTCGGAATGACGGTAATTAGCTAGGAACGATAGTCGTTGGGCTTGATTTGAGATTCGAATTTAAAATCAACTTTAAGGAGAAAAATTAAAATAAAATAATATAATTATTATATATATCTTTACCCTCCACTCTCTCTTCCCCCAAACCGGTCAACACAAATCAAAAGAAAAAAAAGGGAAGAAAGTGCTCGATGATTGACGGAGCAGCCGCCGTTCCCTCCAACGCACCCCCGCCTGACCAGCGTCGCACCCCCTCCAGTGCTCGCGCCTCCTCCTTCCCCTTCCTCTGTCTCCGTTAAAGCCCCAAAACCCAAACCCTTAGACCCCCCAAACCGAGAATGCAGCCGCCGCCAGTCCCCTTTTCCACCGCCGTACCCCATGGCCTGCGCCGCCCTCTCCGACTGTCAGTCCGACAGTGGGACCCTCCTCCAACCGCCAACACCAAAAAAAAAAGTGAGTCTTCTTCAATATCAATTTTATTTTTCAGTTTTAACTAGTAAGCATGGGTTTAAAATTCTAATTTACATATGTATAAAGCGAAGATAATAAAGTTTAAATTTTTATTTATAATAAAGTTTAGATTTTTATTTATCATAAGGTTTAGATTTTTAGAAATGAAAAGATTAGATTTTTACTAATCTAAAAGATGAGATCTTTCAATATATAAAGTAGATATTTTTATCCATGAAAAGAAATGATTTTTAACATAGAGAAGATTGATTTCTATCATATAAAAGGTTTGATTTGTATACATAGAAAACAAAGATAAAAAATAGATTTTTAAGCATAGAAAGCGAAGATAAAAATTTAATTTTATAATCTAGAAGGCGAGATAAAGATATGATTTTTTTTGTAAGTAAAGTTATATTTTTATATAAACAAAGAAAGACTAGATTTTTATATAAATAAAGATAAGATTTTTATGCACAGAAAGATATGAATATGGGAAAAAGTTTGATTTTTTATATGCATTACATTAGAGAAAAAATATGATTTTTATATGAATTCTCTTTATATAAAAATACAATTTTTATATATGTTGTAGCGAAATAAAAATTCAATTTTTATATGAGTAGCGAACTGAAAATAGAATTTTATATAACGGAGGATTTAAAAATATATTTTTAATATATGTAGCGAAATAATAATCTAATTTTTATTATATATATAGTGAGATAAAAATATGTTTTTTAATATAAATTTCGTGAAACAGATCTCGTTGAAATGGCGACGAAGATTTTCTAGATATGAAGAGTCATGGCGTTTGGTTTAGCTTCAAGGTGAGAACTTCTCACTTTTAATATATTTTCTAGTTGAAATATATATTAGGATGGAGACAGTGCTTAGCAGTACCCGACACCCGTCGTCCACAGACCATGGATGACTTGTTTGTTTGATTGGTGTGTTGTGAAAATTGATTATGTGATGTGGATTGAATAAATATTTTATAGTTAAAAATATAATTTTTAACGTGTATATAAAATAAATATTTATAAACAAATCGGACGATTTGTTTATGTACACCCATTTGAAGGATATTGATTGGGATGATAAATTTTACACATCGCCCAACTGCACAAATAAAAATCTGTGTTTGTTGACTGAAACCCCATACGGGTACGGGGATGATATTTGACGTACACTAATCCCGATTGTTTAGTTGTATGTCAATCGATGAGTTAACAGACTGTGTAAGCGTTAATTATTTATATTTAATGCTTATGCAGTTGTGTGGTGCACTTTGGATGATGGTTGATTATTTATCTTTGCTATTATATACATGTGTTGTATATAATCCATATAAATAACACAATATGGTAATTAATTGCGCCTCTTTCCAATTTAGAAAATAAAAGAAAATTCATGTGTTGAAAAAAAAATATATTCATGTGTTGAATAAAAGAAAATTCATGTGTTGAATAAAATATATTTTCATGTGTTAAATAAAAGAAAATTCATGTGTTGAATAAAATATATATTCGTGTGTTGAATAAAAGAAAATTCATGTGTTGAAGAAAATATTCATTTGTTGAATAGAATAAAGAAGTTATTGAAATACATAAAGCCGTGTTGATTAGATATGCGCCATTTTGACGTGAACGATATTTATATCGGTTATATTCGTTTTTATAATGAATATAGAAAAGGAAGTGATTTCAAAATATAACGTTTTGAAAATATTATCATTTATATGTTAATGATATGGAATATTCAATTTTGATTTAAAATTGAATATGAAGTTGAAATCGTTTTGAAAACGAATTAAAAACGAATTATAAAATAGGTTTTGAATTGAAATCGGCGAAATATATATAATATATTATATATATATATATATATATATATATATATATATATATTAAATAGCCTGAATAGAATGCGCCGCGCTGCGGCAGTTCGCGAATTTCGACCATTGACTTCGAATGGACATTACGGGAGATCCGACCGTCGGATTCTCCTAAATCCGGAACCGTTGGGTTCGTATCAAAAAGAGCTTTCTAACGAATACAATAAATTAGAAATCTAACGATTGGATTTGGAATTATGTCCAAATCAAATTTGGAAAAGGTCGTTGTAAGTGCAGTTCGATGGCTATTGATGGAAATTGACTGTACGGGCCTTGATTAAATTATTAAAAATAGTAATAATTTGTGTAAAATCATATGAAATGATTTAGGAAGAATTGGGATGAAAAATTCCATATTTGAAAAGATAAAAATAGTTTTTTATCGAAATAAACTAGTTTTAAACTCGAATTATAATCCATTTATTTTTGAAATAAATAAATTGGATTTGAAAGGGTTTTAAAAGTAAGCAGAATTTCCAATAACTGAATTGGAATGGATTTGAATCGAAATTGTCTTTGGAATATTTCGATGTTGGATTTCGTGATTATACAAATATTGATATGGAAATTTGAAAGATATATTTATATCGTTATTTCCAATACGATATTTGTTGGTCGTAGAATTTGATATTGAATATAAACCGATATATTTTCTATTCAGAGCCTTGTATTTAATATCAAATGGGATTTGGGTTTGTCGTGAATGGTGTCTTCATGAACAATGTTCTTAAACCCAGTTGAGAAAAAGATTAAATCTTTTTATTTAGATTTAATGAAGTATACCAATTAAATGGTATTTAATTGGAATTGAATTTGAATTGATTTTTGGGTTTATCGTGAACGGTGTTTAATTAACACTTGTTCTTTAACCCGATAATTAATGGAATGTGAATTGGGTTTATCGTGAACTGTGTTTTTAAGGACATTCGTTCTTTAACCCCATTTACAGTGAAATGTGATTTGGAATTTATAAATCTTTTATTAAGATTTAAAGGAGATTTTCCAAAGTAAAGTTTTCCAATTTAATAAAATAAATTGGAATAGAATAGGATTCGATTTGGTAATAATCGAAGTGAATTTCTGTGGAAGAAGACAACAAATATATCTGGAAATTAAAAAGGCTTTGCCGTTATTCCATTTATATTATTAGTCGGATATGGAAGTTTATATCGATTATATATATTGATATGTTTTCCATGAAGATTCCATTGTAAATGGAATGTTATTTTGTGTTTATCGCGAACCGTGTTTTAAATGACATTGGTTCTTTAACCCGGTTAAAGACAGGATATGATTTCCCAAGTTAAACAATCATTAATATTGATTTTTGGGAAGATTAAAACCAAGTGGAGTTTTAATGAATCTTTAATTAGATTGAAATGATCGAGAATGGAGTATCACCAGTTTTTCTCCAGGCGCTAGTTAAATATTTAATTAGATTTGAACGTGACATGGTAATTGAATTTACCGATAACGCAGTGGTGTTAGATATGAAGTATTACCCGTTTTGCTTCATGGGATGAATAGGTTGGGGCTGGGAAATTCGACAAATGATTAATTCGGTAAGGTTCGTTAATCCCGACTTTGGATAAACCATAATTTGGTTTGAAATGATATTCAAAAGAAGATTAAAGAATAAATTTAAAGAATTTATCATTGATAAAATTAATGAAAACCTTTCCCAAAATATAAGAATATTTGAATAAAAGAATATTCTGAATTGGAATGAGGCGTATGTTGTGTTTGTGTAACACTTGTTTATTATATACGCGAGTTATTCAGAAAGATCGGGTTTATCCCATTCTGAATAACTGATTCGACGATGTGTCGAGGATGAAGACGGTGGTCGAAGACCGGAGGTCTTCACGTCCTTTGGATAATTACTGATTGTAATAACCCGGAAATCTGAGCCAATTTAAAATTTATATTTTGGCAATTTTAGTGAATTTTGAATATTTAAAATGAATTATTTTAAATAATAACGGCGATAAATTTATTTTGAATAGGATTAGAACGTATATATTTATTTGAATCGACGTTAGAATATAAATAATTATTTATAATTATATAACGAGCCTGAAATGACGCGGTAGTTCGAAAATTAGATTTCAAAATTCAAATGAATGTGCAGGATGGAAAATAAACCGAATTTTAGTGAAACCAAAAATATTAGAATCTAATGGAGAATATCTTTCCAGCGAATCTGAAAAATTGAAATTTCATAGCGGGGATAAAAAGTTATGCCCAGTTGAAAATTCAGAATAGTCGTTATGGAATTCTGGTCCTTAAAAATGGAAATTTTGCAAACGACCTCGATTTTCGATGAAACCACTTTTGTTGGATCCGTGATTTCAAGTTATTGCTAGGTTTCAAAATTATTAATTTTTCGAATCAATATGTGAGCGTGGCAAAGGAAAATGTGTTTGACCAGTTTTAATTGATTTTAATCGACTAGAAAATGGCCATTTTTCAAACGGTCTCATAATTTGACGAAATTGGTTTTTTTAGGACCATACCGTCAATACGAAGCTAGAAAATATTTTTCGGGAATTTTCTAGTTAGTATGTGGCCCCGGTAAATTGAAATGTGCGTTCAAATTCAATATATAGAGTTATATTTTGATTTTGATGAAAACCGATCGAAACAGCCGAAATGGCTTGCGATACATATTCCATTGTGTTTGGAATGGGGGTAATTAGCTATGGACGACAGTCGGTGGGTTCGATTCCGAGGTCAAAATAAAAAGGTACTTTATGGAGTTAATTAAATAATTAATATATATTATATTCCCCCTTTTCCTTTGGTCATCCCCCACGCCCCCCAATTCATCGTGAAACCGTCACCGCCTATGCCCTAACACCCCTCCACCATCGCTAACGTTGTGCCCCCCACCCCCGGGCCTCCGCTGCACCGCTTGGCCAGCCCCTCCTCCTCCATCTCCTTCCCCTCTCCCTCTTTCTTCTCCAAACCTTCCACCTCCCAAAATCGAACCGCACCCGAACCCTAGCCACCACCGTACCCTCCAACACCCCTCCCCGACGCTCCAGCACCACAGCCGCTATCTCCGATCCCCACGCCGGCCACCCGTGACGCCATCTCCTCCAATCGATGAACGGTGAGTTTATTTTCCTTTATTTAGTTTAAAAATTGGTATAAATCATTTTAATATATGTTAAAGATCATTGTTTTAGAAAGATTATATCTTTTTAAATAGTAAAGATCACATTTTTTATAAAGTAAAAAAGGTTTAATTTTTATACAACAAAAAGATGTGATTTTGATTAGTTTGAAATAGCGATAAAGATGTGATTTTGATTTGTTTGAAATGTGATTTTTACTTGTTGGTTAGCGAACTAAAAATATATTTTTTATAAAGAAGTAGCGACATAAAAATATGATTTTTATATTATAGAAAGAATAAAAATATGAATTTTATATTATATAATGAATAAAAATATGATTTTTGTATTATAGAAAGAATAAAAATGTGATTTTTAATATACATGACAACAATATAAAAATGCGATTTTTATGTATGTAGTGGCTTCGGGCAATGAAAGTGAAAAAAGGCGAGAATGGCGGAGACTTCTACATTTGAAGAGTCGCGGTGTATTGGTTTAGCTTGGGTGAGAACTCCTCACCTTTAATTTATTTCTAGTTTAAAATATATACTAGGATGTAGACGGTGTTTAGTAGCACCCGACACCCGTCGTCCACAGACCATGGATGACTTATTTGTTTGATTGCTGTGTTGTGAAATTTTATTGAGTGATGTGAAATGAAATAAAATATTTTATAGTTAAAAATATAATTTTCAACTTGTATATGAAATGTATATTTATAAACAAATCGGACGATTTGTTTATATACACTGATTTAACTGGTATTGATTGGGACGATAAATTTTACACATCGCCCAACTTCATAAATAAAATATGTGTTTGTTGATTTGAAACCCCACATGGGTATTGGGATGGGATTTTACGTACACTAATCCCGATTGTTTAGTTGTATGTCAATTGATGGATTGACAGACTGTGTAAGCGTTAATTATTTATATTTAATGCTTATGTAGTTGTGTGGTGCACTCTGGATGATGGTTGATTATTTATCTTTGCTATTATATACATGTGTTGTATAAAATCCATATAATTAACATTATATGGTAATTGATTGGGCTTCATTCCAATTTAGAAAATAAATTCATGTTTTGAATAGAAAATAAATTCATGTGTTGAATTGAAAATAAATTCATGTGATGAATAGAAGATAAATTCATGTGTTGAATTGAAAATAAATTCATGTGTTGAGTTGAAAATAAATTCATGTGTTGAATAGAATAAACATTCATATGTTGAATAAAAGCCGTGTTGATTAGATTGACGCCATTTTGATGTGAACGATGTTTATATCGATTATATTCGTTTTTAAAATGAATATAGAAAAGGAAGTGATTTCAAAATATAACGTTTTGAAAATATTATCATTTGTATATCGATGATTTGGAATATTCAATTTTGATTCGAAATTGAATATGAAGTTGAATCGTTTTGAAAACGAATTTAAAACGATTTATAAAATACATTTTTAAAAGGAAATCGATGAAGTATATATTATATATATTATATATATATATAATATAATGTCCTGAATAGAACGCGCCGCGTTGCGGCAGTTCGCGAATTTCGGTCGTTGACTTCGAATGGATATTGCGGGAGATCCAAACGTCGGATTCTCCTAAAACCAGAACCGTTGGGTTCGTATCGGAAAGAGCTTTCTAATGAATATTAGAGATTTGAAATCTAGTGGTTGGATTTGGAATTATGTCCAAATCAAATTTGGAAAAGGTCGTTGTAAGTGCAGTTCGATGGCCGTTGATGGAAATCGACTGTACGGGCCTTGATAAAATTACTAAAAATAGTAATAATTTGTGTAAAATCATAAGAAATGATTTGGGAAAAATTGGGATGAAAATTTCCATATTTGAAAAGATAAAAATTGATTTTTATCGAAATGAACAAGTTTTGAACTAGAATTATAATTCTATTTATTTTTAAAATAAATAAAGTGGATTTGAAAGGGTTTTGAAATAACCAGAATTTCCAATAACTGAAGTGGAAATGGATTTGAATCGAAATTGTTTTTGGAATACTTCGATGTTGGATTTTGTGATTATACAGATATTGTTATGGGAATTTGAAAGATATATTTATATCGTTATTTCCAATACGATATTGTTGGTCGTAGAATTTGATATTGAATATAAGCCGATATATTTTCTATTCAGATCCTTGTATTTAATATCAAATGGGATTTGGGTTGTCGTGAATGGTGTCTTCATGAACGCTGTTCTTAAGCCCAGTTGAGAAAAAGATTAAGTCTTTCTATTTGGATTTAATGAAGTGTACCAATTAAATGGTATTTAATTGGAATTGAATTTTAATTGATTTTTGGGTTGATCGTGAACGGTCTTTTAAATAACACTTGTTCTTTAACCCGATAATTAATGAATGTGATTTTGGGTTTATCTTGAATGGTGTTTTAAATAACACTTGTTCTTTAACCCGATAATTAATGAATGTGATTTTGGGTTTATCGTGAACGGTGTTTTAAATAACACTTGTTCTTTAACCCGATAATTAACGAATGTGATTTTGGGTTTATCGTGAGTCGTGTTTTAAATGACATTGGTTCTTTAACCCAGTTAAAGACAGGATATGATTTCCCAAGTTAAACAATCATTAATATTGATTTTTGGGAAGATTAAATCTAAGTGGAGTTTTAAGGAATCTTTAATTAGATTGAAATAATCAAGGATGGGGTATCACCAATTTTGCTCCAGGCGATAGTTAAATCTTTAATTAGATTTGAACGTGAAATGGTAATTAAATTTACCGATAACACCGTGGTTTTAGATATGAAGTATTACCAGTTTTACTTCATGGGATGAATAGGTTGGGATTGAGAAATAAAATAAATGATTACTTCGGTGTGGTTCGCTAATCCCGACTAGTTTGAGTTGATATCCAAAAGAAGATTAAAGAATAAATTTAAAGAATTTATCTTTGATAAAATTAATGGAAACCTTTCCCAAAAGGATAAGAATATTTGAATAAAGGAATATTATGAATTGGAATGAGGCGTATGTTGTGTTTGTGTAACACTTGTTTATTATATACGCGAGTTATTCAGAAAGACCGGGTTTTATCCCATTCTGAATAACAGATTCGACGTGTTGTCGAGGATGAAGACGGTGGTTGAATACCGGAGGCCTTCACGTCATTTGGGTGATTATTGATGATCGTTATTGGGCCATACACCCAAGAGGAGGGAATCAGTTAGTGGTCGTCCAGACGTACTTGGAGATCGATGGATACGCGAGGTACAAGGTGCCTCCGGTTTCGTTCAGACCCAGAACGAACTTGTAAATGGATTGTGTGTCTGACAATGGATTTTATTCTGTGTGATTGATTTCTATTAAATATATATCTGTTTGGCGGCGGAGAATTTATTCTCTTGATTAACGCCCTTCTCTGAGACGTACGAGTTTAGAGGTTATATATTGGTGGATATCAAACGCATGGAGTGAATTGCCTGTGTGGCATACCTAAGTGGCAATATGATCAAGGCTTCTGTTGAAAAGAAAAGTCTTGTGGTTAATGATCATTGTACGGCCTGTGTGGCATAGCTTTGTGTAGCGTTGATTCACGAGCCTTACACCCCGATTGTGAACCAGAAACGGGAGAGGACCTCAGGGAGGGCATGCGTTTCCTTCTAGCTAGAAGTGGCGTTAGTGGTTTTACACGCCCTGACGAGTTTGACTTATGTGGTTGTTGCTGTTGTGAGGCGCCTCAGATATATCGGTCGATCCGGGATCGATGGAGTCATTGGACTCATTTACGCCCCAAAGGGCGGGGAAACGCAGTGTTCAGTCATTTTAATACACATCGGTGGACCGGCCCTGACGATCCAAAGGCTTGACCGAGTACTTGCTTGAGACATGGGCTAGATTGTCTCGAAATCTGTAGAGGACTATCTTTTTCCTCGGTTCACAGACGGAAATCCAATTTTCAAATACGTGACAGTGCGGTTTTGATTGTAGAGCCTAGTATGGCGACATGATATATGGTACCCATGTGGTCTATGATTGATATTTATGATAGGAATTGTTTTAACACTATACACTTATAATAGTATCAAATGATTTGTTTTTAACGTACCAAGCATGTTTGGCTATTATAAGGGAAAACCCTATCCTCCGGCTTGCGTTGCATTGTGTGATGAGACCTGGGTCTTATAATAGCTTCATTTTTCTTTACTTAGCATTGCGTTGTTGTTTTATGCACTGGTATTCTTGGGAGGAAACCCGTTCTGTGTTATACGGCGTGGTCCCTTGATTTACTTACTTTAAAATAAAGATTGATAACTGTTTTAGTTCTCACACCAGTCCCATGACTGACCTGGAGTTTATTGTTTTAACCTAACCTCTGGGTGCCCTTATTTTGACACGGGCAGCTAGTAGTTGTGGTTTTGCAGATTTATATTCATAGGATCCTGATTTACAGCTGGAACGATACTCAGAAAGCTCTGTATCTGTGTATTACTTCTAGTTGTGTATTGTATTATTTTCCGCTGCTATGTAATGTATTGTAATCTCTGATATTTTTCTGTTGTGTAATATTTATTTATACTCTGTATATTCTTGTATTCTGATGGAATTGTTGTAATAAGCAATGAAATGTTCTTCTGTTTGCGTTCTGATCTGTCTTGTCCTTGAAGTATCCGGGCTTTCCTTGCCGGGGAAGTTTCGGGTCGCTTCATTTGGTATTAGAGCTTTGGTTTACAAAGCTCGAGAACAAGACACATTAGAACAATACGAAAGAACTCATCAGATATTGGATTAGTAATATCCAATGAGAATGACTCGTTAGAGATGGGATCAGTAGTATCCTAGAACGAGTGTGAAGAGTATATTTTTAAAATGAAAACAAAACTTGTTTTGAAATTTAAATCATTTTATACATATTTGAATATTTATTTCTACTGAATTTGAACAATCCGATATATAAAGATTTTGCATATATGCCTTGCAAACGTATATTCGAAGTTTTAATATACTGGATAGATATAGAATCACATTCTAGATACCCGAAGATGATACTGATGATTGAGATCTCATCATCAGTATTTATGTTCGAGCTTCGAAAGTGTGATGTCTATATATTTCCATTAGACTGGTGTGAGAACCAAAATTAGATAGGGCTTATTGTTGTGATTTGGCATCAAAAATGTGATTTTTGACTATATATCAAAATTATGAATTTGAAACGTTAATCAACTAATTGATTGCTAGTTGTGTTGTTTGATTATTGGTTGATTTGAAATTTTGAACCATTTATCCTAATGGAATCAAATATTGAATTGTATAGAAAATTTATCGCATTTGCATGCATATACATGTACTTACATCGAACAGGTCATAGCAAGGAGGCTACAGCAGAAGAATAAAATTTTTTGCCCGAAAAATAGGTACATGTTTACTAATTTCTTGGGTTTGGATGATTTTATGAGCCGATTGGCTGTTTCTTTTTCTTTTTGGATTGATGAGGGCCATGGGAGGCTATTTAAAATATCCCGAAGTCCCCATTGCAGGTGAGGTTATGGCGAAATTTTTTGAAAATTTAGGGTGTTAGCCAAATTTTTGAAAAATTTGAAAATTTCTTAGAAACTGAAAAGTTGAAGAACTTAAGCCGTAAGGAAAATGGTGAAAGTTGTGTTGGTTTTTGAAACAACTTTCGGCTTCGTTCCTTTTCGGGGACGTAAAGTTTTAAGTGGGGGAGATTGTAATAACCCGGAAATCTTAGCCAATTTTAAAATTTTATTTTGGCAATTTTAGTGAATTTTGAATATTTAAAATGAATTATTTTAAATAACAACGGCGAGAAATTTATTTTGAATAGAATTAGAACGTCTATATTTATTTGAATCGACATTAGAATATAAATAATTATTTATAATTATATAACGAGCCTGAAATGGCGCGGTAGTTCGAAAATTCGATTTCAAAATTCAAATGAATGTGCAGGATGCAAAATAAACTGGATTTAAGTGAAACCAAAAATATTAGAATCTAATGGAGAATATCTTTCCAACGAATCCGAAAAATTGAAATTTCATAACGGGGATAAAATGTTATGCCCAGTTGAAAATTCAGAACAGTCGCTGTGGAATTCTGGCCCTTAAAAATGGAATTTTTGCAAACGACCTCAGTCTTCAACGAAACCACATTTGTTGGATCCGTGATGTCATGTTATTTCTAGGTTTCAAAATTCGTAATTTTTGGAATCAATATGTGAGAATGGCAAAGGAAAATGTGTTTGAGAAGTTTTAATTGATTTTAATCGACTGAAAAATGGCCAATTTTCAAACGGTCTCCGAATTTGACGAAATTGGTTTTGTTACGACCGTACCGTCAATACGAAGCTAGAAAAAAAAATTCGGGAATTTTTCTACTTAGTATGTTGCCCCGGTAAATTGAAATGTGCATTCAAATTCAATATATAGAGTTATATTTTGATTTTGACGAAAACGGATCGAAACGGCCGAACTGGCTTGCGATACATATTCCATTGTGTTCGGAATGGGGGTAATTATCTATGGACGACAGTCGGTGGGTTCGATTCCGAGGTCAAAATAAAAAGGTACTGTATGGAAAGAAAGAAATAAATAATATATATTATATTTCTCCCTTTTCCTTTGGTCAACCCCCACCCCCCCATTCATCTTGAAACCGAAATCGAAAAAGAAGAAAAAAAACAAAACAAAATAAAGTAAAAACCCGTCGCCGCCTATGCCCCAACCCCCCTCCGCCATCGCTGACGTCGCGCCCCCTGGCCTCTGTCGCACCGCTTGGCCAGCCCCCTCCGCCTCCATCTCCTTCCTCTCTCCCTCTTTCTTCTCCAAACCATCCACCTCCCAAAATCGAACTGCACCCGAACCCTAGCCACCACCGTACCCTCCAGCACCCCTCCCCGATGCTCCAGCACCACAGCCGCCATCTCTGATCCCCACGCCGGCCACCCTTGACGCCATCTCCTCCAATCGATCAACGGTGTGTTTATTTTCCTTTATTTATTTTAAAAATTGGTATAAATCAGTTTTAAATATGTTAAGGATCATTGTTTTAGAAAGATTATATCGTTTAAAATAGTAAAGATCTCATTTTTTATAAAGTAAAAAAGGTTTAATTTTTATATAACAAAAAGATGTGATTTTGATTAGTTTGAAATAGCGATAAAGATGTGATTTTGATTTCTTTGAAATGTGATTTTTACTTGTTGGTTAGCGAACTAAAAATATAATTTTTATAAAGAAGTAGCGACATAAAAATATGATTTTCATATTACAGGAAGAATAAAAATATGATTTTTATATTATAGAAAGAATAAAAATATGATTTTTGTATTATAGAAAGAATAAAAATGTGATTTTTAATATACATGACAACAATATAAAAATGCGATTTTTATATATGTATTAGGTTCGGGCAACGAAAGTGAAAAAAGACGAGAATGACGGAGACTTCTACATATGAAGAGTCGCGGTGTATTGGTTTAGCTTGGGTGAGAACTCCTCACCATCAATTTATTTCTAGTTTAAAATATATACTAGGATGCAGACGGGGTTTAGTAGCACCCGACACCCGTCGTCCACAGACCATGGATGAATTGTTTGTTTGATTGCTGTGTTGTGAAATTTTATTGAGGATGTGAAATGAAATAATATATTTTATTGTGGAAAATATTTTATAGTTAAAAATATAATTTTTAATGTGTATATAAAATAAATATTTATAAACAAATCGGACGATTTGTTTATATACACTGATTTGACTGATATTAATTGGGACGATAAATTTTACACATCGCCCAACTGCACAAATAAAATCTGTGTTTGTTGATTTGAAACCCCACACGGGTATTAGAATGAGATTTGACGTACACTAATCCCGATTGTTTAGTTGTATGTCGATCGATAGATTAACAGACTGTGTAAGTGTTAATTATTTATATTTAATGCTTATGCAGTTGTGTGGTGCACTCTGGATGATGGTTGATTATTTATCATTGCTATTATATACATGTGTTGTAGAAAATCCATATAATTAACATTATATGGTAATTGATTGGGCTTCATTCCAATTTAGAAAATAAATTCATGTGTTGAATAGAAAATAAATTCATGTGTTGAATTGAAAATAAATTCATGTGATGAATAGAAGATAAATTCAGGTGTTGAATTGAAAATAAATTTATGTGTTGAATTGAAAATAAATTCATGTGTTGAATAGAATAAACATTCATATGTTGAATAAAAGCCATATTGATTAGATTGAAGCCATTTTGATGTGAACGATATTTATATCGATTATATTCGTTTTTAAAATGAATATAGAAAAGGAAGCGATTTCAAAATATAACGTTTTGAAAATATTATCATTTGTATATCGATGATGTGGAATATTCAATTTTGATTCGAAATTGAATATGAAGTTGAAATCGTTTTGAAATCGAATTTAAAACGATTTATAAAATACGTTTTTAATAGAAAATCGATGAAGTATATATTATATAATATATATATATAATATAATGGCCTGAATAGAACGCGCCGCGTTGTGGCAGTTCTCGAATTTCGACCATTGACTTCGAATGGATATTGCGGGAGATCCGAACGTCGGATTCCCCTAAAACTGGAACCGTTGGGTTTGTATCGAAAAGATCTTTCTAACGAATATTATAGATTTGAAATCTAGTGGTTGGATTTGGAATTATGTCCAAATCAAATTTGGAAAAGGTCGCTGTAAGTGCAGTTCGATGGCCGTTGATGGAAATCTACTGTACCGACCTTGATCAAATTATTAAAAATAGTAAAAATTTGTGTAAAATCATAAGAAATGGTTTGGTAGAAATTGGGATGAAATTTTCCATATTTGAAAAGATAAAAATTTATTTTTATCGAAATGAACTAGTTTTGAACTAGAATTATAATTCTATTTATTTTTAAAATAAATAAAGTGGATTTGAAAGGGTTTTGAAATAACCAGAATTTCCAATAATTGAAGTGGAAGTGGATTTGAATCGAAATTGTTTTTGGAATATTTCGATGTTGGATTTCGTGATTATACAAATAATGTTATGGGAATTTGAAAGATATATTTATATCGTTACTTCCAATACGATATTTGTTGGTCGTAGAATTTGATATTGAATATAAGCCGATATATTTTCTATTCAGAGCCTTGTAATTAATATCAAATGGGATTTGGGTTGTCGTGAATGGTGTCTTCACGAACGATGTTCTTAATCCCAGTTGAGAAAAAGATTAAATCTTTGTATTTGGATTTAATGAAGTGTACCAATTAAATGGTATTTAATTGGAATTGAATTTGAATTGATTTTTGGGTTTATCGTGAACAGTCTTTTAAATAACACTTGTTCTTTAACCCGATAATTATTGAATGTGATTTTGGGTTTATCGTGAACGGTGTTTTAAAGAACACTTGTTCTTTAACCCGATAATTAATGAATGTGATTTGTGGTTTATCGTGAACGGTGTTTTAAATAACAATTGTTCTTTAACCCGATAATTAATGAATGTGATTTTGGGTTTATCGTGAGCCGTGTTTTAAATGACATTGGTTATTTAACCCGGTTAAAGACAGGATATGATTTCCCAAGTTAAATAATCATTAATACTGATTTTTGGGAAGATTAAAACTAAGTGGATTTTTAATGAATCTTTAATTAGATTGAAATAATCGAGGATGGAGTATCACCAGTTTTGCTCCAGGCGATAGTTAAATTTTTAATTAGATTTGAACGTGAAATGGTAATTAAATTTACCGATAACACCATGGTGTTAGATATGAAGTATTACCGGTTTTACTTCATGGGATGAATAAGTTGGGATTGGGAAATAAAAAAAATCATTACTTCGGTGTGGTTCGCTAATCCCGACTAGTTTGAATTGATATCCAAAAGAAGATTAAAGAATAAATTTAAAGAATTTATCTTTGATAAAATTAATGGGAACCTTTCCCAAAGGATAAGAATAGTTGAATAAAGGAATATTCTGAATTGGAATGAGGCATATGTTGTGTTTTTGTAACACTTGTTTATTATATACGCGAGTTATTTAGAAAGATCGGGTTTATCCCATTCTGAATAACTGATTCGACATGGTGTCGAGGATGAAGACGGTGGTTGAAGACCATAGGTCTTCACGTCGTTTGGGTGATTACTGATGATCTTGATTGGGCCGTACACCCAAGAGGAGGGAATCAATTAGTGGTCGTCCAGAGGTACTTGGATATCGATGGATACGCGAGGTACCTCCGGTTTCGTTCAGACCCAGAACGAACTTGTAAATGGATTGTGTGTCCGACATTGGATTTTATTCAGTGTGATTTATTTCTTGTAAATATATATTTGTTTGGCGGCGGAGAATTTATTCTCTTGCTTGACGCCCTTCTCTGAGACGTACGAGCTTAGAGGTTATATATTGGTGGATATCAAACGCATGGAGTGAATTGCCTGTGTGGCATGCCTAATTGGCAATATGATCAAGGCTTCTGTTGAAAAGCAAAGTCTTGTGGTTGATGATCAAAGCACGACCTGTGTGGCATAGCTTTTTGTAGCGTTGATTCGCGAGCCTCACACCCCGGTTTTGAACCAGAAACGGGAGAGGACCTCAGGGAGGGCATGCGTTTCCTTCTAGATAGAAGTGGCGTCAGTGGTTTTACACGCCCTGACGAGTTTGACTTATGTGGTTGTTGCTGTTGCGAGGCGCCTCGGATATATCGGTCGATCCGGGACCGATGTAGTCATTGGACTCAGTTACGCCCCAAAGGGCGGGGAAACGCAGTGTTCAGGCATTTTAATCCACATCGGTGGACCGACCTTGACGATCCAAAGGCTTAACTGAGTACTTGCCTGAGACATGGGCTAGATTGTCTCGAAATCGGTAGAGGACTATCTTTTGCCTCGGTTCACAGACGGAAATCCAATTTCCAAATACGTGACAGTGCACTTTTGATTGTAGCGCCTAGTATGGCGACATGATATATGGTGCCCATGCCGTCTATGATTGATATTTACGATTGAAATTGTTTTGACACTATACACATATAATAGTATCAAATGATTTGTTTTTAACATACCAAGCATGTTTGGCTATTATAAGGGAAAACCCTATCCTCCGGCTTGCGTTGCATTGTGTGATGGAACCTGGGTCTTATAATAGCTTCATTTTTCTTTATTTAGCATTGCGCTGTTGTTTTATGCACTGGTATTCTTGGGAGGAAACCCGTTCCGTATTATACGGCGTAGTCCCTTGATTTACCTAACTTTAAAATAAAGATTGATAACTGTTTTATTTCTCACACCAGTCCCATGACAGACCCGGAGTTTATTGTTTTAACCTAAACTCTGGATGCCCTTATTTTGACACGGGCAGCTAGTAGTTATAGTTTTGCAGATTTATATTCACAGGATCCTTATTTACAGCTGGAATGATACTCGGAAAGCTCTGTATCCGTGTATTACTTCTAGTTGTGTATTGTATTATTTTCTGCTGCTATGTAATGTATTGTAATCTCTGATATTTTTTTGTTGTGTAATATTTATTTATACTCTGTATATTCTTGTATTCTAATGGAATTGTTGTAATAAGCAATGAAATGTTCTTCTGTTTGCGTTCCGATCTGTCTTGTCCTCCAAGTATCCGGGCTTTCTTTACCGGGGAAGTTTCGGGTCGCTTCACTGATGACCTTGATTGGGCTGTACACCCAAGAGGAGGGAATCAGTTGGTGATCATCTAGACGTACTTGGAGATCGATGGATATGCGAGGTATAAGGTGCCTCCGGTTTCGTTCAGACCCATAACGAACTTGTATGGACTGTGTGTCTGACATTGGATTTTGCTCTGTGTTGATTGATCTTTATTAAATATACATCTGCCTGGTGAAGGGGAATTCATTCCCTTACTTCACCCTTCTCTGAGACGTACGGGATCAGAGGTTGTATATCGATAGATATTAGTCGCATGGTGTGAATTGCCTGTGTGGTATGCCTAAGTGGCAAATGATCAAGGCTTTTGTTGAAAAGAAAAGTCTTATGGGTGATGATCAAAGCACCGCCTGTATGGCACAGCTTTGTGTAATGTTAATTCGCGAGCCTCACGTCCCGGTTGTGAACCAGAAACGGGAGAGGACCTCAGGGAGGGCATGCGTTTCATTCTAGCTAGGGTGGTGTCAGTGACCTACCAGCCCTGACATTTATATTATTTTCACCAGTGTGGTTGTTGGATTGCGAGGCGCCTCATATATATCATTGACTATGTGGAGCCGATGGAGTCATTTGGCTCATTTACGCCCCAAAAGGCGGGGAAACGCGGTGTTCAGGCATTTTAATCCACATCGGTGGACCGGCCCTGACGATCCAAGGGCTCACCTGTGTCTGGGTCCTGAGGCTCGGGCTAGAGAGTCTCGAATCGGTGAGGACTATCTTTTGCCTCGCTTCATAGATGGAAATTCAACCTTGAATACGTGACTTTGCTGTTTTGATTGTAGAACATATATATGGTGACATAGTGGTATGGGGCACTTATGCCGTCTATGATTGATTCTTATTATTGAAATTGTTTTGACACTATACACTTATAGTAATAATAAAAGATGAAATTTAGTGTATCAAGCATTCTTTGGCTATTATAAGGTAAAACCCTATCCTTCGGCTTATGTTGCATTGTTTGATGGGACCTGGGTCTTATAATAGCTTCATTGTTCTATATTTAGCATTGCGCTGTTGTTTTATGCACTGTTATTCTTGGGAGGAAACCTGTTCTGTGTTATACGGCGTGGTCCCTTGATTTACCTAACTTTAAAATAAATATTAATAACTGTTTTAGTTCTCACACAAGTCACATGACTGACCTGGAGTTTATTGTTTTAACCTAAACTCTGGTTCCCCTATTTTCCGCACGGGCAGCTAGTTGTTTTGGTTTTGCAGATTTATATTCATAGGATCCTGATTTACAGCTGAAGCGATATTCGGAAAGCTCTGTATCCGTGTATTACTTCTAGTTGTGTATTGTATTATTTTCCACTGCTATGTAATGTATTGTAATCTCTGATATTTATCAAATGTATTTTATTCATTCATACTCTGTAATATTCTTGTATTCTGAAGGAATTGTTGTAATAAACAATGAAATGTTCTTCTATTTGTTTTCCGATGTGGCTTGTACTCAATGCAATCCGGGCTTTCCTTACCGGGGAAGTTCGGGTCGTTATAGCTTGGTATCAGAGCTCTGGTTCAGAGAGCTCGGAGAACATGACACGTTAGAACCATACGAAAGGATTCATCAGAGATTGGATTAGTAATATCCAATTAGAATGACTCGTTAGAGATGGAATCAGTAGTATCCTAGAACGAATGTGAAGAGTATATTTTTAAAACGAAAACGAATTTTGTTTTGAAAATTTAAATCAATTATTCGTATTTGATTATTTATTTTATATTGAATTTGGACAATCCAGTATATAAAGATTTTGTGTATACGTCTGATCCACGTGTATTCGAAGTTTTAATATACTGGATAGATATATAATCACACTCTAGTCGCTCGGACATGATTCTGATGATTGACGCGTCATCATCAGAATTTATTTTCATGTTTCGAAAGTGGGATTTCTATATGATTCCAAATGACCGGTGCGAGAATCAAAGCTAGATAGGGCTTATTGTTGTGATTTGGCATCAAAAATCTGATTTTTGGATATGTATTAAAGTTATGTGATTGAAAAGCCAATCAACTAATTGATTGCTAATTATGTTGTTTGATTATTGGTTGATTAATTAAAATTTGAATCATTTAGCCAAATTGAACCAAATAGTGAATTGTATTGAAAATTTGTCGCATGTGCATACATATACATGTACTTACATTAAACTGGTCATAGCAAGGAGGCTAGAGCAGAAGAATAAAATTGTTTGCCCGACAAATAGGTACATGTTTACAAATTTATTGGGTTTGGATGATTTTATGAGCCGAATGGCTAGCCTCTTGGCTGTTTCTTTTTATTTTTGGATTGGTGAGGGCCATGGGACGCTATTTGAAATATCCCGAAGCTCCCGGTGCAGGGGTGGTTATAGCGAATTTTTTCGAAAATTTCGGGTGATAGCCAAATTTTTGAAGAATTTGAAAAGTTCTTAGAAATTAAAAAGTTGAATAACTTAAGCCATAATATATGAATGAAAGTTGAGTTGATTTGTAAAACAACTTTCAGCTTCGTTCCTTTTCGGGGACGAAATGTTTTAAGTGGGGGAGATTGTAATAACCCGGAAATCTGAGCCAATTTAATAATTTTATTTTGGCAATTTTTGATGAATTTTGAATATTTAAAATGAATTATTTTAAATAATAACAACGAGAAATTTATTTTGAATAGAATTAGAAAGTATATATTTATTTGAATCGTCGTTAGAATATAAATATTTATTTTTAAATATTTAAGGAATTAGAAATGGCGCGGTAGTTCGAAAATTCGAGTTCAAAGTTCAAATGAATGTACACGATTCAAAATAATCTGGGTTTTAGTGAAACCAAAAATATTAGAATCTAATTGAGAATATCTTTCCAATGAATCAGAAAAATTGAAATTTCATAGCGGGAATCAAAAGTTATGCCCATTTGAAAATTTAGAATAGTCGCTATGAAATTCTAGTCCTTAAAAATAGAAATTATGCAAACGACCTCTGTTTTCGACGAAACCACTTTTGTTGGATCCGGGATGTCAAATTATTGCTAGATTCAGTTTCAGTCAATTTCGATTGACCAGAAAATGGCCATTTTTCTTACGGTATCGGAATTTGACAAAATTAGTTTTGTTTGAACCGCATCGTCAATATGAAGCTAGAAAATATTTTTTGGGAATTTTTAGAGTCCGTATGTGGCCCCGGTAAATTGAAATGTGCGTTCAAATTCAATATATAGATTTAAATTTTGATTTAAATGAAAACTGATCAAAACGATAAAATTGGTCAATGAAACATATCTCATTGTGTTCGGAATGGGGGTAATTAGCTAGGGACGACAGTCGTTGGGCTTGATTTGAGATTCGAATTAAAAATCAACTTTAAGGAGAAAAATTAAAACAAAATAATATAATTATTATATATATCCCTACCCTCCACTCTCTCTTCCCCCAAACCGGTCAACGCAAATCAAAAGAAAATAAAAAAAGGGGAAGAAAGCGCTCGATGATCGACGGAGCAGTTGTCGTTCCCTCCAATGCACCCCCGCTTGAGCAACGCCGCACCCCTTCCCGAGCTCGCGCCTCCTCCTTCCCCTTCCTCTGTCCCCGTTAAAGCCCCAAAACCCAAACCCTAAGACCACCCAAACCGAGAATGCAGCCGCCGCCAGTCCCCTTTTCCGCCGACATACCCCATGACCTGCGCCGCCCTCGCCGACTGTCAGTCCGACAGTGGGACCCTCCTCCAACCGCCAACATCCAAAAAAAAAAAAAATAGTGAGTCTTCTTCAATATCAATTTTATTTTTCAATTTTAACTAGTAAGTATGGGTTTAAAATTTTGATTTACATATTTATAAAGTGAAGATAATAAAGTTTAGATTTTTATTTATAATAAAGTTTAGATTTTTATGTTCATAAGGTTTAGATTTTTAGAAATGAAAAGATTAGATTTTTACTAATCTAAAAGATGAGATCTTTTAATATATAAAGTAGATATTTTTATCCATGAAAAGAAACGATATTTTACATAGAGAAGATTGATTTTTATCATATAAAAGGTTTGATTTGTATACATAGAAAACAAAGATAAAAAATAGATTTTTATGCATAGAAAGCGAAGATAGAAATTTGATTTTTATAATCAAGAAGGCGAGATAATGATATGATTTTTTTTATAAGCAAAGTTATATTTTTATATAAACAAAGAAAGACTAGATTTTTTTACAAAGAAAGACAAGATTTTTATGCGTAGAAATATAAGAATATGGGAAAAAGTTTGATTTTTTTATATGCATTACATTAGAGAAAAAATATGATTTTTATATAAATTCTCTTTATATAAAAATACCATTTTTATATATGTTGTAGCGAAATAAAAATTCGATTTTTATACGAGTAGCGGACTGAAAATAGAATTTTATATAATAGAGGATTTAAAAATATAATTTTAATATATGTAGCGAAATAAAAATCTGATTTTTATTATATATATAGTGAGATAAAAATATGATTTTTAATATAAATTTCGTGAAACAGATCTCATTGAAACGGCGACGAAGATTTTCTAAATATGAAGAGTCGTGGCGTTTGGTTTAGCTTCAAGGTGAGAACTTCTCACTTTTAATTTATTTTCTAGTTGAAATATATATTAGGATGGAGACGGTGCTTAGCAGCACCCAACATCCGTCATCCACAGACCATGGATGACTTGTTTGTTTGATTGGTGTGTTGTGAAAATTGATTGTGTGATGTGGATTGAATAAATATTTTATAGTTAAAAATATAATTTCTAACGTGTATATAAAATAAATATTTATAAACAAATCGGACGGTTTGTTTATGTACACCCATTTGAAGGATATCGATTGGAACGATAAATTTTACACATCGCCCAACTGCACAAATAAAAATCTGTGTTTGTTGACTGAAACCCCACACGGATATAGGGATGATATTTGACGTACACTAATCCCTATTGTTTAGTTGTATGTCAATCGATGAGTTAACAGACTGTGTAAGCGTTAATTATTTATATTTAATGCTTATGCAGGTGTGTGGTGCACTTTGGATGATGGTTGATTATTTATCATTGCTATTATATACATGTGTTTTATAGAATCCATATAAATAACACAATATGGTGATTGATTGGGCCTCATTCCAATTTGGAAAATAAAAGAAAATTCATGTGTTGAATAAAATATATATTCATGTGTTGAATATAAGAAAATTCATGTGTTGAATAAAATATATATTCATGTGTTGAATATAATAAAATTCATGTGTTGAATAAAATATATATTCATGTGTTGAAAAAAAGAAAATTCATGTGTTGAAGAAAATATTCATTTGTTGAATAGAATAACGAAGTTATTGAAATATATAAAGCCGTGTTGATTAGATATATGCCATTTTGATGCGAACGATATTTATATCGATTTTATTCATTTTTATAATGAATAGCGAAAAGGAATTGATTTCAAAATATAATATTTTGAAAATATTATCATTTATATATCGATGATATGGAATATTCAATTTTGATTAGAAATTGAATATGAAGTTCAAATCGTTTTGAAAAATGAATTTAAAACGATTTATAAAATACAATTTTAAAGGAAATCGACGAAATATATATAATATATTATATATATATATATATATATATATATATATATATATATATAATGGCCTGAATAGAACGCACCGCGCTGCGGCAGTTCGCGAATTTCGACCATTGACTTCGAATGGACATTACGCGAGATCCAACCGTCGGATTCTCCTAAAACCAGAAATGTTGGGTTCGTATAGAAAAGAGCTTTCTAACAAATACAAGAAATTAGAAATCTAATTGTTGGATTTGGAATTATGTCCAAATAAAATTTGGAAAAGTTCGCTGTAAATGCAGTTCGATGGCCATTGATCGAAATCGACTGTACGGGCCTTCATAAAATTATTAAAAATAGTAATAATTTATGTAAAATCATAAGAAATGATTCGGAAAGAATTGGAATAAAAAAATCATATTTGAAAAGATAAAAATAGATTTTTATCGAAATGAACTAGTTTTGAACTAGAATTATAATCCATTTATTTTTGAAATAAATAAATTGGATTTGAAAGGGTTTTAAAAGTAACCAGAATTTCTAATAATTGAATTGAAATGGATTTTAATCGAAATTGTCTTTGGAATATTTCGATGTTGGATTTCGTGATTATACAGATATTGTTATGGAAATTTGAAAGATATATTTATATCGTTATTTCCAATACGATATTTGTTGGTCGTAGAATTTGATATTGAATATAAACCGTTATATTTTCTATTCAGAGCCTTGTATTTAGTAACAAATAGGATTTGGATTTGTCGTGAATGGTGTCTTCATGAACTCTGTTCTTAAACCCAGTTGAGAAAAAGATTAAATCTTTTTATTTAGATTAAATGAAGTATACCAATTGAATGGTATTTAATTGGAATTGAATTTGAATTGATTTTTGGGTTTATCGTGAACGGTGTTTCAAATAACACTTGTTCCTTAACCCGATAATTAATGGAATGTGAATTGGGTTTATCGTGAACTGTGTTTTTATGACATTCATTCTTTAACCCGATTTACAGTGAAATGTGATTTGGAATTTATAAATCTTTTGTTAAAATTTAAAGGAGATTTTCCAAAGTAAAGTTTTCCAATTTAATAAAATAAATTGGAATAGAATGGGATTCGATTTGGTAATAATCGAAGTGAATTTCTGTGGAGGAAGACAACTAATATATCTGGAATTTAGAAAGGCTTTGCTGTTATTCCATTTATATTATTAGTCGGATATGGAAGTTTATATCGATTATATATATCGATTTGTTTTCCATGAAGATTCCATTGTAAATGGAATGTGATTTTGGGTATATCGTGAACCGTGTTTTAAATGACATTGGTTCTTTAACCAAGTTAAAGACAGGATATGATTTCCCAAGTTAAACAATCATTAATATTGATATTTGGGAAGATTAAAACCAAGTGGAGTTTTAATGAATCTTTAATTAGATTGAAATGATCGAGAATGGAGTATCACCAGTTTTGCTCCCGGCGATAGTTAAATCTTTAATTAGATTTGAACGTGAAATGGTAATTGAATTTACCGATAACACCGTGGTGTTAGATATGAAGTATTAACAGTTTTGCTTCATGGGATGAATAGGTTGGGGTTGGAAAATTCGACAAACGATTACTTCGGTAAAGTTTGTTAATCCCGACTAGTTTGGATAAACCATAATTTGGTTTGAATTGATACTCAAAAGAAGATTAAAGAATAAATTTAAAGAATTTATCTTTGATATAAATAATGGGAACCTTTCCCAAAGTATAAGAATATTTGAATAAAAGAATATTCTGAATTGGAATGAGGCGTATGTTGTGTTTGTGTAACACTTGTTTATTATATACGCGAATTATTCAGAAAGACCGGGTTTATCCCATTCTGAATAACTGATTCGACGATGTGTCGAGGATGAAGACGGTGGTCCAAGACTGGAGGTCTTCACGTCGTTTGGATAATTACTGATGATCTTGATTGGGCTGTACACCCAAGAGGAGGGAATAAGTTGGTGATCGTCCAGACGTACTTAGAGATCAATGGATATGCGAGGTATAAGGTGCTTCTTGTTTAGTTTAGACCCAGAACGAACTTGTATGGACTGTGTTTCTGACATTGGATTTTGCTCTGTGTTGATTGATCTCTATTAAATATACATCTGCCTGGTGAAGGGGAATTCATTCCCTTACTTCACCCTTCTCTGAGACGTATGGGATCAGAGGTTGTATATCGATAGACATCAGTCGCATGGTGTGAATTGCCTGTGTGGCATGCCTAAGTGGAAAATGATCAAGGCTTTTGTTGAAAAGAAAAGTCTTGTGAGTGATGATCAAAGCACCGCCTTTGTGGCATAGCTTTGTATAATGTTAAATTGCGAGCCTCACACCCCGGTTGTGAACAAGAAACGGGAGGGGACCTCAGGGAGGGCATGCGTTTCCTTCTAGCTAGGGTGGTTTCAGTGACATACCATCTCTGACATTTATATTATTTTCACCAGTGTGGTTGTTGGATTGCGAGACGCCTCGGATATATCGGTGACTTTGTGGGCCCGATTGAGTCATTTGGCTCATTTACACCCCAAAGGGCGGGGAAACGCAGTGTTCAGGCATTTTAATCCACATCGGTGGACCGGCCCTGACGATCCAAGGGCTCACCTGTGTCTGGGTCCTGAGGCTCGGGCTAGAGAGTCTCGAATCGGTGAGGACTATCTTTTGCCTCGCTTCATAGATGGAAATCCAACCTTGAATACGTGACTTTGCTGTTTTGATTGTAGAACATATATATGGTGACATAGTGGTATGGGGCACTTATGCCGTCTATGATTGATTCTTATTATTGAAATTGTTTTGACACTATACACTTATAGTAATAATAAAAGATGAAATTTAGCGTATCAAGCATTCTTTGGCTATTATAAGGTAAAACCTTATCGTACGGCTTGTGTTGCATTGTGTGATGGGACCTGGGTCTTATAATAGCTTCATTGTTCTTTATTTAGCATTGCGCTGTTGTTTTATGCACTGGTATTCTTAGGAGGAAACCCGTTCCGTGTTATACGGCGTGGTCCCTTGATTTACCTAACTTTAAAATAAATATTAATAACTTTTTTAGTTCTCACACCTGTCACATGACTGACCTGGAGTTTATTGTTTTAACCTAAACTCTGGGTGCCCCTATTTTCCGCATGGGCAGCTTGTAGTTTTAGTTTTGCAGATTTATATTCACAGGATCCTGATTTACAGCTGAAGCGATATTCGGAAATCTCTGTATCCGTGTATTACTTCTAGTTGTGTATTGTATTATTTTCCGCTGCTATGTAATGTATTGTAATCTCTGATATTTATCAAATGTATTATATTCATTCATACTCTGTAATATTCTTTTATTCTTAAGGAATTGTTGTAATAAACAATGAAATGTTCTTCTGTTTGTGTTCCGATATGGCTTGTACTCAGTGCAATCCGGGCTTTCCTTACCGGGGAAGTTTGGGTCGTTATAGGAAGAGATAATGACAATATCCAATCTTGGTCTCTTTAACAACCAAACGTTTACATTTTTCACACAGTGGCCATTTTATAAAATCATATCTTAAAATAAATTGATTTAAGAAATTTCTTTAATTCAAACCAAAGAGTTTATGAATCAATTCCATATATAAAAATATTTCAATTCATATTCAGTCAATTTATAATCGAATACATATATTCATATCAATCATAAATTCAAATTCAAATCAATTACGCAATTCGCGTTCATTTCCTATAAAGTTCAATATTTAAGTCAATTCAAAATTCGCATTTAGTTTTTTAAAATAAAATTCATTGAATCAAGCATCGTTATATAAATTTAAATCTTTAAACCTCGAATTTAAATCGCAAAATCAAAACTTATCCACTAAGTTTATTATTAAAGTTTAAAATATATATATAAAATATGTGTTGAAAATATATTCATAAGTTATAAATTTATGTAGAAAATAGCTTTATAGACATATATTGTAACACCCCATGGCCATTAATGTCACTCACAAAGGGAATGCATCAAAGTCCATGAAGCGTTATTGTTGTATAGAACAGATAAATTACAAGAATAAATAAACACAGCGGAAGTTAAAACTTATTTTATTGTTTCATAACTCAAAAACGAGTTTACATAAGTAGTCTCCAAAACCATTACAACAGGATCAATAGTCTTTTCCAAAAACTTCAAAGTACATAAAGAAGGAAATACTTAAATAACATAAATGCATAAATCCCCACTGAGCATAAGCAAAGCCATAAAGATGAGAGAGTCCAAAGCGATACATCTTCTCTCTTCAAGCAACTGAAAGAAATCGGCACTAAGCTGTAGTATTCCCTCCTTGCAAACCTGAGGGGGGAAAGGAAGAAAAGAGGTAGAAAGAAAAGGGGGTCAGACATAAAGTCTAGCGAGTGCGATATCTTTAAAAATACAATTATCCAAATAACTAGGATAAGGCATAAGATGGAAAATAAGGAAATGACTGTGAAAAATTGGTTATGACAGAGCAAAAAAGGAAATAAGACGATCAAATATAACGCTAAAGGCGCCCCTAATCACTATAGGTAATTACCATACTAGACCACCACTAGTCACCCTAAAGGTTGATCCCGCCTACAGAACTTAATAATGATAATGGTAGTTTTGTGTACCCCTAGCTACCTTCATAGGCGTCGTCTGCCCCTATCTCCACTAGGTGTACCCACTACCCTCCCCATTCTAATTACAATATATATTCATAATATGGTAGTTATACTCCTAGCTGTCTTCATAGGTGTCGTCTGCTCCTATCTCCACTAGGTGTACCCACTACCCTCCCCATTCTAATTATAATATTTATTCATAATATGGTAGTTATACTCCTAGATGTCTTCACAGGTGCCGTCTGCTCCTATCTCCACTAGGTGTACCCACTACCCTCCCCATTCTATTTATAATATTTATTCATAATATGGTAGGTATACTCCTAGCTGTCTTTATAGGTGTCGTCTGCTCCTATCTTCACTAGGTGTACACACTACCCTTCCCATTCTTATTACAATATCTATTCGTAATATGGTAGTTATACTCCTAGCTGTCTTCATAGGTGCCGTCTGCTCCTATCTCCACTAAGTGTACCCACTACCTTCCCCATTCGATCGGCTCCCTAACTCGTAGATACCCGTGCTGGCCCCACAGTGCGGTGTATCACTCCCCAAAGTTGCAACCCGATACAACCAAAAATGCACGACTTATATCTACGCGATGCAACAACGTCTTACCTTATAGCCCGGGCCCACACACACATATGAACTCGTTGGACTTGCGTTGCCACCGCTAACCCGTTTTGGCCTCTTACAATCAAATCCAGTACGCGTGTCCCGTCCTCGACTTGGGTCGAGCAAACAAAGATACTAAATGGGTTACTGGTCTGAAAAGGGCCCCCACAAAAGCTTTCCCCCTACGCTTGGTCATCACTAGAATTTCCCACTTAACCCCTCTTATTCATTTCTTTTTACATGTTTCAAGTTAGTTAAGTGTTTATAATTATATCCCACATGTCATCCATGTTACTTACTCAACAAATCAACATGTGTTATTGGTTAAGCTTGTCTTAACCCTATCCACTTATCAAACTATTGGTTAAGTTTGTCTTAACCCTACCATATCAGTGTATATTATTGGTTAAGTTTTTCTTAACCCTACCCACTTATCATTTTATTTGTTAAGCTGGTCTTAACCTTACCCACTTATCATTTTATTGGTTAAGCAGGTCATAACCCTTTTTCTTAGTTTATGATTAGGTACTTCTTAGTCCACATATACATTGGTTAAGAGAATAACTCCCTAAGTACCAACCCCGAAGAACGAGATCAACATAAGATCTTTACTCAGAGAATCACTCACTTAACCAAACTTCTGTTTGTCATCCATATTTGTCTTTAATCAGCATTAATTAGTTATTGAGACACCTAATCGTATTTCACATGCCACCCAAGGCACCCACTTAATTTCACATGCCACCCAAAGCACTCATTTAACCCCTCATGTCCCACTACATGTTTATCTGGTTAAGCGTTGCTTAATTCATTAAGACCGTAACCTTATAAAGACCACCCACATTAGACTGTCATTTGTGGCAGCTGGATTTGCCGGGCGGGTCCAGGCAGTCTTACACCACAAACGAGCCTAACCTCGTGTCTTTAGAATTGTTACGCATTTGATTTATGCCTAAGACCTCTCACATTAGACTGGCATTTGTGGCAGCTGGATTTGCCGGGCGGATCCGGGCATTCATACACCACAAAAGAGTCTAACCTCGTGTCTTATGCGATTAATTACACATAATTAATTATCCCCCAATTTGAATTAATTTCCCTATTAAAATTGCCAATCAATTACAAATTTAACTATGTCCATAATTGACTCATTTATGTCCATCTATTTTTGGTATATAAAATTATAACAATTAACATCACATTTAAGGCATTTATGCCAATTCTCAATATTAAATCTTTTGATACTATCCCATTGCCCCACGTTGTACGTTCGTTCGTTTAACGTAAAATATACGTTAGACTCGAATGGTCTAACTTATGAAATAAAGAGAAAACATCACAACATGCATAGGATATAAATTAGATCTAACTTATAAACAAAAAGTCATAACATAAATTGGCATATAGATCTAAACATAAGGATTGAACTTGCATGTGTGAACAAGGTTTTTCATCTAAAACTTGCATAGACAATGGGTGTCATAGATCTAATCATAAGGTGTAAACTTGCATAGGCAATAGTTACAATCTTACATTACATGATTCACACTCCAATATATATACTTGCATATGTGATTTATGCAACATAAACTGTAGTGTAAACTTGCATCTAAATTCACACATTTCATAGCCTAACTTTAGGTCCGATTTAAAAATAGATGTCATGAAACATGTAAGGTTGTATATGATTCTCACTAACTTGCATATGATTCATATCTAAATTAACATCTAAATTTGCATACATATATATGATTTAACATATGAATCAGTTCTAACAACATAACCAAACTAGCATATGAAACATCATCATGAATTGATTGTACATAAGCCAACAATTAACATAGATTTACAACATAGATGATAACATCACAGCTTTACAACATATATAATAACATCATAGATTTACAACATAGATAATAACATAACAGTCAATGATTCACAACATAACCATATAATCCAAATCATAACTCAGCCCATTCAAATTGTTAATTATCTTATTAAAGAAATCAAACTCACTAAAAGAAGGTCTTGCGTTCTGAAATCTGAGTTCTGAAATTGATTTAGCTCGCCTTTGTAGTAGATTTGTTATTGTTTAGATTAGAGTTGAATAGAACTGAATTGATTAGCTTTGATTTCCCTCTAGTTGGTGACGGCTACTCTAGGTTACAAGATGATAGCATGAAGGCCATGATTAAGATTTTTATTTGATTTTAGGGTTTGAGTCTAGCCATGTTTATATAGAATTTCAATTTAATTATAGCCGTTGGATGATCTTAGGGTTAATCAAAACCACTCAGTTAGGATAGGGTGACACCTCAGCCCTAATGACCTAGCAAGGAGTCAGAAAGGACTCAGCAATGAGTCACAATATGGATCAGATTGCACCAGAAAACTGTGCAGGCTTTCTGCTCGGCCTGGGCGCACTTGGGAAGTGCGCCAATGCATTTTTGTACTAGCGCACTTCCCAAGTGCGCCAGTGCAATTTTTTTTTCTTTTTTTTTCTTTCTTCTGGTTCTCCCGCCTAACTTCGTTCATCCATATCTCCTTTATCCGGTATCCGTTTTACGCAAACTCGGACTCTTTCTCAACCAGATTTCCGAGATGAACACAATGATGCAACCCATTTCCCTTAATTCTCATGTCTGATATTAATTATTCTTTAATTTAGTTAATTCGATTATTCAAATATTTAGGGTGTTACATTCTCCCCTACTTAAAGGATTTCGTCCTCGAAATCTCTAAGTCAAGAAGAACGTATCCTACCATCCAATTATCCATCTACTCAAACATCAACCACTAGCAACCATGGTCATTAAAAGATTTCTAATGCTTTTCATGTACATATGCATAGTGTGTGTGTATATGTTCCTTATCTAATGCAAAATCAGGCGGTCTACTGATTCAGTTGACCTCCTTAATGCAAACCATGATAGTTCCATGCGTCCATTATGTATGCGAAAGAATCCTATCGATACATATTATTTCTTCATGTGTGCACAACCATTCATCAAAATGCAGCATCCATATGATAACACACATTCAATGTACATTCATTTTACTAAATACATCCATTTAAATGCAATATGCATTATGAAAGTGACTGAGCCGATCTAGTGCCTAAAGTGTGTGTATATGCATCCACGAGCAACCACTTGCAAACACTTGCATCCACATGCATCCACCATACATAACATGTCTCAAACACATGTTTCAACCATAGGAAAACCCTATCTAAAGGTCAAAGATACTAGCGAGAGGACATACTAAAGATAGAATAAGTACAAGCTAAGCAATAAAGGAGAAATTGAAAGACATACCCTCGAAAAGAAAAGGGTACTATGAATGCATCTTCTCTACCGTCTCCCAAGTAGCGTTGTTCTCATCATCTCCCCATTGCACTTTGACTAGCTTGACCTCTCAATTCCTCAACTTCTCAATCTCCGACCCAAGAATGCATGTAGGAGCTCGTCGAATCGTCGCATCACGCTCTATCTCCACCTCTCTAAGCAAGCTCGCTCTACCACTTCCGCGGTCTCATGCAAGCACTTCCTCAAATGTTATACATGGAGTACGTCGTGTACACCACTAAGTCCCTCGGGCAACTCTACTCTATACACCATCTGTCCAATCCTCTCCTAGAAAACTTCTTATTTCCGTTGCTTTTCTTGGAACCTTCAATTCTTGGATTGTCGCCACCTTCGCGGACCCACAGCTATCCCTTCCTTAGAGACCACGTGTCCTAAGAATCCTGCCTTCTTCCTCAAAATAAAAAAAGGCATCAACATAGGGTCCTAAACAACCCATTACTTCACATCCCACTCGAGTCATCTCATAACCCTATTGAATCTTACTCGGGGAAGCCCATACCATCGAATAGTCTTATCATGTCACGGCTGCACATCACTTCTCGAGAAAACCAAGATATCATGCAATGAAAATCACCACAGCTATTTATCTCACACAAACCATCCTAGTCGAGCTCGACATTCCCTAAGTACAAGCCCCAAAGGCCTAAACCAATATCAGACAAGCACCCAAGGAATATCTGCTACGAATTCGGACGATCTACGTTAGACGATACTAGCAAAGCAACCAAACAATTGAGCACCCCACTCCAATATACTACGTCTTATGAACCCCTTCTCAAGCAACTCCCCTACTTTCTTATTGAGCTCCCTCCTACCACGAGGAGCCGTGTGGAATACTGGCAGAGACACTGGTTTTGCACTGTGTACAAGATAAATACGAAAGTCTATCTCATGCCTCGGGGTAAAGCTCGAACCTCTTTTAAGACGTTACTATATTCACGGACCACACAAACAGATTTCAGATCATCATTAGATATGTCAAGAGATTCTAGGTTACTAAGCATTACTGGACCTCTGTGGTCACAAGAAATGTAACAACCCGTATTCTACGCATCATAGGATCGTAGAATATTTATTTCTTTCACATACGAAGTCGTATGGTCATGTAACTTTGGGAGACGACTACTGGGGTCATTTCCCATGTTCATGATTTTTCCCAATTTTTATATGACCATTTTACCTCTAGTTGTCACTGTTTTGGCCAAAACTTTTGACTGGGAAGGAATTTTAACCTGAAACCACTTCCATTGGCTCCGGATGATGGTTTCTCTTTCCGTAGAGTGGTCACATTAGCCGAACGGACTCACCATTTGGGAGATATGGCTGAAACAATTTTCAGATGATGAAAAACAGCTTAATTGGGCTTAACCGGGTGATTAGCAGCTAGGCCCAGAGGGGAAGTTCGGGTTTAGAGGTATAGGAGGACTGATTAGGGTTAGGAAATCATTTCCATTTCAGTTTTGAGCCGCCACAAACATTCTTGAGACCCTAGTAATGGCTTCCATCCTCTAAACCACTCCAAAACACATTTTTAGTGAAGATTAAGCCTAAACTACATCAAAGCAAGGCCAAATAGCAACAAAGAAAGGTTGGAGCTGCTGCTATACATAGGAATTCGACCCAAACAGAGAGTATTTCAGATTTTGTGTTCTATTTTGTGGCCAAGGTGAGTGATAGCATCGATTTGACACTAATTATAGTTAATTAAGGGTGATTAGTGAAGATTAGCGAATTTATACACTGATTAATTCTGGAAAAATGTTTAGAAATTCTTAAATAATGATTTATGCCTCTGGTTGAAATTTGGTTCGATTTGATTAAGTTTTGTTAAACCTATGATTAGATTTGCTTAAACATGCTTAAGGGAAAATAAGGGGTTTTGGGCACATTTGATCCATTTTGACATATAAATTCATTGTTTTGGTGTTTGTGGTTAGTTTGCTATGTTGTTATGACTATTTGACATGAATTGTGATTGATTAGAATAGTTAGATTTGTCAAAAACGTCGTCGAACGGCGTAAACAAGTTGCTGGAAAAAGTTGTAGAAAGTTGTGCAGGGCTTCGGATCGGATGAGGGCTCGGATCGGATATGTGAACTGGGCAAGAAAACCCGACCCGAACTGGAATTGGCACATAAGAGACTTGGTGAAAAGGAAGGCCGTTTACTTAGAGTTGGAGTGGACAAGGGGATCGGATCGGAAGAATAATGGGGGCCAGATCGAATCGGAAGAACATTGGGAGCGGATCGGATCGGAGTAAGCTAGGGAGCGGAGCGGATCGGACTGGAGTAAGGCGAAGGGATCGGATCGGATCGGAGTAGATGGACAACGAGGGAACTGATCGGAGAAGGAGCATGAACTGGAAGGAAGACAACAACCCGACCCGACTCGGAGGAGGACACCGACCCGACCCGAAGTGGAGTATCCGATCTGAACCAAATGAAGAGATGACCACCGAACCGAACCTACGAGGGTGATGACTACCGAACCGAACCAAATTCTAGGCCTGTTATTGCGCGACAACTCTTCTGAAGACAAACTCCAACTCGATCAAAATCTGAGATGCAAAGGAAGTCCAAATGAGAAGTTAGAGCTCAAGATTTAGATGGGAATCAACGAGTTCGCTTCATGGTTGGGCTTTGCTGCGGGACGCGTGTTAAGGGGTTATCGATGTCTATAGCTTTGGACCACTATGGTAGGAGGTACGAAGGCGGATTCAGGGCCATTATGGCATCGGTGGAACCAAGGGCTACGACCAATGAAGTGGGTCATTGAAATGTTTGGTCATGAGTCCAAGTGTTTGGCTTGGTCACAGCAGGGTTTCTACAAGTCGGGATTCGTCGTTACCTCAATTTGTCTAGTTTTCCAAAGTGGTAGATATCGTATGCTTTACGCACTGAGTGAGAGATGTGAGGATGGTTGCTATGGATGGTTTGTTTGCTATCATTATGACATGCACACCCCACCCCCGTATTCTTTACACTATTCATCATGGCACCTTGGAGTACTGTACGGTATGTGGTACTAACTCTTTGGTTGCAGGTCCAGTTTCAGGTATGGTTTAGTATACCTGTTATTGTTATGTTTAGATGCTTATCGCTCATACCAGGCTTTATGTCTGACCCAGAGTTTTATGTATCCTCTTATTACTCTGGGTGCTCACACGAGCAGACTAGAGACAGGTTAGCTGGTGATGCACGAGTAGATGATCCGGAGACGAGCAGGAGGCTTCCACGTAATACATATATATAGTATTCTCCCTGTGTTGTTGAAGATCACTGCTTGGGCATTGGTGGTGTATCTTCTACTTTGGCTTTCTTTTGTTTAGAGACAGTAGATTTTGAAAAGTTGTAATAAGCTATATTTGGATTTCCGCTGCTCTGATGTTGATGTTGATCTTAGTTATTAGCTTATGCACTGTCTCACTTGTTTTATGTCAAGTATGTTATCATTATTATATTATATCCCATGCGCTGTGAGACATTCTACAGGTTCCTCGATTAGTTCATTCTCTTCTTTCCTTTCTCCTGACGACCGTCCCGTGCTAGTCGGGCATGTGTACAGCGCACTTATGGAGGAAATGCAGGCTGGTGTGGGGCGGGACGTCACATTTGGTATCAGAGCTCTAGGTTGCATAGTTAACCTAGGGGAGTTATCAGGGAGAGATAATATACGTATACGAGAGAGCGTATTTGTGATTATTTTGGTTATCAAAAGCTATATATATATACTATTAGTAGTATAAGAATGAAGTCGTACTGCACTAGCACCACTATGGAGTCGTTAATCGTTTCCTTTTTCAGATTGACGATGAGCCGATATGTTAGAGGTACAGGTAGAGGGGCCAATAATGGGAATGCTGCTAACATGAGGACGATGTTTACTGACCTCATGAGAGAGATGCTTAGAGATGTACAGAGGGCAGCTCCCAATGGTGGAAATGGTGGTGGTCCAATAGTGCGGGCGCCGAGGGTCGACTTCGCCAAGATAAATAAGGATTATACTAGCCTTGGTGGGAAGCCGTTTCACGGAACGGAGTCGGCCACGGATGTCCAAGATTGGTTGGATCGTTGCGAACGTATCTTCGAGGATTTGGGAATCGAGGATGCGATGAAGGAAAGCTAGCGTCCCGTCAGCTGCAAGGGTGGGCAATGAATTGGTGGAATGCCATAAAGGCAGCTACTCCCGAGGATCAGATTACTTGGGAACAGTTTAAAACTCGCTTTAGCGAGAAGTTCATTCCAGCCGCTCAGAAGTCAGTGCTGTTTAAGAAATTCTTAGAGCTCAAGCAGAATGGCAGAGCTGTCTCGGAGTATATTGCTGAATTTGACACTTTGTCGAAGTATGGGTTATCTCTTATTGATACTGCCGAGAAGAAGAATGAGAAATTCATAACTGGTTTGGATCTGTACTTGGGGGAAAGGCTTATTAACCACATCGATGAGACGTTTGAGTCGATTATGGGGAAAGCATTAAGATCAGAAAGTCTCTACCCTAAGCCGAAGACTGAGGTTGCATCCGCAGATGAGCCAAAACCACAAGCAAGTGGTGGAGGCAAGGGTGGTTCCCAGAATAAAAGAAAGCAGAGTCAGACTAAGGATGGCCAGAAGAAAAAGAATAAACAAGATGTTGAGTGCTTCAACTATGGTAAGAAGGGCCATTATGCTAGTAATTGTCGGGCCAAGCCAGCGGATAGGAAGTGCTTCAATTGTGGCCAAATGGGACATCACAAGGACAAGTGTCCGCAACCCCTAAAGAAAAGCAAATGGTGAAAGCATACGCCCTTAATGCTATTCCTTCTTCGTCGAATGCCCCAACTGCGGCGGAGATGGGAAAGAATGTCGTCATTCAAGGTATGCTTTCTGTTTATGATGTTCCTGTTAGAGTTTTGTTTGATACCGGAGCTTCCAGTTCTTTCATATCTAGTGACCTGGTAGATAGGTTGGGATTGGAGCCCGAGATTGTCAATAGACCTTTAGTAGTGACGAACCCGTTTGGTGGTTCGACTAGCCTTAGCATGATTTGTCGTAACGTGGTCTTATCGAGTCATGGATGCATGTTTGTTTGTGATTGTTTTGTTTTGGGTTTTACTGGGTTTGGCATTATTTTGGGAGTAGATTGGCTCCGAAGATACGGGGTGGTGGTAGACTGTGAGGGCTTTTTGGTGACAGCTAGAGCGGATGATGGGCGGAGGATAGTGTTTGGTGGTCAACCCAGTGAGGGGGTATTGCCTAGTTTTCTAAACACCCTCGACATTCCGCATAGTGAGTTGTCAGGTTTGCCCGTGGTTGGCCAGTATCCGGATGTTTTCGAAGAAGTGACCGGACTTCCACCACACCGAGAGATTGAGTTCCGTATTGATTTGGTAAAAGATGCCAAACCTATAGTTATGCCACTTCGTCGTATGGCACCAAGGGAACAGCGAGAGCTCGAGGTGCAAGTCAGCGATCTTTTGAAGAAGGGATTTATCAGAAGGAGTGTTTCTGAATGGGGAGCACCAGTTGTGTTTGCTACCAAGGCGGATGGTTCCCTTCGTTTGTGTGTAGACTACCGCGAGTTGAATAAAGTGACGAGGAAGAATAAGTATCCTCTACCGCGGATAGATGATTTGTTCGATCAGTTGAGTGGCGCGAGAGTATTTTCTCAGTTAGATCTCGCGATAGGTTTTCATCGGCTTAGAGTGGAAGCTGAGAGTATAGCTAAAACGGCATTTCGGACGCCGTCTGGATTTTATGAGTGGTTGGTCATGCCATTCGGGCTGACCAATGCCCCAGCATATTTTGTGGATCTTATGAATAGGGTATTCAGAGATCAGTTGAATAAGTTTGTCCTTGTGTTCGTTGATGATATTTTGGTCTATTCGAGGACAGAGGAAGAACACAAGGAACATTTAAGAATAGTGATGGAGGTGTTGAGAAAACACCAATTGAAAGCAAAGTTTTCTAAGTGTCATTTCTGGAAGAGGGAAGTGAGGTTCTAGGGCCATGTTGTATCAGAGAATGGTATTGTCGTGGACCCGGCGAAGGTGGCTACGGTACAGGATTGGCCTACGCCCAAGAATGCAACGGATGTAAGAAGTTTCTTGGGGTTAGCTGGATATTATCGTAAGTTTATCCAAGGTTTCTCCAAGATAGCAGCACCATTGACCCAGTTGACTAAGAAGAATCAAGCTTTTTGTCTGGGATGGAAGGTACGGGAATGCATTCAAGAGTCTAAAGGACAAGTTGACAAGCGCACCAGTGTTAGTCATTCCTAAGGGGAATGAAGAGATGACGATATACACGGATGCCTGTGGTACCGGACTGGGTGCTGTATTGATGCAAGGAGGTAGGGTTGTTGCTTATGCAAGTCGGCAATTGAAACCGCACGAGAAAAGATACCCTACCCATGATTTGGAATTGGCAGCGATCATGTTCGCGTTGAAGATGTGGAGACATTATCTATTAGGAGAAAGATTTGAGCTGTTTACAGACCATAAGTCGTTGAAATATCTCTTCTCCCAGAAGGATATAAATCTCCGGCAACAAAGGTGGTTAGAGTTCTTAGCTTCCTATGATTTTGACATCGCATATACACCGGGAAAGGGCAATGCGATGGCTGATGCATTGAGTAGGAGACATGCCAGCCTAGGAGCTATGTTTCTAAAATGGAAGCAACTGGAGTATATCGCGGGGTTTGATTTCAGACCAAAGTGCGAATTGGATC
The DNA here is from genome assembly GCA_030737875.1 of Allium sativum. Taxonomy (NCBI): domain Eukaryota; kingdom Viridiplantae; phylum Streptophyta; class Magnoliopsida; order Asparagales; family Amaryllidaceae; genus Allium; species Allium sativum. The sequence goes on along the minus strand of CM060912.1, from coordinate 830,843,890 downwards.
AAGAAATGTTAGCAAGTTCGATGGTCAGACCCACTTTAATTGAGCGGATCGGCTCTAGTCAGAGGGACGATCCTAACCTATTGGAAATCATCTCCAAGTTAGAGATGGGTATCGATGAGGAGATGAACAAGTATGGGCTTGATCGAGATGGATGGCTTAGAAAGAATGGGAAGCTTGTTGTACCCAATGTCGATGGATTGAGGGATGAAGTGCTTAGGGAATGTCATCACTCAAAACTGACTATACACCCCAGTGGTAATAAGATGTATCGAGACATGAAGCAGACCTACTACTTGGAGGGGATGAAAAGAGATATTGGGAAGTTTATAATTAAGTGCATGAATTGCTAGCTAGTTAAAGCCGAGCAAAAGAAGCCTAGTGGGTTGTTACAGCCCTTAGAAATTCCCGAATGGAAATGGGAGCAAGTCTCGATGGATTTCATCGATGGTTTACCGAGGACTAGATCGGGACATGATAGCATTTGGGTGATTGTGGACCGACTGACTAAAAGTGCAAGATTTATACCAGTCAAATCAACCAGAACGGCAGCTAAGTTAGCAGAATTGTATATGAACTGGGTAGTGAGATTTCATGGAGTACCTAGAAGCATTGTGAGTGACCGAGACCCGTTGTTCACTAGTGGGTTTTGGAACAGCTTACAAGAGGCTCTAGGGTCAGAGTTACATCTCAGTACCGCATATCATCCTCAGACCGACGGTCAGACGGAGAGGGTGAATCGTATTTTGGAAGATCTCTTGAGAGCATGTATATTGGATTTTGGTGGATCATGGGATGATCATTTGCATCTAGTAGAGTTTGCATATAATAATAGCTACCAATCCAGTATCGGTATGGCTCCGTTTGAAGCTTTGTACGGAAGACCATGCAACTCACCATCATGTTGGATAGAGACTGGCGAGAAGTTTTTGCTTGGACCAGATGTGGTGAGGGAAACTTCAGATAAAATCAAGACCATTCAACAACGAATGAAGGCTGCCCAAGATAGGCAGAAGAGTTATGCTGATAAGAGGAGAAGAGACTTAAAATTCTCCGTTGGCGACTTGGTGTTTGTCAAGATTTCTCCGTTGAAGAGTGTAATACGATTTGGCAGGAGAGGCAAGTTGGCACCAAGATTCGTTGGCCCATTCCCTGTTCTCGAACTAGTCGGGAATTTGGCATATAGAGTTGGCTTACCAGAGAAAATGGCGGGAGTTCACAATGTATTTCATGTTTCCCAACTAAGAAAGTTCGTTCACGACCCAGATATGACTGTTCCACCTGATCAGTTGGAGGACATCGAAGTAGAACCCGAGGCGATTGGGAACCGCATGCCGGCCCGTATTGTCGAGCACGACATGAAGCAACTTCGAAGGAAGGCGGTGAAGCTAGTCAAGGTTCAGTGGGGCGAGGACGAGAATGATTGTATTTGGGAGACAGAGGAGAACATTAGGAAGACTTATCCAGAACTCTTTGCCTGGTAAGATTTTGACTTCGATTTAGTTTCCGCATGCTAGGGTAGGCTTGTTTGTTTGTTTTGCATGTTTGATTGTTGTATATGGGTGTTAGGCATGCGGGGTCTTTTGTATGTTTTGGGTTAAGGAATTTCGGGGACGAAATTTCTTAAGGGGGGGAGAGTGTAACGACCCGTATTCTACGCATCATAGGATCGTAGAATATTTATTTCTTTCACATACGAAGTCGTATGGTCATGTAACTTTGGGAGACGACTACTGGGGTCATTTCCCATGTTCATGATTTTTCCCAATTTTTAAATGACCATTTTACCCCTAGTTATCACTGTTTTGGCCATAAATTTTGACTGGGAAGGAATTTTAACCTGAAACCACTTCCATTGGCTCCGGATGATGGTTTCTCTTTCCGTAGAGTGGTCACATTAGCCGAACGGACTCACCATTTGGGAGATATGGCTGAAACAATTTTCAGATGATGAAAAACAGCTTAATTGGGCTTAACCGGGTGATTAGCAGCTAGGCCCAGAGGGGAAGTTCGGGTTTAGAGGTATAGGAGGACTGATTAGGGTTAGGAAATCATTTCCATTTCAGTTTTGAGCCGCCACAAACATTCTTGAGACCCTAGTAATGGCTTCCATCCTCTAAAACCACTCCAAAACACATTTTTAGTGAAGATTAAGCCTAAACTACATCAAAGCAAGGCCAAATAGCAACAACGCAAGGTTGGAGCTGCTGCTATACATAGGAATTCGACCCAAATAGAGAGTATTTCAGATTTTGTGTTCCATTTTGAGGCCAAGGTGAGTGATAGCATCGTTTTGACACTAATTATAGTTAATTAAGGGTGATTAGTGAAGATTAGCGAATTTATACACTGATAAATTCTGGAAAAATGTTTAGAAATTCTTAAATAATGTTTTATGCCTCTGGTTGAAATTTGGTTCAATTTGATTAAGTTTTGTTAAACCTATGATTAGATTTGCTTAAACATGCTTAAGGGAAAATAAGGGGTTTTGGGCACATTTGATCCATTTTGACATATAAATTCATTGTTTTGGTGTTTGTGGTTAGTTTTCTATGTTGTTATGACTATTTGACATGAATTGTGATTGATTAGAATAGTTAGATTTGTCAAAAACGTCGTCGAACGGCGTAAACAAGTTGCTGGAAAAAGTTGCAGAAAGTTGTGCAGGGCTTCGGATCAGATCGGATGAGGGCTCGGATCGGATATGTGAACTGGGCAAGAAAACCCGACCCGAACTGGAGTTTGGCACATAAGAGACTTGGTGAAAAGGAAGGCCATTTACTTAGAGTTGGAGTGGACAAGGGGATCGGATCGGAGGAATAATGGGGGCCAGATCGGATCGGAAGAACATTGGGAGCGGACCGGATCGGAGTAAGCTAGGGAGCGGAGCGGATCAGACTGGAGTAAGGCGAAGGGATCGGATCAGATCGGAGTAGATGGGAAACGCGGGAACTGATCAGAGAAGGAGCATGAACTGGAAGGAAGACAACAACCCGACCCGACTCGGAGGAGGACAACGACCCGACCCGAAGTGGAGTATCCGACCCGAACCGAATGAAGAGATGAGCACCGAACCGATCCTACGAGGGTGATGACTACCGAACCGAACCAAATTCTAGGACTGTTATTGCGTGACAACTCTTCTGAAGACCCACTCAAACTCGATCAAAACCCGAGATGCAAAGGAAGTCCAAATGAGAAGTTAGAGCTCAAGATTTAGATGGGAATCAACGAGTTCGCTTCATGGTTGGGCTTTGCTGCGGGACGCGTGTTAAGGGGTTATCGATGTCTATAGCTTTGGATCACTATGGTAGGAGGTACGAAGGCGGATTCAGGGCCATTATGGCATCGGTATAACCAAGGGCTATGACCAATGAAGTGGGTCATTGAAATGTTTGGTCATGACTCCAAGTGTTTGGCTTGGTCACAGCAGGGTTTCTACAAGTCGGGATTCGTCGTTACCTCAATTTGTCTAGTGTTCCAAAGTGGTAGATATCGTATGCTTTACGCACTGAGTGAGAGATGTGAGGATTGTTGCTATGGTTGATTTGTTTGCTATCATTATGACATGCACACCCCACCCCCGTATTCTTTACACTATTCATTATGGCACCTTGGATTACTGTACGGTATTTGGTATAACTCTTTGGTTGCAGGTCCAGGTTCAGGTATGGTTTAGTATACCTGTTATTGTTATGTTTAGATGCTTATCGCTCATACCAGGCTTTATGTCTGACCCAGAGTTTTATGTCTCCTCTTATTACTCTGGGTGCTCACACGAGCAGACTAGAGACAGGTTAGCTGGTGATGCACGAGTAGATGATCCGGAGACGAGCATGAGGCTTCCACGTAATACTTATATATAGTATTCTCCCTGTGTTGTTGAAGATCACTGCTTGGGCATTGGTGGTGTAACTTCTACTTTGACTTTCTTTTGTTTAGAGACAGTAGATTTTGAAAAGTTGTAATAAGCTGTATTTGGATTTCCGCTGCTCTGATGTTGATGTTGATCTTAGTTATCAGCTTATACACTGTCTCACCTGTTTTATGTCAAGTATATTATCATTATTATATTTTATCCCATGCGCTGTGAGACATTCTACAGGTTCCTCGATTAGTTCATTCTCTTCTTTCCTTTCTCCTGACGACCGTCCCGTGCTAGTCCGGCATGTGTACAGCGCACTTATGGAGGAAATGCAGGCTGGTGCGGGGCGGGACGCCACAAGAAATATCAAGGGTATTTCCACTACGAGTCAAAAATCTAACTACCCTTCTCTCACAATCTAGGATAGCACCGTATCTAGTTAGCCAATCCATACCTAGAATCAAGTTGTAGCCCATGAAGCCAAGAACAAAGGCGTTGCATTCAAACCCAACGCCCAAGATAGACACTCTCAAATCCCGACAAATCATAGCAAGATGAGACGAACCAACAATAAGATTTGAGGCTACTATGGGATCCGAAACTAGACTAGTATTTAGGTGCAGTGTTTCAACTAATGATGTGATGCGCCAGAATCAAATAAAGTATGGACAGGATGATCAACCAGAAAAACTAAACTCTCAACGGATATGTTTCTACCTCTCTCCTGTCCTGGTGCCATGAGAGCCTGAACCTGCCCTCCAGAAGTAGACCCTGTCCTCTGCCCTTTTCCTCGGCAGTCTTTAATTATTGATCAGGTGTCCTGCCTCACCGCAGTGGAAACAACCAATCTTCTTTTTCTTCTTACAATCCTTGCTCAGATGACCTGGTGTTCCACAATAAAGACAATTCCTCTTGTCACGGGGTTTATTATTCTTTGCACCCTTCTTAGGTTCTTCTTCCTTACCTGTGCCCTATCCATGCCTCCACTATACGTTCTCCATTCGTGACCTCCGACCTACAAGAAACATCGTCCTTCATCAACCAAGCAGTTAGTCGAACCTTCCTCTCTTCGTCTATCTCAAAGATACCGACAAGTCCTCCACTTTCTTGAGCCAACTTCTAGCCCCGACAAACATCTAAGTCCCATGAAGCGGTTTTCCGCCCATCGTACGGAAGTCCTCATATATCTTAGGAAAAAGCATCTATACGAGGAGGAAGAGATTCAAAAAGGGAAAGAGGAAGAGATTCAAAGCGGAGAATCGAAGGAAAGATATATGGCTCTTGGGGATTATGTTTTTAAAATAAACCTTTCTCTTGAAAA